>JARQOD010000005.1:378450040-378517143 GCA_033576555.1 Oophaga sylvatica
GAACCTGTGGCAACGGGGACCCCACACGGCCAAAAAAATGTGAAACTCCATTGAAAAAAAAAAAATCCTCCTCACACCCAGAGAAAAAAGGGGGAAAAAAAACAACAACAAAAAAAAAAAATTTTGACAACTGACAAACTTTTTTGTTTCCACACTTTTTTCCCCCTTCTGTGAGTACCATATAATTTTCAGTAGGGCCGTGATACTGTTATTTTTTTGGTAGCTGAGGAAGCAGGCAAAAACGGCAAATACCCAAGGGGTTGGAATCTACTGGATTGCAGTACCCGGGACTAACCCACAACTAAAGGCAGCCTGGAGCGTTCCTACGTTGGTCCTAGATGCCTCGTCACAGCCTGAGAGGTTAACTACACCTAAAGATAGAAAGAGGAAAGCTATCTACCCGGAGCAGATCCCAAAGAACATAGGAAGCCCCAAACATTAATGGGGTTTTAACAAGAGGAAATACAGACACAGACAGAAAATAGTATGAGCAAACGCTGGGGCCCAATCTGCCTAGACAGAAAAGGATAGGAAGGATACTTACTGCAATCCAAAAAAAAACCCTAAAAAAAAGCCAACGCTACTAATTGCAAAAACACCTGAGATCACACGACCTCTACCACCTAAATTAGTTCTCTGGTGTAACAAAACTAAGCCACAGCCACTGAAAAAACTGGAAAGGCAAATGAACAAACAACAGTGGCTCCAGAGGAACCGAGAGGAGACCAAGCCCCCCGGGGAGTGGAACTTGGCCAACCTCACAGAAATGCAGAGAAATATGAAATGGCAAGCACAGAAACAAAAAACAGAAAATATCTTATCTGAGAGCAGGAGAAGAGGCAAGACTCAGCAAGCTTCCAAGTGAACCAGGAAACAACGTTGAGACAAGAACAATTGATCACTGGCAACCATGATGGGAGGGAACCTCCCTTATATCCAGCCAGTCTGTGATTCCTGATTGCCAATCCTCATTGAATGGTTCAGTACTGTTTGTAACAACCAGAGGGAGCTTCTGCTCAGAATTCATTTCTAAAACATTCACAACAGGAACCTGCCAATACACACTAGCGAGATCTGTTATGTTTCGGTAACTGAGAAATAGTAAAAAAATAGAAAAGCGGTAATACACCAGAGAGGCTGGAACCTTTTGGATTGCAGTAACCTGAACTAACCACACAACTAGAAGTAGCCGTGGAGCGTTCCTACGGTGATACCTAGACGCCTCGTCACAGCCTGAGAGATAACTACACCTAAAGGCAGAAAGATGAAAGCTATCTGCCCCAGAGCAGATCCCCAAAGAAAATAGGAAGCTCCCAAACATGTAATGGCGGTTAGACAAGAAGAAAGCACGGACGCAGACAGAAAAAAGAATGAACAAACACTGGGGCCCAATCTGTCTAGACAGAAAAGTACAGGAAAGAATTCTGACTGCAATCCAAAAAAAGCCCTAACAAAAATACCAACACTTCTGATTGCCAAAAAACCTGAGATCACACGATCTCATCCACCTAAATCAGATCTCTGGTGTAACAAAACGCTATTCAGCAAATAAAAAGTAACAAAGGAGCAAAGCAAAAGTGCAGACACAAATGGAGCACAATTGCAGCGCCAGACCCCCAAAAGGGGACAGGCTGCAGTCCACTGCAAGCAGCAAACCAGCAGAAAAAATCAAACAGAGAAAAAAAAAACAGCAAACACTTATCTGAAGGAGAGCAGGAAACTAGCAGTGCTTCAAGCAAGACCAGCAGGAACAATTGATAACCGGCAAGGCTGCTGGGAACTCAGGCCACTTATATCCTACCATTCAGCACCAGCTGAAGGCCATTCGGTAATCAGTTCATTACCCTCAGCAACCACCGGAGGGAGTCCCAGCTCGAAGCCGCCTCCAGCATATTCACAACAGAGATCCAAGGTAGAGAAATAGTTAGCGGTTCTCAGTGCAGCTAGTGATTCCGCTATCCTAGGTAACGGATAGACGTCTTTGTGGGTAATGCTGTTAAGTTTTCTGTAGTCAACACACATCCTCATTGTATCATCTTTCTTTCTAACGAGGACTAGCGGAGCTGCCCAGGGGCTACAACTGTTTCTGATCACCCCAGCCTCCTTTATCTCTCTTAACATACTCTTGGCACATTGGTAGTGATTTGGTTGTAGAGGCCGGTACCTTTCTTTAATAGGCGGATGATCTCCAGTGGGGATATGTTCTTGGACCCCTTTTACCTGCCCAAAGTCTAAAGGATGTTTGCTGAATACCCGATCAAACTCTTGGACTACTCGGTAAACCCCATTCTTTTGGTGTGGAAGGGTGGAGTCAGTGCCTACGTGCAGCTGCTGAAACCAATCCTCCAGCTGTTTTGCAGAGCCATTGTCCTCCCCTGGTCGATGAGACCAAGGGTTCTGCTGCCTGAAATGCATTGTTATTGACAGTGAACACATTAGCAACAATGGCATACCGAGGTAGTTTGGCCTCCTCCTCCCCACAATTTAAGATGCGTACAGGTACCCTCCCCTTGCGGACATCGACTACCCCTCTGGCTGTCAGGACAGTGGGCCTACTATCGGAGTACACTGGTTCTACCAGGGCTTGGTAATCTCTTCCCCTGATGCCTATGGTTGCTCAACACCAAAATTAACTTTTCACTCCTTGGGGATATTGCAATGGGGAATGAATCACTCACTCTGACACTGCCGACTTCTCCGCCAGATAGCTCTTCCTGCTGTCTTTGCATCAGGGCCTTGATCTCCTTTTGCAGGACCCGTTGCTCACTGGAACCAGCAGTTTCGGCTACCTGTTGCAACAAAACAATAACCTCGGCAAGGCAATTTTCTATCACATTAGTGCCTAAGGTCATCAATGGGTTACATTCTCGTCGATCAATGTCTACAATTATCACACCTTGAGATTTTAATTCTACTTGCCCCACCTTAATGGTCACTTCCTTATACCCCTTCTGTGGCAAAGGCTGATCATTGCTGGCGACTACTGTCAGCTCATCATCTGGGCCACGAGTGAGATCAGAGCCAGCCCAGTACCGTTTGTAAAGAATATATGGCATAGTCCTCACCTGAGAGCCGGTGTCCAGCAAAGCGTTTATTGGGATCGTGTCAATCACAACTGGGAGGACCGGTCGTCCTCTGAAGTACTTGGCTCGCCAGTTCTGTGGGCTGGGTCGTCTTACTTCTGGGGGCCGGCTCGTCTTACTTCTGGGGGTTGGCCCTCTGCCCCAGGGGTCGCTCGTTTAAATTGCAGAATCTTGCGATATGCCCTGCTTTGCTGCAGCGGCGGCAAATGGGTCGTCCGCCCTGATCGTAGCGATCGTTGTTTCTCCCTCTGATCGGTGGGATCCTTTTTTCGCCGTCACCATGGGACGTCATCTGGACTGGAGGCCAGCTCTATCTTCTCCTTTGGGGCACTTTCAAGGACTGCATGGTTTTGGCTAGTGCAGACACACTTTTGATCAGCTCCGGAACATGCAGACATAGCTCTGCAGATGGATCATTATCCAGGGTCTATGCGTCGGCCTCAGCGGGGGCCTGAGGGAAGGATGCCGCCTCCTGGTGGTGGGTAATCGCAAGACGCCTAGGGGGCGCTGGACGGCTGATGTTTGGTTCGTGTAACACCCGGATAGCCCTGTCTTTTTAAAGTCTGCAAAGCTCAGGTCAGGGTTTTGCAGGTGACACCTCGACACAGCCGGAGAGTTAGCTAAGCCTAAAGATAGAAAGGAGAAAGCTAACTGCCCCGGAGTGGCGCCCCAAAGGAATAGGTAGCCCCCACACAAATGAATGAGAAAATTAATAAATAAATGAGAAACAGAGATCAGCGCAGGCCCCAGCAGGGGGACCGGGCTGACCTCAATCAGAAGGGCAGCAAAAACAAAGAAAAGCAAAACCACAGAAGCAAGCAGAAAATAACTTATCTGAATGTTTTCTGGAGACAGCAGAAAACCAGCTGACTTCCAAACTGGACCAGGAAGAGAAACTAATCACCGGCTAGGATCATGGGAAAGTTACTCCCTTAAATCCCCCAGTCATGACTCCCAGATTGTCAATCGTCAGCAGCTGAAAGGTCTCTGTCAGTCAAGACTGGTTAATATCAACAGCCACCAGAGGGTGCCCCAACTCAGAATCAGAGAACTCACACAGTACCCCTCCTTGAGGAGGGGTCACCGAACCCTCACCTGCGTCTCCAGGCTATCAGGGTGAGCCCGGTGAAAGGCGCAAACCAATCTCTCCGCATGAATGTCAGAAGCAAACACCCAAGAATTGTCCTCCTGACCATAACCTTTCCACTTAACCAAGTACTGGAGTCTCCGTCTAGCCAGACGAGAATCTAATATTTTCTCTACTTCATACTCCAAATTACCCTCAACCAAAACAGGCTCAGGGGGCACAGCCATAGGAACCACTGGCTCAACAAACCTTTTCAATAAAGATTTGTCGAAGACGTTGTGAATCTTAAACGTCCCTGGAAGAGCCAAATGGAAGGAAACAGGATTAAGAATTTCCAAGATTTTACAAGGTCCAATGAACCTTGGCTTAAATTTTGGAGACGCAACCTTCATAGGAATATTTCTTGAGGATAACCAAACCATGTCACCCACTTTAAACCGAGGACCATCACTCCTATGCCGGTTGGCAAACCGTTGGGCCTTCTCCTGAGAGAGACAACTTATCCACTACTTGATCCCAAATCTGCTGCATTCTCTCCACCATAGAGTCATCACCCGTACAGACAGAAGCCTCCACCTGCCCCGAAGAAAATCGAGGATGAAACCCGAAATTGCAGAAAAAAGGGGACATCAAAGTGGCAGAACTAGCCTATTATTTAGAGCAAATTCAGCCAAAGGCAAAAATGAGACCCAGTCATCCTGATCAGCAGACACAAAACATCTCAAATAAGTTTCCAAGGTCTGGTTTGTTCTCTCAGTCTGCCCATTGGTCTGAGGGTGAAACGCAGAGGAGAAAGACAGCTGAACTCCCAGTTTAGCACAAAAGGTCCTCCAAAATCTGGAAACAAACTGGACTCCTCTGTCAGACACAATGTTCTCTGGAATGCCGTGCAACCAAACCACCTGCTGAAAAAACAAGGGCACCAACTCGGAAGAGGATGGCAACTTCAGCAGTGGCACAAGATGAATCATCTTGGAAAACCTATCACAGATCATCCAGATAACGGTCATTCTCTGAGAGACAGGAAGGTCGGAAATAAAATCCATAGAGATATGGGTCCATGGCCTCCTGGGCACAGGCAATGGCATTAACAATCCACTAGAGTGAGAGCAAGGTTTGGACCGAGAACAAGTCCCACAGGACTGCACAAAGTTCCTGACGTCATGAGATAAGGTAGGCCACCAAAAGGACCGACTCACCAAATCTCTAGAACCAAAAATACCGGGATGACCAGCCAATGCAGAGCAATGAACTTCAGACATAACTTTTTTTCCTCCATTGGTCTGGGACATACAATTTCCCCGCAGGGCAACGTTCAGGTTTATCCCCCTGAAATTGCTCCAGGGCCAATCTCAAATCAGGTGAGATAGCAGAAAGAACGACACCCTCCTTAAGAATGGCAGTAGGCTCAGTCACATCAAGAGAATCTGCAAGGAAACTCCTAGAGAAGGCATCCGCCTTAACATTCTTAGTACACGGGAGAAAGGAGACCACAAAGTTAAAACGCGTAAAAAATAAGGCCCACCTGGACTGTCTAGGAATCAATCACTTGGCTGATTCGAGATAGATCAAGTTTTTGTGGTCAGTGAGGACCCAACTTGATGTTTGGCCCCCTCTAACCAATGTCTCCACTCTTCGAATGCCCACTTCATAGCCAATAATTCCCGATTCTCCACATCATAATTACGTTCAGCTGGGGAAAACTTTCGGAGAAGAAGGCACAAGGGTTAATTTTAGAGCTTACAGGATCCCTTTGGGACAAAACGGCTCCTGCCCCAATCTCAGAAGCCTCTATTTCTACCTGAAATGGGAGAGAAACATCAGGTTGCCGCAGAACCGGAGCAGAAGTGAATCTCCGCTTAAGCTTCTGAAAAGCCAAAACTGCCTCTGGAGACCAATTAACCACATCAGAGCCCTTTTTGGTCAAATCAGTAAGTGGTTTCACATTACCAGATAAATTACTTATACATTTACGGTAAAAATTAGCAAAACCCAAAAATCTCTGAAGAGCCTTCAATGAAGTGGGTTGAACCCAATCAGAAATGGCCTGAACCTTAACTGGGTCCATTTCAATACCAGACGGAGACAAAATGAATCACAAAAACGAAACCTTCTGTACACCAAAGAGACATTTTGATCCCTTGACATACAAAGTATTTTCTCTCAAAATACGGATCACCATCCGAACATGCTCCACATGAGAATCCCAGTCATTAGAAAAAATCAAAATATCGTCCAGATAGACGATCAGAAACTTATCCACAAAATCCCGGAAAATATCGTTCATGAAAGATTGGAAGACGGAAGGGGCATTAGTGAGCCCAAAAGGCATCACTAGGTACTCAAAATTCCCCTCAGGGGTATTAAACGCCGTCTTCCATTCATCCCATGCTTAATGCGAATAAGATTATAAGCCCCCCTAAGGTCAAGCTTGGTAAACCAACTAGCACCTTTCAATCGGGAGAATAAATCGGAAATCAGGGGTAACGGATACTGATATTTAACAGTGATCTTATTAATGAGACGATAGTCAATTCATGGTCTCAATGAACCATCCTTTTGGGCCACAAAGAAAAAGCCGGCACCCAAGGGTGACGAGGACTGTCTAATATGACTCTTCTTCAATGACTCCTTGATATAAGATCGCATAGCATCATGCTCAGGTACAGACAAATTGAAGAGCCGACCCTTGGGAAATTTACAACTCAATCATGAGGAGGCAAGGACGCAGACTTACTTTCACTAAACACATCAGAATAATCAGCCAAATAGCCAGGGATCTCCTGAGGCTGGGGAGAGGTAGAAAACACAGGAATGTCACCATGAACACATTATTGACAATCCCAACTGGCCACAGACACAGACTTCCAATCCAAAACAGGATTATGGGTCTGCAACCAAGGAAAACCCAGTACAACAATGTCATGCAAATTATGCAACACTAAAAATGCACAATTCTCTTGGTGGTCCGGGGCTACCCGCATTATCACCTGGGTCCAAAACTGGGGTTTATTTTCCGACAAAGGTGTTGAATCAATGCCCAGCAAAGGAATAGGAGTCCGCAGGGGTACCATGGGAAAATCACGTTTAGCAAAATCAATATTCATCAGGTTCAGGGCTGCGCCTGAATCCACAAAAGCCTGAGCAGAAAATGTGGTCAAGGAGCAGATCAAGGTAACAGTCAAGAGAAATTAAGACTGCACATTGCACAAAACAAATGAGCGCGAAAAACGTCTTCCCCACTTAGGGCAGACGGAAATAGCATGAGAAGCACAAATTATTATGCTTCTGAAATTCTCGACGCTGAGCCCCAGAAACAACCCCATCACACCGCATGGGCTCAAGGGCCCGTTCGAAAGGCAACACAACCTCTCGCATAGCTTTACGTTCACGCAAGCGTCGGTCAATTTGAATAGCTAATGACATAGAATCATTGAGCCCCGAGGGGACAGGAAATCCCACAATAACATCTTTTATGGTCTCTGCCAGCCCTTTCTGAAAAAGAGCCGCGAGTGCATCATCGTTTCATTTAATAAGAACTGCCATTTTCGGAATTTCTGACAATATAACTCTGCTGTTTCCTGACCCTGGTTCAGTGCCAATAAGGTTTTCTCAGCTTGATCAATCACATTAAGTTCATCATACAATAAGCCCAGAGCCTGAAAAACACATCAACATTAGCCAAAACAGGGTTCCAAAGAGTCAGGACAAAGGCCAGTCCTGAGGGTCGCCGCGCAACAGGGAGATGACAAATTTAACCTGATGCACAGAGTCTCCCGAGGAATTAGGTTTCAAGGCAAAAAACAATTTACAATTATTATTAAAATTTGAAAACTTAGACCGATCCCCAAAAAACAAATCAGGAATAGGGATCTTAGGTTCTGCAGTAGACAACTGAGCGAGATGGAAAATCTTCCGAACTGCAGCAGCAAGCTGCTCCACACGATCGGACAAATGCTTAATTTCCATTGAAGAAAAAGTCCTCCTGTGGAAAAAATAAATAAAAAATTCTGACAACTTTTTTTTACTATTCTTTGAGTACCCTAGGATTACGGTTAGGCCAGTGATTCTGTTATGATATGGTAGCCGAGGAGGACAGGAGCAAAAACAGCCAAGGCAGCCAAACACCCAGAGAGGTTGGGAACTAATGGGTTGCAGACCCCTAAACTAACCGCACAACTAGAATCAGCCGTGGGACGCACCTACGATGACTTAGACGCCTCGACACAGCCGGAGAGTTAGCTAAGCCTAAAGATAGAAAGGGGAATGCTAACTGCCCCGGAGTAGTGCCCCAAAGGAATAGGTAGCCCCCACACATATAATGGCGGTTAGACAAGATGAAATACAAACACAGGCAGAAAATAGAGTAAGCAAACGCTGGGGCCAAAAGCTATCTAGATAGTACAGGACAGGAAAGAATACTGTCTGCACCACAGCAAAACCCTAGGAAAAATTCCAACACTTCTGATTCCAAAAATGCTGAGACCACACGATCTGGCCCCCGCTATATCAGAACTCTGGTGTGAACAAGCAGCTACCCAGCAGCCACTAAAATAACAGGGACAGAGCAAATGAACAGAAATAAATGAGAAACAGAGACCAGCGCAGGCCCCAGCAGGGGGACTCGGCTGACCTCACTCAGAAGGGCAGCAAAAACAAAGAAAAGCAAAACCACAGAAGCAAGCAGAAAATAACTTATCTGAATGTTCGCAGGAGACAGCAGAAAACCAGCTGACTTCCAAACCGGACCAGGAAGAGAAACTAATCACCGGCGAGGATCATGGGAAAGTTACTCCCTTAAATCCCCCAGTAATAACTCCCAGATTGCCAATCGTCAGCAACTGAAAGGTCTCTGTCAGTCAAGACTGGTTCATTAATATCAACAGTCACCAGAGGGAGTCCCAACTCAGAATCCAGAGAATTCACAACAGGTGGCCCCATAAGATGCTCCATATTAATATATGCCCCATATAATGCTGCACAAAGGTTAACCCCTTTCTGCCATCTGACGTACTATCCTGTCCATGAGACCTGGAACTTAATTCCCAAGGACGGGATAGTACGTCATACGCGATCATCTGCGCTCACGGGGGTAGCGCAGCTGATCGCGGCCAGGTGTCAGCTGATTATTACAGCTGACACCCGGCACTAAGTGCCAGGAGTGGTCACGGACCGCTCCCGGCACTTTAACCCCCGGCACACTGCGATCAAAGATGATCCCAGCGTTCCGGTAGCATAGGGAAGAATCGCGCAGGGAGGGGGCTTCCTGCGTGCTTCCCTGAGACCCTCAGGCAGCGCGATGTGATCGCGCTGTTCCGAAGGCCTTCTCCCTACAGGACCCCGGATCATATATAGTGATGTCCCACCTTGGGACAAAGTAAAAATGTAAAAAAAATTAAAAAAAATTCCTAAATAAAGAAAAAAAAATATTCCCCAATAAATTCATTTCTTTATGTAAATAAAAAAAAACAATAAAAGTACACATATTTAATATCGCCACGTCCGTAACAACCCGCCCTATAAAACTGTCCCACTAGTTAACCCCTTTAATGAACACCTTAAAAAAAAACAAGACAAAAAACAATGCTTTATCATCATACCGCCGAACAAAAAGTGGAATAACACACGATCAAAAAGACAAATACAAATAAACATGGTACAGTGGAAAACATCATCCTGTCCCGCAAAAAATGAGCCATCATACAACATCATCAGCAAAAAAATAAAAAAGTTACAGCTCGCTGAATAAAGCGATGCAAAAATAATTATTTTTTTATATATAATTGTTTTTATTGTATAAAAGCGCCAAAACATTAAAAAATGATAGTACAGATCCAAAGAATAAAACCGCTTTATCAATTTTACCACACGCGGAATGGTATAAACGCCCCCCCCAAAAGAAATTCATGAATTGCTGATTTTTGTTCATTCTGCCTCCCAAAAATCGTAATAAAAAGCGATCAAAAAATGTCATGTGCCCATAAATAGTACCAATAAAACATCAACTTGTCCCGCAAAAAATAAGACCTCACATTACTCTGTGGGCCAAAATATGGAAAAATTATAGCTCTCAAAATGTAGTTATGCAAAACTATATTTTTTGCAATAAAAAGCGTCTTTTAGCGTGTGACAGCTGCCAAACATAAAAACCCGCTATAAATAATAAATCAAACCCCCCTTTATCACCTCGTTAGTTAGGGAAAAATAATAAAATTTAAAAAATGTATTTATTTCCATTTTCCCGTTAGGGTTAGTGGTGTGTTAGGGTTAGTTTTGTGGTTAGGGTTATGGTTAGGGTTGGGACTAGGGTTAGGGGTGTGTTGGGGTTAGGGTTGGAGTTAGAAATGGGGGGTTTCCGCTGTTTAGGCACATCAGGGGCTCTCCAAACGTGACATGGCGTCTGATCTCAATTCGAGCCAATTCTGCGTTGAAAAAGTTAAACAGTGTTCCTTCCCTTCTGAGCTCTGCCATGCGAGCAAACAGTAGTTTACCCCCACATATGGGGTATCAGCGTACTCAGGACAAATTTCACAATAACTCTTGGGGTCCAATTTCTTCTGTTACCCTTGTGAGAATAAAAAATTGGAGGCAAAAATATCATTTTTGTGGAAAAAAATCTGATTTTTTATTTTTATGGCTCTACGTCAGGGGTCCCCAACCGCCGGTCCGCGGCCCATTACCGGACCGTAGCAGTTCTGTTGCCGGGCCGCGGAGCCATGGCACAGAACGCTGTACACACTTGGAGCCGGCGGCTGCAGCAATGTAGTGACAGCTGCAGCCGCCGGCTTCAAGAAGACATCGATACTTACCTTCCGTCGCTGCATCCCTGTCGGCAGCGGCAGCTTCCTCCTGTACGCAGCGGTGACGTAGTACCGCTCATTAAGGTAATGAATATGGACGTGACACCACTCCCATAGGCGTGGCGTCCATATTCATGCCCTTAATGAGCGGTACTACGTCACCGCTGCGCACAGGAGGAAGCGGCCGACAGGGACGCAGGGAAGTTCAGCGACGGAGCGAGGAGGGTAATGATGGGGGGAGGACGGGGGAGCCTAGCAATGTATACAGGATGGGAGGGGAAGCGGAGCCATGTATAAAGGGGGGAGGACGGGGGAGTGGAGCCATATATACAGGATGGGAGGGGGGAGCGGAGCCATGTATACAGGGGGGAGGACGGGGGAGGGAGCCATATATACAGGATGGGAGGATGGGAGCGGAGCCATGTATACAGGATGGGAGGGGGGAGCGGAGCCATGTATACAGGGGGAGGAGGACGGGGGAGCGGAGCCATATATACAGGATGGGAGGGGGGCGGAGCCATGTATACAGGGGGGGAGGACGGGGGAGAGGAGCCATATATACAGGATGGGAGGGGGGAGCGGAGCCATGTATACAGGGGGGAGGACGGGGGAGCGGAGCCATATATACAGGATGGGAGGGGGGCGGAGCCATGTATACAGGGGAGGAGGACGGGGGAGCGGAGCCATATATACAGGATGGGAGGGGGGAGCGGAGCCATGTATACAGGGGGGGAGGACGAGGGAGCGGAGCCATGTATACAGGATGGGAGGGGGAGCGGAGCCATGTATACAGGATGGGAGGGGGGAGCGGTGCCATGTATACAGGGGGGGAGGACGGGGGAGCGGAGCCATATATACAGGATGGGAGGGTGGAGCGGATCCATATATACAAATGGGAGGGTGGAGCGGAGCCATATATACAGGATGGGAGGGTGGAGCGGAGCCATATATACAGGATGGGAGGATGGGAGCGGAGCCATGTATACGGGGGGGAGACGGGGAGTGGAGCCATATATACAGGATGGGAGGGTGGAGCGGAGCCATATATACAGGATGGGAGGGTGGAGCGGAGCCATATATACAGGATGGAAGGGTGGAGCGGAGCCATGTATACGGGGGGGAGGACGGGGGAGCGGAGCCATATATACAGGATGGGAGCGGAGCCATGTATACAGGATGGGAGGTTGGGAGCGGAGCCATGTATACAGGATGGGAGGGTGGAGCGGAGCCATGTATACAGGATGGGAGGGTGGGAGCGGAGCCATGTATACAGGATGGGAGGTTGGAGCAGAGCCATGTATACAGGATGGGAGGTTGGGAGCGGAGCCATGTATACAGGATGGGAGGTTGGGAGCGGAGCCATGTATACAGGATGGGAGGTTGGGAGCGGAGCCATGTATACAGGATGGGAGGGTGGGAGCGGAGCCATGTATACAGGATAGGAGGGTGGGAGCGGAGCCATATAAACAAGGGTGGGAGCGGAGCCATGCATACAAGGGTGGGAGCGGAGCCATATAAACAAGGGTGGGAGCGGAGCCATGCATACAAGGGTGGGAGCGGAGCCATGCATACAAGGGTGGGAGCGGAGCCATGCATACAAGGGTGGGAGCGGAGCCATGCATACAAGGGTTGGAGCGGAGCCATGCATACAAGGGTGGGAGCGGAGCCATATAAACAAGGGTGGGAGCGGAGCCATGCATACAAGGGTTGGAGCGGAGCCATGCATACAAGGGTGGGAGCGGAGCCATATAAACAAGGGTGGGAGCGGAGCCATGCATACTAGGGTGGGAGCGGAGCCATATAAACAAGGGTGGGAGCGGAGCCATGCATACAAGGGTGGGAGCGGAGCCATGCATACAAGGGTGGGAGCGGAGCCATGCATACAAGGGTGGGAGCGGAGCCTTGTATACAAGGGAGTCACATTCACATTATAAATGTTATAATTAAATGATGAGTATGCGCTACTACTAAACTACAACCCCGTCCATAGCCCCGCCCCCTTATGACCAAAACCCCACCCCTGCCACACCTCCATCTCCGCCCTGCCGGGCCATGGAAGAATGGTCTTTCTTGAAGCCGGTCCCTGGTACAAAAAAGGTTGGGGACCACTGCTCTACGTTATATACTTCTGTAAATTACTTGGGGGTTCAAAGTTCTCACCACACATCTAGATATGTTCCTTTGGGGGTCTAGTTTCCAAAATGGGGTCACTTGTGGGGGTTTCCACTGTTTAGACACATCAGGAGCTCTCCAAACTTGACATGACACCCGCAGACCTTTCCATCAAAGTCTGCATTACAAAACACCACTACTTCTATTCCGAGCCCCGACATGTGCCCACACAGTAGTTTTCTTACACATATGGGGTATCAGCGTACTCAGGATAAATTGTAAAACAACTTTTGGGGTCCAATTTCTCCTGTTACCCTGAGGAAAATGAAAAATTGGTGACTAAAAGATCATTTTTGTGGGGAAAAAAATAGGATTTTTTATTTTCATGCCCGGTCATTATAAACTTGTGTGAAGCACTTGGGGGTTCAAAATGCTCACCACAGATCTAGATAAGTTCCTTCTGGTGTCTAGTTTCCAAAATGTGGTCACTTGTGGGGGGTTTCCACTGTTTAGCCACATCAAGGGCTCAGCAAACTGAACATGACACCCATCAAAGTCTGCATTCCAAAACGTCATTACTTCCTTTCCTAGCCCTGCCGTGCGCCCAAACAGTATTTCCCCCCAACATATGGGGTATCAGCGTACTCAGGACAAAATGAATTACAACTTTTGGGGTCCAATTTCCTTGGGAAAAATCAAAAATTGGGGACTAAAAAATCATTTTTGTGGAAATTTTTTTTTTTCACACCCAGGCATTATAAACTTTAGTGAAACACTTGGGGGTTCAAAGTATCTGTGCCGTCTGTCGGTCTGGAGGGTATTCCGGAGTACCTAAAAGACTTTGAAGACGTGTTCTCCAAAAGCGAGGCGGAGGCGCTACCAACCACATAGTGTCACGCTGTCTCTGCATACAGGAGAACCGGGGTCTATGCTGACCCTAAGCTGGGGTCCTGGCTAATCCCTCTACCTGGAGGTACTGTTGATGGTACAGAGGTCCAGGCCGCCAGCGTAAACCCTATCTCCTGTGAATCCCTTACCACTGTAATCTAGTCCTGAGAAGGACCCTGATTACCACCACAGGGATCAGGAAGGTATCTGCCTTCACACACAGTATAAGACAAACGAGACAGTACAAGGGGTAAAATAAAAGAACACCTTGCATACAAAACTACCAATACAGAGGTAACACAAACGGGTAGGGAGATAACTAATAAAGCGAGGAGAGGAGAAAACCACAACAGGTATTCTTAGCTTAGACTTCTCAATACGATCCCTCTCTGCTGGTCTGCATGAATGCTTTCACCGACACTTCCCCAGCAGACAGGCAGGTATAAGAAGGAAACCAATTAACAAAACATTAATTGCAGCTGAGCGAGGCTGGTCAGTCCAGCACAGAGAGAGAAAGAATTAACTCCCTCAGTGCCGAAAAACACCCAGCACCAGAAACTCAGCTGTGCGAAGTCAGGGTGTGCAATCGCGACGATCTTTGCAGCGACGCACCCGTGACAGTACCCCCCCTTCTACGAGGGGCCTCTGGACCCTCAGGGCCGGGTTTATCTGGGTGAGTAGTGTGGAAGGCCCGAACCAATCGGTCTGCGTTAATATCCGACGCAGAAACCCACGTCCTCTCCTCAGGACCATACCCCCTCCAATGAACAAGGTACTGAAGGGACCGGCGATTCAGACGTGAATCAATGACTCTCGACACCTGGAACTCCAAGTTACCATTGACCACCACAGGAGGAGGAGGTAAAGGTGAAGGTATCACCGGCGCCACATACTTCTTAAGTAACGATCTGTGGAATACATTATGAATTTTAAATGTAGGAGGGAGTCAAGACGGAATGCAACCGGATTAATTATAGCACTGATCTTGTATGGCCCGATGAACCTGGGACCCAGTTTCCAGGAGGGAACCTTAAGTTTAATATTCTTGGTAGACAACCATACCAGATCGTTCACACTTAGGTCCGGACCAGACACTCTCCTCCTATCAGCCATACGTTTGTATCGGTTCCCCATAGAACTCAGATTATTCAGCACTCTCCACACTGAAGCGAGTGACGACGAAAACCGTTCCTCCTCAGGAACCCCAGAAGAGCCCCCCCTATTGAAAGTACAAAACTGGGGGTGAAAACCATATGCCCCAAAAAACGGGGACTTACCAGTGGACTCGCTCCGCCTATTATTTAGAGCAAACTCCGCCAGAGGCAAGAAAGAAGCCCAGTCCTCCTGGTTCTCTGACACAAAACACCGGAGATATGTCTCCAAGCTCTGGTTCAGACGCTCTGTCTGACCATTGGTCTGCGGGTGAAAAGCCGATGAAAATGACAACTGCATCCCCCGCCGTGTACAAAATGCTTTCCAGAACTTGGACACGAACTGAGACCCCCGATCCGACACCACATCGGAGGGTACCCCGTGAAGCCTTACAATCTCCCCAATAAACACCTGCGCAAGAGTTTTAGCATTAGGAAGAGCAGGAAGAGCGATAAAATGTGCCATCTTGCTGAACCTGTCCACCACAACGAGTATGACTGTTTTACCCGAAGATGGCGGGAGATCCGTAATGAAGTCCATAGACAGATGAGTCCACGGACGCTCCGGGATCTTCAAAGGTAAGAGGGTCCCCGACGGGCGGGTATGTGGGGTCTTAGAGCGCGCACAAACCTCGCAGGACGCGACAAAAGTTACCACCTCCCTATATAAGTTAGGCCACCAAAACTGGCGCGAGAGGAGATCCTCAGTTGCTTTACTCCCTGGGTGTCCTGCCAAAGCTGAATTATGATGTGCCTCGATCACCCTTTGTCGCAACTGATTTGGAACAAACAGTCTCCCTGGAGGTCCTACAGGGGCGTCCCCCTGAGCCTCCAATACCTCCTCCTCAAGCTCAGAGCATACTGCCGACACCACCACCCCCTCCTGAAGGACTGGAACAGGGTCCTCCGTATTCCCAGCCCCAGGGAAACAGCGAGATAAGGCATCCGCCTTAACATTCTTTGACCCAGGACGATATGTGACGACAAAATTAAACCTGGTAAAAAACAACGACCACCTAGCTTGTCTGGGATTCAGACGTTTAGCGGACTCTAAATATAGCAGGTTTTTGTGATCGGTAATGACAGTGACCGGGTGGACTGCCCCCTCCAAAAAATGACGCCACTCCTCAAAAGCCAACTTAATGGCCAAGAGCTCCCTATTGCCGACATCATAATTCCTCTCAGCGGACGACAATTTTTTAGAGAAGAAGGCGCACGGATGCCATTTCCAGGGGACGAACCTTGTGACAATACCGCTCCCACCCCTACCTCGGAAGCGTCCACCTCAACAATGAATGGCTGAGACGCATCAGGCTGAACAAGTATGGGTGCAGAAGCAAAACATTTTTTCAAAGAGGAAAACGCTTGACAAGCCTTGTCAGACCACTTTGAAAAATCCGTCCCTTTTTTAGTCATGTCAGTGAGAGGTTTAACTATGGAGGAGAAATTACGAATGAATTTCCGGTAGTAGTTAGCAAACCCCAGGAAACGTTGTAATGCCTTAAGATCCTCTGGCAGATCCCACTCAAGAACTGCCCGCACTTTCCCAGGGTCCATACGAAAACCGGATGCTGAGACCAGGAATCCTAAAAACTGAAGTTCCTGTACGGCGAACACACACTTCTCCCATTTGGCGTACAGTTTATTATCCCGCAAGATCTGTAACACCTGCCTAACATGCTCCTGATGAGACACAAGATCTGGCGAGTAAATTAAAATATCATCCAGATATATGACCACAAACTGTCCCATTAGGTGGCGAAAGATGTCATTTACAAAGTGTTGAAACACCGCCGGGGCAATACTCAGACCAAATGGCATGACAAGGTTCTCATAATGCCCCTCCGGAGTGTTAAACGCCGTCTTCCACTCATCCCCCTCCTTCATCCTAATAAGATTGTACGCCGCCCTGAGATCCAACTTAGAGAACCATTTGGCACCCACGATCTGATTGAAGAGATCGGGAATAAGTGGGAGCGGATACGGATCTCGGACCGTAATCCGATTAAGCTCACGGAAATCCAAGCAAGGGCGTAGGCCTCCATCTTTTTTCTTCACAAAGAAGAACCCCGCGGCCACCGGGGAAGATGAAGGTCTAATATGCCCCTTAGCCAGACTCTCTGAAATATAATCCTTCATGGCCTGTCTCTCAGGACCAGAAAGGTTGTATAACCTAGATTTCGGTAACTTGGCCCCAGGGATCAAGTTAACAGCACAGTCATACTCGCGATGAGGAGGTAGTTCTTGACACCCTTCCTCCGAGAATACATCCTCAAAGTCCACCAGAAATGGAGGTAAGGCCCTAGGAGCGACCGCACCAATGACCGTATTCATGCAGTTTTTATTACAGAAATCGCTCCATTGGCTTATCTCTCTGGATTGCCAATCAATAACCGGGTTATGCTTAGTTAGCCAAGGCAGGCCCAGCACTATAGGAGTGGGAAGACCTCCAACACATAACAAGACAACAGTTCTTTATGTAGTGCCCCCACTTGAAGATCAATGTTATGCACTGCTTGCACAAAACTTCCCTGACCGAGAGGTCTGGCGTCGATCGAGAATATGGGGACGGGTTTAGCCAACCCACACAATCGCATACCTTGAACCCGGGCAAAGCGAGCATCCACCAGATTAGCCCCGGCCCCACTATCCAGAAGAACAGATATCCTCTCAGTTTTCGCACCCACCACCACCTCCGCCGGTACGAGAAACTGAGACGAACTTAGGGACGAAATACTTGCTCCCAGATTGCCGTCCACCACACAATCTGGGATCAATAGTTTTCCGGCGACTTCTCACTCTGCAAAGGACGGGATGGACACCCCCTAATAAAATGTCCCTTTTTTCCACAGAAGAAACAACTTCTTGTTTTGTGGCGCCCCACCGATCCCCTCCCCCGGAATGATGTCCCTCCTAATTGCATAGGCTCCTCTGGACTGACCAGGGGAACCTCCGTGTAAGGGACCCTTGAGGAAGGTGGAGTCATCACAGGGGGCGGAGTTACCCCGCACCTCTCCCGCAACCGTCTATCAATGCGAATAGCAAGGGCCATAGCGGCCTCCAGTGACGTGGGAGGGTCATACTGCGCCAACACATCTTTTAATTTGTCAGATAAACCTTGACAAAACTGGCTCCTAAGAGCTGGGTCATTCCACTGGGTGTCCGTGGCCCACCTACGGAACTCCGAAGAAAATTCCTCTGCCGGACGATCTCCCTGCTGTATCTTACGTAACTTAGATTCAGCAAGGGAGACCCGATCCGGGTCATCATATACAAGACCCAGAGCTGCGAAAAATCTATCCACTGACTGGAGAGCCGGGGAGCCCGGGGGAAGAGAGAACGCCCAGGATTGGGGGTCCCCTAGTAGGAGCGAGATGACAATTCCCACTCTTTGATCTTCACTCCCAGATGACCGAGGTCGCAACCGAAAGTACAATTTACATGCCTCCCGGAAAGCAAAAAACTTGTCCCGCCCACCAGTGAACCTGTCCGGGAGAGCTACTTTAGGTTCAGTTCTGGCTTGCTCCGGGGGTACAAAACCTTGGACTTAACATCCCTCAGCTCCATGGACAAACTCTGCAACTGCTGAGCTAGACTGGCTACTGGATCCATGGTGGCTGGGGAGAATCTTAAATATGGTCGGTGAAAATGTCACGCTGTCTCTGCATACAGGAGAACCGGGGTCTATGCTGACCCTAAGCTGGGGTCCTGGCTAATCCCTCTACCTGGAGGTACTGTTGATGGTACAGAGGTCCAGGCCGCCAGCGTAAACCCTATCTCCTGTGAATCCCTTACAACTGTAATCTAGTCCTGAGAAGGACCCTGATTACCACCACAGGGATCAGGAAGGTATCTGCCTTCACACACAGTATAAGACAAACGAGACAGTACAAGGGATAAAATAAAAGAACACCTTGCATACAAAACTACCAATACAGAGGTAACACAAACAGGTAGGGAGATAACTAATAAAGCGAGGAGAGGAGAAAACCACAACAGGTATTCTTAGCTTAGACTTCTCAATACGATCCCGCTCTGCTGGTCTGCATGAATGCTTTCACCGACACTTCCCCAGCAGACAGGCAGGTATAAGAAGGAAACCAATTAACAAAACAATAATTGCAGCTGAGCGAGGCTGGTCAGTCCAGCACAGAGAGAGAAAGAATTAACTCCCTCAGTGCCGAAAAACACCCAGCACCAGAAACTCAGCTGTGCGAAGTCAGGGTGTGCAATCGCGACGATCTTCGCAGCGACGCACCCGTGACACATAGACCTTTCGATTAAGCCATTGACTTAGTTCCTGGGTCTAAACTTCCCAAGGCTAGTTTGTTTAATCTGTTCGGGCCCGAGTGCCAAGCTTTGAAGGAGTATATTGCTGAGAGTCTCCACAAAGGGCATATTCGCGGGTCTGTCTCGCCTGTAGCCGCTGTTTTTTTTTTTTTTCGTTAAGAAAAAACATGGTGGTTTGCGGCCGTGCCTCGACTTTTGGGAACTTAACAAGATTACCATTAGAAACAAGTATCCACTCCCCCTCATTCCGGATCTGTGTAACCAACTCTCAGGTGGCCAAATGGTTTTTCAAGCTTGATTTATGGGGGGCCTATAACCTGATAAGGGTTCGTGATGGGGATGAGTGGAGAACAGTGTTTCTCACGTCTGAAGGACTGTTTGAGAACCTGGTCATGCCCTTCGGTCTGACAAACGCTCCTGCTGTCTTTCAAAATTTTATTGATGTCATTTTTTCTGATCTGATTTGGCACTTTGTGGTCATTTATCTTGATGACATTTTAGTGTACTCACCTGATAGTCAATCCCACTTGCACCATCTGCGAAGTATTTTTCTTAGACTTAGAGAAAACCATTTGTATGCTAAGTTGGAGAAGTGTTCATTCTTTGTACAGGAATTGTCGCTTTTGGGTTTGATTATTTCTTGTGAGGGATTTCACATGGATCTGAAAAAAGTCCAGTCTATCACTGATTGGGTTCAACCTCATGATTTAAAGGGTTTGCAACGTTTTCTGGGCTTTGCAAACTGCTATCGAAAGTTTATTAAGGGTTTTTCGCAGGTGGTTAAACCACTGACTGATCTCACACTCAAGGGGGCTGATGTGAAGAATTTGTCAACTTCTGCAAAAAAATATTTTCTGACTTTAAAAAGTGTTTTATTTCTGCCCCAGTGTTGATCCAGCCAGACCTGTCTAGACCTTTTACCATCGAGGTCGACGCTTCTGAGGTGGGAGTGGGTGCAGTGTTGTCCCATGGTCCCGCTATGCTCATCAACCTCAAACCTTGTGCCTTCTTTCCAGAAAGTTGTCTTCTGCCGAGAGAAATTACGATGTGGGTAATAGAGAGCTTCTGGCGGTCAAGTTGACCTTTGAAGAATGGAGGCATTTTTTGGAGGGGGCTGTTCATCCGGTCACCGTGGTCACAGATCACAAAAAGTTAGCGTATATCGAGTCTGCCAAAAGATTGACCCCCAGACAGGCCCGGTGATCGCTTTTTTTTTACCGATTTCAATTTTCCATCACCTTCCGTCCAGGGTCTAAGAATGTTAAGGCAGATGCATTGTCCCTAAGCTTTGATCTGGTGTCTCCTCCTGAACCCCCGTCCTCCATTCTTTAGCCCGGGGGGTGGTGGCCGACACCTCATCTGATTTGTAGAGAGAAATTTTTGAGGCCCATACTCTGGCTCCCAATAATAAACCTGTGGGGAAATTGTTTGTACCGGAACAATTCCGTCTTAGACTCCTGCTGGAGTTTCATGAGTCTGTATTGAGTGCTCATCCTGGGATTTCGGCAACCCAGGAGGCAGTTGCTAGGGTTTTCTGGTGGCCCTCTTTGGTTGCGGATGTTAAAAGGTTTGTGTCTGCGTGTGGGGTTTGTGCCCGTTCTAAAAATTCTTATTGCTGGCCGGACGGGGAATTGGTGCCTTTTTCAATTCCGAATAGATCATGGACACATTTGTCCATGGATTTTATCACTAATATCCCTCTATCCTGGGGTAACTCCGTTGTGTGGGTGGTGGTGGATAGATTATCCAAACAGGTTCATTTTGTACCTCTGCCCGATTTACCGTCTGCTGAAACCTTGGCCAGGTTGTTTGTGCTGCATGTGGTCCATCTGCATGGTCTGCCTACGAATGTGGTGTCTGACAGAGGTGTGCAGTTTGTGGCCAAGTTTTGGAGGGCTTTTAGTAAGAAGTTGGGAATCACCCTGTCTTTTGCCTCTGCCTATCATCCGGAGTCTAATGGGCAAACCGAACGCACTAACCAGTCCTTGGAGCAAATTCAGGATGACTGGTGTGATGCGTTACCCGTGGCAGAGTTTGCTTTCAACGGTTGTGTGAGTCAGTCCACGGGAATGTCTCCCTCCCTGGTCAACTATGGGTTTAACTCGCATTTTGGGGAGTTTTCTCGTATTGACTCAGTTTGTCCGGGGGCGGAGGGTACGGTGCAGCGCTTAAAGGCCCTGTGGGTGGAGGTTCAGCAAAACATCACCAAGGCCCAGGGAAGGTATACAAGGTGTAGTTATCCACCCGCAATATTAAGCTTAAGGTCCCCTCGGCCAAACTGGGTCCTAAGTTCATTGGCCCATATAAAATTATTGAGGTTGTCAACCCGGTGACCTACAGGTTACAGCTTCCTGCCTCCTTCAAAATATCCAACATTTTTCACAGGTCCCTTGTGAAACCATTGGGAGCGATCGAGGAGGACTCCTCGTCCATCACTCTTCCTTTGTTGGTGGAAGGCCATCTGGAGTATGAGGTGGGGCGCATCATTGATTCTCGGTGGGTGCGCCGGAATCTGCAGTATTTGGTGCACTGGAAGGGGTATAGTCCAGGGATCAGTCGTGGGTCTCGGCCGGTTCAGTGCATGCTGATCGGTTGGTTCAGGCTTTTCATGCCAGGCATCCTGAGAATCCTGGGGGTCCAGTGGCCCCCCGTTAAGAGGGTGGTACTGTCATGGTTGTGGACAGGGTTCCTTCCCTGTCCTCTCGAGGTTAATTTGTAAGGCCTCCTTTTGGTTTGGGGAGGGCTATATTTATCCGCCTTCATCTGGGGATCCTTGTTAGTGATACATCTGACTTGGCTGTATGTCTGACCCCCGGTGTGCTTGCATACTGTTTAGTCCGATTGCTTTCTTGTGTATGACTCGGTTTGTTTTCTCGTTCTGTGTTTTGCCTTGTGGCTCTGTGCTTATTGTCTGTTTCTGGCTCTGACCTTCGGCTTGGTACTCTAACTTCCCACCTGTCTGCCCCATTTGTACTGCACCACTATCTTTGGCTTTCCGACCTTTTTTGCTACGTCTTGACCACGCATGCGTCTCACCTTTTCGCACTTCATCGACCTCCCGGCTTGACTTCGGCACGTTCAGACTACTCTCCAGCTTCGCCAGTCACTGCTGCTACTCGGTGTTGGGCTCTGCCTCCATCAACTCCCCCAGAGGTCACGTGTTTCAGGTCCTGCGCTTCTTACACACTGTCTGTCCTTCTGTAACACGTGCACAGACTCCTGCTGTAAGTCTGCTGCAGGGCTCTTGATACTGAGGTCCAGGAACAGTGTCTACTAGCACCATCATCAAGCACGTCAACGTCCTTGTCCCAGCGCAGTTGTTCATACCCCAGTCCTTGGAACGCAAGCGCAAATACGCAGCTAATACCCCACAGGTCACGCTACTAAATTCACACATTTCGTGACTGCTTGTGTTCGAAATGTTTCCTTTTAGGCTCGTGGAGACGGAAGCTTTCCACAACCTGATGGCGGCGGCCGTCCCTCGGTACTCGGTCCCCAGCCGCCACTATTTCTCATGGTGTGCCGTCCCCGTATTACACAAGCATGTGTCCCACAACATTAGCAGTGCCCTCAACAATGCAGTTGCTGGGAAAGTCCACCTAACCACGGACGCGTAGACAAGTGTTTGTGGGCAGGGACAGTACATCTCGGTGATGGCACAGTGGGTTAACATAGTGGAAGCTGGGACCCAGTCTGACCTTGGGATGGAACACGTCCTCCCGACGCTGAGGATTGCGGGCCCTAAAGCAATCAGGGGTGCCTCCACAGGCTACAGCTCCTGCATCTCATCCTCCTCCTCCTCTTCAGCCGCCATCTCTGAAATGACTACATCAGTGTCAAGCTGAAAGCACTGCAGTACTGCCCCAGCCAAGCGGCAACAGTCTGTGCTGAAGCTAATTTGCTTAGGTGACTGAAGAGTTGTGGACAGCTCTGAAAGAGCAAGCAGATCTGTGGCTGACACCACTGAACCTACAGCCAGGCATGGTCGTGTGTGACAATGGCCGGAACCTGGTGGCAGCTCTGAGACGAGGCAAGCTCACACAGGTACCATGCCTGGCCCATGTGCTTAACCTCGTGGTTCAACGGTTTCTCAAAACCTACCCGGAGCTGCCGGATCTGCTTGTCAAAGTACGCCACCTGTGTGCCCATTTTAGAAAGTCAGCTACAGCTTCTGCCGTCCTCGCAATGCATCAGCAGCATTTGCAGCGTCCAGCTCACCAACTGGTGTGTGATGTCCCCACACATTGGAACTCTACACTGCAGATGTTGAGAAGGATTTGTGAGCAGAAGATGGCAGTTGATGAAACCAGCATCAACAAGACCATCGGTATTCAGTTCAGACTCCACACATAAGACCTCAGGTGTGGACATGGATGTCAGACATATGTACCATCCTCCAAAACTTTGAGAACTCCACCAAGATGGTGAGCGGCGATGACGCCATCATTAGCGTCACCATCCCGCTTCTCTGTCTTCTGAAACGCTCTCTTATCACAATCAAAGAGGATGCATTGCAGGCTGAGCACGATGAGATGGAGCAAGGAACCATACAGGGTGATTACACACAGCCGAGCCTCATCTCATCCCAACATGGATTGGGTGACAGTGAGGAAGAGGAGGAGGAGGAGTAAGAACAGGAGCTAGTTTCATGCGCTATAGACGGTAATACCTGCACAACTGTCATACTGTCTGTTCAGCGTGGATGGCCTGAGGACAGGGAGGAGGAGGAGGAGGAGGAGAGCATGGTCAGTCGTCCTCTTGGTGAGGACACGGAAGTCTTGCCTGTTAGCAGTCTGGCACACAGGGCTGAGTTTATGTTACATTGCTTTTTCCGTGACCCTCGCATTCTCCACATTTTGGTGACAGTTATTACTGGTTGGTGACACTTATAGACTCACGCTACAAGGAGAACTTTCTATCCCTTATTCCCGAGGCGGACAGGTCTACTAAAATTGGGCAGTACCAGAAGACCCTTGTAGCGGAATTATTAAAAAAATTACCATCTGAAAACGCTGGCGGCAGAGGTCACAGTTCCTTAGACAACCAAGGAGTACAGGCGTACACAACTCCAATTCATCAGAGGCAGGGGAACACTGTCAAAGTTCTGGGAGAGTTTTCTCAGTCCCTCCCATCGCACAGACCCTGAGGCGCGGGGTATTCTCACAAGGAGTGCAAAGTTTGGGAAGATGCTGAGGAAGCACCTTGCTGAACGTACCAACATCCTCCGTGATTCCTCTGTGCCTTATAATTATTGGGTATCCAAGCTGGACACGTGGCTGACATGAACTGGCTCTCTACGCCTTGGAGGTCCTGGCTTGCCCTGCAGCTAGCATTTTGTCAGAGCAGGTTTTTAGTGCGCTGGTGGAATTATAACTGATAAGAGCATCCGCCTGTCAACTGAAAATGCTGACATGCTGACTTATAAAAATGAACAAGGCTAGATTGGACCAGACTTCTCTACACCACCAAATGATAGCAGTGTAACATAAACTCAAATCCAGTGTCTTTTTTGGGAGGTCTATTCCCATGTACCTCTTCACACCCACACCTGGGTATGCACTTTCTGATTTTATTTGCTGTTGGCCTCCTCCTTCTCCTCATCCTACACCACCATATCACCAGGGTGACCATGGTCCATGATGCAACATCCACTTAATTTTTTTAAAGGGTGTTTATAAAGCCTGTAAAATAAAAATTGTTTGACAGTATGTTCATGTACACACTCCAGGGGTAAATGTTTGTCAACCCATACACTTAGTGCATGGGCATTACAAGTATAGGAGACCCGCTCCTTACTAATGGGAACAATATTTTAGGAAGCCCTCCTCCACGTCTCTTCCAAGGGGCATTGGAGGGCCTCCAAATTTTTGGCAACCCTTGCATTCACTGCATAGGCAAACACTATGGGAGACCCTCTCCTTTCTACTGATAGCATTTTTTTTAATGAGGCCCTCCTCCATGTCTCTTCCAAAGGGCATTGGAGTGCCTCCAAATTTTTGACAGCCCTTGCATTCACTGCATAGGCAAAACTATGAGAGACCTGCTCCTTTCTAATGAAAACTATTTTTTATGAGGCCCTCCTCCACGTCTCTTCCAAAGGGCATTGGAGTGCCTCCAAATTTTTGGAAGCCCTTGCATTCACTACATAGGCAAACACTATGGGAGACCCGCTCCTTTCTAATGGGAACATTTTTTTATGAAGCTCTCCTCTACGTCTCTTCAAAGGAGTATTAGGGTGCGTCTGTAAGCAGGTGCGGGAATGCAGTAACGCAGGGATTGCAGAACAAAGCTGTATAACAATGCTATTTAATTTTTAACAAGAAGGATGGCAATGGTCTCCTCACAGGGAACTAATAAACAATAAACAAGGTAAGTAAAAGGGTTAACACAACAGTCTGGTATTGAAATGACACTTATCGTAGTCTTATCTTGTCCTCATCCACATACAGTCTGATGGGAGCTGGAGAACCGGCAACGGCCGGCGTGGTGTCCTCAGATGAGTTCTAACAAATCACGGTCAAGCTTCTGGCGGCAATGGGCGGTCACTGGTTTTGCGCCCGGAGCCCCTAGTCCACAAATCTGTGCAGCCAAAGTGCGGAGCGCTGCATGAGTCTCTGTCTCACATGTATTCTGCTGCGCATCTATCAGCAATGGGGAACGCACCTCAAGGTCCTGCCACTGGCACCCGCTCCTGCGTGTGAGCACTGCACTATGCTTGGCCGGGTGCGTGGTGCTCTGAACACTCACTGGCTCACTGGAGCATTAGCCTAAGCTCTGCCGGGGCACGTCTCTGCGCTGCCTCTGTCGCTGCGGAGCGTGCCGCACACCTCTCTCTGCTCTCACTTCCAGCGGGAGACTGAGACCTCTTTCCCGCGCTTCCTGCTCACTGTCCGACTTAGCCACGCCCCCTCTCTCCGGGTCATGCGACCTGTCCAGTTCCCCATTCTTTCCCACGGCAACACTGGACGCAGCCTCGACAGTTATGGACCCAGCATGATGCAGGTACCCACAGTCCGATCTTCCTCTTTACACATCCAAATCTAGGCCAAGCCTTGCATTCACTGCATAGGCAAACAGTATGGGAGTACCAACTTCCTAATAATGGAAACATTATCTTCAGGAGGCCCTCCTGTACGTCTCTGCAAAGGGGTATTGGGGTGCGTCCAAATTTTGGGCAGCCCTGCCACTCACTGCATACGCAACAGTATAGGTGACCCACTGGGAACAACAAAGCATAGCCGGCTGATGGCTCTTTAAGAATAGTGAGGGCCGACTGCTGGCCCTTTAAGAATAGTAAAGGCTTCCTGATGGCCCTATAAAAATAAGCTTTGTGTCTTTCACAGTCCCTCCTTCATAAATGAAACAGGATGTGTCTGATGATGTGTCACACACCACATGGCAAGATAAGGTTGTAAAATTGTAAAATGACATTTCCCAGTGAATGCATTTGTCTTGGCTGAAAGCAATGCTAAAGTTGAAAAACGCATCAAAAACGCTACGTGTGAACATAGCCCAAGGTGTGGAGGAGCATTTTTGTTTTTGGTTATTTATTTGGCCGTATATACAAGTCATTACCCTGGAGAGGATGTTCCTTAACCTACAGTTAGGTCCATAAATATTTGGACAGAGACAACATTTATCTAATTTTGGTTCTAGACATTACCACAATGAATTTGAAACAAAACAAATCAGATGCAGTTGAAGTTCAGACTTTCAGCTTTCATTTGAGGGTATCCACATTAAAATTGGATGAAGGGTTTAGGAGTTTCAGCTCCTTAACATGTGCCACCCTGTTTTTAAAGGGACCAAAAGTAATTGGACAAATGACTCCAAGGCTATTTCATGGACAGGTGTGGGCAATCCCTTTGTTATGTCATTCTCAATTATGCAGATGAAAGGGCCGGAGTTGATTTGAGGTGTGGTGTTTGCATTTGGAAGGTTTTGCTGTGAAGGAAACATGTGGTCACAGGAGCTCTCCATGCAGGTGAAACAAGCCATCCTTAAGCTGCAAGAACAGAAAAAAACCCATCCAAGAAATTGCTACAACATTAGAAGTGGCAAAATCTACAATTTGGTACATCCTGAGAAAGAAAGAAAGCACTGGTGAACTCATCAATCCAAAAAGACCTGGGAGCCCACGGAAGACAACAGTGGTGGATGATCGCCGCATACTTTCTTTGGTGAAGAAGAACCCGTTCACAACATCAACTGAAGCCCAGAACACTCTCAGTGAAGTAGGTGTATCTGTCTCTAAGTCAACAGTAAAGAGAAGACTCCATGAAAGTAAATACAAAGGGTTCACATCTAGATGCAAACCATTCATCAATTCCAAAAATAGACAGGCCAGAGTTAAATTTGCTGAAAAACACCTCCAGAAGCCAGCTCAGTTCTGGAAAAGTATTCTATGGACAGATGAGACAAAGATCAACCTGTACCAGAATGATGGGAAGCCAAAAGTTTGGAGAAGAAAGGGAACGGCACATGATCCAAGGCACACCACATCCTCTGTAAAACATGGTGGAGGCAACGTGATGGCATGACCATGCATGGCTTTCAATGGCACTGGGTCACTTGTGTTTATTGATGACATAACAGCAGACAAGAGTAGCCGGATGAATTCTGAAGTGTACCGGGATATACTTTCAGCCCAGATTCAGCCAAATGCTGCAAACTTGATTGGACGACGCTTCATAGTACAGATGGATAATGACCCCAAGCATACAGCCAAAGCTACACAGGAGTTCATGAGTGCAAAAAAGTGGAACATTCTTCAATGGCCAAGTCAATCACCAGATCTTAACCCAATTGAGCATGCATTTCACTTGCTCAAATCCAGACTTAAGAGGGAAAGACCCACAAACAAGCAAGACCTGAAGGCTGCGGCTGTAAAGGCCTGGCAAAGCATTAAGAAGGAGGAAACCCAGCGTTTGGTGATGTCCATGGGTTCCAGACTTAAGGCAGTGATTGCCTCCAAAGGATTGGCCACAAAATTTTGAAAATAAAAATATTTTGTTTGGGTTATGTTTATTTGTCCAATTACTTTTGACCTCCTAAAATGTGGAGTGTTTGTAAAGAAATGTGTACAATTCCTACATTTTCTAACACATATTTTTGTTCAACCCTTCAAATTAAACGTTACAATCTGCACTTGAATTCTGTTGTAGAGGTTTCATTTCAAATCCAATGTGGTGGCATGCAGAGCCCAACTCGCGAAAATTGTGTCACTGTCCAAATATTTCTGGCCCTGACTGTATTTCCCAGGAAAAATCCATTTTAGTTTAGTTTTTCTATGTTTTATTGTGAGTCTGTAAAAGTGGCGTAAGACTTTGACAACATTGCTCACAGCAGTGACCTGGAAGTCAGAAATGCTTCCAGGGGTCTTCCCCATGCTGTTCCCATGTCATTTGAGCACTGTTCCCATCAATTTCTGCAATTATTAGTTCATCTGCAGACATCCGGGGGGGGGGGAGAGGGGCGCCAGAAAAATGTGAGGCAGCAGTTTAGCTTTTCAGACAGGTCAGTGATTTATTTACATTTTAAGGCCGGGGCCGCACAGCGGTCGATTCTCTCATGCGAGAGAATCGGGTCAATTATCCAAATGACACTTGGCTCATACTTTTTCAGAGTTTGAGCCGAGTGTCAGTGCACTGTGCTCCGATCCTCTCGCATGAGAGAATCGCAGCACAGATGCTGAGGAAGCGAATAAAGTAATTTATCCACCTCATTTATTACCAGCATCTGCTGTAATTGGACTGCACTTTGATGACATCTGAGTGCAGTCCGATATTTTAAACGCACCCATAGACTTGTATGGGTGAGTGAGAGATGATTATCGGATGTGCTTGCAGCACGCTGCGTTTGTTTTCTCTTAAGCATGGGAAAATAATCGTAGATCTGCTGTGCCCCATAGTTTCACATTGGGCCTAGTGCTATCCGATAAAACATCACATAGCACTCGGCCATATTACAGTATATGCTCGTGTGAGCGAGCTCTGGAACAGAATATGATAGTAATGCCACATAGGGAAATTGTTAACTTCTTTCTTTGTAAGTGAAGACTTATCCTCGTATAATTATCATACAGTAACTCTGTGCTCTATCATGTATTGTATGATATATAATATGCATGTCAGTGAACTTAACACAATGCAGTGCGCAGAAACCATTTAGAACCTACTGAGGAATTGCACTAATGGCCAAGCATGCAGTATCTAGTTTACATAAGGGCATATTTTGAAATCAATAAGTCAAGAAAGCAGTCAAGGAATGTAACTCCAAGTGATTGTAGAGGCTGTGTAAGTGACAGTAAGAGCTGTGGAAGTGTAGTTTACTGGTCAGAAGAAAGGACTGGATGAATTATTGTCAATGCAAGGTTCCCATACATTCTTTTCCTTTGGCTAACACTGAGGGCAATCTGACCTGTTTATCTGCCCATGAGGCTCCGTGGGACCCCTGGCCAGATTGCTCTCATGTGCGGCGGCCAAGGAGCGATCCCTGCTGCCATTTTCTACTGTAGGCAGCGGAGCGGAACTGCAGGGATCCGTCCTTCTTTCTGCCCATGCTTCCTGTCTGACACAACAGCATGGCTGGATGACGTCAGCATTCAGCGCACTCCTGTGTCAGAGAGAAAACTGCCGGTGATGGTGATGCTGCGAGGAACGTACAGAGAGGTGAGTGGTGCTGAGTGTGTGTTTGTCTGCGCTCGTGTGTGTGTGCGGCGGATGCCGGGGAATGTGGAGAGGGGGGAGTGGTGCTGTGTGTCTGTGTGTGTAGGTGGTGGAGAGGGCAATGATGGGTGTGATGGAGAGGGAAATGATGGGGTGGTGGGGGAGAAAGCTATGATAGAGGTGGTAGAAAGGGCAATGATTGGGGGGGTGAGGGAGAAGGCAATGATTGAGGTGGAGAAAGGACAATGATGGAGGTGGTGGGGGAGAAGGCAATGATGAGGCGGTGGAAAAGGCAATTATTGGGGTGGTGGGGAGAAGGCAATTATGGAGGTGATGGAAAGGGCAATGATGGGCTGGTGGGGGAGAAGGTAATGATGGAGGTGGGGAAGGGCAATGATGTAGGTGGTGGAAAAAGGTAATGATGGGGTGATGGGAAGAAGGCAATGATGGAGGTGGTGGAAAAGGCAATGATGGGGGTGGTGGGGGAGAAGGCAATGATGGATTTGGTGGAGAGGGTAATGATGGAGGTGGTGGAGAGGGCAATGATGGAGGTGATGGGAAGGGCAGTGATGGGGGTGGGGAAGAAGGGGGACTTAAGAACAGGGGGAGGTGGAAGAAGACGTTAGAGATGGATGTAAAATGAACTGGGTGGTGGAGGAGTGTGCCAAGCCCCTGATAGCATACTTAGCCTTCTCACAATTCATTGTGATGCTATTGGGGAGTTAAAATTTATTAAAGAGTGGGAGAGGAGGCGATAAGGTGCATAGAACCTTTATAATGAACTAAAAGGTGGGAGAAGACGCTGTCAGGGACTTGTAGTGAATTGGGAGGTGGCAGAGGATGCTCAGTAACTGATAATGTCTTCTCCCACCCCCAAATTCATTTTGATGCTATCAAGGACTTATAATGAATGATGGGACACAGGACAGGGACTAAGGCCATGTGTACACGTTCATTATTTGCTGGAGAAAATTCTGCTGCATATCCTAATGTGTTGGCAGGAAGAAAGTTATGTAAAATACATTTATTTTTTTTCACATTTTTGTAATGCTTTTGTTATGTATTTTTCCTCATTAGTGCTGGTGAAATACGCTGCAAGAATTGACATTATGCAGATTTTAATCTGCTGCAAATTTGCAAGGAAAAAATAAGCAGCGTGTGCATGAGACATCAGGGATCTCATTCACTTTTCCTGTACTGTAAAACCTTGCCATTTGGTAAATACAAAAAGTTCACTTTTTTCTCATTAATGTACACTCTGATCCCCATCTTGACTGAAAAAAACAGAAATGTAGAAATGTTTACAAATTTATTAAAAAAGAAAAAGTGAAATATCACATGGTCATAAGTGAATTTACCAAATGGCTGCAATGAAACAAAGAGTGAACAATTTAAAGGGGTCTGAATACTTTCCGTACCCACTGTATTCCGTGTGAACATAGCCTTACAGTTAATTGGGGAGAGTCACAGACTGAGTAGTTTATATTATTGGGAGTCAGAGATTATAGTTAATGGGAGCACAGTGCTGCTTATCACTTTATATTTTTAATGGTGAGTGGCTAATAGTATATTAATGGTGGGATACATATCTGTAATCAGGGTCGAGACACATGTATGTATACAATGTATGTGACTTTGTTATTTTCAGGGCTGCAAAGATCATCGTCACAAGACGAGTCGTGGCTGGGAGATGTCAACATGAAGGTCTGACCAGATGGAGAAGAAAGAGCAGAAAACTTCTCTAATCAGACGAGACGTCAGCGGTAAGTGTCTGGATGTAGATATTATTCTGTATCTGCACTGTGTGATTTGGAGTAATGTTTTTTTTTATAAAATCCCTTTTTCTACATTCTCACATTTGTGTGAAATGTCCGTGTGCTTCAAGGTTTTATCGGATGGCACACGGACTTGTAGATAGGTCCATTCACACTTACATGAAAATCCCGGTTCTGAGAATGAGATCCGTTAGGGTCAGAAAATGTTCTGTTCTGTTCTGATCAACTTTTGAGGATCAGAATAGGACATGCTCAATGCATCAGTAAAAGTGGGCAGCACACCAACACTAGACACAGATACAGGGATGTAGCCTTATTATGTATAGCACAGTCCCTTAGTATATATTGTATTCACTTATGTATAGCACAGTCCATTAGCATATAGTGTACTCACTTATTATGTATAACACAGACTCAGTATATAGTGTACTCACGTATTATGTATATTATGTATAGCACAGTCCCTTAGTATATAGTGTACTAACTTACTCTGTATTGCACAGTACTTTAGGATATAGTGTACTCACTTATTATGTATAGCACAGTCCCTTAGTATATAGTGTACTAACTTACTCTATATTGCACAGTACTTTAGGATATAGTGTACTCACTTATTATGTATAGCACAGTCCCTTAGTATATAGTGTACTCATTATGTATAACACTGTCCTTAGTTACATAGTTTCCTCTTGTATTATGTATAACACTGTCCCTTATTACGTACCTTTCTCTCTAGTTATATATGGTGCCATCCCTTATTATATCGCTTCCTCTTCTGTTATGTACAGTACTGTTTCTTACATAGTTTATTATTGTTATTTTTGTTATTCACAGTGCCCGCTTGACTGCTTTTGATGGAGCAGCCGGTGACCAGACGCCCAGTATATCAGCTCCTGCATTAGAAAAGAAGCTTTCCCATGCTCCATCAGCCCTCATTGCATTATACATCTAACAAGAGAGGAGGCTATGTAACAAAGACTCTTTATAATCCGATATGTAAGGGACGATGATGTACAGTACATAAAAGAGGGCACTGTGTAGTAAGGGTCGGGAATATACATAATAACAGCAACTATGTAATATGCATATACATATATGTGCGTGTGGCTATATATACATATATATATATATAATTAATTATACATATATACAGTATATATATATATATATATATATATATACAGCTCTGGCAAAAATTAAGAGACAGATCACTGCAAAATTTACAGTTTGTCTGATTTTTCTCTTTAGGCTGGAGTCACACACAACCACAAAAAATCGGTCCGTTTTAGACGGTCGACAATCGGATCAAAATAAAAACATCACACATCCTTCTGGCATCCGATTTTCCTTCAAAGATGCGATTTAATCGCATGTGTGTGTACCTTGTAACATCCGATTTTCATCCGACTTGTGAGATTTTCTCGCAGGCTTGCAAAACTGACATATAATGGATCCAAAAGAATAGTATTTAAATGCCAAAAGAAAGAATAGATATATACACATAGAGCACATATATATATATATATATACATGTCATTGTGACATGTATATATACATATATTTATAGTTCTTACACTTCTACATACTGTTATAGCCGCTAATTCAATTGCCGGCTTCAGTGAAATCACAGAAGCCGACATGAAATGATACATTGTTTAGACACATTTAACCATGTAATTTCATGTATTTTTATATATGTTTGAAACATACAATTACATGAGTATATGTGTGCTAAATTTCAGACATGTAGGGGTTAATTAAAGGTGTAAATTCGTTGAAAAAAAATGCGTGGGCTCCCGCTGTATTTTCTCCACCAGACAGACAAAGCAAGCGAGTGGGGGCAGATAATAATAGCCTAGGGAGGGTACATTTTTTTTGTGCCCCCCCTGGCTACTAACATCTGCCCCCAGACACCCCAGAAAGGGCAAATCTCTAATTAGATTCGCCCTTTCTGGCACTTTGCCCGTCTATTCCCATTGCCCTGTAGCGGTGGCGAATGGGTTAATAATCTGGCGTTAATGTCACCTTAGTATTGAAAGGTGACCTTAAGGCAGGTTAATAATTGATAGCTGTCAATTAGACAACTATCAATTATTAATCCTATTGTATGAAAGAAAAATCAAACACACACAGTTTAATAAAAAATAAGTTTAATTAAATAATCACACAGTTTTTGACCATATTTTATTTTACACTTAATCCGTGCGAAGCCATTGATCTCCTAAAATAAAGAAAAAAAAATAAAACAACATTATTCTTACCTATTCCGCTGATCTGTCACGTCCCACGCTGTAATCCTTCACAAAGGGGTTAACTAGCTTTGAGCCAAGCAGTGCAAGTAATCCTGCATGCTCAGCTCAAAGCTCCTGAATGAATAAGTTCCTCTCCTGGCGACAGGAGAGGATGTGTTTCATGAATGAAGCTTAATTGATTGTGTCCACTTTCCCTTTAGGTCAGGTCACTAAAGTTAAATTGCCAATAAATCAATTAAGCTCCATTCATGAATCTATTCCTCTACTTTCGCTGGGAGAGGAACTTATTCATTCAGGGGAATACAGGTCTGAGACAGCATTATTAGCTCTCTGCGACCTGTAACCTGTTAACCCTTTCTGATGGATTACACCGTGGGACCTGACTGTACATCGGATTGGTAAGTATAATTTTGCTTTTTTATTTTATTTTTATTACAGGAAATGGTTTTAGCAGGAAAATAAAATATGGTCAAAAACTGTGTGATTATTTAATTAAACTTATTTTTTATTAAACTGTGTGTGTTTGATTTTTCTTTCATACAATAGGATTAATAATTGATAGTTGTCTAATTGACAGCTATCAATTATTAACCTGCCTTAAGGTCACCTTTCAATACTAAGGTGACATTAACGCCAGATTATTAACCCATTCGCCACCGCTACAGGGCAATGGGAATAGACGGGCAAAGTGCCAGAAAGGGCGAATCTAATTAGAGATTTGCCCTTTCTGGGGTGTCTGGGGGCAGATGTTAGTAGCCAGGGGGGGCACAAAAAAAATGTACCCTCCCTAGGCTATTATTATCTGCCCCCACTCGCTTGCTTTGTCTGTCTGGTGGAGAAAATACAGCGGGAGCCCACGCATTTTTTTTCAACGAATTTACACCTTTAATTAACCCCTACATGTCTGAAATTTAGCACACATATACTCATGTAATTGTATGTTTCAAACATATATAAAAATACATGAAATTACATGGTTAAATGTGTGGAAACAATGTATAATTTCATGTCGGCTTCTGTGATTTCACTGAAGCCGGCAATTGAATTAGCGGCTATAACAGTATGTAGAAGTGTAAGAACTATAAATATATGTATATATACATGTCACAATGACATGTATATATATATATATGTGCTCTATGTATATATATCTATTCTTTCTAGTCTTTATTAAAGCTGTCAGTGTGATTTTACAGTATAGCCGGGGATGAATTGCCGGCTTTTCTAAAGGACACCGATGCGATTTCATCGCAAGTCACACAGTGTGGTCCGTTTGTAATCCGATTTTTCATCGCTCCCATAGACTTGCATTGGCGATTGTCGACCGACAATCGGTGACAATCGCAGCATGCTGCGATTGTACACGGACGTTTAAAACGGACCACAAAAAATCGGATACTGGGAGCTGCTCCATAGATTAACATAGGTCCGACTGCAATGCGATTTTTCATCGCATTGCAGTCGTCCGATTCTGTCGCCAGTGTGACGCCGGCCTTATAGGTATATTTTTAAGTAAAATGTGAATTGCTCTTTTATTCTATAAACTACTGACAACATGTCTCCGAATTTCCAAGCAATAAATATTTTATTTATTTTCAGAAAATGAGAAATGGTCAAAATAACAAAATAATGCAGTGCTTGCAGACCTCAAATAATGCTAAGAAAACAAGTTCATAATCATTTAGAAACAACAATACTAATGTTTTAACTCAGGAAGAGTTCAGAAATCAATATTTTATGGAATAACTATGATTTTTAATCACAGCTTTCATGCGTCTTGGCATGCTTTCCACCAGTCTTTCACACTGCTTTTGGGTGACCTTATGCCATTCCTGGTACAAAAATGTAAGCAGTTCTTTGTTTGAATGCTTGTGACTATCCATCTTCCTCTTGATTACATTCCAGAGGTTTTCAATGGGGTTCAGGTCTGGAGATTGGGCTGGCCATGACAGTGATTTGATGTGGTGGTCCTTCATCCACACATTGATTGACCTAGCTGTGTGGCATGGCACATTGTCCTGCTGGAAAAACCAGTCCTCAGAGTTGAGGAACATTGCCTGAGCTGAAGGAATCAACTGTTTATCCAGGATAACCTTGTATGCGGCTTGATTCATACATCCTTGGCAAAGATTAACTAGACCAGTTCCAGCCTTGCTGAAGCATCCGCACATCATCATCGATCCTCCACCAAATTTCACAGTGGGTGCAAGACACTGTGGCTTGTACGCCTCTCCAGGTGTCCGTCTAACCATTAGACGACCAGGTATTGGGCAAAGCTGAAAATTAGACTCATAAGAGAAGATTACCTTACTCCAGCCCTCTATGGTCCAATCCTTATGGTCTTTGGCAAACTTCAGCCTGGCTCTCCTTTGCTTCTCATTGATGAAAGGCTTTTTTCTAGCTTTACATGACTTGAGCCCTGCCTCTAGGAGCCTGTTACGAACTGTTCTTGCCGTGTACTTCACCCCAGCTGCCATTTGCCATTCCTTTTGTAGATCACTTGATGTCATCCTGCGGTTGCTGAGTGATATTCTAATAAAATGACGGTCATCCCGGTCAGTGGAGAGTCGTTTTTGCCTTCTGCCGGTCTGTAGCTTTGTTGTCCCAATGTCTGCTGCTTGACCTTGTTGTAATGGACTGCGGTCTTAGAAATTTTAAGGATGGAGGCAACATGACGCTCACTGTATCCCTCTGCTAGTAAAGCCAGAATTGAGGCCTTCTTTTTATTACTCAAGACTTTTCTTTTCAACTCCTTTTTTCATTCATAATATTGTACGCCCCACTTTTCAGTTTTTGTATTTCCGCAAAAATTTAAAATAACCAATAAATTTTGTTCAACTTCACAATTGTGTCCCACTTGTTGTTGATTCTTCACCAAAAATTTACATTTGGTATCTTTATGTTTGAAGCATGATATGTGGGAAAAGGTTGAAAAGTTCCATTGAGCCAAATACTTTCGCAAGACACTGTATATTATATATATATATATATATATATATATATATAAAAAGGGGCCCAGACACATTTCTTGCTCAGGGACCCCAAGCTGTTAGTGTCCGCCCCTGCTGGCATTATTAGTAAAAGGAACCCATAAGCTGGTTTTTCATCCTTCATCAAGATTTTGACTCTATGAGGTCCCCTCATTAAGAGTGGAGTGAACAACGTAATGAATCAGGCCAATGTCTAAGCATGTTTGTTTATGCAAATCGTGCACACTGAATGCAGTTAGTTGCACCCGCTTTTTTACCTCCTTGTCTGCGTCATGACTGCATCACAACTGTGCTGTCTGGCCTCAATGAAGTCATTAATAAAGATACAATGAAATGCGGCTCACAGAACATCTTACAAATCATAGTAACAACAGTTTAGCAGATTTCCCTAACAAATGCTATGGGCTTTGTCTATAGTCTATTGTTTGCATCATGCTTGTAGTTTAGTCCTGGCATTTTTATGATTTCAGCCTAGTAGGTCAGAATTAAATGCTGCAAAATTAGTAAAATGGCAACTACATCTAGTTATATAGCAACAAAAAGCACTCTCCGTTGGTATGCTGTAAATGGTTCTTTACTACGTCAATAAACATCAGTAACTTATATTACATTCCGACTTTAATGGCGCAATAAATATAGCTTCCCTACCTGTATTTATTATGTGACAGAGCTGACCACACACAGACTGAAAAACAAGTAGAGCAAACAATAGATACAGGCGTGGAGGGACCAAGTTTGTGTTCCTTACAGTTGCTAAAGAGTTTGGCTATGGCACTACGCCTAAATACGAAGGTCCTCTTTTATAACAGAAAGAACAATGTGGAGCACAAATATAGCGCAGTATACTGTAGTACTGTTATCATATGCCATGTTGCTTATTATTCACTCAGAAATACTAGTCCTCCATACAAAAAAAAATATCAGCTGTATATGGTAAATAATCTGTCTGTTTTATGATATAGCTATGTTATATACTATTCACAATAATTGTTAATTTATATATTTTATATTTGTAATCAGACTGACTTTTTCAAATTGTCATCAATATATGTTGAATAAAAAGAAGATGCAATGCTAATGGATGTTATCCAGAGCTGTATTTGTGATGATCTTTTAGATTTATTAGTTGGTGTTTAGCACAAAAGACAACAGAATGTAAGTGACTTTAACCCCATAGTGACAAAGCCAATTTTGATCTTTCTGACTAAATCACATTTTTCAAATTTGACATGTGCTATATATTGTGGTAATTAGGGATCAGTGGATCGAGTTTGAGTCAAATTTTCTGAAATTTTCCGATATGACATATTTGAACAATTTGTGATTTGATTTGTGAGAATCGAAAAGAAGAACACCCAGCGCCATTTCACACATTGCTGAAGAGTCAAGACTATTGCATCAGCCAGAGAGCTGGCTCATCCTATCAGGCATGGCCATTCGGGCTTCCCCATTAACCATTACACTTATCGCATTATATGATCTAGAGCAGCCAATCAGGGGAGACTATCACAAAAACTATAAAAGATGAGGTCAGACAAAATCTATGCCATTCTACAATTTTACAGCCTAGGGCTAGAGCACATCACTCATTATTACACTTAGGGTATATTCACATGACCGTATAAAAAAAATCTGACCCATTTTCATCCAGAAAAGTTGTAATCCATAGTGGAGTCCATTTATAAATTGAGTGTATTCCACTTATGCAATTGTGTTATTGCATGCCATCCATTTGCAATCTGAATAAATTGTTGTTTCTTTTCAATTTCCTATTCAATTAAGGGCCTCTTTGATGCCAACCCTATAAAAATAATCACAGTAAGGTGATATGACTGGACCATCTCCATTTCGTCAGTATATCCTACACTGAATAGCAATTATTTGATGGCTTTATTGCGCAAGCTCTCAATATGGCTAATTTGACCCTGCTGAGCATACCCTTTTGTCCTGGTGGTCTCCAGGCAGTTTTGGCAGCGCAGACTGATACTGGCTACAAGGAGCTGTCCCAAACTATGTGTCCATACTCTGGTCAGTCAATGGGCCTCTAAAGTCCTCTTCTACCGGCTGTATGGGGAGCTAAGCCGACACCCTGACAAATCTTTCTCCATCTTCCACATGCACTCTGCCACATTTGATTGCCTGTTATACTCCTAAATATTACTATGAGGCGATATATTTTGTCTGAGGAATGTTTTGTTATCACCTTGAGTTAAGTTTAAAATCCCACATTTTATTTGTAATGTCTCCTTTAAAGTTGTTGTTTGATAGTTTCACCCTTTTCTTGAATGGTCTCAATAATTATATCAGTCAGTAATGTTTGGGATTCTGTTGGTGCACACTTTAGACCAGAGATGCTGCAGCCCTTCATTTGCGGAGTGCTATGGCCTCCTCACAAGTTTGCCTGTGTCTGTTTGCACGTAGTTCCACTAACAAAACCTGCTGGGCCCCATAAATGTAACCAGTATGGTGTGCCTTCGCTTCTGTTTCTATATTATTGTTTCTGGTACCCATGTCTGCTTGTGGCTACAGACATTATTTTTGGTAACATGTAATTACAGAATGCTTTGACACACATTATTGCATGGCCTTCCCCGCTACTAAATTATATATTGGGCTTAAAGGCCACCATATAATTCCCATGTGTGTGCATAACTATTCCTCCACTTAAAAAAAAAAACAGCAATATAATTTTTATATATAACTTATAGATTATGTCAGTGTGGCCCTAATGCTAAACATGTACGTGCTCCCTTAGTGAAAATTTATAAATACTCTGTTATTAATTGTGTAATAACAGCATCGAAATTGATGTACCCTTTTGTTTGGCTTACAGGTTTCTAGTAACTGGAACTTTTGCACCATTGTATTTGGAGTTTTTGGTGGGGAAGTCAGCTATTTCACTAATTGTGCAGTCTACCTGTGATGTCATATTGGAGAAACTTCAACAGTCACTGATGCTGGCATCTACCCCCAGATTGGCAGGGGTTTTGGCCCAAATTGTCAATTTCCCAATGTATTGGGGTTCTGCTTAACAAACACATTTATGTGAAAAAGCCGCTGCACTCATGATCCTGATACTACAATTATAAACAATACTTTTCTGTAGTTCTCTTGGCCTTAGCCGATAGCAACTGCAAGTTTATAATTGTAGATACTGGGGCCTATGAAAGAACTGAAGATTCTAGAATCTTTAATCCTTCCAATGGATAGGCGGCTTCTGAGCAACCAAATGGAGGTGCCGCCACAACAGATCCTGCCTTGCTCCAGTAGGGAATCTGCGCCATTTGTCGTGGTAGCAGATGAAGCCTTTGGACTTTTCACCATTGCCCTGCGCCTTTATCCACAAAGTGGGCTTGATAACCAGTGACAGATATTCAATTACCATTCCAGGGTCTGTAGATTGTTGGAATACACATTTGGAATCCTGTGTGCCAAATAGAGGGTCTTCATGAGTGTCATACAATGAAATGAGGCAAATGTTAATGCAGTTATCAAAGTTTGTGTGATCCTCAACAATTACAAGAACAAATAAGACTCGCTTGTGGATGTGGAAGATGATGCAGATAAGGGCCCCAATCCTTCCTCTGTACATAATGTGCTGAAAAATCGACATGCCTCTTCGGGAGTCAGAGTGAATTGTTTGACGACTATTTTTTGATGCCTGAGGGTGCTACTCCATGACAACAGAGTTCTGTTACTGATCATTTTGATTTCATTTTTTTGGACTATGAAATAAAATAATATTTCCTTTCTAATAAATATTGATGTGTGTTGTGTAAATCATTACATTTTTAAGCCATGACTATCCTGTCAAAGATTTTGACACACATTGGTAATGATTAGCATACACATTTTACTTTTTGCTGTACAAATCAGAACAACTATTTATACCATGCCTTCAACAAATGATTTTTTTGTGGTGTACAACAAATAAATCGGTTAACATAACACTGTCCAATAAACCCTAATGCCTATAGAGCTAAACTACACAATAGATTACAGCATAGTGACCCTGGGAATATGCATCCAAGGACCAAAGAACAATAAAAGGAGTATGCATAAAATGTAAATCTTTATTAGTACACTACCATAATGCAAAAATTTAAATAGGACAAGGATAAGGTGCCTCATGCCAAACAGAGAAGTAGGATTCACCGCACACAAAAATTGAGTTTGAAGCAAAAAGTAATTTTATTGTGCCCACAACAGAAAAAAAGGAGATGTGCCACGTTTACAGATAAGCCAAAGATACAATTTCATGAATACCCATACAGTCACAGATACCCGACGTTTCGATCCTTCCGGATCTTAACCATGGGGTACTAAAGAGAATAGATAAGAGAAAAAAAGGATGAATGTCAAATAATAAAAGACACTAAACAAAATATACAATTATACAAAATTTACTTATATCAATAATTAACTGATCCTAGTCAAAGCTAATGCATGAGGGCTATATAGGGATTTCAGATCCAGAGAGTAAAAACATTGATAGCGCAACCACAATGTAGAATCATCAGCACATTCACCAGTAATTTAGAACAAATATGGAATCATTGAATAATATGCCACAGAAGACAGAGAACAAGAAAAAATTACAATACTACCTTAAAATGGGTATAATAGAGTAAGGGCACTTGGTGGGGCCGCAAATTAATGCCCCTAGAAGCAGTCGCCAAAAACTGGGATAAATAAGATAAACAGAAAATAAATACATGAATGTAGAATACACAAGTCCCCCTAGTATAAGGGCAAACATTACCTGTAGCACATGGAGAAGAAGATAACTATCTATGCAGGATAAACACTGTTGAGAAGGTGGGGGAGAGAACTTATGTAAGTATCCCATAGTTGGTAAGGAGGTAAGACCCGCTAGTCCCAAGAGTACATGTTGTGACCTGCAGGGTATGATTAGGTAGCTCAATCAGGTGGCGCTCCCGCGCCTTGCCACGGCTGTTGGATGCGACTGTGCAGAAGCTAGGAGCGAGCTCTGCTTAAAAAGCCGCGCCGTGTCATGCCTGCCCGGAAGTGCGTCATCCGGACCGGAAGTGACAGGGCGCTATGGTCAGTGGCGATTGCGCATGCGCGGTATGATCAAAATCGCAATGTTAGTTGCTGGCCAAGAAATAGAGGGCGTATACAGGGAAGGGGAGCGGAGCTGTTTGTATGTAATGGATCGGAGGGACTGTGCTAGATAGTATTGGACGAAGATGATGTACCAAAAGAATCTCAATAGAGCAAAGGGCAGATAATATAGGAATTAGCAGGAACAAAGTGTTAGTCAAACAGGGAGGGAGTATGGCAGAGGGTAAAACCGGTAAGTACATTACATAGCATCAAAGCATTTTTGCCATCTTTTTTAGGGACCACCTCACATTTGAAGTCACTTTGAGGGGTCTATATGGCAGAAAATACCCAAAAGTGACACCATTCTAAAAACTGCACCCCTGCAAGGTACTCAAAACCACATTCAAGAAGTTTATTAACCCTTCAGGTGCTTCACAGGAGCTGTAGCAACGTGGAAGGAAAAAATTAATATTTAACTTTTTAGTCACAAAAATGATCTTTTACAACCTTTTTTTTATTTTCACAAGGGTAAAAGGAGAAAATGGACAAAAAAGTTGTTGTGCAATTTCTCCTGAGTACGCCAATACCCCATATGTTGGAGAAAACCACTGTTTGGGCACACGGCAGAGCTCGAAAGAGAAGGAGCGCTGTTTGACTTTTTCAAACCAAAATTGGCTGGAATAGAGATTGGACGCCATGTCGCGTTTGGAGAGCCTCCGATGCGCCTAAACAGTGGAAACCCCCCACAAGTGACACCATTTTGGAAAATAGACCCCCTATGCAACTTAGCTAGATCTGTTGTGAGCACTTTGAACCCCCAAGCGTTTCACAAAAGTTTATAATGCCTGGGTGTGAAAAAAAAAAAAAAACAATTTTCCACAAAAATGATTTTTTAGTCCCAAATTTTTGATTTTTCCCAAGGAAATTGGACCCCAAAAGTTGTTGTCCAATTTGTCCTGAGTACGCTGATACCCCATATGTGGGGGGGGAACTGTTTTGGCGCACGGCAGGGCTTGGAAAGGAAGTAATAACGTTTTGGAATGCAAACGTTGATGGGGTCATGTTCCGTTTGCAGTGCCCAGATGAGCCTAAACAGTGGAAACCCTCCACAAGTGACCCCATTTTGGAAACTAGACCCCCTAAGGAACTTATCTAGATTTGTGGTGAGCCATTTGAACCCCCAAGTGCTTCAAACAAGTTTATAATGCCCGGGCATGAAAATAAAAAATCCTGTTTTTTTTTTCACAAAAATTATATATTAGTCACCAATTTTTTATTTTCCCAAGGGTAACAGGAGAAATTGGACCACAAAAGTTGTTGTCCAATTTGTCCTGAGTACGCTGATACCCCATATGTGGGGGGAACCACTGTTTGGGCGCACGGCAGAGCTCGAAATGGAAGGAGCACCATTTGACCCCATTTTGGAAACTAGACCCCCTAAGGAACTTGTCTAGATCTGTGGTGAGCAAGTTGAGCCCCCAAGTGCTTCACACAAGTTTATAACATAGAGCCGTAAAATTAAAAAATCATTTTTTTCCACAAAAATTATCTTTTCACCCCAATTTTTATTTTCCCAAGGGTAACAAGATCCAAAAGTTATTGTGCAATTTGTCCTGAGTACGCTGATACCCCATATGTGGGGGTAAACCACTGTTTGGGTGCATGGCAGAGCTTGGAAGGAAAGGAGCACTGTTTTTCAACGCAGAATTGGCTGGACATCATGTCGTGTTTGGAGAGCTCCTGATCTGCCTAAACAGTGGAAACCCACGACAAATGACACCATTTGGAAACTAGACCCCTCAAGGAACTTATCTAGATGTGTGGTGAGAACTTTGAACCCCCAGGTGTTTGACTAAAGTTTATAACGCCCGAGCATGAAAATAAAAAAATCATATTTTTTCCACAAACATGATCTTTTAGTCCCAACTTTTTATTTTCCCAAGGGTAACAGGAGAAACTGGACCCCAAAAGTTGTTGTCCAATTTGTCCTGAGTACACTGATACCCAATATGTGGGAGAAAACTACTGTATGGGCACACGCATGGGCGTACCCAGGATCAAAACTAGGGGGGGGCAAGCCAATGTCACATCTTATACAGGTTACATCATATACACTGTACATTATCCTGCATATTAGGTATGGAGCATTAGAACTGTTGTATATTGTATAATACAGCAGTGTATGCGACACTAGCTGTATATACCATATATTATACATGGCAGTCGCGCTCATGTCAGGAGCGGTACCAGCAAGTCCGAGGATTGCAGTGCGATCCTCGCATGACTTATACGACCGTCTGTCTATGCCCTTGTTATAATAATACTGAAATATTAATCTATTATTAAAGTATTAAGGAGCTCACAAGTAAAAAAAAGCCCCCTACCTCCAGTCCCCCACCCACACCCCAACAGCCCATCGTCTCACATGCACCCCTTAGTGTTCTGTACCACTGACCCACAATACCCCCATCCTCTCACATGCACCCCTCAGTGCTCTGTTGCCCCTCCCCACTTCAGTCCCCACAATACCCCATCCTCTCACAGTAAACCCCCAGTGCCCTAGCCCCACAATACCCCCATCCTCTTACATTCAACCCCAGTGACCTGTCCACCCTCCCTCACAATACCCCATCCTGTCACATCAACCCCTGTGCGCCAGCCCCCACAATATCCCCATCCTCTCACATTCACCAACCAGTGCCCTGTATCCCCTCCCCACAATACCCCATCCTCTCACATTCACTCTCTGTGCCCTGTTGCCCTCCCCCACTTCAGCCCCCACAATACCCCCATCCTCTCACATTAACCCCCCCAGTGCCCTAGCCCCCACAATACCCATCCTCTCACATTAACCCCCAGTGCCCTAGCCCCCACAATACCCCATACTCTTACATTCACCCCAGTGCCCTGTACCCCTTCCCCACAATACCCCATCCTCTCACATTAACCCCCCCAGTGCCCTAGCCCCCACAATACCCCCATCCTCTTACATTCACCCCAGTGCCCTGTACACCTCCCCCACTGTACCCCCATCCTCTCACATTCCCCCACAGTGACCATGACATGCCTGAGCAGAATGAATTTAGTAAATTCCATCCCCACTTACCATGAAGCTTGCAGGCAGTGGCTGAGGCAGGAGCAGGAAGTGTCCAGTGTCTGCACACAGAGGGCACTAGGACCCAGTGTGGCTGAGACAACCAGAGCCTGCAGGGCAGAAAGTGAAACTACAGCTGCTGCGGCCAGGAAGGAATCAAGAGGCTCCTCTGGTGAGACAGCAGCTCTGTGCACTGTGCACACAGACAGGCACTGCAACCTGTGGCAGAGGGAGCCGGCATTGTGCTGCTCTCTCCACTCTCTTTCATTGTGTGCCCCTGCTTCTAGTGAGGGGCAGCTGCCCCCCCTGCCCCACTTTGGGTACGTCCATGGGCACACGTCGGGGCTCAGAAAGGAAGTAGTGACATTTTGGATTGCAGATTTTGATGGAATGGTCTGCGGGCGTCATGTCGTATTTGGAGAGCCTCTGATGTGCCTAAAAAGTGACCCCATTTTGGAAAAAAAAAAACCAAGGAACTTATCTAGATGTGTGGTGAGCACTTTGAACCCCGAAGTGCTTCACAGAAGTTTATAACGTACAGCCGTAAAAATAAAAAATCCTTTTTTTTTTACAAAAATGATTTTTTTCACCCCCAATATTTTATTTTCACAAGGGTAACAGGAGAAATTGGACCCCAAAAGTTGTTGTACAATTTGTCCTGAGTATGCTGATACACAATATGTGGGAGAAAACTACTGTATGGGCACACATCGGGGCTCAGAAGGGAAGTAGTGACGTTTTGGATTGCAGACTTTGATGGAATGGTCTGCGGGCATCATATCACATTTGAAGAGTCCCTGATGTGCCTAAACAGTGGAAACCCCCACAAGTGACCCCATTTTGGAAAATAGACCCCACAAGGAACTTATCTAGATGTGTGGTGAGCGCTATGAAGCCCCAAGTGCTTCACAGAAGCTTATAACGTACAGCCGTAAAAACAAAAAAATCATTTTTTTTTTACAAAAATGATATTTTCACCCCTAATTTTTTATTTTCCCAAGGGTAACAGAAGAAATTGGACACCAAGAGTTATTGTGCAATTTGTCCTGAGTACGCTGATACCCCATATGTGGGGGTAAACTACTGTTTGGGCGCATGGCAGTGCTCAGAAATGAAGGACTTTTTCAACGCAGAATTGGCTGGAATTGAGATCAGATGCCATGTCTCATTTGGAGAGCCCCTAATGTGCCTAAACAGCGGAAACCCCCAATTGTAACTCCAACCTTAACCCCAACACACCCCTAACCCTAGCCCCAGCCCTAACCATAACCCTAACCACAAACCTAACCCTAACACACCCCTAACCCTAATCCCAACCCTAACCCTAATCGTAACTTTAGGCGCAACCCTAACCCTAACTTTAGGCGCAACCCTAACCCTAACCCTAATGGGAAAATGGAAATAAATACATTTTTTTAATTTTATCTAAGGGGGTGATAAAGGGGGGTTTGATTTACTATTATAGCGGGCTTTTATGATTGGCAGCTGTCACGCTAAAAGACGCTTTTTATTGCAAAAAATAGTTTTTGAACCACCACATTTTGAGAGCTATAATTTTTGCATATTTTGGCCCACAGAGTCATGTGAGGTCTTATTTTTTGCGACACGAGTTGACGTTTTTACTGGTACCATTTTTTAGCACGTGACATTTTTTGATCGCTTTTTATTTCGATTTTTGGGAGGTTAGAATGAACAAAAATCAGCAATTCATGAATTTCTTTTGGGGGGCGTTTATACCGTTCCACGTGTGGTAAAACTGATAAAGCATTTTTATTCTTCGGGTCAGTACAATTACGGCAATACCTCATTTATATAATTTATTTTAGGTTTTGGCACTTTAATACAATAAAAACAATTTTATATAAAAAATAATTATTTTTGCATCTCTTTATTCTGCGAGCTATAACTTTTTTATTGTTTCGCTGATTATGCTGTATGGTGGCTCGTTTTTTGCGGGACAAGATGACGTTTTCAGCTTTACCATGTTTTTTATATCGGTCTTTTTGATCGCGTGTTATTCCACTTTTTGTTTGTCGGTATGATGATAAAGCATTGATTTTTTGCTTTTTTTTTAAGGGGTTCACTAAAGGGGTTAACTAGTGGGACAGTTTTATAGGGGGGTTGTTACGGACGCGGCGATACCAAATATGTGTACTTTTATTGTTTTGTTTTTTTTATTTACAGGAAGAAATGAATTTATTGGGGAATATTTTTTTTCCTTTATTTTGAAATTTTTCTTTTACACTTGTGATTTTGATTTTTTTTAACTTTTTTACTTTGTCTCAGGGTGGGACATCACTGTATTTTTTCAGATCGCTGGTCTCACAGTGTGCACAGCACACTGTGAGATCAGCGATCTCACAGGCAGTGCAGGACGCTTACTCAGCGCCTGCTCTCAGCAGGCACTGAGGAAGCCGCCTCCCTGCAGGACCCGGTGGCCATCTTGGATCCGGAGTCCTGCAGGGAAGAGGCCTTCAGAACAGCGCAGTCACATCGTGCTGTTCTGAGGGCCTCAGGGGAGCACGCAGGGAGCCCCCTCCCTGCGCAATGCTCCCCTGTGCCCCTGGTACACCACGATCATGTCTAAATGCGGTGTGCCAGGGGTTAATGTGCCGGGAGCGGTCCGTGACCACTCCTGGCACATAGTGCCGGGTGTCAGCTGTGATAATCAGCTGACAACCGGCCGCGATCAGCTGCGCTCCCCCCGGAAGCACAGCTCAGCGCCTTGGACGTACTATCCCGTCCATGGGCAGATTGGCACGGGTTTCATGAACGGGATAGTACGTCCGATGGCAGAGAGGGGTTAAAGTAGGACCTCCTCTGTGAACAGATAATTACAGCAGAGATCTGAGGAGAACCAGTCAACAAGTCTAGGATTCGCATAAACTAAACTGACGAGCAAAAGGGTAACAATGTTTTGAACTTTTGACTTTCAGGCTCCATCTCTCACCATTCACTACTGCTTCGAATGTGAGACTACCATCATTTTCTAGACAATCATGTTGGCTATCTCATATATAAATTTGACGCAACCATTTAGAATATGATTAGTTATGTAGATCCTTGTCATGTCACTGCATTGTTACTATCTTGCTCCTGGTGACGGAAAAATCTTTTTCCTCCTGTGTACTACAAAATACAACATGTTCTCGCATTTCCTAATAGCTAATTTTGTAATGAGGTTGATTCCCAGGTGAAAGGTCACTGTTTCGAATTGAGGAGCAGCCATGAAGACGATTTCCTAGGAAAAGAGAAACATCATCCAGCTAATTTAAAGTAGTCTTTTGACCAAGAAAATTGCCAAACTGCATCATGTGAGTGTCATGACAGGTGGAAGAATATGAAATGAAGTCCGTCCATCCATTAAAAAGCCAAGAGATGGACGTCCAGGCAAAATATCTGAGTCAATAAGTTGGCTCATCAAAAGGTATATCAGTTCTGGCGCAACAAACATGACAGTGGAGGCGGGTCATAAGCAACGTAATAGTGAGATCACAAACGTCCATGGAAGCACCATGCAATGCATGTGACACTACACAAGTCTGGAATGGTGGCTTGAAAAAAGTTGAAGAAGCTTCGACCTCAATATTGTCATAAGAAGCGTCGGCTGGAGTTTGCAAAAAAATACGAAAAGTGGACAGTAAAATATTGGAAACAGGTGATTCGGAGTGATGAGATGAAAGTCAATAAACTCTGATGGGTGCAAATGGGTCTGGAAGAAACAAATGAAAAAGAACTAACGGATCGAGATATTGAAGGAACTGTCAAGTTTGGTGGAGGAAACCTGATGATATGGGGTTGTTTCACAGCCAAAGGGGTTGGATACTTGACCAGGATCGATGGGGTTCTCAATGCTGAGCTATATAAGGGGATCTTACAAGATGAGCTACTTTGTACTCTTGTGTACTATGGGTATGAAAAGGACAACATAATATTCCAGCACGACAACAACCTAAAGCACAAGTTTAGACTGGTGAATAAATGGCTCAATGACAATGTAGAGTTGCTGTATTGGATCTCACAGTTCCCAGACCTCAATCCAATCGAACACTTTTTGATAGAGTTGATGAAAAACCTGTATACATAGCCAAGTAAGTTGATGCACCAACTTTGGGAACGTGTAGAAGAGACCTGGCATTAGATTTCGATTCATGTTTGAATCTGACCAAGAGCATGTCCAGAAGGATTAGGCAGTGTTGAAAGTCAAAATTGGATTTACAAAATACTAACAAAATAATAAAAATGAAAATTTAGATTTTTAGGAGAAAAACAGTAACAACAGTAATGTAGTGATATGACAAGAATCTGCATAACAAATCATATGCTAAATACTTGCAAATCAAATTATGTATGAGATAGCCAAGATGATTCCCTATAAAATGATGGTAGTCTCAAGTTCGAAACAGTAATGGATGGTGAGATATGGAGCCTGAAAATCAAATTACTACTAAGATGGCGGCTGGTCAGGATGGATAAGACAAAACCAAGATAGTGGTGCTGTATGATGAGCCGGTGGGCCATGTTTGATGAGGGGAGGGAGTGGGGAGAGGTTAGAGGAGCGGTGGATTGTTATTCTTTTTATTTTTGCTTTATTAACTTAATGTGTGAATATTCCGACAGCAAATCAGGGTGCAAAAACCATCCATAACATCCAGACACAAGGGCTTGTGCCATTGACTGCTGAAGTCATATGTCCCTCACCATATAAAAAGCGGACATGTGGCTATGGTGCCATTTTGTGATCGTAACAGTATAATGAGGCTGCTGCTGGTGCAAGTAGTCAGATAGCTAGGTGGTTTATTCTCAGCTAGTTCATATAGATAGGATCCTGGGTCAAATAAACCTTTCAGTATATAAATCTGGAGTGCTATTTCTGTGCTACAGCAACCAGTTGCCATTTCAGCATCTAAATCCTTTCTGCTAATTGTGTGATCCAGCCACCAGTCAACATTTTACCATATAAATCTTTTGTAAAACCGGTCTGGGCCTAGGATCGTGAAACAGCTGGTTAAAAGAGCAGAAGGGTACATCCAACATGAGTCGGGAAAAAGCAAGGTCATGGTGGAAAGTGGAATAGGTGTGGTGTTTGAGATGTACGTGGGGTAGAGGGTAATTTTTCTGAAAGCTATACTGAACAAACACACGCTAGTAGAGATGGGTGAACCCGAACAGTAAAGTTTGGCATCCGTACCGAATACCTACTCTTTCGGCATGTACATCGAACACGGACTTCACCAGGAAGTCCATGTTACTCTTCGGGTTTGGCTGCCCGAACACCGGATGTTTGTCACGCTGTCTAACTGGATGGCTGATGGAATTATTCATTTGCCAGCTCCTGCGCTGTAAATAAATAATTTTAAAAAAAAACAACGCGTGGGTTCCCCTGTATTTTTGATAACCAGCCAGGCAAAACTCACAGCTGGTGGCTGCAACCCTCAGCTGTCAGCTTCAACAAAGCTGGTTATCAAGAATAGAGGGGTCCCGACGCCGTAGTTTGTAATCATTTAAATGAATAATTTTAAAAAACGGTGTGGGTTCGCTCCATTTTTGAAAACCAGCCTTGCTAAAGCAGACAGCTGGGGGTTGGTATTCTCAGGCTGGTAATTGGTCATGGATATTGACCACCGAACCTAAAAATAGCAGCCTGCAGCCGCCCAGAAAAGGCACGTCTATTAGATACGCCAATTCTGGCGCTTTGCCTGGCTCTTCCCACTTGCCCTGTAGCGGTGGCAAGTGGGGTTTATATTTGTGGGGTTAATGTCACCTTTGTATTGTCAGATGACACGAAGCCCACAGCTTAGTAATAGAGAGGCGTCTATAAGACACCTATTCATTACTAATCCTATAGCTATATGGTAAATAAAGACACAGCCAGAATAAAGTCTTTTATTAGAAGTAAAACAAAGCACACTTACTTTTTTATTTAAAAATAACAAACACAGTTATACTCACCAAACTCTTATGCTCTCGTTCTCCTGTAATAAAACTAAAATAAAAAAACAACAATATCCCTCTCCTGTCGGTCGTTCTGTCCCACATCGTGATCCATGTCTGGGGGATTAATAGTTTTCAACCTGGACGGTGCCAAGTTGCGACCATCTAGGCTAAGAACCACTGGCGACTGAACTGCTGCGAGCTCAGACTCAGTGACCGGTGGTGACGTCATCGAGGTTACCTCCGTTCACTGAGACTGCATTCCCAGCCGAGCTGAACTGCTGTGACCTTGGTGAGATCCCCGCTAGCACTGTGAGAAACACTCCAAGTTGGGTCTCCATCTGGTGGGTTGCCTGTAGTAGAAGGGATGTCAAAGCACCCTTATACTATTTTTACTCTGGGGAAATTGATGCCACTTTAGTGGTGTGTACCAATCATTTTTTTAAATGTGGAGACTCCAAGTTGGGTCTCCATCTGGTAGGGTGCTGTAGTGGAAGGGGTTTCAGAGCAACATCATACTATTTTTACTCTGGGGAAATTTATGCCACTTTAGCGATGTGTGCCAATATTTTTTTGAAATGTGGGGACTCCAAGTTGGGTCTTCATCTAGTGCGTTGTATGTAGTGGAAAGGGTGTCTGAGCACCATTATACTATTTCTACTCTAGGGAAATTAATGCCAATTTAGTAGTGTGTGCCAATAATTTTTTTTAAATGTGGAGACTCCAAGTTGTGTCTCCATATTGTGGGTTGCCTTTACTGGAAGGGGTCTCAGAGAAGCATTATACAATTTCTACTCTGGGAAAATTGATGCCACTTTAGTGGTGTGTGACAACAAAATTTTGAAATGTGAAAACTCCAAGAAAAAGAAAAAAACATTTAAAAATTTTGTACGGTTACATTTCTCAGCCATACAGTAATAAGTGGTCTGGGTACATTTCTGCGATCTCTAAAACTGAGAAAAAGCTTTTAAAAATGTTGTAGGGCTACATTTCTCACTCATAGAGTATTAACCGGTCTTGGTACATTTCTGTGATCTCTAAAACTGAGAGATAGCATTTAAAAATTTTGGAGGGTAACATGTCTCAGTTATATAGTATTACGTAGTCTGGGTACATTTCTGTGATCTCTAAAATGGATAAAAAGCATTTAAACATTTTGTAGGATTACCTTTCTCAGCTATACAGTATTACGTAGTATGGGTTACATTTCTGTTACTTATAACACTCCAGAAATGTTACATTGTTTTACTGTGTTCAATTAGTAATCAATACCGTGTAATGTACTTAGTGGGCGAAAAAGATGGCAGAAGCAAGCAAGACACCAGAGGGAGTGATGAGAGATATATCGGAACCAGAGGAAGCTGGCACAACAGCAGAGTTAACAGGAGCCTGTGGTCCTAATCCGGTTGATATCCCGGACCCACCGAGGCCCATACCCAGGCCTCATTCTTTAACGCTGGGGTTCTTGTGGAGTGCAAACAGGAAAGCCAGTATTCAAGATATGGTGAGCGGACTGCAGAGCCTAGGCTGGTTGGAAGAGACAAGGAGGAAAGCCAGGACCAGGACAAATGTTATTGAGACTGCTAGCTGTAAGGTACCGAGAGTTGTTATCCCTAAGGGCGGTAGTTACTTACGACATTCAGCAGAGAATGGGGTCCATTGAAGAGTTTGCGATCCGTCATCACATTTCGTTTAAGACCTCCTCTCAGTATAATGGCTTCACACAGTATAATAGCCTCTACACAGCATAATGGCCCTATACAGCCCTCCACACAATATAATGTTCCCACATAGCCTTGCAACAGTATAATGCCATCCACTCAGCACAATGCCCTCTACACAGCACTGTACACAGTATAATGGCCCCCAACGAAGTACAATGCCGCCCCCCACACAGTATAATGGTCCACACACAGTATAATGGCCCCAAAGAGTATAATGGCTCTACACTGCCTTTACATTGTATAATGACCCCATATAGCTCACCATACACTAAAAATGGCCACTGCATAGTACAACGACCCACACACGGTATAATAGCCCTAGAAACATAGAATCATAGAATCATAGAATGGTAGGGTTGGAAGGGACCTCCTGGGTTATCTGGTCCAACCCGCTGCTCAAAGCAGGATTTGCTAAATCATCCCAGACAGATGTCTGTCCAGCCTCTGTTTGAAGACTTCCATTTAAGGAGAACTCACCACCTCTTGTGGCAGCCTGTTTCACTTATTGATCACCCTAATTGTCAAAACGTTTTTTCTAATATCTAATCTGTGTCTCCTACCATTCAGTTTCATCCCATTGCTTCTAGTCTTCCCTTGTGCAAATGAGAATAAAGATGATCCTTCTACAATGTGACAGCCCTTGAGGTATCTGTAGCTATTAAGTCTCCTCTCAGTATTGTTAATTGCAAGCTAAACATTCCCAAATCCTGTAACCGTTCCTCATTGCAGACAGGTCACCATTCTGGTCGCTCTTCTCTGAACGCTCTTCTATCCAGTTTGTTGATGTCTTTTTTTAAAATGTGGTGCCCAAAACTGGACACAGTATTCCCGATGAGGACCTCTCACAGGATTATTGTATAAAAGCGCCAAAATATAAAAAAAAGATATAAATGAGGTATCGCCGTAATCGTACTGGCCAAAAGAATAAAACTGCTTTATCAATTTTACCACGCGTGGAACGGTATAAACGCCCCCCAAAAAGAAATTCATGGATTGCTGATTTTTGTTTATTCTAACCTCCCAAAAATCGAAATAAAAAGCGATCAAAAAATGTCACGTGCTCAAAAATGGTACCAGTAAAAACGTTAACTCGTGTCGCAAAAAATAAGACCTCACATGGCTCTGTGGGCCAAAATCTGCAAAAATTATAGCTCTCAAAATGTGGTGATGCAAAAACTATTTTTTGCAATAAAAAGCGTCTTTTAGCGTGACAGTGGCCAATCATAAAAACCCGCTATAAATAGTAAATCAAACCCCCCTTTATCATCCCCTTAGTTAGGGAAAAATAATAAAATTAAAAAATGTATTTATTTCCATTTTCCCATTAGGCTTAGGGTTGCGGCTAAAGTTAGGGTTAGGATTAGCGCTAAAGTTAGTATTAGGGTTAGGGTTGGGATTAGAGTTAGGGGTGTGTTAGGGTTAGGTTTGTGGTTAGGGTTATGGCTAGGGTTGGGACTAGGGTTAGGGGTGTGTTCGGGTTAGGGTTGGAGTTACAATTGGGGGGTTTGCGCTGTTTAGACACATCAGGGGCTCTCCAAACGCGACATGGCGTCTGATCTTAATTCCAGCCAATTCTGCGTTGAAAAAATCAAACAGTGCTCCTTCCCTTCTGAGCTCTGCCATGCGCCCAAACAGTAGTTTACCCCCACATATGGGGTATCAGCGTACTCAGGACAAATTGCACAATAACTCTTGGGGTCCAATTTCTTCTGTTACTGTTGGGAACATAAAAAATGGGGGCAAAAATATAATTTTTGTAAAAAAAAAATGATTTTTTTGTTTTTAACGGCTGTACGTTATAAACTTGTGTGAAGCACTTGGGGCTTCATAGCGCTCACCACATATCTAAATAAGTTCCTTGTGGGGTCTATTTTCCAAAATGGGGTCACTTGTGGGGGTTGCCACTGTTTAGGCACATCACGGGCTCTCCAAATGCGACATGACGCCCGCAGACCATTCCATCAAAGTCTGCAATCCAAAACGTCACTGCTTCCCTTCCAAGCCCCGACGTGTGCCCATACAGTAGTTTTCTCCCACATATGGGTTATCAGCATACTCAGGACAAATTGTACAACAACTTTTGGGGTCCAATTTCTCCTGTTACCCTTGTATAAATAAAATATTGGGGGCAAAAAAATAATTTTTGTAAAAGAAAAAAGATTTTTTATTTTTACGGCTGTACGTTATAAACTTCTGTGAATCACTTCTGGGTTCAAAGTGCTCACCACACATCTAGATAAGTTCCTTGGGGGGTCTATTTTCAAAAATGGGGTCACTTGTGGTGGGTTTCCACTGTTTAGGCACATCAGGGGCTCTCCAAATGCGACATGATGCCCGCATACCAGTCCATCAAAGTCTGCAATCCAAAACATGACTACTTCCCTTCTGAGCCCTGACGTGTGCCCATACTATTATTTTCTCCCACATATAGGGTATCAGCGTACTTAGGACAAATTGGACAACTTTTGGGGTCCAATTTCTCCTGTTACCCTTGGGAAAATAAAAAGTTGGGGACTAAAAGATCATGTTTGTGGAAAAAATATGATTTTTTTGTTTTCATGCTCAGGCGTTTTAAACTAGTGAAACACCTGGGGGTTCAAAGTTCTCACCACACATCTAGATAAGTTCTTTGAGGGGTCTAGTTTCCAAAATGGTGTCATTTGTGGGGAGTTTCCACTGTTTATGCAGATCAGGAGCTCTCCAAACAAGACATGGCGTCCAGCCAATTCTGCGTTGAAGAAGTCACACGGCGCTCCTTCCCTTCCGTGCTCTGCCATTGTTAAATATTAATTATTGGTTATGGATTTATTCTTTATACACTCAGTTCTGTACCAAGCACATTGACTTTCATATGCTATTACTGTATGGTAAAGTGGCAACCCCATATATAGAGACCACGTGATCTAAGGGACTTCTATATAGATACACAAAGGGAGGGGCTCTTGCACTTTCTTCAGACACAAGGGACATTTTACTCTGACACTACGTTGAATGAACAGCTGTTATGTAACCACGTGTTGCTTTCAAAGAAGCTCCTGACAGAGACAGATGTAATTTTACTATTCAGGATTCAAGGAAGTAGCGTACAAACTTTGCTATGAACAAAAGGACAATCTCTTCGCAACTATTTCACTCATTTTATGTTTTTGTTCAATGATGGTTTTTTTGGTGGACAGTCCAATAAACCACTACAATTTTTTATAAGAAACATTGTGACATATTCTTTAGAGTGTCGCATCTGGAAAAATATAAGAAAATAAGCATTTTTAACATTTTGGTCTAGCCAGCCAGTCACACTTGATTTTTAGTGTGTGAATTTCTGAAAACTTGCAAGGGGCGGAATAGAAGCAAAAGAACGTCAAATGTGCAAGTTGTCAGGAAATCCACTACGATATTTCAGGAACAGAAAAGAACCTATGAATGAGGACTAAGAGTTGCCAGATTGATTGATTAGTACCAGACGTACTACAGGAATCAGACGCCCAGCGTTTTCCAAGAAAGGAACTACAAGCTGAGATATTTCAAGGTAAGAAATATGGATGTAATTACTACTTTTTCTAAACAAAGTAGACTGAAATTTATGTCTGTAGATCAGTCTAATTTAGAAGTTTTATGGCTCAGCTTATATGCAGAATGTGAAATGGAAAATCTAAAGCTAGATTCTAAGATGGTGTCCTTTAATAGAGAAAGAGAGAAATTGAAAACTATTTTACAGTTGGTTGAGTATTTCACAAGTTTGTGTCAGAGAAATCTAAAAATGACTGTGTAGAAATAAAAAAATATTTAGAGTTGAGAGTCCTCAGTGGTTGATACTTTTAATGGCTAACTGAAAAGATGGTAACAAATTGCAAGCTTTCGAGACTACTCAGGTCTCTTCATCAGGCAAAGACTAATACAACATATGAAGAATCACATATTTATACACAAAACAGCACAGAAAAAATGCAATAGGTAAGACAAGTGACGTGAAGCAGAATAGTCATTATGGCAGAGGGATGAGCATAAATATTGGAACAGTTCATAGATAAGGAGTGTGAAAGTTTTATTACCCTCTGATTGGGGTCTGGTAATGTTTTGTGATGTTTTCACAGGGTATTTGGAGTAAATTCCTTAATTGATATAGAACGTCATAAATCCGTGTGACAGGTTCATTCCAGCATTAAGAGTGTCAAAGGTCACCATCAATTTGTATTCGCAAAATCTTCTTTGTCTACGAGATGTGAAGTTGCCTCTCAGTACAAGTATTTTCATATTTAACATGCTATGACCAGGGGAGCAAAAATGTTTTGCCACAGGTAGATCCATTCTTTTTTCTCTTATTGTGTGGCATGAGAATTCATCCTTGTTCTCAGTTTTTGCCCGGTCTCCCCCACATACAGACCCCCAGTTGGACATTTAGTACATATAATTAGGTACACCACATTAGATGTGATGCAGCTGAAAGTACCTGGTATCTTGTAGTCCCGATGGGAGTTGGGGATCTTTATCTTGTCCGTGGTCATTATAAATGAAGAAGAAATGCAAAACATTATTATTATTATTATTATTTATTTCTATAGCACCATTGATTCCATGGTGCTGTACATGAGAAGGGGTTACATACAAATTACAGGTATCACTTACAGTAAACAAACTAACAATGACAGACTGATACAGAGGGGAGAGGACCCTGCCCTTTCGGGCTTACATTCTACAGGATTGTGGGGCAGGAGACAGTAGGTCGGGGGGTTGCAGCAGTTCCGGTGTTGGTTGAGGCGATATCTCCGGTAGTGGTGAGGAGGTAGCAGGGTCATTGCAGGCTGTAGGCTTTCCTGAAGAGATGGGTTTTCAGGTTCCGTCTGAAGGATCCGAATGTGTTTGATAGTCGGACGTGTTGGGGCAAGGAATTCCAGAGGATGGGGGATATTCGGGAGAAGTCTTGGAGGCGGTTGGGTGAGGAGCGAATAAGTGTGGAGGAGAGAAGGAGGTCTTGGGAGGACCGGAGATTACGTGAGGGAAGGTATCGGGAGATTAGTTCAGAGATATAAGGAGGAGACAGATTATAGATGGCCTTGTAGGTCAGTATTAGTAATTTGAACTGGATACGCTGAGGGAATGGGAGCCAATGAAGAGATTTGCAGAGGGGAGAAGCGGAGGAGTAGCGAGGAGAGAGGTGAATTAGTCGTGCAGCAGAGTTAAGGATGGACTGGAGAGGTGCGAGGGTGTTAGCAGGGAGGCCAGAGAAAAGGGTGTTGCAGTAGTCGAGGCGGGAGATGATGAGGGCGTGCACAATCATTTTAGTAGATTGAGGGTTGAGGAAAGGACAGATTCTTGAAATATTTTTGAGCTGAAGGCGACAGGATGTAGAAAGAGCTTGGATGTGCGGTTTGAAGGACAGGGCAGAGTCAAGGGTTACTCCGAGGCAGCGGACTTCTGGTACGGGGGAAAGCGTGATGTCGTTAATTGTGATAGATAGGTCAGGTAAGGAAGATCTGTGGGATGGGGGAAAGATTATGAGTTCAGATTTGTCCACATTGAGTTTGATGAAGCGGGAGGAGAAGAAGGAGGATATGGCTGATAGACACTCCGGGATTCTGGATAGCAGAGAGGTGATGTCTGAGCCAGAGAGGTAGATCTGAGTGTCATTAGCGTAAAGGTGGTACTGGAATCCGTGGGACTTTATGAGTTGCCCCAGGCCAAGTGTATAGATTGAGAAGAGTAGGGGTCCTAGAACAGAGCCTTGGGGACTCCAACGGAGAGAGGGTGGGACGAGGAGGTAGTGTGTGAGTGGGAGACGCTGAATGTGCGGTTGAAAAGGTATGAGGAGATCCAGGATAGGGCGAGGTCCTTGACGCCAAAGGAGGAAAGAATCTGTAGTAGAAGGCAGTGGTCAACTGTGTCAAAAGCAGAGGACAGGTCAAGAAGCAGGAGTATAGAGTATTGTCCGTTCGCTTTGGCTGTAAGTAGGTCATTAGTAATTTTGGTCAGGGCTGTCTCAGTGGAGTGATGGGGCGGAAACCAGATTGTAGAGTGTCAAAGAGCAAGTTAGAAGAGAAGTGGTAGGAAAGCTCAGCGTGGACATGTCCATTTATAATGACAACGGAAAAGATAAAGATCCCCAACTCCAATCGGGACTACAAGATACCAGGTACTTTCAGCTGCATCACATCTAATGTGGTGTACCTAATTATATGTACTAAATGTCCAACTGGGGGTCTGTATGTGGGGGAGACCGGGCAAAAACTAAGAACAAGGATGAATTCTCATCGCCACACAATAAGAGAAAAAAGAATGGATCTACCTGTGGCAAAACATTTTTGCTCCCCTGGTCATAGCATGTTAAATATGAAAATACTTGTACTGAGAGGCAACTTCACATCTCGTAGACAAAGAAGAATTTGCGAATACAAATTGATGGTGACCTTTGACACTCTTAATGCTGGAATGAACCTGTCACACGGATTTATGACATTCTATATCAATTAAGGAATTTACTCCAAATACCCTGTGAAAACATCACAAAAAACATTACCAGACCCCAATCAGAGGGTAATAAAACTTTCACACTCCTTATCTATGAACTGTTCCAATATTTATGCTCATCCCTCTGCCATAATGACTATTCTGCTTCACGTCACTTGTCTTACCTATTGCATTTTTTCTGTGCTGTTTTGTGTATAAATATGTGATTCTTCATATGTTGTATTAGTCTTTGCCTGATGAAGAGACCTGAGTAGTCTCGAAAGCTTGCAATTTGTTACCATCTTTTCAGTTAGCCATTAAAAGGTATCAACCACTGAGGACTCTCAACTCTAAATATTTTTCTATCTACTGGCTAACACGGTACAAAGATATACATCTTTACTGTGTAGAAATAGTGTCAGATGATACCAGTGATGTTCCCGAGATTGACTGTAATGAGGAAATTGAACAAGATGTGAGACATGTGTCTATAATGGCTACTTAAGGTGACCTTGTCTCTGATGATGTAAAAAAAAGATGGAGGAAATGTGGGAGGAGACTTCAGAACTAAAGATGGAGGAAACATGGGAGGAGACTTCAGAACTGATGCAGATGACGTACGAGGGATAGATGTAAAAAGGCCACCAAAAATAGAAGACAATTCAGAGGCCCAACTCCAAATTAAAGTTATGAAAAATTTGTTAAAACTATGCAAAATCATTCCTGCATATGATAACAAAATCCATGTGTGCAGAAATGCTGAAATATTCAAAAGTTTTGTTGATAAGCTTGATTTAACTAATAAGGAGAGGAATCAATTATTTAAGTTGTGGCTTCCTGCAACCTTTTCCAGACGTTTAACATTAAAATTGTCTTGTGATAATGACTTACATGGAGATCTAAATGATAAAGACAGATTGAAAATTCTGATTTTCTGTGCATTAAATGAAAATTGTCCAGATATTGATATTCTTCAAAAATTAAGGATTGGTCGGAAAGAATGTACTTTTACATATTCATGTCCATATTTGAAAGGTTGTACAAAACTCTAATTACCAATGTCAAAATACAATCAATGATAAAATATTTTGTAAACAAATTTGGATTCCTAAATTTTGTATCTCGTGTTATTGCATCACAAAAAGATACTTTATTTGAATGTGCGCAATCCCTTGATTTTGCTAGAAAACATGAGAATCGTGAAAGGAAAATAAATCATACTAATTTTGTAAAATCAGACAGAGTAAAATCTTTTCAAAAGCCAGTGTCAAAATCTCTTAAACTGAGTCCCTCCCGTAATCAAATCTATGACATACAAAGAAAATTACATATTTGTTATAAGCCCTACCAAACGATCCAAGAGTCCACAGGAAAAGCTTTACAGAAAGAGTTAAAAATTCAAAGTTCAGACCGCTCTGTAAAGAGACAAATGGCAGACATTGACAGACAGGAACAGATGATTCCTCAGAGTGACATAACTGAGTCTTCAGTTTACAGCTCATTATCGGAGCTGCTCAAACAATCATTAAAAAAAGGAATGATGAAAAGAGCTTTTCAGGACATTTTTGACAAAGAAATAAGATTTGGTTTAGGAATTGACTGAAAATGAAATTATATGTTGTGTAAAAGTATTATACAATATATTATTTAGTTATTTGTAATTATTTTATAAATATAATTCTGTAGTTCCAGTTTTTGTAGATATATATATATATTCATACAGTATATATAGTATACTTGTATAAGTAGAGATTGTATAACTGTATATTTATATGTATAGTGATAATTAAAATAAACTACAGTAATAATATTTCGAATTACCGTATATACTCGTGTATAAGCCGAGATTTTCAGCCCATTTTTTAGGGCTGAAAGTCCCCCTCTCGGCTTATACGCGGGTCATATACTGGGGTCGGCGGGGGAGGGGGAGAGGGGGTGTCGGATTATACTCACCTCTCCGCCGGCGCGGTCTCTGCAGCCCCCCTGCTTCTCCCACGATCTCCGGCTCCTTCCTGCAGCGGTCACATGGCACCGCTCATTAAAGTCATGAATATGCACATATTCATGACTTTAATGAGCGGTGCCATGTGACCGCTGTAGGAAGGAAGCGCTGTGGAGAGCGCCGGGAGAAGAGGAGAGGTTGCAGGGACGCCGGCGGAGGGGTGAGTACAGCGATATTTACCTGTCCCTCGGTCCACCGCAGCGCTGCTCCCTGACTCCTCTGGCTGTGAATGTTCAGGCAGAGGGCACAATGACGTCGTTAGTGAGCGCCGCGCCCCTTGCCTGATCATTCACTGCCGAGGACCAGGAAGAGGGAGCAGCGCTGCGGTGCAGAGAGGACAGGTAAATATCTCAGGTGCCGGGGTCCTGAGCGACGAAAGGTGAGTATGTCATTTTTTTTTTTTCTTGCAGCAGCATATGGGGCATAATCTGGAACATATGGGTGCATAATATGGAGCATATGGAGGCATAATATGGAGCATATGGGGGCATAATATGGAGCATATGGGGCATAATCTGGAACATATGGGGGCATAATATGGAGCATATGGAGGCATAATATGGAGCATATGGGGCATAATATGGAGCATATGGGGGCATAAGCTGTGGAACATATGGGGCATAATATGGAGCATATGGGGGCATAAGCTGTGGAACATATGGGGGCATGATATGGAGCATATGAGGGCATAAGATGTGGAACATATGGGGGCATAATCTGGAGCATATGGGGGCATAATATGGAGCATATGGGGGCATAAGCTGTGGAACATATGGGGGCATAATATGGGGGCATAAACTGTGGAACATATGGGGGCATAATCTGGAGCATATGGGGGCATAATATGGAGCACATGGGGCATAAGCTGTGGAACATATGGGGGCATAATATGGAGCATATGGGGGCATAAGCTGTGGAACATATGGGGGCAAAATATGGAGCATATGGGGGCATAAGCTGTGGAACATATGGGGGCATAAGCTGTGGAACATATGGGGCATAATCTGGAGCATATGGGGCATAATCTGGAGCATATGGGGGCATAATCTGTGGAACATATGGGGGCATAATCTGGAGCATATGGGGGCATAATCTGTGGATCATACGGGGGCATAATCTGTGGAATATATGGGGGCATAATCTGGAGCATATGGGGGCATAATCTCTGAAGCATATTGGGCATAATCTGGAGCATATGAGGGCATAATCTGGAGCATATAGGGGCATAATCTGTGGAGCATATTGGGCATAATCTGTGCAGCATATGGGGGCATAATCTGTGGAGCATCATATGGGGTCATAATCATTTTTCACCCTAGGCTTATACGCGAGTCAATAAGTTTTCCCAGTTTTTTGTGGCAAAATTAGGGGGGTCGGCTTATACACGGGTCGGCTTATACATGAGTATATACGGTACATTAAAGCCAATGCATATATGTATAAGACATTTCAATTGTTTTGTTTCTGGATGAATATGATATTTAACCTTATCTCTTATTTATCCTTAGAATTTCATTTCAAAGCAGGACTTAATCGGAAAAAAACCCTCTTACATGGATTTATGCTTTTATTTACATAGGAATTTGTAATAACTGCATGATTTTATATATTTAACATTTAAAAGGAAATAATATATAACCAACTGAATCTAAATTTAGTTTTGTGTGTTGTTAACATTTTGCAGTTTTGTATTTGCATGGCAATATGTCTTTCCTGCATGACAGTGAAAAGAATTTTTGAGAGCCTGAACCAGCATTTTTCTTTTTAATTAGAGGCCTTGGTTCTTGTCAGACAGGCTGATGCATACTAGAAGTTGAGATAAGAATGTTCCTTCCTTTGAAATAATACACCCCCCCCCCTCGCCTGAGTTATGAAAAGACACTCTGTGCTGGGAGCTAAAGGGAAGGATGGAGTTTTCAAGGTAAAACCAGTATTTTATGTTTTAGTGATAAGTTGTATTAACTGCCATATATGGTAATTCCGCTTCCTGCTTCAGGGGTGTATATAAACCCCTTCGTTAGCAATAAAGAGTAGAGTTTATTGACGCATACTTTGGTCTGTGTCTTATTCTCTTTGGTACCACATTCCGAGGAGGAAAGGGTTAACGAGAAAACAGTGACGACAGCCTGGCGCCCGAACAGGGACCTGAGTTAATCTACTCTGAGAAAGACCGACCAATCCAGAGACGTGGGATGAGCGGAGCTCTCTGTTGGTGATATACATACAGCGCTGAGGTAAGAATACTTATTATATTCTACCTAAAATCTATATCACTGTATAGTGGACTCCCTCCTCCCCGAGCGGTCGGCTTTCCAGGTAATTCACAGGTATTCCTGGCTCAGGTCCCTTTGAACCAGTAGACCTTCAGATTAATTGTCAGTCCTGCCTTTCCTCCTTTGAAAAATGACAGTATGGATCCGATGATTGTGTTGTGGTTTTGTCTTGGTGTTGGTGTGATTGGATTGTTTATTTGGTTGGCGTACAAATCTTGGAAAGCGAGCAGTGGAATGGTTCAGAAACCTTTGTGGCCCATTGTCTTGGTGACAGAGTCTTGGTGACAATTGTCTAAGTGACAAGAGAATCTCTTCTAGGAGAGGAGATACAAAAATGGGGAACCAAAATGCCAAGGAAGGCATTACTGCAAAAGATTTAGTTGTACGCAGAAAGGGAAAGCAAGCGTTGGTAGGCATTGACAAAGTATTGTGTAAAGCAGGCATGAATGAAAACGGAGAATTGAACAGTGATAAATGGAAAAGGTTCTTTAACTCACATCATGGATGGTTGAGAGACAAAGGACTGTTAAAAACAGTGAACCTGTGGATGATTGCGTGTGATTACTTAGAGGGAAAGACTGAAGAATTAGGAGACGGACATTACAGACTGACAAAAACAGGGATGACTGATTTTACCCTCCTGTTTGCCCCCCGGACAGCAGAAATGTACAGACCATGGAGCCCTTTAGAGCAGTTGGCTCTAATAAAGCAACTAGACAGGATTTGCAAGCGCTTATAAAAGGGAAATTGGCAGATGAAGCCAGATACGATAGACTGATAGATGAGACATACAAGTGTTATGTTGGTAGGACCGGACCTGATAATGCAGAAGTCAATGACGCAGCAGCAGGGGTTCTGTTTACAGAAGCATTGAAAAAAGCATGTAAAGATAGACAGGCAGAGAAGGAGGTTACACTAGAAGACAGAGTTCAGGGAAAGGAAGAGGAGCCAAAAGATTATTTCTGGGCTCTAAGAAAAACTTGGGTAGAAATGGGTTTTCATCCAGAAAACAAGACTAGTGAGAGGGTACTGGCAAGTGCATATATGAATGGGTTGAAAAAGGAAGTGGCAGAAAAGCTGAAAGTAAGTAGACCAGATTGGAAGTCAGTTAAAGCAGAGGATCTAGCCAGAATAGCACAAGGGGCACAACATGATTTAGCGCAGGCAAAAAGAGGAGCAAGGTTATATGCTGTAGGTACTCGTCCTGCAAACAACAGGGAGGGGAGACGTGTGCCAGGAGATGGATAGAAATTGTGCTATGAGTGCAGGAAACCAGGACATTTCAGGAGAGATTGCAGAAACTGGTAGAAAGTGGTGTTTTAGTTAAAACCTAGCCCCCACCTTCGGCATCTCTGCAGATAGGTTTCTTATCAGTGGCCTTGACAGTAAACTCCAACTTCAGCCCCCCCCTTCAACTACGAGACTTAACTCTCTATGTATCGGCTGGTACAAGATATATATACACTTTTGTTCCATATATCTCAGGATGCTGCTTAGTTCACAGTTATCGATTTTGCCAATGTTATTTTTACAATATGTTGATGACTTACTGATTTGTGCCCCCTCCAGGAAACAATGTCACACTGCAACAATATCACTCATGTTGTTTTTGTACCAAGCTGGATGTAAAGCGTCAAAAGATAAACTCCAATTTTGTAAATCTTCAGTTATCTTTTTGGGACATTGCATTACACCAGGGGCGCGACATCTGACCAGCGCTCGCAAAGAAGCTGTACAGAATTTTCCTATGCCTGTTAATGTTGCCGCTCTTAGGACATTTCTTGGACTGGTTTCCTACTGCAGGCAGTGGATACATGCTGTATCAATCCTCATGCAGCCTCTCTATGACTGTATCACCATTGTGCCTTTTAAACTAACTCCTGAAGGTATAGACTGTTTTTATTCTCTCAAAAACAGGATTGTGGCAGCTCCAGCGCTAGGAACCCCCAACTATGAACTACCATTCACCCTGTATCTCCACGAACAGCAGGGACACGCGGCAGGAGTATTGACTCAGTTACATGGTGACAATCAAAGGCCTGTAGCCTATTTCAGTGGAAGACTAGATGCAGTGGCTAGAGGTGCCCCGTCCTGTGTACGGGCAGTACATGCTGTAGGACTATTGCTCCACAAATCGTCAGACATTGTTCTTGATCACCCACTTACAGTACTTACACCTCATTATGTATACACCATACTGAACCAGGTGCAACCGGCACACCTTTCAGCTGCACGTCACCTTCGATTGCAATGTGCACTTTTAATGCCTCCAAATGTTTCTTTGCAGAGATGTACCACACTTAATCCTGCCACATTGTTACCTCTCTCGGATCTAAAGGAGGGGTCAGGTACGGTATTGTACAAAGAAGATCCAAGAGAGGAGATTCCTCATGATTGTGTTCAGCTTATGGCACAGGAAACAGCAGGCCTACCCACAGTGTTTGAAACTGAAAGACTTAATGCTGATTTTGAATTTTTTGTAGAAGGATCTCGCCACCAAGATGACTCAGGTACCTTCCACACTGGGTATGCCATCGTCTCCCTGAATGCAGTAATCAAAGCAGAACCAATGCTCCCAATCAGTCGGCCCAGGAGGCTGAACTTAAGGCTCTGACCGAGGCCTGTAAGATAGCTGAAGGTAGAATTGTTAACATCTACACAGATTCTAGATACGCATTCGGTATAGCTCATGATTTTGGTCCAATTTGGAAATTTAGAGGATTCCTGACGGCAGCAGGACATCCCATTAAAAATGCTGACGCAGTCCAGCAGTTAATTGATGCATTACAATTACCAAAGAGGTAGCTGTCATAAAAGTTAAAGCACATACCAGACGCACTGATCAGGTGAGTAAAGGAAACGCAATGGCCGATGCAGCAGCAAAAACAGCAGCCAGTAGACCACTCCAAGGGGTAACGATGCACCAGGTAAGCGCTCCCAAAAATCCCTTTGTGTCGGAGGATGCCTTATCTCAGATGCAGGCTCAGGTGCACCAGGAGGAAGTAGAAAAGTGGGAAAAAGAAGGTGCATGTCTGAATGAAGCAAATGGGGTATGGGGAAGAGGGATGCGTCGATGCCTTCCAAGGGCGTTGTACCCTGCGGTCGCCCAGATGTTACATGGGCCAACCCACCAGTCCAAAATTGCTGTAATGAGCGTGATGCAGAAGCATTGGGTAGCACCAGGCTTTTCCACCTGTATAGAAGGTTTGATCCAGGGATGCATGGCATGTGCTACACATAATCAGGGAAGGGTAGTCAAGACACCACCCAAACACGCCCCTCGGCCCCTCTATCCTTTCCAGAGACTGAAGATTGATTATATTCAGCTGCCAAAATCAGGGTCATGGGAGTACATGTTGGTGTGTTTTGATTTATTCTCAGGTTGGCCGGAGGCTTTCCCGATTGCCAAGGCTACGGCTGCGGCAACCGCAAAGAAGCTGCTTGAGGAGATGGTGTGCAGGTATGGAGTACCA
>JARQOD010000005.1:378517243-378578638 GCA_033576555.1 Oophaga sylvatica
ACAAGGGGCACAACATGATTTAGCGCAGGCAAAAAAGGAGCAAGGTTATATGCTGTAGGTACTCGTCCTGCAAACAACAGGGAGGGGAGACGTTGCCAGGAGATGGATAGAAATTGTGCTATGAGTGCAGGAAACCAGGACATTTCAGGAGAGATGCAGAAACTGTAGCAAGTGGTGTTTTAGTTAAAACCTAGCCCCCACCTTCGGCATCTCTGCAGATAGGTTTCTTATCAGTGGCCTTGACAGTAAACTCCAACTTCAGCCCCCCCTTCAACTACGAGACTTAACTCTCTATGTATCGGCTGGTACAAGATATATATACACTTTTGTTCCATATATCTCAGGATGCTGCTTAGTTCACAGTTATCGATTTTGCCAATGTTATTTTTACAATATGTTGATGACTTACTGATTTGTGCCCCCTCCAGGAACAATGTCACACTGCAACAATATCACTCATGTTGTTTTTGTACCAAGCTGGATGTAAAGCGTCAAAAGATAAACTCCAATTTTGTAAATCTTCAGTTATCTTTTTGGGACATTGCATTACACCAGGGGCGCGACATCTGACCAGCGCTCGCAAATAAGCTGTACAGAATTTTCCTATGCCTGTTAATGTTGCCGCTCTTAGGACATTTCTTGGACTGGTTTCCTACTGCAGGCAGTGGATACATGCTGTATCAATCCTCATGCAGCCTCTCTATGACTGTATCACCATTGTGCCTTTTAAACTAACTCCTGAAGGTATAGACTGTTTTTATTCTCTCAAAAACAGGATTGTGGCAGCTCCAGCGCTAGGAACCCCCAACTATGAATACCATTCACCCTGTATCTCCACGAACAGCAGGGACACGCGGCAGGAGTATTGACTCAGTTACATGGTGACAATCAAAGGCCTGTAGCCTATTTCAGTGGAAGACTAGATGCAGTGGCTAGAGGTGCCCCGTCCTGTGTACGGGCAGTACATGCTGTAGGACTATTGCTCCACAAATCGTCAGACATTGTTCTTGATCACCCACTTACAGTACTTACACCTCATTATGTATACACCATACTGAACCAGGTGCAACCGGCACACCTTTCAGCTGCACGTCACCTTCGATTGCAATGTGCACTTTTAATGCCTCCAAATGTTTCTTTGCAGAGATGTACCACACTTAATCCTGCCACATTGTTACCTCTCTCGGATCTAAAGGAGGGGTCAGGTACGGTATTGTACAAAGAAGATCCAAGAGAGGAGATTCCTCATGATTGTGTTCAGCTTATGGCACAGGAAACAGCAGGCCTACCCACAGTGTTTGAAACTGAAAGACTTAATGCTGATTTTGAATTTTTTGTAGAAGGATCTCGCCACCAAGATGACTCAGGTACCTTCCACACTGGGTATGCCACATCAGTCGGCCCAGGAGGCTGAACTTAAGGCTCTGACCGAGGCCTGTAAGATAGCTGAAGGTAGAATTGTTAACATCTACACAGATTCTAGATACGCATTCGGTATAGCTCATGATTTTGGTCCAATTTGGAAATTTAGAGGATTCCTGACGGCAGCAGGACATCCCATTAAAAATGCTGACGTAGTCCAGCAGTTAATTGATGCATTACAATTACCAAAAGAGGTAGCTGTCATAAAAGTTAAAGCACATACCAGACGCACTGATCAGGTGAGTAAAGGAAACACAATGGCCGATGCAGCAGCAAAAACAGCAGCCAGTAGACCACTCCAAGGGGTAACGATGCACCAGGTAAGCGCTCCCAAAAATCCCTTTGTGTCGGAGGATGCCTTATCTCAGATGCAGGCTCAGGTGCACCAGGAGGAAGTAGAAAAGTGGGAAAAAGAAGGTGCATGTCTGAATGAAGCAAATGGGGTATGGGGAAGAGGGATGCGTCGATGCCTTCCAAGGGCGTTGTACCCTGCGGTCGCCCAGATGTTACATGGGCCAACCCACCAGTCCAAAATTGCTGTAATGAGCGTGATGCAGAAGCATTGGGTAGCACCAGGCTTTTCCACCTGTATAGAAGGTTTGATCCAGGGATGCATGGTATGTGCTACACATAATCAGGGAAGGGTAGTCAAGACACCACCCAAACACGCCCCTCGGCCCCTCTATCCTTTCCAGAGACTGAAGATTGATTATATTCAGCTGCCAAAATCAGGGTCATGGGAGTACATATTGGTGTGTTTTGATTTATTCTCAGGTTGGCCGGAGGCTTTCCCGATTGCCAAGGCTATGGCTGCGGCAACCGCAAAGAAGCTGCTTGAGGAGTGGTGTGCAGGTATGGAGTACCAGAGGTGATCGAAAGTGACAGAGGTACACATTTCACAGGTGAAATAATGAATGAAGTCTTGACAGCTCTGGGAATTCAACAAGCTTTTCATACCCCATATCATCCACAAAGCAGTGGAAAAGTAGAAAGACTAAATGGGACATTGAAGTTAAAAATCCAAAAGGCCGTGGCTGAAACAGGGAAATCTTGGCCTGAATGTTTACCATTAGCCCTATACTCAGTAAGGTACACTCCAAATAGGAAAACTGGACTTTCTCCGTATGAAGTACTATTTGGCAAAGTGCCTAGCTTAGGATGTTTCTTTCCCCAAGCACTGGAAATGAGTAACCATGTATTAAGCTCATATGTAAGGGATTTGCATAAAAGACTTAAGAAAGTACATGATAATGTCTTCAGTTCTCTTCCAGATCCGAACCAGGATCCTGGGAGTCACAGCCTGCAGCCCGGAGACTGGGTAGTCATTAAAAGACACGTGAGAAAGAGTCTGGATCCGAGATTTGACGGACCTTTTCAAGTTCTACTGACGACAAGTACCGCAGTCAAGTTACAAGGCAAGGAAACTTGGATCCACGCATCGCATTGTAAGAAGATCCTTGGAGAGCCTCCAGAAGAGGAATGATGCTACTAATGACATTTGCTTGCATCCTTGCAGTAACGGATGCTTGGAACAGACTTAGCCGTGTAGATGGTGATGATAACAGGTTCATTAGACACCACTTAGCTTTAGTGGATGGACTGAAAGAACAAAACCAAACTGTTGCAAACTGTTGGATTTGTACACACGCGCCGGTGACATCCACCAGTCTACCATTTCTTGCAGTCCCAGTCTCGTGGGAAGAAATTAACTCTTGGGGTAACTGCTCAGACACATTAAGCAACAATGCCACTCAAAAACTTTGGAACACTACGGTAGGAATACCGGTAGTGGGTTGGACTGATTTTCCATGGTGGCAGGGAAATCTAACAGGACAGATAATTCCAAGACTGTATCTATCTTTTAAAGGTGGGGCATGGGTACCCAGAAATAGAACTAGCATAACCTTTTTGGGAGAAATACCGACACAGGGGTTAAAGATAAGTTTTGGGGTCACTACAGGAAGCTTAGATGCTTTCAAACCCTCCCTATTAGAACGATACCTACACACTGATAAATGGGAAAATAATGTTTTCTTTGAGAATGGGAATAATGAAACTTGTGCTAACAAACCAGGTAACCTGAGGTGTAATGAAGATGAAGGATATCAGAAGAACACTCCCACCTGCGGAGAACCTACCGCAGGATACTGCTCCCCACTAGGACAAAAGCCCGGATGGTGCATGATGAGTAATATTTCAAAGTTTATAGATTTGGCACACCGATTAGTATTACAGCATTCAGCTATATGGAACCTTCCACCATCAATGTATTGGGTATGTGGGGACAAGGCATTTAAGTGGCTTCCAGTAGGAGTCACCGGAAATGCACCCTAGCTAGATTGACACCAGCCACCTATCTCATCACTCCAGATAGATTAAATCCATTGTCTATTCCAAAATATACACTACATAAATGATCTGCAGACAATAGACCTCGCCCAAATGAGAGACCACATATAGTGGAGATGGGGATAGCAAATAAATTTTTCAGCGCATTATTTATCTACCCTATGATAACTCAGACATGGGATAAGTTGGTAGAATCCACAGACTACCTAGATGATCAAATATGGGATATTTTAGAAATCATGAATGGGTCCCTTGCAGTACAGAACCAGCTAATTATTGTTACTAACCAACATACCCTCGTGTTAGATTACCTGACTGCAGCTAAAGGAGGGATGTGCCAGATTATCGGACCTGCATGTTGTCATTATATTGATAATTCTAGTGTTTTAACCCTTAAACATAAGCTAGAGGATGTCATAAAGTTAAGGAAACTATATGATGAGGCAAATCTGAAGAATCAAGATTCATGGTGGGCAAATACTTTCTCCTTTCTTAACCCCGCAAATTGGTTCAAAGGCATAGGGGGATGGCTGACTGGGATAATACAAGCTGGCCTACAGGTTTTATTGATATGTCTTGCTATCTATTTAGTTTTTAAAATCTGTTTGATGTGTATTAAAAGATGTACTAGGACACAGAGGAGGTATGAAGATGTGTATTGATCAAATGAAGGAACAAAAGGAGGGAATGTTATAGCTGAACCAGCATTTTTCTTTTTAATTAGAGGCCTTGGTTCTTGTCAGACAGGCTGATGCATACTAGAAGTTGAGATAAGAATGTTCCTTCCTAAGAGATAATACACCCCCCCCTCGCCTGAGTTATGAAAAGACACTCTGTGCTGGGAGCTAAAGGGAAGGATGGAGTTTTCAAGGTAAAACCAGTATTTTATGTTTTAGTGATAAGTTGTATTAACTGCCATATATGGTAATTCCGCTTCCTGCTTCAGGGGTGTATATAAACCCCTTCGTTAGCAATAAAGAGTAGAGTTTATTGACGCATACTTTGGTCTGTGTCTTATTCTCTCTGGTACCACATTCCGAGGAGGAAAGGGTTAACGAGAAAACAGTGACGACAACAGTGAAAAGAATTTTTGAGAGCTCAGCCTTTGCAAGTCAAAGAATTTTTTTTTAGGCCTTAGTTACAGGTTTCAGTTACAAACCCTTGCATAGATACAACTGATACCTAATTTTCTTATGAGTCCTTCTATCTATAGAATGGTTTACAAAGTTTGTTATGTGTATTTGGGGAATATTCAAAGAAATATTAAGATATTAACCCCTCTCTGACATTAGACGTACTATCCCGTCCATAAAACCGTGACATCTGACCATGGACAGGATAGTACGTCATAGGCTAATCGCCGCCGGGTGTCAGCTGATTATCACAGCTGACACCCGTGACTGTGTGTCAGGAGCGGTCACGGACCGCTCCCGGCACATTAACCCCTTGCACACCGCGATCAAACATGATCGCGGTGTACTGGGGGCACAGGGAAGCATTGCGCAGGGTGGGGGCTCCCTGCGCGCCCCCCTGAGACCCTCAGACCAGCGCGATGTGATCGCGCTGTTCTGAGGGCTTCCTCCCTCCCAGGACCCGGATCCAAGATGGCGCCGGGGTCCTGGAGGGAGGCGGCTTCCTCAGTGCCTGCTGAGAGCAGGCACTGAGAAGCCTGCTGCACTGCCTGAGCGATCGCTGGTGTGACAGAGTGCTGTGCACACTGTCACACCAGCGATCTGATAAAATATAGTGATGTCCCACCCTGGGACAAAGTAAAAAAGTTAAAAAAATAAAAATAAACATGTTTTTAAAAAAAATCCAAAATAAATAAAAAAAAAATATTCCCCAATAAATTCATTTCTTCCTGTAAATAAAAAAACAAAACAATAAAAGTACACATATTTGGTATCGCCGCGTCCGAAACGACCCCCCCTATAAAACTGTCCCACTAGTTCACCCCTTTAGTGAACCCCTTAAAAAAAAAAAAAAAAAAAAACGAAGCAAAAAATCAATGCTTTATCATCATACCGCCGAACAAAACGTGGAATAACACGCGATCTAAAAGACCGATATAAAAAACATGGTACCGCTGAAAACGTCATCTTGTCCCACAAAAATCGAGCCATCATACAGTATCATCAGCGAAAAAATAAAAAAGTTATAGCTCGCAGAATAAAGCGATGCAAAAATAATTATTTTTTATATAAAATTGTTTTTATTCTATCAAAGCGCCAAAACATAAAAAAATGATATAAATGAGGTATCGCCATAATCGTACTGACCCGAAGAATAAAATTGCTTTATCAATTTTACCACACGCGGAACGGTATAAACGCCTCCCCCAAAAGAAATTCATGTATTGCTGATTTTTGTTCATTCTAACCTCCCAAAAATCGAAATAAAAAGTGATCAAAAAATGTCACGTGCTCAAAAATGGTACCAATAAAAACGTCAACTCGTACCGCAAAAAATAAGACCTCACATGACTCTGTGGGCCAAAATATGCAAAAATTATAGCTCTCAAAATGTGGCGATGCAAAAAACTATTTTTGCAATAAAAAGCGTCTTTTAGCGTGACAGCTGCCAATCATGAAAACCCGCTATAAATAGTAAATCAAACCCCCCTTTATCACCCCCTTAGTTAGGGAAAAATAATAAAATAAAAAAAAGTATTTATTTCCATTTTCCCATTAGGGTTAGGGTTAGGGTTGCGGCTAAAGTTAGGGTTAGGGTTGGCGCTAAAGTTAGGATTAGGGTTAGGGTTGGGATTAGGGGTGTGTTAGGTTTGTGGTTAGGGTTGGGACTAGGGTTAGGGGTGTGTTGGGGTTAGGGTTGGAGTTAGAATTGGGGGGTTTCCGCTGTTTATACACATCAGGGGCTCTCCAAATGTGACATGGCGTCTGATCTCAATTCCAGCCAATTCTGCGTTGAAAAAGTCAAACGGTGCTCCTTCACTTCTGAGCTCTGCCATGCGTCCAAACAGTAGTTTATCCCCACATATGGGGTATCAGCGTACTCTGGACCCCAAGAGTTATTGTGCAATTTGTCCTATTTCTTCTGTTACCCTTGGGAAAATAAAAAACTGGGGGCGAAAATATCATTTTTGTACAAAAAAAATTATTTTTTTGTTTTTACGGCTGTACATTATAAACTTCTGTGAAGCACTTGGGGCTTCATAGCGCTCACCACACATCTAAATAAGTTCCTTGTGGGGTCTATTTTCCAAAATGGGGTCACTTGTTGGGGATTTCCACTGTTTAGGCGCATCAGGGGCTCTCCAAATGCGACATGACGCCCCCAGACCATTCCATCAAAGTCTGCAATCCAAAACGTCACTACTTCCCTTCCGAGCCCCAACGTGTACCCATACAGTAGTTTTCTCCCACATATTGGGTATCAGTGTACTCAGGACAAATTGGACAACAACTTTTGGGGTCCAATTTCTCCTGTTACCCTTGTAAAAATAAAATATTGGGGCAAAAAAAATCATTTTTGTAAAAAAAAAAAGATTTTTTATTTTTACGGCTGTGCGTTATAAACTTCTGTGAAGCACTTCGGGGTTCAAAGTGCTCACCACACATCTAGATAAGTTCCTTGTGGGGTCTATTTTCCAAAATGGGGTCACTTGTGGGGGGTTTCCACTGTTTAGGCGCATCAGGGGCTCTCCAACTGCGACATGACGCCCCCAGACCATTCCATCAAAGTCTGCAATCCAAAACGTCACTACTTCCCTTCCGAGCCCTGACGTGCACCCATACAGTAGTTTTCTCCCACATATTGGGTATCAGCGTACTCAGGACAAATTGGACAACAACTTTTGGGGTCCAATTTCTCCTGTTACCCTTGTGAAAATAAAATATTGGGGGTGAAAAAAATCATTTTTGTAAAAAAAAAGGATTTTTATTTTTACGGCTGTTCTTTATAAACTTCTGTGAAGCACTTCGGGGTTCAAAGTGCTCACCACACATCTAGATAAGTTCCTTGTGGGGTCTATTTGCCAAAATGGGGTCACTTATGGGGGGTTTCCACTGTTTAGGTGCATCAGGGGTTCTCCAAATGTGACATGACGCCCCCAGACCATTCCATCAAAGTCTGCAATCCAAAACGTCACTACTTCCCTACCGAGCCCCGACGTGTGCCCATACAGTAGTTTTCGCCCACATATTGGGTATCAGCATACTCAGGACAAATTGGACAACTTTTGGGTTCCAATTTCTTCTGTTACCCTTGTGAAAATAAAATATTGGGGGCGAAAAAAGCATTTTTGTAAAAAAAAAAAAAGATTTTTTATTTTACGGCTGTACGTTATAAACTTTAGTGAAACACCTGGGGGTTCAAAGTTCTCACCACACATCTAGATAAGTTCCTTGAGGGGTCTAGTTTCCAAAATGGTGTCATTTATGGGGGTTTCCACTGTTTAGGCAGATCAGGAGCTCTCCAAACACGACATGGCGTCCAGCCAATTCTGCGTTGAAAAAGTCAGACGGCGCTCCTTCCCTTCCAAACTCTGCCATGCACCCAAACAGTGGTTTACCCCCACATATGGGGTATCAGCGCACTCAGGACAAATTGCACAATAACTTTTGGAGTCTTGTTACCCTTGGAAAAATAAAAATTGGGGTGAAGATCATTTTTGTGGAAAAAAATATGATTTTTTAATTTTACGGCTCTACGTTATAAACTTGTGTGAAGCACTTGGGGGTTCAAATTGCTCACCAAAGATCTAGATAAGTTCCTTAGGGGGTCTAGTTTCCCAAATGGGGTCATTTGTGGGGGTTTCCACTGTTTAGGTACATCAGGGGCTCTCCAAATGCAACATGGCATCCAATCTCAATTCCAGCCAATTTTGGTTGGAAAAAGTCAAATGGTGCTCCTTCCATTCCGAGCTCTGCCGTGCGCCCAAACAGTGGTTCCCCCCCACATATGGGGTATCAGCATACTCAGGACAGATTGTACAACAACTTATGTGGTCCAATTTCTCCTGTTACCCTTGGGAAAATAAAAAATTAGTGACTAAAAGATAATTTTTGTGGGAAAAAAATAGGATTTTTTATTTTCATGCCCGGGCATTATAAACTTGTGTGAAGCACTTGGGGGTTCAAAGTGCTCACCAAAGATCTAGATAAGTTCCTTAGGGGGTCTAGTTTCCAAAATGGGGTCACTTGTGGGGGGTTTCCACTGTTTAGGCTCATCTGGGGCACTGCAAACGGTACATGACCCCCATCAACGTCTGCATTCCAAAACGTTACTACTTCCTTTCCAAGCCCTGCCGTGCGCCCAAACAGTTTCCCCCCAACATATGGGGTATCAGCGTACTCAGGACAAATTGGACAACAACTTTTGTGGTCCAATTTCCTTGGGAAAATTCAAAAATTTGAGACTAAAAAATCATTTTTGTGGAAAATTGTTTTTTTTTTTTTTCACACCCAGGCATTATAAACTTTTGTGAAACACTTGGGGGTTCAAAGTGCTCACAACAGATCTAGATAAGTACCTTAGGGGGTCTAGTTTCCAAAATGGTGTCACTTGTGGGGGTTTCCACTGTTTAGGCGCATCAGAGGTTCTCCAAACGCGACATGGCATCCAATCTAAATTCCAGCCAATTTTAGTTTGAAAAAGTCAAACGGCGCTCCTTCCCTTACGAGCTCTGCCGTGTGCCCAAACAGTGGTTTTCTCCCACATATTGGGTATTAGCGTACTCAGGAGAAATTGCATAACAACCTTATCTGTCCATTTTCTCCTTTTACCCTTGTGAAAACAAAAAAAAGTTTGTAAAAGATCATTTTTGTGGCTAAAAAGTTAAATATTCATTTTTTCATTCCACGTTGCTTTAGTTCCTGTGAAGCACCTGAAGGGTTAATAAACTTCTTGAATGTGGTTTTGAGTACCTTGAGGGGTGCAGTTTTTAGAATGGTGTCACTTTTGGGTATTTTCTGCCATATAGACCCCTCAAATGACTTCAAATGAGAGGTGGTCCCAAAAAAATGGCTTTGTAAATTTTGTTGTAAAAATGAGAAATCGCTGGTCAACTTTTAACCCTTATAATTTCCTAACAAAAAAAAATTTTGGTTCCAAAATTGTGCTGATGTAAAGTAGACATGTGGGAGATGTTATTTCTTAACTATTTTCTGTGATATATTTCTCTGTTTTAAGGGAATAAAAATTCAAAGTTTGAAAATTGCAAAATTTTAAAAATTTTCGCCATAATTGCGTTTTTTTCAAAAATAAACGCAAGTTATATCGATGAAATTTTACTTCTAACGTGAAGTACAATATGTCACGAGAAAACAATCTCAGAATCGCGAATATCCGTTAAAGCGTTCCAGAGTTATAACCTCATAAAGAGACAGTGGTCTGAATTGTAAAAATTGGCCCGGTCATTAACGTGCAAACCACCCTTGGGAGTGAAGGGGTTAAATTTAATAGTTTACAATGTGCATTTATAATTAGAATATAATTATTTGGGTTAATATACATGTATTCCTACCTTTTGTATGTGGAATCTGTGGTTTAAACTTATATGTGTCACAGTCTGAATGACAGATGACAGATGCGTGTATGAGCAGCTGCTAAGAGTGAATACAGTTATATGAAAAAGTTTGGGCACCCCTATTAATCTTAAGCTTAATGTTTTCTAAAAATGGGTGTTTTTGCAACAGCTATTTCAGTTTGATATATCTAATAACTATTGGACACAGTAATGTTTCTGCCTTGAAATGAGGTTTATTGTACTAACAGAAAATGTGCAATCTGCATCCAAACAAAATTTGACAGGTGCATAAGTATGGGCACCTCACCAGAAAAGTGACATTAATATTTAGCTACAAAAATGTCCAAATACATATTGCTGCAAATTAAAGGGACCTTCACCATACAAAGGACCCAACATTGCAAGAAAATATAGGGATGTGTAATACTAATCTGAAAAATGTGGATACAAGGTATTCAAACACATCACTCGAAGAGAGATATATAGAAAAATAACAAATTTTATTAGAATTTAATACATAGATATCATAATCATAATTAACAAAGCAAGACAACGTGTAAGAGGAAAGGAATACGACTCAAGTACAATGCACCGAATGGGATAGAGGAAATAAAATAAAAGACTTAGGGATATTGTGATATAAGGTCAAGCACCAATAAATTGTAACACATAAGATATAACATGTAACAATTAATCCAACAATATGAAATGCATATGCAAAAAAATGGATAAACATGAATATCTCAGCACATAAATGTGCACAAATGAATTCAGTCAGACATAGTCAGGCAACATAAAGTGCAAGTGCAGAGGTAAATTGGTACAACTGTAATGACCGACACATACCCATAATGAGCCTCTCCTACTATCACCGATGTCCCGACGCGCGTTTCGCGTATCGCTTTTTCAAGGGAAGGTGTGCATGTCATGTTTAAAGAAATGTGTCGGTCATTACAGTTGGACAGCCCTCTTCAAATGATCCCACAGATGTTCAATGATATTCAGGTCTGGGGACTGGGATGGCCATTCCAGAACATTGTAATTGTTCCTTTGCATGAATGCCTGAGTAGATTTGGAGCCGTGTTTTGGATCATTGTCTTGCTGAAAGATCCATCCCCTGCGTAACTTCAACTTTGTCACTGATTCTTGAACATTATTGTCAAGAATCTGCTGATACTGAGTGGAATCCATGTGTCCCTCAACTTTAACAAGATTCCCGGTGCCGGCATTGGCCACACAGCCCCAAAGCATGATGGAACCTCCACCAAATTTTACTGTGGGTAGCAAGTGTTTTTCTTGGAATGCTGTGTTTTTTTTACGCCATGCATAACGCCTTTTTGTATGACCAAACAACTCAATCTTGGTTTCATCAGTCCACAGGACCTTCTTCCAAAAAGAAATTGGCTTCTCCAAATGTGCTTTTGCATACCTCAGCCGCCTCTGTTTGTGGGGTGCTTGCAGAAACGGCTTCTTTCGCATCACTCTCCCATACAGCTTCTCCTTGTGCAAAGTGCGTTGTATAGTTGACCGATGCACAGTGACACCATCTGCAGCAAGTTGATGCTGCAGCTTTCTGGAGGTGGTCTGAGGATTGTCCTTGACAGATCTCACCATTCTTCTTCTCTGCCTTTCTGATGTTTTTCTTGGCCTGCCACTTCAGGCCTTAACAAGAACTGTCCCTGTGTTCTTCCATTTCCTTACTATGTTCCTCACAGTGGAAACTGACAGGTTAAATCTCTGCTTTTTGTATCCTTCCCCTGAACAACTATGTTGAATAATCTTTGTTTTCAGATCATTTGACAGTTGTTTTGAGGAGCCCATGATGCCACTCTTCAGAGGAGATTCAAACAGGAGAACAACTTGCAAGTGGCCACTTTAAGTAGCTTTTCTCATGATTGCATACACCTGGCTATGAAGTTCAAAGCTCAATAAGGTTACAAAACCAAAAAAAGTGCTTTAGTAAGTCAGTAAAAAAGTAGGTAGGAGTATTTAAAACAGGAAAATGATAAGGGTGCCCATACTTATGCACCTGTCAAATTTTGTTTGGATGCAGATTGCACATTTTCTGCTAGTACAATAAACCTCATTTCAAGGCAGAAACATTACTGTGTCCAATAGTTATTAGATATATCAAACTGAAATAGCTGTTGCAAAAACACCAATTTTTAGAAAACATTAAGCTTAAGATTAATAGGGGTGCCCAAACTTTTTCATATAACTGTATAACCTAAGAGTAATGTAAGTGTGTGTATGAAAAAAATTCACAATTCATGGTATGCGAGAAAATAAAAAAAACTTGTTTTTAAGAGAAATAATACAAATCAGTTCAATTATTAGAATATTGAGATACATAATGAAATATTATCTACTCAACATATATTCCTTTAGTAATTATTATTTTTTAGTTAATAGTAGATAAGTGTAATCACACATCAAAATGGTTTATCAAGAAAATCTACACTTAAATTATTTTTTTTTCCTTTTTTCCAAAGGATAATTTTATGATATTCAATGTTATTTTTATTTTTAATGGTTACATAGATGGTACATATCTTCAGACAAATATATGGTATAAAGTTAATATAGAAGTTACATAAATAATTTATAAAACAATTATTTTTTAATTTTGGTTTTGATAAATTATTTCATAAAATAATATTTTTTGGTATTAAGGAGAAATATGTTTTTGATCCTGAATACATCATCACATTTCATCAATACATCTTATTCACACATTTTAAAGAATATAAAAAGGTACAATGGTATAACTATTAGAGATAATAACATTAAGTATTCTAAAGAGTCATTTCTTTATACTAAGAAGTGTATTATATGCAAAGTTACATAATTTGAATATTTTGGTAACACAAGGTTATGACGAATATGATATCATCCAGATAATGGAAATATTAAGGGTATGTGTTACTGAGAACATAACTACTCAGCATTTGTCATAAACATATAAAGGCCTTATTTTCATTTTTATTCTTATCTTTGTTTTTATTTTCATTTTTAATTGTTATGCTTCCTTTATCTCTATTTTTGATTCTTAATTTTTTATTTTTATCTCAATCAAGAAAGAAACATCAATATTTAATAAAGTAATGTCTAGCATGAGAATATTGCTTCATTAAATATAGTGAAGTTATCGTTTCATTAAAAGAAAATGTACATGTGTCCTGTGCATTAGGACTAAGGACTGGTTATGATGCTATCTTTAGCAAGGAAGAGTCATTTTAACCCTTGCTTTGCTGACCAAAGATGTCACACCTGTTCCCAGACCATTGCGGATGGCAAGGAGGATTCCAGAAATATCCAAGGCGAGCCAATGTAAACCCAGGTCTTTAAAGGTGACACTGCTCAAATATTAAAGCTTCATTTATGGACATTGTTTTTATCAACATGTGAATTTATGGACTTTGATTGACACATGACACACGGTCTCTACAATATCTACATGTTATTTCAATGGAATTATCGTATAAAGACTGTGTTTTAAAAGAACCAAGAACAAGACAGAAGACATCAAGATGAAGACCAGATGACATCAGATGATGATGACTGGACCGGAGATGCTTCGATTTAGGTTTAGGAAAGTATAATATATATTTTATATGAATATTTGTCACGGCTTACCATAACATGAATTCACATAATTATGTTATTGAGTGTGTATAACAATAATCTGATATTATTATTATTATGAAAATTTAATTATTTTTGCCAAAGAAGAAGAAAAGAAGAAAGAAGATCTTATTATCCTAAATATGAACTTCTCTACTTTGAGGGTTCCAAATAATATCTGTCACCCTCAAAAGGGGGAATTGTTAAATATTAATTATTGGTTATGGATTTATTCTTTATACACTCAGTTCTGTACCAAGCACATTGACTTTCATATGCTATTTCTGTATGGTAAAGTGGCAACCCAATATATAGAGACCACGTGATCTAAGGGACTTCTATATAGATACACAAAGGGAGGGGCTCCTGCACTCTCTTCAGACACAAGGGACATTTTACTCTGACACTACGTCGAATGAACAGCTGTTATGTAACCACGTGTTGCTTTCAAAGAAGCTCCTGACAGATTCAGATGTCATTTTACTATTCAGGATTCAAGGAAAGAAGCGTTTAAACTTTGCTATGAACAAATGGACAATCTCTTCGTAACTATTTCACTCATTTCATGTTTTTGTTCTAATGATGCTTTTTTGGTGGACAGTCCAATAAACCACTACATTTTTTATAAGAAACATTGTGACATATTCTTTAGAGTGTTGCATCTGGTAGCAAGTCCTGGAAAAATATACGAAAATAAGAATTTTTAACAGCCATGCACCCAAACAGTGGTTTACCCCCAATATGGGGTATCAGCGTACACAGGACAAATTGCACAATAACTTTTGTGGTCATGTTACCCTTGGGAAAATAAAAATTGGGGTGAAAAGATCATTTTTGTGGATGATTTTTTAATTTTACGGCTCTACGTTATAAACTTGTGTGAAGCACTTGGGGGTTCAAATAGCTCACCAAAGATCTAGATAAGTTCCTTAGGGGGTCTAGTTTCCAAAATGGTGTCACCTGTGGGGGTTTTCCACTGTTTAAGCAATTCCAGCCAATTTTGGTTGGAAAAAGTCAAATGGCGCTCCTTCCATTCCAAGCTCTGCCGTGTGCCCAAACAGTGGTTTCCCCCCACATATGGGGTATCAGCGTACTTAGGACAAATTGACAACAACTTTTGGGGTCCAATTTTTCTTGTTACCCTTGGGAAAATAAAAAATTGGTGACTAAAAGATAATTTTTGTGGGAAAAAAATAGGATTTTTTTATTTTCATACCCGGGCATTATAAACTTGTGTGAAGCACTTGGGGGTTCAAAGTGCTCACCACAGATCTAGATAAGTTCATTAGGGGGACTAGTTTCCAAAATGGGGTCACTTGTGGGGGGTTTCCACTATTTAGGCACATCTGGGGCACTGCAAGCGGAACATGACACCCATCAACGTCTGCATTCCAAAACGTTATTACTTCGCTTCCAAGCCCTGCCGTGCGCCCAAACAGTTCCCCCCCCCACATATGGGGTATCAGCGTACTCAGGACAAATTGGACAACAACTTTTGGGGTCCAATTTCCTTGGGAAAAATCAAAAATTGGGGACTAAAAAATCATTTTTGTGGAAATTTTATTTTTTTTTTACACACAGGCATTATAAACTTTTGTGAAACACTTGGGGGTTCAAAGTGCTCACAACAGATCTAGATAAGTTCCATAGGGGTCTAGTTTCCAAAATGGTGTCACTTGTGGGGGGTTTCCACTGTTTAGGCGCATAAGGGGCTCTCCAAGCGTGACATGGCGTCCAATCTCAATTCCAGCCAATTTTGGTTTGAAAAAGTCAAACTGCGCTCCTTCCCTTACGAGCTCTGCCGTGCGCCCAAACAGTGGTTTTCCCCCACATATGGGTATTGACGTACTCAGGAGAAATTGTACAACTTTATCTGTCCATTTTCTCCTTTTACCTGTGTGAAAATAAAAAAAATGTTTGTAAAAGATCATTTTAGTGACTAAAAAGTTAAATGTTCATTTTTTTCCTTCCACATTGCTTCAGCTCCTGTGAAGCACCTGAAGGGTTAATAAACTTCTTGAATGTGGTTTTGAGTATCTTGAGGGGTGCAGTTTTAAGAATGGTGTCACTTTTGGGTATTTTCTGCCATATAGACCCCTCAAAGGGACTTCAAATGTGAGGTGGTCCCAAAAAAAAATGGCTTTGTAAATTTTGTTGTAAAAATGAGAAATCGCTGGTCATCTTTTAACCCTTATAACTTCCTAACAAAAAAAATTTGCTTCCAAAATTGTGCTGACATAAAGTAGACATGTAGGAAATGTTATTTATTAACTATTTTTTGTGACATATTTCTCAGTTTTAAGGGAATAAAAATTCAAAGTTTGAAAATTGCAACATTTTTGACATATTTGCGTTTTTTTCAAAAATAAACGCAAGTTATATTGAAGAAATTTTATCACTAACGTGAAGTACAATATGTCACGAGAAAACAATCTCAGAATCGCGAAGATCCGTTGAAGCGTTCCAGAGTTATAACCTCATAAAGAGACAGTGGTCAGAATTGTAAAAATTGGCCCGGTCATTAACGTGCAAACCACCCTTGGGGGTAAAGGGGTTAAGGGTCTTCAGTGCTTCTTGGGATTCGCCAATTATTATCATAAATTCATTGGGTGGGTTTTCACAGGTGGTTAAGCCGCTTACTGAACTCACACACAAGGGTGCGGATGTAAAAAATTGGTCTATATCTGCCACTGATTCCTTTTTGATGCCTAAAAAATGTTTTATGTCGGCTCCGATTTTGGTGCAGCCAGACCCGTCCAAACCTTTTATTGTGGAGGTGGACGCTTCTGAGGTGGGGGTGGGAGCAGTGTTGTCCCAGGGACTTGTCCCAAGGACCTGCGACTTTGACCAATCTCAAGATGTGTGCCGTCTTCTCTAAAAAGTTCTCTTCAGCAGAGAGAATTACGATGTGGGCAATAGAGAACTTCTTGCAGTCAAGTTGGCATTTGAGGAATGGAGGCACTTTTTGGAAGGGGCAGTTCATCCGATCACTGTGATTACTGATCATAAAAATTTGGCGTATATTGAATCTGCTAAAAGATTGACCCCCAGGCAGGCCCGCTGGTTGCTTTTTTTTTCTCGGTTTCAGTTTTCTATTACTTTTCATTCTGGGTCCAAAAATGTCAAAGCTGATGCTTCATCTCCCCCTGAACCGCCGTCCTCCATTCTTCATCCCGGGGTGGTTGTGGCGGAGGTCTCGTCGGAGCTAGAGCGGGAGATTGTTGATGCTCAGTCTTTTGCCCCTGCCTCTAAGTTGGGGGGTAAATTGTTTGTCCCGGAACAATTTCGGTATAGACTCCTTCAAGAGTTTAGGCTGTGTGCTCATCCTGGAATTTTGGCCACGCGAGAGGCTGTGGCAAAGGTTTTTTAGTGGCCCTCGTTAGGGTCAGATGTCAAAAACTTTGTATCTGCATGTGGGGTTTGCGCCCGTTCTAAGAGCTCTCATAGCCGGCCGGCCGGAGAACTGATGCCTTTGCCAGTTCCTGATAGATCATGGACTCACCTGTCCATGGATTTTATCACCCATCTCCCTCCTTCCAGGGGTAATACCGTTCTGTGGGTGGTGGTGGACAGGTTTCCTAAGCAGGCCCATTTTATACCCTTGTCCGCATTACCCTCAGCTGAAACCTTGTCCAGGCTGTTGGTGCAACACGTGGTCAGTCTGCATGGGGTACCCATGAATGTGGTGTCTGACAGAGGTGTGCAGTTTTGGCTAGGTTCTGGAGGGCATTCTGTAGGAAGGTGAACATTACATTGTCTTTTTATTCTGCGTACCACCCTGAGAGTAATGGGCAGACTGAACGCACCAATCAATCCCTTGAACAAATTCTTAGATGTTTGGCCTCTGTTAAGCAGGATGATTGGTGTGATGCATTGCCTTTGGCTGCGTTCGCCTTCAACAGCCATGTAAATCAGTCCACCGGTATGTCCCCATTCCTGGTTAACTATGGGTTCAATCCACATTTTCGGAAATTTTCCCGCTTGGATTCTGGTCGTCCTGGGGCAGAGGGGTCTGTACAGTGTCTAAAAAATCTGAGGGCAGAGTAATATCTCCAAGGCTCAGGGAAGGTATAAATTCTTTGCAGACAAAAAGAGTCTCGGGTCAAACATTTCAGGTTGGAGAGAAGGTTTGGCTTTCCACGCGGAATATCAAACTTAAGGTTCCGTCAGCCAAGTTGGGTCCAAGTTTCATTGGTCCATATGAAATCATGGAAATAGTTAATCCCGTAGCCTAAAGGTTATGCCTCCCAGCTTCATTCAAGATTTCCAATGTGTTCCACAAGTCCCTTTTAAAACCCTTGGAGTCTGTTCAGTAGGGTTCTGTGCCAGCGGTTCCCCTGGTGTTGGTGGAGGGGCACATGGAATATGAGGTTGGGACTCATTGTAGATTCTCATCTTGTACGCCGCACCTTGCAGTATCTGATACACTGGAAGGGGTATCGATCGATCTTGGGTCCCTACCCAGTCTGTACACGATGATCGTCTGGTTCGGGCGTTTCATGCCAGGCATCCTGAGAAGCCTAGGGGTCCGGTATCCCCCATTGAGAGGGAGGGGTACTGTCATGGTCTGTATGGACATTCTTGTCTGGTGCCTCAAGGGTTATTGCTGGTGGCCTCTCTCTGGCTGTGGGAGGGCTTTAAATAGCCTCTTTTGGGAGTTGTCCATTGTCAGTCATACTACTGCCCTTGTCTGAGTTAGTTGACTCTTGAGTGCTTGTGTTTTGTGCCTTCTCTCGTGTGATCCCTTGTTTCTGACCCGGACTGTCCTCCCGTTTTGCTTTTGTCTGCTGATTCTGTACCATCTGTTGTTTGCCTGGTATTGACTCCTGCTTCGTCTTGTGACTGCCATATGTGCCTTCTGACGGAGATACCAAACTCTTCAATATGTGGCCTGTATTTTTTTATTGTTTACCCAAAAATAGTGTTTTGAACTAGGGTAACAGACAGCAAAAACACTGGAATGGAGGTCTGAAACCCTACAATTTGTAGCCCACAGATAGATGAGGCGTCTGGTGGAGATACCACACTCTTCAATATGTGGCCTGTATTTTTTTATTTTTTACCCCAAAATAGTGTTTTTAACTAGAGTAACAGACAGCAAAAACAGTGGAATGGAGGCCTGAAATGCTACAATTTGTAGCCCACAGATAGATGAGGTGGTTCGCCCGCCAGGGCAGTGGGTACCGGGCCGGTGTCTTAAAGGGATGTGTCACGGAAGCAGTGACCCGGTCCGTGGCCCTGGGCGTCCAATGAAAAGCGGAATATTTACAGGGGATGATAGAGTTTGTAGTAGAGTGTTCGTGACTCCACCTGTGGTTTCTGGTCAGAGGTGACCAGCGCTGCAGTGCAGATCCTTTGAGACTGATGGTGTGATGCAGCAGATTTGGAATAGCTTCCCACAGGTGAAGCTGGTTGTCTCAGGGCAGATAGATGTTGTAGAAAGTAATGGTGCTGGGAGATGAAGCAGAGTGGAGTGTGTGCCGCATGAAGAACTTCAGAGGACCCAGTCAGATGCAGTTTCCAAGGCTTTACTCACACTTCAGGTGCATGCAGTACAGGTGCCCGCTTGGTGCCACGTCCTCCAGGTGAGGAGTCCAGCCAACTCCCAGATAGATGGAGAACACCAGTCCAAAGCTCCTTGTCAGTGTATGCCTTCACTGTGCTGATTCCCAGTCCTTCTTCCTTCCCAGCACCACGCTAAGCAGTGTTCCAGTCCGGTAGCTGTGGATCCTGTAGAACAACATGACCAAGGTGTTTCCTTGATCCTATATAGCTTTCCTTCCCGGAGAAGATGCTTGCGGTTGTGGCTGTTACCCCTAAAGTTGTCACAGCTGTCGGCTTGCTAGCTGAGTCCTAAAGTCCTCCACTAGGCTAGGGGCCGAGTCCCTTCTGCGACCTGGATTCTCCCTGCTGGCATCCGCCAGTCCTGGAATGAGACCCACAGTTAGCCTTCTGCTCAGCCGTGTCTCTAAGAAATCCCTTTTCCCTTCCAGGAAACCTTCCTTCTTTCCTTCTCTCTGTGAGCAGCTCCTCAGGACTTGGAGCCTGCTGCATGGTTGTATCTCTTTCCCCTCTCCCCTATGGGAGAGCTGTCTAACACGTCTGTCTTCTTCCTCCCCAAAGGGAAGACTGTCTCTTGCTTCCCTCTAACTCCTGCTCTGACCCACAAGCTCCACCCACCATCTAACACCCTTTCCTAGCTACAGGCATGCTAGAGGAACTGAGCTAGTGTGTGTGATGGATGTAGTGTTGCCAGAGTCAGGTTTAGGGTCTCCATCTTACCTGAAAGGTGGGATACCACACCTCTGGCTTAGATGCAGTACCTCTGTGGTGACTGAACCCTCAGGGGCACCACATACCCCCTCCTGTTAAACGCAGCACGTCTGCGGGCTGAAACAGTAAATGATGTTACAGGAAACATACAAAATTTTTAGTTATGCATAACAACCAGTAGAAAAATAATTTAAAACTCAACTTCCCTTTATGGGAGGCACTATTTCTTGAACCATCACAAAAAAACCAAAATAATAGCACAAAAAACTGCAATTCAATTGAGTGCACTAAAGGAACAACCAGTATAACGTGCTGTATAAAAAGTTATATATTTTATTTATCACCAAGTATTAATTAACAATATTACAGAACCTAGTATTAAATGGAAACCTCCTGACGAAGGGACAAAACGCTCGTTGGGGCACCAGGGGAACACCACGTTGAAGCGACCACCTAGCATGTAAGTGCCCTCTATTATTGTGCCTTTACTATAGCTGCCACGGTACATATAGTTAACCTATTAGTGTGTCATACACCAGGGCGGCTGCAGCATTTATTGGTATTCAATCTGGGCAACACTTATATTGTGTATAGGTCATATATCACAGTGGTCTTATTCCCCTTTTTATACTTGGTTCCTAGTTACCTTGTTTCTCATTGTTTCCATTTAATACTATGTTCTGTAATATTGTTAATTAATACTTGGTGATTAATTAAAATATATAACTTTTTATACAGCACGTTATACTGGTTGTTCCTTTAGTGCACTATTTCTTGAACGTTGCATATGAACATTAACTACATTATTTACTCTAAAAGTGCTTTTGGCAGCAACCGTTAAACTTTCTAGTTCGCTACCAGGATAAGGCATAATTTCCCTACAAAAAATGCTATCATATTTACATTTACTTCTTTTTCTATAAAAGTACTGTTACTTTATTAACACTCATTCTTTTCTTTTAGTGCAAGCCCCATCCGGGATATTCTCTGGGTAGCACTCTTCAATATGTGGCCTGTAGTTTTTTACTTTTTACCACAAAATAGTGTATTGAACTAGGGTAACAGACAGCAGAAACAGTGGAATGGAGGCCTGAAATGCTACAATTTGTAGCACAAAGATAGAAGACGCATCTGAAAAAAGATACCACACTCTTCAATATATAGCCAGTATTTTTTAACTTTTTACCGCAAAATAGTGTATTGAACTAGGGTAACAGACAGCAAAACACTGGAATGGAGGCCTGAAATGCTACAGATTTGTAGCACACAGATAGATGAGGCATCTGACGGAGATATCACACTCTTCAATATGTGGTTTTAACTTTTTACCCCAAAATAGTGTATTGACCTAGGGTAACAGACAGCAGAAACAGTGGAATGGAGGCCTGAAATGCTACAAGTTGTAGCCCACAGATAGATGAGGCATCTGACGGATATACCACACGCTTCAATATGTGGCCTGTACTTTTTTATTTTTTACCCCAAAATAGTGTATTGAATTAGGGTAACAGACTGCTAAAACAGTGGAATGGAGGCCTGAAATGCCATATTTTGTAGCCCACAGACGTGGAATGAGACGTCTGACAGAGTAAACCCACTTTAAAATATCTGGCCTGTTTTTTTGATTTTTCGTGCACAATAGTGTATAGAACTAGGGTAAGCACAAAAACAGTTTGATGGAGGCCTGAAATGCCACAGTTTGTAGCCCAGAGATAGTTGAGACGTGTGAAGGAGATTGCCCACTGTAAAATATCTGACCTGTATTTTTTTTGTGGCCCAGCTAAATTGTGTCAACAAGTTGACTATGACACAACAAAAAACATTCTATTGAGGCCTGAAATGGCACAATTTTGGGTGCAATGATATGTGATCCATGTGGCGGACAAAGTGTAAAATATCTGCCCTATACCTAAATATTTTTTTGGCAGCTATATATTTTTTTGGGCAGCAAAATTGTGTCAAGAAATTACATAACATACTCCAAAAAAATTTAACAGTAACACAAAAATATCAGAAATTTTTGCGCACTCAGATGTGATGGCTGTGACAGGCAAAACTGTTAAAAATAGCTGGATTTTCACACCGTTTAAAGTAGCTGGATTTTCACATTGTACTATGAAAAGGATCTGGCTGTATTCTGCAGTGTCAACAAGAAAATGGAGAAAAAAAGGGGGCTCTGGATTGCTTTGGAATAAAATAATCAGGATTAAGATGCCAAAAAAAATTGCTGCCCACTGAGACCTAGGGCTATGTAGATATGGTCAAGATATGTAATAGGCAGCAGCAGCAGACAGTAATGGAATAGACCCTCTTGATGTATGCAATGAAGTATGCCACATATAATGCCTGTCTGCTACTGATATCTATATACCCACATACAGTGCATGCATTGCTTGCCCTGATATGTATATACACACATACACTCCCTGCCTACCTAGCACTGCAATCTATATAACCCGTAATTAGTCCTTAGAAGGACTGTTGATTTAGCTGGATTAGTGTATTCTTTTATGGTATACCCACACTACCTTATAAACCCCCAAATCTGACCCTATCTCGGCAGCAGCTCTCCCTACACTCGCTGATTCCAGAGCAGACTCTGACGAGCATGGCGGTGCCAGGTCTCTTATACACCTGATGACGCTGTGCGGCCAGCCAATCACTGTAATGCCACAACCAAGATGGCTGCGGCATTACAGTGCATGGCAGACAATCCCTGCATATTGATTGGCGCTCTAAATAATGCAGATCGGGGGCCACTCAGGACAACGAGGATTCACCGCCGCCACCAGGACCTCGTCAGGAAATCACGGATCCATCTCCGTCTCCAGGACCCGGTGCGCCATCTTCCTCAGAATGACGCCGGACCTCTCATGCGCCATTGCCTAGGTGCCACCGTTTTAGTCCAGGATTCCAGATTCTGCCGTCATTAGACTAAGGCCGGCGTCACACTGGCGAGTTTGATGCGAGTAAGTCGCACGACTTTCTCACATCAAACCCGGCACGGCCGCCCGCTCTTGGACTCGCATCAAACTCGCCAGTGTGACGCCGGCCTAATGAGTGTAACATTACTTAACTTCCCCTTTAAATTGCCCGCTCCTGTTTTGTCCCACGTTGCAAACACCTGCTCAAACCAGTTTATCTCTTTTTCTCCCTGTGTGGAGTATCCCTTGTTAAAATAAATCCCATGTTAACCCTGGCTCTGCCTCCGGTCCATATCTGCATCCCGCAACCTCAAACATCGACCAAAAAAAACATAATTTTGGAGTTTTGATTTTTTTTTTCTCATTACTTTTACCAATTTAATTACTTCTTTTTACAGTTAGGTCCATATATATTTGGACAGAGACAACATTTATCTAATTTTGGTTCTAGACATTACCACAATGAATTTGAAACAAAACAAATCAGATGCAGTTGAAGTTCAGACTTTCAGCTTTCATTTGAGTGTATCCACATTAAAATTGGATGAAGGGTTTAGGAGTTTCAGCTCCTTAACATGTGCCACCCTGTTTTTAAAGGGACCAAAAGTAATTGGACAAATGACTCCAAGGCTATTTCATGGACAGGTGTGGGCAATCCCTTTGTTATGTCATTCTCAATTAAGCAGATGAAAGGGCCGGAGTTGATTTGAGGTGTGGTGTTTGCATTTGGAAGGTTTTGCTGTGAAGGAAACATGCGGTCACAGGAGCTCTCCATGCAGGTGAAACAAGCCATCCTTAAGCTGCAAGAACAGAAAAAAAACCATCCAAGAAATTGCTACAACATTAGAAGTGGCAAAATCTACAATTTGGTACATCCTGAGAAAGAAAGAAAGCACTGGTGAACTCATCAATCCAAAAAGACCTGGGAGCCCACGGAAGACAACAGTGGAGGATGATCGCCGCATACTTTCTTTGGTGAAGAAGAACCCGTTCACAACATCAACTGAAGTCCAGAACACTCTCAGTGAAGTAGGTGTATCTGTCTCTAAGTCAACAGTAAAGAGAAGACTCCATGAAAGTAAATACAAAGGGTTCACATCTAGATGCAAACCATTCATCAATTCCAAAAATAGACAGGCCAGAGTTAAATTTGCTGAAAAACACCTCCAGAAGCCAGCTCAGTTCTGGAAAAGTATTCTATGGACAGATGAGACAAAGATCAACCTGTACCAGAATGATGGGAAGCCAAAAGTTTGGAGAAGAAAGGGAACGGCACATGATCCAAGGCACACCACATCCTCTGTAAAACATGGTGGAGGCAACGTGATGGCATGGGCATGCATGGCTTTCAATGGCACTGGGTCACTTGTGTTTATTGATGACATAACAGCAGACAAGAGTAGCCGGATGAATTCTGAAGTGTACCGGTATATACTTTCAGCCCAGATTCAGCCAAATGCTGCAAACTTGATTGGACGGCGCTTCATAGTACAGATGGATAATGACCCCAAGCATACAGCCAAAGCTACACAGGAGTTCATGAGTGCAAAAAAGTGGAACATTCTTCAATGGCCAAGTCAATCACCAGATCTTAACCCAATTGAGCATGCATTTCACTTGCTCAAATCCAGACTTAAGAGGGAAAGACCCACAAACAAGCAAGACCTGAAGGCTGCGGCTGTAAAGGCCTGGCAAAGCATTAAGAAGGAGGAAACCCAGCGTTGGTGATGTCCATGGGTTCCAGACTTAAGGCAGTGATTGCCTCCAAAGGATTCGCCACAAAATATTGAAAAAAAAATATTTGTTTGGGTTATGTTTATTTGTCCAATTACTTTTGACCTCCTAAAATGTGGAGTGTTTGTAAAGAAATGTGTACAATTCCTACATTTTCTAACACATATTTTTGTTCAACCCTTCAAATTAAACGTTACAATCTGCACTTGAATTCTGTTGTAGAGGTTTCATTTCAAATCCAGTGTGGTGGCATGCAGAGCCCAACTCGCGAAAATTGTGTCACTGTCCAAATATTTCTGGCCCTGACTGTATATATTGATTGGGCTATTCTGAATGAGGCGATACCAAATATGTGTAGCTTTATATTATTGTTTTATTTTGAATGGGGGTGATTTAAACTTTTATATTTTTAGAATTTTTTTTAATATTTATAAACATTTTTTTCACTTTTTACTTGCTTCAATAGTCTCCATAGGAGACTTGAAACTGTGATTATCTGATCACATGTGATACAGCAGACTATGCGGACTGTACTGTGATGTCAGGGCAGGAAGTGGAGGAGGGTGACTCTCAGGGTGAGTAGAGGGAGAACAGAAAGGATGACGTGAGGTCGTAGATCCCACTTGGTGTGAATCCAGATGTACGCAGCTGTGTAGCTCAGCACAGGAGGTGGAGGAGGAAGACAAGGTGGTAACGTTGCGGCCTATCGCACAGACACAGAGTGATGCAATCAAGACAAGTACTGCATCCTCAGCCACATCTCCGGCTGTGACCAGCAGCAGTTGCTAGTTTGCAGTTCGCAGGGTCAGCAGGGGTTGCCTAGCCTGGGCCTTTTTTGAGACTGCAAAGGATGACCCACTAATGTTATCTGCTAAATTTGCCAAACAAAAGCTCAGTAGAGGCAAAAATTACAATAGTTTGACAACTACATGCATGAACCTGCACATACACCATCAACAGGCCTTAGTGTGGGAATCTCACTGTGCTAAAATGCGGACTAGCGGGTCTCGCCAACCACTGGCTGTTCCATCAACCACATCTGCTGGCTCTTCCTCCTCCATCACCGTTCCAAGTGTTCTCACTCAGGTCTCCGGTAGCAGAAACTCCACTTGTTTACCCCTTACAAGTAGGGGTGAATGAGGGCCCATCAGGTGTTACAGAAGTGGATATGCCTGCTGTTTTTGTGTCACGTAGCACAATCTTTCTCAATCCACTATGACATCTCTGCCTGCATCTCACTCTCAGTCCAGCAGTTTTTCCTATTTACCCTACTCCACCCTCTTGTGGTCACGTAAAAAAATGTTTCCTCCTACACATGCCAAAGCTGAGAGTTTGAACTCCATCATCTCCAATCTGTTGGCTACGGAAATGCTGCCTTTACATCTGGTGGACAGATGGTTTCTGAAATTTGATGGCCGTCACAGTCCCCCAGTACCAGTTGCCCAGTCATCATTGCTTCTCTAAGAAAGCTGTGCCTGCGCTACACCAGCATGTCGCAGACAACATCACCCGTTCCATGAAAAAAATCTGTCTGTCAGTGTGCATTTCACCACTGACACCTTGACGAGCTAACATGATCAGGGGTGTTACATCTCGCATACTGAGCACTGGGTGATTCTGGTAGCTGTGGGGGGGCAGGTGATCAAGGGGCTGCCCCATAAGTCTTGGATTCCCCAAGGCATGCTAGACAAACCTCTATATCTTATCTAACACTTCCTCAATGCTTCTGGGTCCTCCATCTCCTCTAGTGCCTCCACCTGCACCCTCAACCTCTCCCTTAGTCAGACATGTTCCAACAGTGCAGAGAGAATCCCCCTATCTCCATATTGTGCAGCCAGGGCTCACCACAATCAGAAAATGTTAAAATTAATATGCCTTGGAGGTCGCAGTCACACAGCTCAAGAGTTGTGGACAGCTATCCAGGCCGAGTTAGAGCAATGGCTGTCTCCACTAAGCCTGGAGCCAGGGAAGGTCATGTGTGATTTTGGTGCAAATCTGGTGGTGGCCCTACGCCGGGGCAACCTCACACATGTGCCTTGCATGGCTCACATCCTCTACCTAGTGGTACAGCAATTTCTCTGTCATTATCCTGGCCTGAATGCGCTGTTGCAGAAAGCACAGTCGCTATGTGATCACTTTTGCCATTCGCACACCGCAGACCATTGACTTACATCACTACAGAGGTCTCTTGGCCTACCTGTTGATTAGCGATGTCCCCACACCATGGAATTCCACTCTGCACATGTTGCAGCTACTGTGGCCCTGGTGCAGTATGTCATTTTGCATAGCCTGGGCCAAAGCAGTATGTACGTGGTGCAAATCACACTTGCAGAGTGGGCACAGGTGAAAAACCTCTGCGCCCTTCTGCACAGTTTCAAAATGGCTACTAAGATAGTTAGCTATCACTATTCCGGTCATCTACATGTTGGAGCACACTTTGAATAGTCTACGTGAGGAGGTGGTGGTCCAACAGGAAGAGGTGGAAGCAGAGGAGGATATGGAAGGAATAACAATATCTCTAAGTTCCAGACTGTCATCACAGGCGGGTGCCATGGGAGGGTGAATTACATCCTTTGATGAGGGGCTCATGGTACCAGACAACTGTTAGTGAAGGTGCAGGAACAAATTGAGGAGGAAGAGGTGATGTTCACACAACAGTCAGGATATGAAGAGGATAATGTTCCCCTCTCTGTTGTCTGTGGTTGGCAGGAAGGGACGGAGGAAGCAATCTTGAGTGCCACCCCACCACCAACATACCATGGACTTAGAACTCATGGAAGCGGCTAACACTTGACACCTTGTTGCTGCACTATCTTCAACATGATGCCCGTAGTCTTAGGGATAGAAACAGTGCTGACTACTGGGTTGTCACTCTGCAAGATTCTTAGCATAAGAGTAAATTTTGCCAGATGCTTCCCCACCTGGAAAGCGATGCGAATCTTAAGAGTGGTTTTCCCCAAAACAGCAGTGAGGGCGACAGTGTGCATCACAGTTCTAGACTTCCAACCCTGGGACCGTCAAGTCTGACACGTGGTGAACAACTTGAGAGAATGGTGCAGGAATATCTTGAGCTCAATATCAATGCCATCAGGGGGAATTTGGACACTTGTCAATTTTGGTCTTCAAAAATGGAAGAGTGGCTCGCCGCCTTTCAAACCTTGGAGGTTTTGTCATGCTCGGCAGCCAGCGTTCTCTCAGAACTTGTCTTCAGCGCTGCTGGTGGTGTCCCCTGAAAGTTTATACTGCCTAACTTTCATCAAAATGAACAAGTCATGGATCTCCAATGACTTTTGTACCCCAGTCACAGACTGGGCAGACTAGGCGATGGTGTAGCTTTTAGTGTGATTCATTGAACTTGCGTTATTGCAGTCTGTAACACCTTTGTTGTGGCTTCTTTGCCTGCTGTTGCTACTGCTGCTGATGTTATAAATAATTTTTTTGGAAATGCGGAGACTCCAAGTTGGGTTTCCATCTGGTCGGTTGCCTGTAGTGGAAGGTGTCTCAGAGGCCTATTAGACCGTTTCTACTCTGGAAATTGATGCCACTTTAATGGTGTTTGAAAATAATTTTTTGAAATGTGGAGACTCCAAGTTGGGTCTCCATCTGGTTGGTTGCCTGTAGTTGAAGGAGTGTCAGAGGCCTATTATACTGTTTCTTTTCTGTGGAAATTGATGCCACTTTAGTGGTGTGTGACAATAGTTTTTTGAAATGTGGAGATTCCAGGTTGGGTCAACATCTGGTGATTTGCCTGCCTGTAGTCAGGGCCGCCATCAGGGCATTACTGCACTTACTGGCGTATGGGGCCGGCATGGCGAACAGGTAAGGTAAAGAGAAACATTTCTTTTTTTTTTAAAGTAGCAGTATGGGGTGCATTATACTACGATGGAGGTGCATTATACTACTATGGAGGTGCATTATACTACTATGGGGGTGCATTATACTACTATGGGGGTGCATTATACTACTATGGAGGTGCATAATACTACTATGGGGGTGCATTATACTATTATGGGGTGCATTATACTATTATGGGGGTGTATTATACTTTTATGGGGTGCATTATACTACTATGGGGGTGCATTATTCTGCTATATATGACTATGGGGGTGCATTATACTGCTATATATAACAATGGGGGTGTATTATACTACTTTGTTTATGCATTATACTACTGTGGGGGTGCATTATACTACTGTGGGGGTGCATTATACTGCTATATATGACTATGGGGGTGCATTATACCACTATGGGGGTGCATTATACTACTATGGGGGTGAATTTCACTACTTTGGGGGGTGCATTATACTGCTATATATGACAATTCCCCTCGATAAAGCCATACGCGAAACGCGCGTCGGGGTAACTGCCGCCATCTTACAGGTAATGTGCCTCCACTTCTTGTACTCCATTCACTTAATTTTGATCATTCCATGAGTAATGACATCTTTTTACAGCTACTAATGCAAGCACTTTGCTTATAACTATATACTGCGCATTTTACTTTATTATACATGAAGCATACTTTGCCCATTCATGGTAATACTCTAACTCTGTTGGTATTCTAAGTGGACTTTTTTTTGTCTTGTGTATGCTATATTCATTCATCTTTTATATTGCATATCTGGCCCACTCTTCATAGCATTGATGTGTGGCTCTTCCTGTGCACATTATGCCCCCATTTTATATCTATCTTACTGTTTTTTGCTTTTTTTTTTACATTTTATCTTTAATAAAAATTTGTACTTTTACAGCACATAGCTTCGTTTCTCTTGCTTTGGATTGTTTTGATCATTGGAAGCTGCGATTTTCTCTGGGCAATAAACATGTTTGATGTTATACATGACTATGATATGCATTATACTATTTATGATTATGGGGTGCATTATACTAGCATATATAACTATGGGGTGCATTATACTTTATGTATGACTATGGGGGGGTGCATAATACTACTATGGATGACTATGGGGTGCATTATACTATTATATATGACTATGGGATGCATTGTACTATTATGGATGACTATAGGGTGCATTATATTATTATATATGACTATGGGATGTGTGGTGTGACTGGTGGTCGGGTGGTTAATGGGAGGCATATGTCACAGGGATGGATGCTCCCTGCGATGCAACCCAGAGAATTTTGTCTTTAGTGCTCATGAGCACTAATATGTCTTTAGTGCACCTGGGTCCGGGTTGCGGGTAGCTATGAGAGATGGGAGGGTCTGGCTACCCATACTACCTCACCTCTGGGTGAGGGTGCTCACGGTACCCCTTTTTTCCTGTGTTTGTGGTTGTGAGTTTGAGGACCTGTGATGAGGTCATGACCATGTGATCCATACCTCACCTATGGGTGTGATTGCAAGCTATGTAATTGAGGTGTGTTTAGTACATGGGTGTGAGTGTTTGGGAGTCTGCCAGGGTGGACAGACTTCCATGTGTCCAGGCTGGACATTACAGAGTGGTCTGTGACTTGGGAGGGAGAAGGCCTCCTGTGTGTATGGCTCAAGATAGAGCCTCCGGTCTGGACATTGCCCTAGCCTGTGTGCTCACAGGGCCTGAGGGAACAAAGCCCAGATAAGGACTGTTTTGTGTTGCTGTTGCCTGATGTAAAGACTGTTTACCTTTCTGTTGTGGATTTGATGGTTTATGAAGCAAATAAACCCACATGGACGTTGAAGAGAATGTGCCTCCTGTATCCTCCTACGCAGCTGAGTGAATACAATCCTTACAGATTCATCATACTGTTATGGATGACTAAGGGATGCATTATACTACTATGGATGACTATGGGGTGCATTATATTACAATGGATGACTATGGGGTACATTATATTGCTATATATGACTATGGGATGTATTATACTTTATGCATGACTATGGGGTGCATTATACTATGGGGCAGTATGGAGAGAAATTGGGGCAATCTGGAGAGACATAGGGCAATATGGAGAGACATGAGACAGAATGGGAGGACACGTGAGGTCCAGAATGGGAGGACACATGGGGTCCTGAATGGGACGACATGTGGGGTCCAGAATGGGAGGACACTTGGGAGCAAGACATGGGACATTATTACTGTATGGGCTAATTAAAGGATATTATTTTTGAGGATACTGTTTTCAGTGTGAAGGAGGAGAGGTCCTTTTAATGTGCAGGGCGACACTGTCGCTTTTTTTCTCCATCTGGCATAATGTAGATGTTGGGGAAAAATTGGGGAATGTGCTCTAGATAACTGTGTTATTTTCTGCAAAGACAAGTCCTGGCTGGAAGAAGTGATGGCGGTCTAAGCTGGATGAAGATGAAAGACTTCAACTAGAGACATTACCAGTGAGTCAGTGTGTTAACTGTACACTGACACTATACATTTTATACTATATACAGAGGTCCTGTGTATAATGTCATCGGTGATCACTGTATTATCTGTGCAGTGACACTATATACAGAGCTCCTGTGTATAATGTCATTGGTAATCACTGTATTACATGCACACTGACACTATATACAGAACTCCTGTGTATACTGTCACTGATGATCACTGTATTACATGTACACTGACATTATATACAGAGCTCCTGTTTATACTGTCACTGATAATCACTGTATTACATGTACAATTCCACTATATACAGAGCTCCTGTGTATGTCACAAGTAATGATTGTATTGCATGTACACTGACGGTATACACTGTGTACTATACACAAATCACCTATGTATAGTGGCACTTAATGGTAAAATTACTATAGTTTTTTTATTAATGATCAGCATTGTAGTATTTGGTCATTATGTGGTTGTAATAGGTGGTCTGGTCATGGTTGTGGCGGTATTTGCCCCTTGTATGTGGTATTATTGGCCACTATGTGGTAATAATATGTGGTCCGGCCATGGTATTTGTCCCTTGTATGTGGTATTATTCATTCACTATGTGGAAAATGTTGCCAGTATGGGGCCCTGAAATTCCTGATGGCAGCCCTGCCTGTAGTGGATGGTGTGTCAGAGGCTTATTACACGGTTTCTAGTCTGTGGAAATTGATGCCACTTAAGGCCTCTTTCAAACATCCGTCTTTTTGAACCAGGCGTGATCCGGCGTGTTTCTAAAAAAACGGATCCGGTACCGGATGCGTTTTTTTTGCATTGACTTTCATTAGTGGATGGCGCCGCATGTCAGTGCGTTGTATCCGTTTTTGTCCGGATCCGGCGGAAATGTACATTCCGGCGGCCGGACACAACGCAGCATGTAACGTTTATTTTTTTTGCCGTAGCCGCCTGATGTGCCTGAAGCGGCGCATCAGGTGGCAGGAAATAATAGAATTCAATGGACCCGGATCAGACTTTTATGCAATCCGGCAAAAGTCTGATCCGGATTCTGGAAATCGAGTACTACTACTACTACTACTAACTACATTTTCCAGTGTCTCCGGGCATCAGAAACCTCTTTTTATGGGTTCAAAAGTTCAGGTCGGATCCAGCAAAAAACCGGATCCGTTGCATCAGTTTTTTTGTTTCAGCGCCGGATCCGTCCCTTCAGGCATAGGACGGATCATGCCTGATACAAAAAGACGGATGTGTGAAAGAGGCCTAAGTGGTGTGTGACAATAATGTTTTTGACATGTGGAGACTCAAAGTTGGGTCTCACGATTCGACTGGCAAGTGACCTGAGACCAGGGGGCATCTTTCCTGGCCCTAACACTAGGGGGCACCCTAGCTTACCCTGTTCCCGGGGATACTTTAGATGGCGAAGATGCCAGGGCCTCCGCCCTTGCCTTATCTTCTACAACAGCCCTACGTCTGTCCCCTTCCCCCACCCGGGGAAGAGAGGCGCTACTGTGTACCGCAGTACACCAACCCAACAGACAGGGGGACAAGGATAAAAAGAAAACTCCACTCACACAAAATATACACTCACATACAGTATAACATAGGTATTCACCAGGGTGTGTAGGGAGGGGGAAAAAAGTAAATGGGAAAGGATAAGGAATTTCCAAGCGTACAAACCAAGCAACAGTCGCTAATAAACTCCTTCAGCTCTCCTTCACCACACCAGCTTCTCCCATTCTAGATCTATGTAGCTAATGCTAACTCAGACAAGGACTTGTTAATCGAGCCCAGCTTTTATAGGGGAGAGGAGTGGCTAGCCGAGCACAGCTGAATGCAGGAATTTCCAACATGGCCGATTAACCCCCGTTCTGCTGAAAGAAACAAACACGTTTAATACACTGGAGAAGTGCTTCTTCTCAGCAGCGGAGTAGGAGCCACCAGACATTGCGGTCTTCTGGCCCTGCTCTGTTGCGGTAACCCCGTGACAGTACCCCTCTTCTATGAGGGACCTCTGGAACCTCAGGGCCAGGTTTATCCGGGTTGTGCAACATGAAAAGCCCAAACCTGTCTGGCCGCATGGACGTCAGAAGCTGGTACCCACATCCTCTTCTCAGGACTTTACTCAGGCTCAGATTAGGTATCTGCCAAGGCGGGCAGATACCCGTTTGGCCGGCAGGTCTCCACCACAAAGTGGGCCGCCGGCCCTTTAAATCTTCTGTGTGAAGGCCCTGTGTGTGCGCACTGTCTAGTTGCTGTCTTGTCAGTACATGCAACTAGACAGCATGCACACACAAGGCCTTCACACAGAAGATTTAAAGGGTCGGCGGCATGTGCGTCAGTGCGCGGGCACGGCTACGGCTGCAGCCCTCGTTCTTTCGTACGTGTGCTGCCTTTGTCAGCACAAGCAGGCGGGAGACCGTGAGCGCACACATGGCCAAGTTAGAAATTTGAAAAAGCCTTCGCCATGGTGTACATAAGGCTCCTCTATCTGTGTCGGACGCTGGCCTGCCTGTACCAGTCTCGGAGAATAATCACCAATTCCAGCAGGATCTTCGCCGACGCTGGACAGTGGACCCGCCTCAGCTCTTCATCCTCTCCCCACCTCAGGGACTTGGGTGAGTCCCAAGATGAAAACTTTTTTGATGTGTGTACAGCAGTATCACCTATATAATGTATATAGACTGCTGTATATATAATATATATGATACTGGCTGCTACGGCTGTATATAAGCACAGTATCACCCATATAATGTATATACAGCAGTCTACATACTGTACATTATATAGGTGATACTACTACTGATGTGTACATACGTTATATATACAGGTCCTTCTCAAAAAATTAGCATATAGTGCTAAATTTCATTATTTTCCATAATGTAATGATTACAATTAAACTTTCATATATTTTAGATTCATTACACACCAACTGAAATTTGTCAGGTCTTTTATTGTTTTAATACTGATGATTTTGGCATACAACTCCTGATAACACAAAAAACCTGTCTCAAAAAATTAACATATCAAGAAAAGGTTCTCTAAACGACCTATTACCCTAATCTTCTGAATCAACTAATTAACTCTAAACACATGCAAAAGATTCCTGAGGCTTTTAAAAACTCCCTGCCTGGTTCATTACTCAAAACCCCCATCATGGGTAAGACTAGCGACCTGACTGATGTCAAGAAGGCCATCATTGACACCCTCAAGCAAGAGGGTAAGACCCAGAAAGAAATTTCTCAACAAATAGGCTGTTCCCAGAGTGCTGTATTGAGGCACCTCAATGGGAAGTCTGTTGGAAGGAAACAATGTGGCAGAAAACGCTGTACAACGAGAAGAGGTGACCGGACCCTGAGGAAGATTGTGGAGAAGGACCGATTCCAGACCTTGGGGGACCTGAGGAAGCAGTGGACTGAGTCTGGTGTAGAAACATCCAGAGCCACCGTGCACAGGCGTGTGCAGGAAATGGGCTACAGGTGCCGCATTCCCCAGGTAAAGCCACTTTTGAACAATAAACAGCGGCAGAAGCGCCTGACCTGGGCTACAGAGAAGCAGCACTGGACTGTTGCTAAGTGGTCCCAAGTACTTTTTTCTGATGAAAGCAAATTTTGCATGTTATTCGGAAATCAAGGTGCCAGAGTCTGGAGGAAGACTGGGGAGAAGGAAATGCCAAAATGCCTGAAGTCCAGTGTCAAGTACCCACAGTCAGTGATGGTGTGGGGTGCCATGTCAGCTGCTGGTGTTGGTCCACTGTGTTTCATCAAGGGCAGGGTCAATGCAGCTAGCTATCAGGAGATTTTGGAGCACTTCATGCTTCCATCGGCTGAAATGCTTTATGGAGATGAAGATTTCATTTTTCAGCACGACCTGGCACTGCTCACAGTGCCAAAACCACTGGTAAATGGTTTACTGACCATGGTATTACTGTGCTCAATTGGCCTGCCAACTCTCTGACCTGAACCCCATAGAGAATCTGTGGGATATTGTGAAGAGAAAGTTGAGAGACGCAAGACCCAACACTCTGGATGAGCTTAAGGCCGCTATCGAAGCATCCTGGGCCTCCATAACACCTCAGCAGTGTCACAGGCTGATTGCCTCCATGCCACGCCGCATTGAAGCAGTCATTTCTGCAAAAGGATTCCCGACCAAGTATTGAGTGCATAACTGAACTTTATTATTTCATGTTTTTTTTGTTTGTTTTTAAAAAACACTTTTATTTTATTGGACGGTTGAAATATGTTAATTTTTTGAGACAGGTTTTTTGTGTTATCAGGAGTTGTATGCCAAAATCATCAGTATTAAAACAATAAAAGACCTGACAAATTTCAGTTGGTGTGTAATGAATCTAAAATATATGAAAGTTTAATTGTAATCATTACATTATGGAAAATAATGAAATTTAGCACTATATGCTAATTTTTTGAGAAGGACCTGTAGCTGATACTGCTATGTATATATGTGTACAGTTAGGTCCATATATATTTGGACAGAGACAACATTTATCTAATTTTGGTTCTAGTGTTGTGAATGGGTTTGAGATGAGTTCTGAGCAGAGGCTCCCTCTGGTGGTTACAAGCGGTACTAGTGAAGATTGTGAGGACTGGGAATCAGGTGTTACTGACTGGTCTTATATAAGGGAGTCATTTTCCCATCAGGGTTGCCGGTGATCAATTGTTCTGGTCTGAATCCTTCTTTCCAGTTTCCCTTGTAGCCTGCTGTGTCGTGTCTTCATCTCCTGCTATCAGATAAGACATTTTCTTCTTTTGTGTTTGTGCTATATTTTTGCATTTTGTCCTGCACTTCTGTGGGGGCCTTCTGGGTCCCCTCCGGGGCTTTTGCCCTCTCAGTTTGTTCAGCCACTGAGTTTTGTACTTTTGCTTTTCCAGTTTTTTCAGTGGCTGCTGTCTTGATTTTGTTACACCAGAGAACTAATTTAGGTGGTAGAGGTCGTGTGATCTCAGGTGATTTTGAAATTAGTAGAGTTGGTGTTTTTCAGGGTTTTCTGAGATTGCAGTAAGTACCTTCCTGTCCTTTTCTATTTAGATAGTTTTGGCCCCAGCGTTTGCTCATACTATTTTCTTTCTGTGTCAGTATTTCCTCTTGTCTAACCGCCATTACATGTTTGGGGGCTTTCTATTATCTTTGGGGTCTGCTCGGGGCAGATAGCTTTCCTATTTCTATCTTTAGGTGTAGTTAGTTTCTCAGGCTGTGACGAGGCGTCTAGGACCAACGTAGGAACGCTCCACGGCTGCCTCTAGTTGCGGTGGTTAGTCAGGGTACTGCAATCTCATAGATTCCAACTGCTCTGGTGTATTGCCTTTTTTACCTGCACTCCTCAGCTACCGTAACATAACAGTATCACCGGCCCAAAAATTGAATGGTACTCACAGAAGGGAAAAAATATTGTGACAGAAGAAAGGTTGTCAGAGTTGTCAGAGATATTTTTCTGTTTGTTGCATTTTTTTTTTTTTTCCGTATCTCTGGGTGCTGGGGAGGATCTTTTCTCCCAATGGAGTTTGCACAGTTGTCTGGCCGTGTGGATCAGCTTGCCACTGAGGTTCAGAGTATTGCTGCATATCTTGCTAGGTTGCCTGTTGTGGAACCTAGGATCCCATGCCAGATTTGTTTTTAGGGGATCGAGCTAAGTTTCAGAATTTCAAAAATAATTGTAAATTGTTTTTTGCCTTAAAATCTAAGTCCTCAGGAAACGCAGCGCAGCAGGTTCAAATTATCATCTCTCTCCTGCGCGGCGATCCTCAGGATTGGGCTTTTTCCCTGATACCTGGGGATCCTGTTTTGAGTGATGTTGATGCATTTTTTAAGGCTTTGGGGTTATTGTACGATGAGCCTAATGTCACTGATCAAGCTGAAAAAGCCTTGTTGGCATTAAATCAGGGGCTTGATGACGCTGAGTTATACTGTCAGAGATTCCGTAGGTGGGCAGTCCTGACCAAATGGAATGACGACGCTTTGGCGGCCCTTTTCCGGAAGGGTCTGTCGGATAATGTAAAGGATGTTATGGTGGGATTCCCTGTCCCTCTGGTCTCAATGATTCTATGTCATTAGCGATTCAAATTGACAGACGTTTGCGTGAGCGGAGAAGTATGCGTGGAGTGGTGTGCCTTCTGACCCTGTTTTGGTTGAGGGCAATCTGGAGTATGTGGTTGAGAAAATATTGGATTCTCGTTTTTCTAGACGAAGACTCCAGTATTTGGTTAAATGGAGAGGTTATGGTCAGGAAGACAATTCTTGGGTGTTTGCTTCGGACATCCATGCTAGGAGACTTATCCGTGCTTATTATAGAATCATCCTGACCGACCTGGTTGCTCAAATGAGGGTTCGGTGACCCCTCCTCAAGGGGGGGGTACTGTTGTGAATGGGTTTGAGATGAGTTCTGAGCAGAGGCTCCCTCTGGTGGTTACAAGCGGTACTAGTGAAGATTGTGAGGACTGGGAATCAGGTGTTACTGACTGGTCTTATATAAGGGAGTCATTTTCCCATCAGGGTTGCCGGTGATCAATTGTTCTGGTCTGAATCCTTTTTCCAGTTTCCCTTGTAGCCTGCTGTGTCGTGTCTTCATCTCCTGCTATCAGATAAGACATTTTCTTCTTTTGTGTTTGTGCTATATTTTTGCTTTTGTCTGCACTTCTGTGGGGGCCTTCTGGGTCCCCTCCGGGGGCTTTTGCCCTCTCAGTTTGTTCAGCCACTGAGTTTTGTTCTTTTGCTTTTCCAGTTTTTTCAGTGGCTGCTGTCTTGATTTTGTTACACCAGAGAACTAATTTAGGTGGTAGAGGTCGTGTGATCTCAGGTGATTTTGAAATTATTAGAGTTGGTGTTTTTCAGGGTTTTCTGAGATTGCAGTAAGTACCCTTCCTGTCCTTTTCTATTTAGATAGTTTTGGCCCAGCGTTTGCTCATACTATTTCTTTCTGTGTCAGTATTTCCTCTTGTCTAACCGCCATTACATGTTTGGGGGCTTTCTATTATCTTTGGGGTCTGCTCCGGGGCAGATAGCTTTCCTATTTCTATCTTTAGGTGTAGTTAGTTTCTCAGGCTGTGACGAGGCGTCTAGGACCAACGTAGGAACGCTCCACGGCTGCCTCTAGTTGCGGTGGTTAGTCAGGGTACTGCAATCTCATAGATTCCAACTGCTCTGGTGTATTGCCTTTTTTACCTGCACTCCTCAGTACGTAACATAACATTCTAGACATTACCACAATGAATTTGAAACAAAACAATTCAGATGCAGTTGAAGTCCAGACTTTCAGCTTTCATTTGAGGGTATCCACATTAAAATTGGATGAAGGGTTTAGGAGTTTCAGCTCCTTAACATGTGCCACCTGTTTTAAAAGGGACCAAAAGTAATTGGACAAATGACTCCAAGGCTATTTCATGGACAGGTGTGGGCAATCCCTTTGTTTGTCATTCTCAATTAAGCAGATGAAAGGGCCGGAGTTGATTTGAGGTGTGGTGTTTGCATTTGGAAGGTTTTGCTGTGAAGGAAACATGCGGTCACAGGAGCTCTCCATGCAGGTTGAAAACAAGCCATCCTTAAGCTGCAAGAACAGAAAAAAACCATCCAAGAAATTGCTACAACATTAGAAGTGGCAAAATCTACAATTTGGTACATCCTGAGAAAGAAAGAAGCACTGGTGAACTCATCAATCCAAAAAGACTGGGAGCCACGGAAGACAACAGTGGTGGATGATCGCCGCTACTTTCTTTGGTGAAGAAGAACCCGTTCACAACATCAACTGAAGTCCAGAACACTCTCAGTGAAGTAGGTGTATCTGTCTCTAAGTAAACAGTAAAGAGAAGACTCCATGAAAGTAAATACAAGGGTTCAATCTAGATGCAAACCCATTCATCAATTCCAAAAATAGAAGGCCGGGTTTTTTTTTTGCTAAAAAAAACCTCCAGAAGCCACTCAGTTCTGGAAAAGTATTCTATGGACCAGATGAGACAAAGATCAACTTTTCCAGAATGATGGGAAGCCAAAGTTTGGAGAAGAAAGGGAACGGCACATGACCCAAAGGCACACCACATCCTCTGTAAAACATGGGGGAGGAACGTGTTTGGCCATGGGCATGCATGGTTTCAATTGGCATGGTACTTGTGTTTATTGAGGGGACATCAAGCGACAAGAGTAGCCAGATGAATTCTGAAGTGTACCGGGTATACTTTCACCCCAGATTCAGCCAAAGGGCTGCAAACTTGATTGGACGGGCTTTGATAGTAAAGAATGGATAATGACCCCAGCATACAGCCAAAGCTACACGGAGTTCTTGGGAGTGCAAAAAAGTGGAACATTCTTCAATGGCCAAGTAAAATCACAAATTTTTAACCCAATTGAGCATGCTTTTTAACTTGCTCAAATCCAGACTTAAGAGGGAAAGACCCACAAACAAGAAAGACCTAAAGGGCTGCGGCTGTAAAGGCCGGGGCAAAGATTAAGAAGGAGGAAAACCCAGCGTTTGGTGTGTCCAATGGGTTCCAGACTTAAGGCAGTGATTGCCTCAAAAGGATTCGCCAAAAAAATTTTGGGAAAATAAATATTTTGTTTGGGTTATGTTTATTTGTCCAATTACTTTTGACCTCCTAAAATTTTGGGAGTTTTTTTGGTAAAGAAATATGTACAATTCCAAATTTTTTCTAACACATTTTTTTTGTTCAACCTTCAAATTAAACGTTACAATCTGCACTTGAATTCTGTTGTAGGGGTTTTCCCATTTTCAATCCAATGTGGTGGCATGCAGAGCAACTCGCGAAAATTGTGTCACTGTCCAAAAAATTCTGGCCCTGACTGTATATGTAAGCGGTTACGGGATGCAGTGACAGGGGGCCCAGAGAAAGGGTTAAAAAATTTAACAGTTTAATTAAACGGATATTAACTCCTCGCAGGGAGATAAGGGGTTAAAGGGTAGTTGGAAGAAACAAGTGCAGAACAGTAGCAGTCCATTTAAATAACTTATCGTGTCCTTTAAGCTCCTCACCACAGATGATCTGCAGGGGTTGTTAGTCCCCGTAACGGCCGGAAAAGTTGTCCACAGAGGGGTCCTTAGAATGATGCTCCGTCTTCTGGCGGCAGCGGTCCGTCTACGATACCTTTCGCTGACCCCCAGGGGCATAAACTTGTGGGGCCCAAAAGCAACCGGCCCGCAGCCTCTCAGATTTGAACTTGGGTGGGGGTCAGAAAATTTGGGCGGGGAAGGCCGCAAACGAGTGTTGATACTGGCCTTTTTCTCCTCGCATGTGTGCAGTTCTCACAGTCTAGGGGTCCCCTGTACTTTCTTTTGGTCCCGCTGGTTAGCGACTGGACCCGCAACCACAGCCTGTCGCCGCGCCGGTGCCCGGGAGGTGGGGCACGGGCTCACCCTGTTGCACGCTACTGTTCGCCCCCCAAACTGCCTGCTATTTGCGGCGCTTTTGTTTATCAGGGCCCCTGTTTAACCGGGTGTCATGAGGTTGGTCGGGGCCCTCATTCCTTCCCCCGGCAATATGGGAGGGAGCATCAACAGTTCAGGAAACCCCGGGTCATACAAGTAACCGCAGCCCGGTCTTCTCCTACAAAAATATATACACACCCAGCAGTATCGCCTATATAAACCCCGGGTTTTCAGCAGTTGCAGTATCACTACTTTTAATGTATATAGACTGCTGGGGGATGGGATTCTGCAGTTATAATCACTGTATCACCCATTAATGTATATACAGCAGTCTATATACTTATTTAGGCAATACCCTACTGATGTGTATATACGTTATTTATAATTTATATGCTGTGTGATGTATATATATAATATATATTATATAATATATTATACATACAACAGCAGTAAACACCTAATAACCCCTGTATACAGCATTTTTAGTATCACCTGTGTATTGCATAGACTACTGTTTATAAGTTATATAGGTGAAACAGCTGGTTTTAGTATCAGTAACACACACACATGAGTGTGGATTATATATATGTAAATAAAATTTTTTATTTATATAAATACTGCGACTATACACGCAATATCCCCTAAAATAATGGACAGTAATACAGTAATGTTACACTATATACAGGGGATACTGCAATGCTGTATACACATTATGTAGGGAAACTTTTATATGTATATATAAAAGTTTTGCCTACATAATGTGTATACAGCAGTCGCAGTATCACCTGTATTTGGTAGACTACTGTATATACGTTATATAGGTGTATACAATATAAAGGTGATACTACAGCTATACACAGCAGTCGCAGTATCAACTAATATATTGAATTTACAGTAGTTTTTTAAAGGTATACAGCAGTTGCGGTGCCTCTATGATATCCTATGTCAGCCCTCAGTGTCTCCTATGGGATATATGGGTGTCTCCTTTGTGATGTATGCATAATATAGTTTATATGTGTCCCCTTATCCCCCCCAATTTAGTGTAGAGTTGCCCCCCCCCCCCCCCCCCCCCGGTATATAGTGTAGAGTTTTTTATATAGTATGGCGCTTGTATATAGCTTTGGGAAATTTACACTATATACACTGGCCAAACTTACACTATATTTTATTTACCAAGATCTATATTCCTTACCACGGTATATAATATGGAGTATTATGAAATTTGGGCCCAAAAAATGCGTAAGTATTCTCAAATTTTCCCAAATTTACAATGCAGTTTAAAGCAATTCAATTTTTAAAATTTTAAATTTTTTATACTCGGCTCTACGGAGTGTGCCTTATTTGGTTGATTTCTTTACAGTAGAAACTGTATAACATAAAGGTGGTATGGTCTAGTGGCCAACACCATGCAACTGATGCACACTGGCGTACAGACCCATTGCCTTATTTGTTTGCGTGTATATGTGTTGGTGACTAGGTAATCAACCTGTTTAAACACTGTAAGCCCCCGGTCACATTAAGCGAAAATCCCCCGTAGCGAGATTCTTCTGCTGAGTACAAGTTTTGTGACGAAACAGCAATTCTCAACAGCGACCCTTTCGTAATGTTTGACAGTACAGCGATCAGGCCCTGCTGTGGATCGTGGTCGCGTTCAGAAAGGGCCTGGACCTTTCTTTGGTCTTTGAGGGTCCCTCGGGGTAGCAGGGCATCGGTGTGTTTGACACTTTTACCAACGATTCCTAGCGACTCAGATTGGACATAGGAGACAAGTCGTTCACAGGTCGCTAGGGTCTCCTATCGTTGCTGCGCGTTGGGAAGATCGACTGTTTGGCATCTCACCATCGACCACATAGGGGACGCACCCAACGAACCACCCAGGTCGTATCGTTGTCGGGATGGCTGCTTCATCGCTGAGTGTGAGGGTTTTCCCTTGTTTATGTTTGTATGTGGGGGTCAGTTTTTTTATATTGTGTATTCATTAGTCTTCTGACTGAGTACTCCCCCTTTTTGTCTCAGGCTTTTTAAATCACGGCAGGACCACTACCTCCAAGATATATAGATTTACGTCTATAGGAAATGTCCCCACTAAGCGATCGCACCAGCGATCACGACAAACAAACAGACCGGGCAGAGATCGTTTGTACATCGCTTATGGTCGCTAGTTAGCTTCAAAACAGGAAGATTCTTTAATTATACTCAGCGATCGCGACCCTGTAAAACGTACCTCGGCAGTCGTTGGGACTGTCTCACAGCATGTATTTTTTAAAGATCCCCGCCTCGATGGGCGTGATTGAGCGCAACCTTTTCCAGCCCCTCAGTACAGATTGGTGGTACTGAAATGTCATGATGTTTATGTCACAGTCCTCGCTTTGTGATTGGACGACCGCATCAAAAAAGGGACGATTTATTAGCCTCCCTTCCTTGTTCTCGAGCGCAAGTGGTTCTATACGAATTTCAGCATCGTCCATTCTGCGTCCTGCTAGCCTAGGACGTTACTGGGGGCGTTACTAAAGAAAACTAGTCCCGCCTGCGCCGCTGACTTATGAGTCCCCAAACGAGGTCGCTCGTCTTTCTTAAAGGTGTAAACTCAGCGATTCAGGTCCAAACCCGGGACGCCAACGACAAAATACGGCCCAGAACGTTAGTGCATGTTAGCGACAATTGCAGCAGGGGCCACAAGCTGTACATGTCACACACAGCAACATCGCTGCGATGTCGCTGCTGCGTCATAAATTTGGTGTCGCTTAAGCGATAATGCTAGCGATCTCGCCTAGCGCGACAGTACCTTAAGGCTTTCTTTCACAAACCGTTTTTACAATCAGTCAATTTCCCTTAAATTTAAAAAAGAAAGATCTAGTGCAGAATGTAAAAAAAAATGATGCAAGATCGGTTTTTTTGACGGTTCCCTCCCTGAACTTTTGAACCTTTTGGAAATGCGTCTGAGCATGCCTGGACCGGGGGGAGAGAGAGAGAAAAGAGAGAGAGAAAGAGGAGAGGAGAGAGGAAGAGGGAGAGAGAGAGGGGGGAGAGGATATTCGGCATGCGCAGAGGGGGAAAACGGAGTCAGGTGGCCAATCAGTCTTTTGCTGATTCGGCACCATAGAGATCAATTGTAGCAAAAAGCTGAGCGCCGTTCAGGCGCTGTCCGGTTTTTGCCCCCCCGGGTGGAAAAAGGTTCATAAGGAGGTTTTTTCAGGGCACCGGATTTAACATTTTGGGGCCCGGGTCCAGAAAAAGGACAAAACGGAAGGCAGCGGGGCGATCCAAACGCTAGGGAAATAAAAGAGAAAAAAAAGGGGGTCCCGGGCCGGGGGAGAAAAAACTGATCGTTTTTTTAAAAAAAAAAAGGGGTCGTGCCTGAAAGGCAAAAAAAAGATTTTGTGATAGTAGCCCGAGGGATTCCATTTAAATTTAAGACTTTAGTCTTAGAGAGGAAATTTGGGATTAGGTTAGGTCGGAAAATGAGAAACGCCTTAGCTTTTGGGTTTTCCCGGTTTCACATGAATTGGCCAATTTTTTGCGCTTAACATTTTCAAATTTTTTATATTTTAATGCCCGTAATGCAATTCTTTTCATATTCATATTTGCATTTTATGGAGTGCGGGGTGCTCTTATTTGTTGAGTCTTTAACCGTAGAAACCTGTAAAAAATAACGGTGGTATGTCTCTTGGCACAATTATGCACTGATGCACAAATTTCTGTACAAGGGTAAACAACAAAAATATTAATGGTACCTTTTTTTTGAAGTGAAGGGACCCTTTGTGGCCCCTTTGATTACAGGGGTGGGGTTTTGATGAAGATTAACCTCCCATTTTAACTTCTGTGTAAATTACTGAAATAATAAATTTTTACCGTGATTGATGCACACATGGCTAGCTAACTCTGATAACGTGGTGTACACCTAATTCAAAAAAAATCTGAAAAACTGGTACAACTAGTTTTGTATCTGGTATAAAGGGTTTTATTCCCAAATTTTAAAAATTTTTTAAGACATCAACAACTATTCTGCAATATTTTTCCAAGTAGTTAATTGAGCAATTTTTGAACAAAAACTTGAGAGGTTTAAAAGCACAATAGATAAGGGAATTGTTAGACTTGTGGGGTAAAAATGTTTGGCTGATGTCATGCTCCCATAGCTGAGCTCCCCAAACTGTTGGTTTTCTCAAAAAAGCCACCAAATTCCCCCCCAAAACTAAACAACTTATTCCATCTTTCTTCCAGCCATTCCTGCTGCTCCTCCAGCCATTCTCCTGCTGCAGCTGCTCCAGCGGCCATCTAAAGCTTCATTAACGAGGTAGGGGTTCATGTACGCACACGCGTTGACCCGAGATAGGATCTCACGTGCACTTCCTCTTGCACCACCACGACCTCCTTTAGTGTTGATAGTATGACGTGAGAAGTGCCACCAATAGTACAAGTGACAAACTTGGTTTCCCCGGGGTTTTTAAATTTCCTTTTTTGGTTAAAAAAATTTTTTTTAAAAAAATTTTTTTTTTTTTTTTTTAAAAAACCCCCCCCCTTTTTGGGGTTTTAACCCAAAAAAGGGAAAAAAGGGGTTTTTCGGGGCCCTTACCAACCAAAAAAAAGGAAAAAAAAAAAAAAGGGGCCCTTTTTAATTTAAAAAAGAAAAAAGGGGGGGGTTTTTTGGGGCCCCCCCTTTTAAAATTTAAAAAAATTTGGGAAAAAAGGGGGAAAAAAAAACCCAAGGCCAAAAAAAGGGGGGGGGAAAAAAAAAAAAAAAAACGGAAAAAAAAAAAAAAGGGGAAAAAAAAATTTTTTTAAAAGGGGAAAACAAAAAAAAAACCCCCAAAAGGGAATTTTTTAAAAAAACCCAAAAAAACAAAAAAGGGTTTTTTAAAAAGGGGGAAAAAGGGGGGGTTTTTAAAAAAATTTCCCAAATTTTTGGTTTTCCCAAAAAAAACCCCTTCCCCCAAAAAAAAAAAGGGGTTTTGGGGGGCCCCTCCCCCCTTTTTTTTCCCCACTTTTTGGGCCCAAAATTTTTCCCGGGGGGGGGGCCCCCCCGGGGGGGGTTTTCCCCCCCCCCCCCCTTTTGGGGGGGAAAATTTTGGGGGGGCCCCTGGCCCCGGGGGAAAAAAAAAAAACCCCCCCCCCCCAAAAAACCAAAAGTTTTTTAAAAATTTTTTTCCCCCTTTTTTTTTTTTTTTGGGGGGGGCCCCCCCCCCCTTTTCCCCCCAAAAAAAAAAATTTGGGGGGGTTTTTTTCCTTTTTTTTTGGGGTTTTTTTTTTTCCCCCCCCCGGGGGGTTTTTCCCCTTTTTTTAAAAAACCCCCTTTTTTTTTTTCCCCAAGGGAAAAAAATTTTTTAAAACCCCCAAAAGGGGAAAACCCCCCTTTTTCCCGGGGCCCCCCCTTTTTTCCCCCTTTTGGGGGGGTTTTTTTTGGTTTTTTAAAAAAAGGGGTTTTAAAGGCCCCCCCTTTTTTTAAAAAAAAAAGGGGGGGGAAAAAAAAAAAAACCTTTTAATTTTTTAAAGGGGGGGGGAAAAAAAAAATTTTTTGGGGGGGAAAAAATTTTTTAAAAAAAATTTTTTTTTTAAAAAAACCCAAAAAAGGGGGCCCGGGTTTTTGGGGGGGGGGAAAAAAACCAAAAAAACCCCCCAAAAAAAAAAACCCCCCCCCAAAAAAAGGCCCCAAAAAACCCCCCCCAAAAAAAAAATTTTTTTGAAAAAGGGGTTTCAAAAAAAAAAAAAAGGGGGGGGGGGGGAAAAAACCCCCCCAAAAAAAAACCCCCCCATTTTTTTAAAAGGTTTTCTTTTTTTTAAAAAAAACCCCCGGGAAAGGGGTTTTAATTTTGGGTTTTTTTTTTTGGGGGGCCCCCTTTTAAAACCTTTTTTTTCCCCCCCCCTTTTTTTTTTAAAAAAAAAAAACCCCCTTTTTTTCCGGAAAATTTTTAAAGGAATTTTTAATGTTTTTTTTTTTTTCCCCATGGGGGGCCTTAAATTTTGGGGTTTAAACCGGGGGGAAGGGGAAAATTTTTTTTTTTAAAAGGCCCCCGGGGAAAAAAAAAAACCCAAAAAAATTTTTCCTTTTTTTCCCTCCCCCCCAAAAAAAAACCCCTTTTTAAAAAAATTTTTTTTTCCCCCCGGGGGGGGCCCCCCCGGGGGGTTTTTAAAACCCCCCCCCCCCTTTTTTTCCCCCCCCCAAAAAAACCCCCAAAAACCCCCCTTTTTTTAAAAAAAATTTTTAAATTTTTTAAAGGGGGTTTTTGGGAACCCCCCCGGGGGCCCCCAAAAGTTTTTTCCCCCCCCAAAAAAAACCCCCCCAAAAGGGTTTTTAAAAAAAATTTAAAAAAATTTTTTTTTCCCCCGGGGGGGTTTTAAAAATTTTTTAAAAAAAACCCCTTAAAAATTTCTTTAAAATTTTTCTGCCCGGGTAATTGCCCTTTTTTATTTTTTACCCTCCTTTCCGGGATAAATTTACACCCTTTTTTAAAGGGCCCGTTTTCATTGGATTTTTGGCTTCCACCCTTTAGTGTTTTCTTTCGCCCTGCAAAAAAACTCTCTTTAAACCCTTGGACCAAATAACTGCCTTTCCTCCGAACCCCTTTTTGCCCCCCCGGGCCCCATACGATTCCGTTTTCAAAACCCTTTCCCTTACCCCCTGGGGTGAGCAAGGGGGGTTTTAAAAAAACCCCTTACTGCCCCCCTTCCGCCCCTGTCTTTTCCCCCCCACAACCCCTTTCCCCCCCCCCTCCCCCCCAAAAAACCCCCCCCCCCCCTTTAGTGTTTGGTAAAGGTCCAAAAGGGGGTTAAAAAAATCTCGCGAAAAATTCCCCTGGGAAACCCCGGGGGCAATTAGAAAAGTTTGTTTTCCCCGGAAAATTTTTAAATTTTCCGGGCACAGAAAAAACTACACAAAAAAAGGGGTATCCTTTTGGGCCCAATCAAAGTGCTCCGGGAAATTCAGGGGCCCCGTAGGGGTTCCTCAAAATCCCAATTTTTTCAGATTTTTTTAAGGGAAGGGAAGGGTTTTTTTCAATAAAAATCCCGCGTGAACCGTTGGGCCCAAACCTTTTGTAAAAAGGGACTTTTGCCCCCTTTTAATGACCGGGAAACCCTTTCACCGCAGCTATGAATCTTTTTTTGAGACCCAAACGGCTGTGCCACAGCAAAAACCCAAAATTACATTTTTTGGCCCAAAGGGACTCGCTCTTTCGGATATAAAATGGGGGAAGGTTCCTTTGCTGGGGCCGCCCCCAAACCTTTAATCCAGCGGCCCAGAGAAGCCCATTTCGACGAGGGTTATCAGAACCAGTGAAAGACAGCTTCCCCCTTGAACCCCTGTTTCATTTTGGGGACTTTATTCAATTAAAACCTATTACCTAGCCAAAGCCCTTACGAAAAAAAAGGAGAGACTGCAGCACTTGGGAATAGCCCTGGTTTTTATCATTTCCCCCTTTTTTCCCCCCCCAAAAAAAGGACGCAAAGGCCCGGCGGGAACCGATGCAGATCGACGTCATCCAAAACCCAACCCCTCTCACGGGAAAAGGGAAAGGCACGTCAGAACATCCCCTGCCTCTATTGGGGGGACCCGGGGACACTATCCCCTTTAAAACCTGCCCCAAAACAAAAGGGACTATACCCTTTTAAAAAAACAACGGGTTTCTGCCAGCAATTGGACCTTTCCACAGTCGGTTTCCCATCTTGCAGACTATCCCATCAGAAACGCCAAAAATAGACAAAATACATACTACATCATCTCATTTTGTAATCCCCCCTTTAGGGTTTTTTGGGCAACCCCAAAAAAAACAAAGCTTTTGCCCTGTTGGATTTGGGGCCCGGAAGAAAAATTTTTTGGGGTTTAAAAATTTAAAAACGTGATAATAAAAAATTTTCCCTAACCCCAAAACCACACCAAGGGAAAAGGAAACTGTGGGGGAAACACCTTTTCTTCTGGGCCCCGTCACGCAAGAACAATCAAACGGAATTTTTATCGAACCGGGTCACAGAAGCTGTCATTTCCCCCTTTTCATCTCCGAAATTTCCGGGTTTTTCTAGGGTTTCCCCCGGTTTCGGCCAAACCCTTCTAAACAAATGGGCATCAAGACCACACCTTTCCCCTCGACTACTAAAAATAATTTTCCCTAAGGAACCCCTGTTTCTTTTCCCCCAAATCCCCAAAACTCCCGAGATTTCGCTTAGAAAGGGAAAAGAAAAATACCCCCTCAATATCACATTTCTGATTCTCAGTAAAAAGAAAGCAATCCCTTTTCCTCCTCACCGGCCCCACACGTTCCCCCTTGAATTTTCTGCCAGGACCAAACCTTTCCCTTTGGAAAGGGTTTTCAAAACTTTCCGAACCTGAATTTGAAGGGGGGTTTTAAAAAATTTCCCCGGGGAAAAAAGGGGAAAGGCTTTTTTCGACCTTCCACATCTCAGCTGGGGCAAACCCCGTTCCTTTGGTTTAAAAGAAAGACTCCACCTTCGGGCCCCCATTGACTACAGAGAGTAAAAAATCACTGCCCAAAAATCGCTAAACCCCCTACCCCCTTTATTTCCCGAAAATTTTAGAGACTCCCCTTTTGCAAAATTTTACGAACTGGTCTTTGAGGGGTTACAACCTCATACAATTTTGCCCAAGTTTAGGGAAACCGCCTTCAAACGAATATGAAAAATTTTGAAACTCTGGTTATGACCTTTTTCCTTTTGCAAAGCCCCCCGCCACCTTTCAACATTTTATTAAAAGATTATTTCGAGATTTTTTTGGACCAAATTTGTTTTGGCTTTTCCGAAGGGCTTCTTTTTAAATTTCAACACCTTTGGGAAAAAATCGCAGGCACGTCCAGTTAAATCCTTTGGGAAAGACTACAGGGGAACCACTTACATTAAACTTGGGAAAAAAGGGGTTTGAACAAACCCCGTATCCAATTTCTGGATAATCATCTCCCCAGAAGGGCGACAGGTTCCCGGCAAAAAAATTGGGTGTGGCGGCCTTTTCCAAGAAATTTAAAAGACGCCCAAACGTTTCATGGGTTTTTTAAATTTTTTTTAAACCAAAAAATTTTATAAAAAAATTTTTTCAGGGAAAATCATACCCCAAATTACTACACTAACAAAAAAGACCAAAGTTTTTTCGGTCCCCGGGAGGCACAGGAGGCTTTTGACAAGTTAAAAACTTTTTTTTAACGTCTGCTCCATTTTTAAAACCCCCAATCCTAAATTTGCTTTACTGTCGAATGGACGCCTCGACCCCTGCTGGGTGACCCTTCTGTCTCAGCGAGTTTGGGCCCAAAAAGCAAATTCCCCCCATGTGCTTTCTTTCCCACACCATGTCTCTGCAAAAAGAACTACACATCGGGAATAAAGAACTTTAGCCTTAAAGGGGGCCTTCTCCATGGGGAAAATCTTTGGGAAAGGGGCCAAACACCCTGGAAATGTCCTCACGGAAAACCCCCCAAGAATCCGGGAAATTTCCCCGTACAGCAAAAAAATTGTTTTGCAAAAACAAGCACAGGGGCCTTTTTTTTCTCAGATTCAATTTTATAATTTCTTACCGGCCTGGTTCAAGAAAAGGGAAGGCTGGGCGCCCCCGTCCCCGGATTTTCGGGAACCCCAGGAAAGGTCTAGTAAGGGCGATACAATTCGGCCCTAAAAATTTTTTGGGGAAAATTTCACTCTAAAAAGACTATGTAATAGAATTTAAAAAGGAAACAAGAGGGCCTTTCCTTAACCCTCCCCTTTGAAGAACCCGATCTTTCATTTAAAGAGGGGGGTTTTAATGCAAAAACACCAATTTGGGAAAAATTTCCCCCGGGGAACCAAAGTCCCATGAACAAAACTGGGGGATTCCTTTGAAAAAAAAAACTTTATTTCGGGGGGTTAAAAAGGATTGAAAATAAATTTTTAAACCCCAAAAAAAAATTTTTAAAAATTTAAACCCCCCCATTCCATAGTTGGGTTTTCCCCCGGAAAAATTTTTTTTAAAATCCCCCTTTTTAAAACAGATAGAGGAGGGGCAAAAAAAAGGTTTTTAAATAAAATTTATCAAAAAAGGAATTTTAAAATTTTCGGGTTTAAAAGGAATCCAAAAAATTTTAAGATTATTTAGAAAAATTTTAATTTTTTTTACATAAAATAATTTTATTTACCCTATAAGGGAAAAGGGAAAACAAAATTGGACAACCCCCCTTTTTTTCCATTTGGGATACTTGATTTTTTAAAAAGCAAGTTGAAACAATAAACTAGGAAATCCCCCCCCCTTTTTTGCAAAATTAAAGGGGGGGACACCTTTAATTTATCCCTAATCGGCCGGGAAAACCATTTCCCCATTCCTCTTTTAAAATGACGGGCTTGCAAAATTACGGGAACCCAAAGGAATTATCAAGTATTACCCCAAGACCCAGGAAGAAATAAAAGGGAAAAGCAGCAGAAAAAACATGGGGAAGGCCCCCTGCTCTCATTGGGGGACAAAGTTTGGCTGCCCACAAAAAACCCTTTAAGACACAGGGGGCCTTCCCCCCAAAATTTGGGTCAGAAATTCTTTGGGCCCTTTTTCAAATTTCGAAAAAATTAACCGGGTGCTTTCGTTTAAAATTTCCCAACAATCTGGGATTCATCCAGTATTTCACATACCCTTTGCTAAAACCCCTTTCTTTAAAACCCCCTTTCCAGGAAAAATTTCAGCCACCTCCTCCACCAGAAAGGACCCCGTGGTGAAAAAAGGGTACTTGTAAAATAAATTCGGGACCCCCGGGAAAATTCAAGGTAAACGGCAGAAAGGGGTGCGGGGGAAGGTTACGGCCCAAAGGGGAAAGAACAGGGGAACCCAAAAGGGACAACCCCAATGCCCCTGGATTTACAAGACCCTTTTCCCACAGAGGTACCCGATACCACCCCTGAGATGCCCAAAGGGGCCATCCTGGAAGGAGGGAGTACGGGTCAGAATCGAACCCAGTGGGCTCTTTTCCACCGGCCGCAGCTCTACCATCTGAGCTATTCGCTGGCTACAAAATTCCTTACTTTAACCCCGGGTACCAAATTTACTGTTCTTCCCGTTTGGGTTTTTTTCCCCCGGCTCCCTTTGGGGCCTCTGATTTCCAATTTCACGCCCATATAAACCTGGCCCTGTGGGTGGTCATTGGGGAATTATTTTGCCCAGCCTTTACAAGGGGCCCTTTTTCCTGCGTTCCGGGTGCACAAACACGCTCTCCTGGAAAATGACCTCGGCCCGCCACCTGACTACGTTATCTCCGCTCCTCGCACCGAACCCGCCCCTGTGTCCGGGCCTCCGGCCGCCAAACCCGACTATTGTTTTCTCCCCGCTCCTCGCTAAACCCAACGGCCTTTTCCCGGGGGCCGACCTCCGGCTGCCACCGACTACGTTATCTGCCCCCCCCCCTCTGCTACCGAACGCCTTTCCCGTGTCCGACCTCCGCGCCCCTGACTATGGTTTTTCCCCGCTCCCTCTGCTCCGAACTCCTTTCCTTGTCCCGCCCCCGGGGCCCCCCATTTTTCCCCCCTTGAAAACGCCCCCCCTTGCGCCCGCCCCCCCGAATTATCCCCCCCGGGCCCCCGGGGTTTCCACCCCCCCCGGCGCCCCTGAAACCCCTTTTTTTTCCCTGGGTAAACCGGGCCCCAAAAAGGGGGAAAGTACCCCCAATGGCCCCTGTTGTTTAAATGGACCAAAACATAAAGGTGGGCAATAAAAAACCCGGGGAAAAAACTGAAAAAAAAATGGAAAAAGGGTTTTGGTAAAAACTTTTAAACCGGGGGGAAAATTTTTTTTTGGGCCCCTTTTAAGCCGCTTTTAACCAAAATGGGCCCAAATTGGGCCAGAAGGGGAAAAAGGAAAATTAAAGGGGACTTAAGCCCCGCCCCAGGCCCCCCCAATGAGAAAAATGAATAGGGTGACCTGGGTTTTAAGAAAAACCCCCAAGAGTAGAGCCCATTTTCGGGCCAAAACCCCTTTAAATTGGGGGGTGTAAATACAAATGGGGGGCCCCTTTTTTGGGAAAAGGGGAAAATTTCCCATCAAACCAAGTTGCAAATTACATCCTTTTAAAACCCTTTTTGAAGAGCCCAAAGCCTAACCCGGGTTAAAAAAGGTGGGGGCCCCATGGGGAAAACACCCTCCCCCCAAAAAGGAGTATACGGGTGGTGGGAGAAAACCCGGTTTTTACAACACCCTTGACTTTGGCTTGGGGAGAAATAAATCCCTACAGGCAGTCATCCTCCCATCAAAGAGCGGATAGGGCCCAACCCCAGCACACAAACCCGAAAGCTAAGGGAAAAGTTTCGGACATGAAAGAAGCAGGGGATAAGGGGTAGTTTGTAGTCCCCGGGCAGCACCTCTAGTCCTAATTTAAAAAAAAGGATGGGGCATTAAAGAAAGGGTGGGAATTACAACAATAAACGCATAACACATAAAAAGCTTTCCCCTTTTCACGCATTGAGGGAAACCTTAGCTGCCTTGAAAAAATGCAACTACTTTTTCCCCCCTTGACCTCCTAGTGGGAAATGGCAAAGTAACTGTGGGGAGGAGGGTCGGGAAAAAGACGGGTTTTACCACCCAATGGGGCCCTGTGATTTACAGAGCCGTTTGGACTCAGCAAATGCCCCGGGAAAGTTTCCCGAGAGTGGGTGGGGATTTCCTGGGACATCTCAACTTTTAAAAACCCGGGTTTCGGAAACCCGGGCCACTAAAGGGGAACCCCAAAATTTTGAAGGGTCATCTGAACACCTGGGAGAGGGATTCAGTCACTTCCAATTTTATAAACTGAAACCTTCAAAGTGCCCTCGCTCAAACAAAAGGTACAGTACTTGGGGCATATTGTTTAGCCCCCAAAGGGGTACGGGCCGGGCCCCCAAAATCCACTGCCATCCGAAAGGCCAAACCAAGGAATCTCAAGGGGGTGCCCCCCAGTTCCTGGGGCTGAACCCGGTTTCTACCGGGGGTTTTAAAGACTACAAAACCCAAAAAAGCCCCGCCTCTGCAGGACCCCTGGTAGGGGCAACCCCTCAAAGCAAAAATCCTCCATTTCCCCCTGGGGGAAAGAACAACCTGAGGCTTCAAAGAATGAAAAAAGGGTCCCGACCCGGATGAAATCTTAGCCTACCCTGACACAGAAACCCCCCCCCGCCCCGTTTCTGCTGAAAACCCCAAAGCCCGCAACGAAGGATTGGGGGCTGGGCCTCAGGGCAGAAACAAAATGGCCTGGGAAAAAATTTAAACGCATATTGGGAAGCAGAAGCTCCGGCCCCCGAGAGAAAAAACCCCGAGAATTAAAGCAGCTTCCAAGTTGGATTCCTTCGCTGTCCCGGGCCATTACAGAAAGATTCAAGCATTTACCTACCCCAAACAATTTTACGCTTTTCACAGACAATAACCCCCCCCTTTACACATCTTGAAACACCAAGCTGGGGGCCATGGAGAAACGATGGAAAGGGTCGGCTACGAACTATCAGTTCAAAAATCAAGTACAAGGGGGGCCGAAGAATTCCAAAGCTGATGCCTTGTTCCCCAAAAGCCGCAGGGGTTTCCCCACACGGGAAAAACCGGGTGACCTAGAAAGATTTTACTTTCCTCATTTCCCCAAAATGGGGTATCCAGGGGCAACGAGCCTAAAAGGAGGCAGCGTGGTAAAAACGTTAAACCCTTTAAAACCCCACCCAGCTGGAAAAGGGGACCCAAACAGTGACCCGGTTTTTCAGCCACATCAAGGGAAATATAACCCGGAAAGGGCCCCCCTTGGAGACGGTTTTCTCAACAACCAAAACAGCTGTGGGAAAGAAGAACCGGCTATTTAAACTACCGAGAGAAGCTTGGCCCAAGGTAAGTCAACCCCCCAAAACCCCCGAATGGTATGGCAGATAGTATCCCCAAACAAACATCCAATGGGTTTTAAGCCTACCACGATCACGGGGGACTTTGGCTGGGAAAAAAGCTGGAAACCCTGTTTAAGTTCCTTTCACGGGGGAATGCGAATTTCCATCGAGAAATGGGGTAAAAACTGTGCTCCTTAGCCCCGAAGAAAAAACTACAGGAGCCAGAAAGCAAACCCCCCCAGCCCTTTAAAAGACTCATCCCTTGGAATCGGGCCTTGGGCCAAGTCAATTGTCACCCCCAGGGCGGATACGGGTATGCCCTGGGCAATGGTGGGTCACTACTCCAGGGGTTTCCCGGTGGTCGCCCCCCCGTTTAAAAATTTTACAGCTGAAACACAGCAAAGATTTTCAGGCATATTCCGGGAGACCCCCCTGGATATCCAAGCAAAGTTAACAGATTTAGGGTTTCCCGCCTTTTAAGCCGAATTGTTAAAAGTTTTGTCACTTGTACGGGTGTAAGAAGATAAAAACCACAAAAGTACCAAACCCCCAAAAAAACGGGCCCTTGTGAAAAAAAGAATCCAAGTCTGTTCCAGGGGCCCCTAAAAGGGGGCGGGGCCCCAAGGGGGGATTGAAACCAAAGGGTTTTTTACCAACGGCCCCCATCCTATAAAAGAAGGGAAAGCCCCATGGATTTTGAATTGGTTTTAGAAAAAAATTTTACTAATTGGCCCCGGGGGAAAAGGGGAAAAAAGGGGGGGTTTTTTCCTAAAAAAAAAAGCGGGAAATAAACAAAATGGCCATAAAAATTTTCCCGGGAAAGGGGAAAAAAAAAAAAGGGGATACAATGGTAAAGGGGAAAAAGGGGTTGTCTGAAAGATTCCAGTAAAAAAAACCAAATTTAAAAAGGGGAAAAAAAAAAGATCCGGCCCTTTTTTTTCCCCCAAACATTTAAAAAGGGAAAACTTTTAAAAAAAACGGGTAACAACCCAAATTAAATTTTTTGCAGATTGGCCTTTGGGGGTGTGAAAACCAATTAAATTTTTCCCCCGGCCTTAAGCCCGAAGGGGCCCACAAAGAAATAGTCGAAAAACCTGAGTAGATAAAAGGTGGCTCAAAAAACCCCAAAGGGGAACCAAAACCCCCTGGGAAACAAACCGCATCGCCCAGCCACCAAAATGCTTGCCAATCCCAAAGGGGTTTAAGGCGTATTACAGTTTGCCAGCCCCGCAGGACAGATGGGCTAAGGCTACTAACCTGACACCACACCACGTAGGTAAAGTACGCAAACAAGGGGAAAGGGTTCCTTTTAAAGGTTACCAAAAAGGGGCCTTTAGAAAAGAAAATTCAGAAAAACCAATATCCAGTGAAAAAAATGGAAAATAAATTGGGGTAAATATTTGTATATATTTACGGGATTATGAAACGTTTGAAGTGCCCTTTACCTCCCGCAAGGGAAAAATTATAATTATGTTTTGTTGATGTTTATAAAAAAAATTTGTTTTTTTTCCCCGGATGCTTTTTTTAAACTAGGGGGATGTTACCCGCTGTGACTGGACCCAAACATTCACCCTGGAAGCACGGAAAAAAAATCCCCATACCTTTTGCACACAACATTTCACTTTTTTCCCGGGTACCACCAGGGGGACCTTGAAAGGACAGCATAAAAAGGCAGTCACTGCGAGTTAGCAATTTTTGGGGGTTTACCTCAAACAAAACACCTCAGAAGTGAAGAGAAGACTTTTCCGTCAAAACAAAACGGAAGAAAACGAGCTGGGTTCCTCAACAGGGCTGAAGGGAATTTCCAAACCAGAAAAAAAAGACTTATTTTGAAAGCCTGGGGAATTCAACAAACACTCATTTAATTAGGGATCCGGGGGTAGTGGAAAAAAATTGCCACGGGTCGGGTAAAGGTTTAAATCCACTGAACCCCCAACAGGGGAATTTTTTTCAGAAAGTAAGCGTCCCCCCCGCCCTTTGGGAAGGGGTAAAGAGAAGGGAAGCTGACATCTACGCTGCTTGGGCTTTTTGGGGTTTTGGGGGTGAAGTAGGACGACAGGAAAGGGAAAAAAAAAAGGGGAGAGAGGACGGGGAGAAATACAACGATAGCTTACCTCCACTCTGCACTACCATACCGGGGCCGACTTGCTAGTACCTTTACGGCAAATGGGGAAAAAACCAAAAGACCCCGGGCGTCAGTCACGAGGGGCCAAATGCTGGGACGTAACCGGGGGCCCAAAAAACAGGGGTCCCACAGGACCGCAGATAGAGACTTTGTTCGGGCCAAAAAAAGCCCCCACATGTCAGACGGGGGAGATGTTTTTTACGGAGTTAAACTTTTTTTTCCCTCAAGTTTTGGAAAATTAAAAACACAAATAACTTTAAAGGGGGCCTTAAAACCTACTCAGGGATTATTGGGCCTGCATCCCCCACCCTGACCCCCTCCCGGGGCTACCTCAACTTCATCACCCCGTAAAGGTACAGAAAGTCGTCTTATGTGTGTCTGTATTATTGGGTCCCTTTACCCCCGCACCGCCATAAAAACCCCCAGGGAAACAGTCTTACCTGGGAAACTTTAAAACCTTTCTGCCCCGAACAAACCCCCCAGAGGATTCGCCCCAGCGCTGGGGCACCCGGGTCAAAACCAAAAGGTGGCCCTCAAAGAACATTTCTACATTTTTTTACAATCCCCCCTTTAAAAACCCCCCCCTTTAGTGACGCCCCGGGCCAAAAGGGAAAGAGAAAGCCTACATTTTGAAACCTGGGATTCCAAACCTCATTTATTAGGGATCCTTGGGTTGGGGAAAAGGGCCATGTCTGTCAAGGTTGTATCCCAAACGTTTTAAAATTGGGTAAAAAGGGACTCCCCGATTAGGTGAAAGCCTGTAAGAGGCGGCGTAAATTTTTGGCGCCCGACTACCACTGAAAAAAATTTGGATTTCCCTGAAAAATGTTTCCAAACTAACGGGAATTTTTTTAACGGGGTTTAAACCCCCCCTTCTTCGGGTCCTACTTCTGGGGTTTAAAAAGGAACCCCTTCCCTTTTTTAACCCCCCGTCCGGGAGGGGCCCGAAATAAAGGGTTTTTTTCCCGGCGCCGCCCACGACGGCCCGGGATGTTTTCCCGAACCCCAAGGGTTTTAGGGCCACCCGCCCCCCGCAATTTTTAAAACCAAAAAAAAAGGGGTTTGGGGGCCGGGGAGTCCCGGGGGTCCCCCCCCCCAAAAAACCCCAAGGGGGTTTTATCCCTTTCTGGGTTTCCCCTGGGGCCCCCGTGACCCCCCTGGGGGGACCCCACCTCGGGGTAAGGACAAAAAATTGCGCATTAACCCCTGTCGAGTCGGGCAAAAAAGGGACTTAAAACAGGACCCCCCTGGAAAAGAAAAAGTAAAAAAAAAAAAACTTTTTAAAAAAAAAAAAAAAAAATTAAAAAAAAAAAATTAACCCCCAAAAAAATTTCTTTTTAAAAAAAAAAAAAAAAGAAAAAAAGAAACCTTTGGTATCGCCGCCCTACGCCCCCCCCATTTTTCCCACTTTAAAAAATTTCCCCCTTAAAAAAAAAAAAAAAAAATAAGTAAAAATCAATTTTTTAAATATACCGCCGAAAAAAAAAGGGAATAAACGCGATAAAAAAGCCGATTAAATAAACATGGAAACCGATAAAACGTCATCTTGTCCGGAAAAGAACACCATCATACAGCATCATCACAAAAAATAAAAAATTATAGCTCGCAGAATAAACATCCCCAAAAATAATTTTTTTTTATAAAAAAATTGTTTTTTTTCTATAAAACGCCAAAACTTTAAAAAATGATATAAATTAGGTATCGCCATAATCGTACTGACCCGAAGAATAAAACTCCCTTTAAAATTTTTTCCCCACACGGGGAAGGGAAATAAACCCCTCCCCCAAAAGAAATTCATGAAGGGTGATTTTTTTTCATTCTAACCCCCCCAAAAAAACGAAAAAAAAAGCGATCAAAAAAAAACACTGCTCAAAAATGGTACCAATAAAAAAGCAACCCCGTCCCGCAAAAAAAAAAACCCCACAAAAGCTGTGGGCCCCCCTTTTCAAAAAATTTTAGCTCCAAAATGTTTAATGCCAAAAAAAATATTTTTGGGAAAAAAAACGTCTTTTGCGGGACCGCCTCATTTTTAAAAACCCCTAAAATATAAATCAAAAACCCCCCCTTTTCACCCCCTTTTAAAGGGGAAAAAAAAAAATTAAAAAAAAAATAATTAAATTTTCCCTTTCCCATTTTGGGTTTGGTTTTCGGGTAAAGGTTTGGTTAGGGGGTTTTTTTCGCTAAAGTTAGGAAAAGGGGTTTGGGTTTTGGGTTAGGGTTGTTAGGGGTTGGTTTTTTGGGGGGGGGGGTTGGGGCTTTTGGGGTTTGGGGGTTGGGGGAGGGGGTTTTAAAATTGGGGGGTTTTTGCTGTTTAAAGGGTCATCAGGGGCTCCCAATTTTGGGCATGGCGTCTGATCTCAAATTTCCCCAACTGCGTTGAAAAAGTCAAACGGGGCTCCCCTTTACTTCTCACTCTGGGCCCTGCGACAAACAGTGTTTTTCCCCACATATGGGGGAAACAGCGTACTTCCCGGAAACCCCAGATTAAAATTTTCAATTTTTTCCTATTTCTTCGTTACCCTTTGGGAAAAATAAAAAACTGGGGGGAAAAAAACTTTTTTTAAAAAAAATTAAATTTTTTTTTTTGGCTGGTAACTTATAAACTTCTGTAAAACTGGCCCTTTTTCCCCCCAATCAAAATTCCTTGGGGGGGGTTTTAAATGGGATTTGGGGGTTCCCATTTTTTTTGGGTTTGGGGCTTAAAGCGAATAGAGCCCTTCCAAAAGTAATAAAACTTTTTTCCCCGAGAAGGGGCCCAAAAGATTTTCCCCAATTTGGACAGGTGGGGGAAAAATAACAATTTTTAAACCCTTTTCCCTTAAAATAAAATTTTGGAAAAAAAATTTTTAAAAAAAAAGGTTTTTTTTTTTGGGCTTCAAAAAACCCCGGAACCTGGGGGTTCGGCTCCCCACTCTCCTTTCCGGGGTTTTTTTAAAAAGGGACTGGGGGGGCCCTTTTTGGGCCCGGGGCTTTCCTTTTACATCCCCCCCAAATTTCCCACGTCCCCAAAACGCACATTTCCCTTGGCCCCCGTCCCCCCCCTTTTTTTTTCCCCTTTTGGGGTATCAGCCCCTTTAAAAAAGGGGGAAACTCCGCCCTTTGTAAAAAAAAAATGGGGGAAAAATTTTTTGAAAAAAAAAAAAAGTTTTTTTTGCTTCGTTAAATTTGGGAAGCTTTTTGGGTTGGGCCCAAAAAACCTAAAAAGTTCTGTGGGGTTTTTGCGGGGGTCCCTTTGGGGTTTCCACGATGGTGCACGGGGCCCCGTGCGGACCCCCCGAATCCACAAATCTCAATCCCGTCCCCCTTCCGCCCGGGAACAGAGTTTTTCCCCTATTGGGACAGCTAGGACCAAATTACAACTTTTTGGGGCCCAATTTTTCCCTTTGTAAAAAAAAGGGAAAAAACATTTTTTAAAAAAAAAAATTTTTTTTTGGGCCCGTAAAAACTAGCACGGGTTTTTTTAAAATTTAAAAACCCTTGAGGGTTTTTTCCAAAAGGGTGTCTTTTTAAGGGGGGTTCACTGTTTAGGCAGATCAGGGGCTCCCAAAACGACAGGCTCCGCCAATTCCGGGGTTTAAAAAAATCAACGGGGCCCTTTCCCCCTTTCCAAAACCCGCCATTCACCCAAAAGGGGTTTTCCCCCACATATGGGGGAATCAAACGCACTCAGGACAAATTTCAAATAACTTTTGGATCTTGTTTCCCTTGGGAAAAAAAAAAATTGGGGGAAAATCATTTTTGGGGAAAAAAATGATTTTTTAAAAATTTTCGGGTCTACAAATTTTAAACTTTGGAAGCCTTGGGGGTTTAAATTGCCACCAAAGATCTAAAAAAGGGCCTTAGGGGCTATTTCCCCAAATTTTTGGGTCCCCCCCCTTTTTGGGGGGGTTTCCACGTTTAGGCCCCCCCCAAAAAGGGGGTCTCCAAAAACAACATGGCAAACCAAACTCAATTTCCCCCAATTTGGGGGGGAAAAAGTCAAATGGTGCTCCTTCCATTTCCCAGCTCGCCGGGCCCCCCAAACAGGGTTCCCCCCCCCACAAGGGGGGATCAGCGTACTCAGGGCAAAATTTGGGCAACAACTTTTGTGGTCCAATTTTTCCTGTTTTCCTTGGGAAAATAAAAAAAATTTGTGACTAAAAGGAAAATTTTTTTGGGAAAAAAAAGGATTTTTTTTATTTTTAGGGCCCGGGATTATAAACTTTTGTGAAACCTTGGGGGGGTTTAAAGTGCTCACCCCAAAATCCCAGTAAGTTTTCCTTTGGGGGTCTATTTTCCAAAAAGGGGTCACTTGTGGGGGTTTTTACTGGTTTTGCTCATCTTTGGGGACTGCAAACGGAAAATGACCCCCATCAACGTCCCGCATTTCCCCAAAAGTTACTACTTCCTTTTTAAGCCCGCCGTGGGACCCAAACAGTTTCCCCCCCCCCCAATGGGGTATCACGTACTCAGGACAAATTGGAAAAACAAATTTTTTGGGGGGCCCAAATTTTTTTGGGGAAAAACAAAAAATTTGGGGCTAAAAAAACATTTTTTGGGAAAATTTTTTTTTTTTTTTTCACACCCGGCTTTTTAACTTTTTTGAAACTTGGGGGGCAAAGTGCTCACAACAACTAATAATACCTTAGGGGGGCTAGTTTTCCAAAAAGGGGTCACTTGTGTTTTTTTCCCCCCTGTTTTTGGGGGCATCAGGGGCCTCCAAAAACACATGGCGTCCCCAAACTCAATTCCAGCCAATTTTAGTTTTAAAAAGTCCCCAAAAAGGGGCTCCTTCCCCTTTCACTCCCCCGTGTCCCAAAAAGGGTTTTCCCCCCAACATATTGGGATTGGTGTACTTTAGGGGGAAATTGCATAACAACCAACTGCCATTTTCTCCTTTTTCCCTTGTGAAAAAAAAAAAAAAAGTTTTTTAAAAACATTTTTTTGGGGGCTAAAAAGTTAATATTCATTTTTCCCTTTCCCCGTTTTCTTTT
>JARQOD010000005.1:378578738-378640340 GCA_033576555.1 Oophaga sylvatica
CTCCTAAAATGTGGAGTTTTTGTAAAGAAATGTGTACAATTCCTACATTTTCTAACACATATTTTTGTTAAAAACCCTTCAAATTAACTTTACAATCTGCACTTGAATTCTGTTGTAGAGGTTTCATTTCAAATCCAGTGTGGTTGGCATGCAGAGCCCACTCGCGAAAATTGTGTCACTGTCCAAATATTTTGGCCCTGACTGTATATATTGATTGGGCTATTCTGAATGAGGCGATACCAAATATGTGTAGCTTATATTATTGTTTTATTTTGAATGGGGGTGATTTAAACTTTTATATTTTTAGAATTTTTTTAATATTTATAAACATTTTTTTCACTTTTTACTTGCTTCAATAGTCTCCAAAGGGAGACTTGAAACTGTGATTATCTGATCACATGTGATACAGCAGACTATGCGGACTGTACTGTGATGTCAGGGCAGGAAGTGGGGGAGGGTGACTCTCAGGGTGAGTAGAGGGAGAACAGAAAGGATGACGTGAGGTCGTAGATCCCACTTGGTGTGAATCCAGATGTACCCCAGCTGTGTAGCTCAGCACAGGAGGTGGAGGAGGAAGACAAGGTGGTAACGTTGCGCTATCGCACAGACACAGAGTGATGAAATCAAGACAAGTACTGCATCCTCAGCCACATCCCCGGCTGTGACCAGCAGCATTTGCTAGTTTGCAGTTCGCAGGGTCAGCAGGGGTTGCCTAGCCTGGGCCCTTTTTTGAGACTGCAAAGGATGACCCACTAATGTTATCTGTAAATTTGCCAAACAAAAGCTCAGTAGAGGAAAAAAATTACAATAGTTTGACAACTACATGCATAAACCCTGCACAAACCCATCAACAGGCCTTAGTGGGGGAAATCTCACTGTGCTAAAATGCGGACTAGCGGGTCTCGCCAACCACTGGCTGTTCCATCAACCACATCTGCTGGCTCTTCCCCCTCCATAAACCGTTCCAAGTGTTCTCACTCAGGTCCCCGGTAGCAGAAATCCACTTGTTTACCCCTTACAGTAGGGGTGAATGAGGCCCATCAGGTGTTACAGAAGTGGGTATGCCTGCTGTTTTTTTGTCACGTAGCACAATCTTTCTCAATCCACTATGACATCTCTGCCTGCATCTCACTCTCAGTCCAGCAGTTTTTCCTATTTACCCTACTCCACCCTCTTGTGGTCACGTAAAAAAATGTTTCCTCCTACACATGCCAAAGCTGAGAGTTTGAACTCCATCATCTCCAATCTGTTGGCTACGGAAATGCTGCCTTTACATCTGGTGGACAGATGGTTTCTGAAATTTGATGGCCGTCACAGTCCCCCAGTACCAGTTGCCCAGTCATCATTGCTTCTCTAAGAAAGCTGTGCCTGCGCTACACCAGCATGTCGCAGACAACATCACCCGTTCCATGAAAAAAATCTGTCTGTCAGTGTGCATTTCACCACTGACACCTTGACGAGCTAACATGATCAGGGGTGTTACATCTCGCATACTGAGCACTGGGTGATTCTGGTAGCTGTGGGGGGGCAGGTGATCAAGGGGCTGCCCCATAAGTCTTGGATTCCCCAAGGCATGCTAGACAAACCTCTATATCTTATCTAACACTTCCTCAATGCTTCTGGGTCCTCCATCTCCTCTAGTGCCTCCACCTGCACCCTCAACCTCTCCCTTAGTCAGACATGTTCCAACAGTGCAGAGAGAATCCCCCTATCTCCATATTGTGCAGCCAGGGCTCACCACAATCAGAAAATGTTAAAATTAATATGCCTTGGAGGTCGCAGTCACACAGCTCAAGAGTTGTGGACAGCTATCCAGGCCGAGTTAGAGCAATGGCTGTCTCCACTAAGCCTGGAGCCAGGGAAGGTCATGTGTGATTTTGGTGCAAATCTGGTGGTGGCCCTACGCCGGGGCAACCTCACACATGTGCCTTGCATGGCTCACATCCTCTACCTAGTGGTACAGCAATTTCTCTGTCATTATCCTGGCCTGAATGCGCTGTTGCAGAAAGCACAGTCGCTATGTGATCACTTTTGCCATTCGCACACCGCAGACCATTGACTTACATCACTACAGAGGTCTCTTGGCCTACCTGTTGATTAGCGATGTCCCCACACCATGGAATTCCACTCTGCACATGTTGCAGCTACTGTGGCCCTGGTGCAGTATGTCATTTTGCATAGCCTGGGCCAAAGCAGTATGTACGTGGTGCAAATCACACTTGCAGAGTGGGCACAGGTGAAAAACCTCTGCGCCCTTCTGCACAGTTTCAAAATGGCTACTAAGATAGTTAGCTATCACTATTCCGGTCATCTACATGTTGGAGCACACTTTGAATAGTCTACGTGAGGAGGTGGTGGTCCAACAGGAAGAGGTGGAAGCAGAGGAGGATATGGAAGGAATAACAATATCTCTAAGTTCCAGACTGTCATCACAGGCGGGTGCCATGGGAGGGTGAATTACATCCTTTGATGAGGGGCTCATGGTACCAGACAACTGTTAGTGAAGGTGCAGGAACAAATTGAGGAGGAAGAGGTGATGTTCACACAACAGTCAGGATATGAAGAGGATAATGTTCCCCTCTCTGTTGTCTGTGGTTGGCAGGAAGGGACGGAGGAAGCAATCTTGAGTGCCACCCCACCACCAACATACCATGGACTTAGAACTCATGGAAGCGGCTAACACTTGACACCTTGTTGCTGCACTATCTTCAACATGATGCCCGTAGTCTTAGGGATAGAAACAGTGCTGACTACTGGGTTGTCACTCTGCAAGATTCTTAGCATAAGAGTAAATTTTGCCAGATGCTTCCCCACCTGGAAAGCGATGCGAATCTTAAGAGTGGTTTTCCCCAAAACAGCAGTGAGGGCGACAGTGTGCATCACAGTTCTAGACTTCCAACCCTGGGACCGTCAAGTCTGACACGTGGTGAACAACTTGAGAGAATGGTGCAGGAATATCTTGAGCTCAATATCAATGCCATCAGGGGGAATTTGGACACTTGTCAATTTTGGTCTTCAAAAATGGAAGAGTGGCTCGCCGCCTTTCAAACCTTGGAGGTTTTGTCATGCTCGGCAGCCAGCGTTCTCTCAGAACTTGTCTTCAGCGCTGCTGGTGGTGTCCCCTGAAAGTTTATACTGCCTAACTTTCATCAAAATGAACAAGTCATGGATCTCCAATGACTTTTGTACCCCAGTCACAGACTGGGCAGACTAGGCGATGGTGTAGCTTTTAGTGTGATTCATTGAACTTGCGTTATTGCAGTCTGTAACACCTTTGTTGTGGCTTCTTTGCCTGCTGTTGCTACTGCTGCTGATGTTATAAATAATTTTTTTGGAAATGCGGAGACTCCAAGTTGGGTTTCCATCTGGTCGGTTGCCTGTAGTGGAAGGTGTCTCAGAGGCCTATTAGACCGTTTCTACTCTGGAAATTGATGCCACTTTAATGGTGTTTGAAAATAATTTTTTGAAATGTGGAGACTCCAAGTTGGGTCTCCATCTGGTTGGTTGCCTGTAGTTGAAGGAGTGTCAGAGGCCTATTATACTGTTTCTTTTCTGTGGAAATTGATGCCACTTTAGTGGTGTGTGACAATAGTTTTTTGAAATGTGGAGATTCCAGGTTGGGTCAACATCTGGTGATTTGCCTGCCTGTAGTCAGGGCCGCCATCAGGGCATTACTGCACTTACTGGCGTATGGGGCCGGCATGGCGAACAGGTAAGGTAAAGAGAAACATTTCTTTTTTTTTTTAAAGTAGCAGTATGGGGTGCATTATACTACGATGGAGGTGCATTATACTACTATGGAGGTGCATTATACTACTATGGGGGTGCATTATACTACTATGGGGGTGCATTATACTACTATGGAGGTGCATAATACTACTATGGGGGTGCATTATACTATTATGGGGTGCATTATACTATTATGGGGGTGTATTATACTTTTATGGGGTGCATTATACTACTATGGGGGTGCATTATTCTGCTATATATGACTATGGGGGTGCATTATACTGCTATATATAACAATGGGGGTGTATTATACTACTTTGTTTATGCATTATACTACTGTGGGGTGCATTATACTACTGTGGGGGTGCATTATACTGCTATATATGACTATGGGGGTGCATTATACCACTATGGGGGTGCATTATACTACTATGGGGGTGAATTTCACTACTTTGGGGGGTGCATTATACTGCTATATATGACAATTCCCCTCGATAAAGCCATACGCGAAACGCGCGTCGGGGTAACTGCCGCCATCTTACAGGTAATGTGCCTCCACTTCTTGTACTCCATTCACTTAATTTTGATCATTCCATGAGTAATGACATCTTTTTACAGCTACTAATGCAAGCACTTTGCTTATAACTATATACTGCGCATTTTACTTTATTATACATGAAGCATACTTTGCCCATTCATGGTAATACTCTAACTCTGTTGGTATTCTAAGTGGACTTTTTTTTGTCTTGTGTATGCTATATTCATTCATCTTTTATATTGCATATCTGGCCCACTCTTCATAGCATTGATGTGTGGCTCTTCCTGTGCACATTATGCCCCATTTTATATCTATCTTACTGTTTTTTGCTTTTTTTTTTACATTTTATCTTTAATAAAAATTTGTACTTTTACAGCACATAGCTTCGTTTCTCTTGCTTTGGATTGTTTTGATCATTGGAAGCTGCGATTTTCTCTGGGCAATAAACATGTTTGATGTTATACATGACTATGATATGCATTATACTATTTATGATTATGGGGTGCATTATACTAGCATATATAACTATGGGGTGCATTATACTTTATGTATGACTATGGGGGGGTGCATAATACTACTATGGATGACTATGGGGTGCATTATACTATTATATATGACTATGGGATGCATTGTACTATTATGGATGACTATAGGGTGCATTATATTATTATATATGACTATGGGATGTGTGGTGTGACTGGTGGTCGGGTGGTTAATGGGAGGCATATGTCACAGGGATGGATGCTCCCTGCGATGCAACCCAGAGAATTTTGTCTTTAGTGCTCATGAGCACTAATATGTCTTTAGTGCACCTGGGTCCGGGTTGCGGGTAGCTATGAGAGATGGGAGGGTCTGGCTACCCATACTACCTCACCTCTGGGTGAGGGTGCTCACGGTACCCCTTTTTTCCTGTGTTTGTGGTTGTGAGTTTGAGGACCTGTGATGAGGTCATGACCATGTGATCCATACCTCACCTATGGGTGTGATTGCAAGCTATGTAATTGAGGTGTGTTTAGTACATGGGTGTGAGTGTTTGGGAGTCTGCCAGGGTGGACAGACTTCCATGTGTCCAGGCTGGACATTACAGAGTGGTCTGTGACTTGGGAGGGAGAAGGCCTCCTGTGTGTATGGCTCAAGATAGAGCCTCCGGTCTGGACATTGCCCTAGCCTGTGTGCTCACAGGGCCTGAGGGAACAAAGCCCAGATAAGGACTGTTTTGTGTTGCTGTTGCCTGATGTAAAGACTGTTTACCTTTCTGTTGTGGATTTGATGGTTTATGAAGCAAATAAACCCACATGGACGTTGAAGAGAATGTGCCTCCTGTATCCTCCTACGCAGCTGAGTGAATACAATCCTTACAGATTCATCATACTGTTATGGATGACTAAGGGATGCATTATACTACTATGGATGACTATGGGGTGCATTATATTACAATGGATGACTATGGGGTACATTATATTGCTATATATGACTATGGGATGTATTATACTTTATGCATGACTATGGGGTGCATTATACTATGGGGCAGTATGGAGAGAAATTGGGGCAATCTGGAGAGACATAGGGCAATATGGAGAGACATGAGACAGAATGGGAGGACACGTGAGGTCCAGAATGGGAGGACACATGGGGTCCTGAATGGGACGACATGTGGGGTCCAGAATGGAGGACACTTGGGAGCAAGACATGGGACATTATTACTGTATGGGCTAATTAAAGGATATTATTTTTGAGGATACTGTTTTCAGTGTGAAGGAGGAGAGGTCCTTTTAATGTGCAGGGCGACACTGTCGCTTTTTTTCTCCATCTGGCATAATGTAGATGTTGGGGAAAAATTGGGGAATGTGCTCTAGATAACTGTGTTATTTTCTGCAAAGACAAGTCCTGGCTGGAAGAAGTGATGGCGGTCTAAGCTGGATGAAGATGAAAGACTTCAACTAGAGACATTACCAGTGAGTCAGTGTGTTAACTGTACACTGACACTATACATTTTATACTATATACAGAGGTCCTGTGTATAATGTCATCGGTGATCACTGTATTATCTGTGCAGTGACACTATATACAGAGCTCCTGTGTATAATGTCATTGGTAATCACTGTATTACATGCACACTGACACTATATACAGAACTCCTGTGTATACTGTCACTGATGATCACTGTATTACATGTACACTGACATTATATACAGAGCTCCTGTTTATACTGTCACTGATAATCACTGTATTACATGTACAATTCCACTATATACAGAGCTCCTGTGTATGTCACAAGTAATGATTGTATTGCATGTACACTGACGGTATACACTGTGTACTATACACAAATCACCTATGTATAGTGGCACTTAATGGTAAAATTACTATAGTTTTTTTATTAATGATCAGCATTGTAGTATTTGGTCATTATGTGGTTGTAATAGGTGGTCTGGTCATGGTGTGGCGGTATTTGCCCCTTGTATGTGGTATTATTGGCCACTATGTGGTAATAATATGTGGTCCGGCCATGGTATTTGTCCCTTGTATGTGGTATTATTCATTCACTATGTGGAAAATGTTGCCAGTATGGGGCCCTGAAATTCCTGATGGCAGCCCTGCCTGTAGTGGATGGTGTGTCAGAGGCTTATTACACGGTTTCTAGTCTGTGGAAATTGATGCCACTTAAGGCCTCTTTCAAACATCCGTCTTTTTGAACAGGCGTGATCCGGCGTGTTTCTAAAAAAACGGATCGGTACCGGATGCGTTTTTTTTGCATTGACTTTCATTAGTGGATGGCGCCGCATGTCAGTGCGTTGTATCCGTTTTTGTCCGGATCCGGCGGAAATGTACATTCCGGCGGCCGGACACAACGCAGCATGTAACGTTTATTTTTTTTTGCCGTAGCCGCCTGATGTGCCTGAAGCGGCGCATCAGGTGGCAGGAAATAATAGAATTCAATGGACCCGGATCAGACTTTTATGCAATCCGGCAAAAGTCTGATCCGGATTCTGGAAATCGAGTACTACTACTACTACTACTACTACTACATTTTCCAGTGTCTCCGGGCATCAGAAACTCTCTTTTTATGGGTTCAAAAGTTCAGGTCGGATCCAGCAAAAAACCGGATCCGTTGCATCAGTTTTTTTTTTCAGCGCCGGATCCGTCCCTTCAGCATAGGACGGATCATGCCTGATACAAAAGACGGATGTGTGAAAGAGGCCTAAGTGGTGTGTGACAATAATGTTTTTGACATGTGGAGACTCAAAGTTGGGTCTCACGATTCGACTGGCAAGTGACCTGAGACCAGGGGGCATCTTTCCTGGCCCTAACACTAGGGGGCACCCTAGCTTAACCCTGTTCCCGGGATACTTTAGTGGCGAAGATGCCAGGGCCTCCGCCCTTGCCTTATCTTCTACAACAGCCCTACGTCTGTCCCCTTCCCCCACCCGGGGAAGAGAGGCGCTACTGTGTACCGCAGTACACCAACCCAACAGACAGGGGACAAGGATAAAAAGAAAACTCCACTCACACAAAATATACACTCACATACAGTATAACATAGGTATTCACCAGGGTGTGTAGGAGGGGAAAAAAGTAAATGGAAAGGATAAGGAATTTCCAAGCGTACAAACCAAGCAACAGTCGCTAATAAACTCCTTCAGCTCTCCTTCACCACACCAGCTTCTCCCATTCAGATCTATGTAGCTAATGCTAACTCAGACAAGGACTTGTTAATCGAGCCAGCTTTTATAGGGAGAGGAGTGGCTAGCCGAGCACAGCTGAATGCAGGAATTTCCAACATGGCCGATTAACCCTGTTCTGCTGAAAGAAACAAACACGTTTAATACACTGGAGAAGTGCTTCTTCTCAGCAGCGGAGTAGGAGCCACCAGACATTGCGGTCTTTGGCCCTGCTCTGTTGCGGTAACCCCGTGACAGTACCCCTCTTCTATGAGGGACCTCTGGAACCTCAGGGCCAGGTTTATCCGGGTTTGTGCACATGAAAAGCCCAAACTGTCCTGGCCGCATGGACGTCAGAAGCTGGTACCCACATCCTCTTCTCAGGACTTTACTCAGGCTCAGATTAGGTATCTGCCAAGGCGGGCAGATACCCGTTGGCGGCAGGTCTCCACCACAAAGTGGGCCGCCGGCCCTTTAAATCTTCTGTGTGAAGGCCCTGTGTGTGCGCACTGTCTAGTTGCTGTCTTGTCAGTACGTGCAACTAGACAGCATGCACACACAAGGCCTTCACACAGAAGATTTAAAGGGTCGGCGGCATGTGCGTCAGTGCGCGGGCACGGCTACGGCTGCAGCCCTCGTTCTTTCGTACGTGTGCTGCCTTTGTCAGCACAAGCAGGCGGGAGACCGTGAGCGCACACATGGCCAAGTTAGAAATTTGAAAAAGCCTTCGCCATGGTGTACATAAGGCTCCTCTATCTGTGTCGGACGCTGGCCTGCCTGTACCAGTCTCGGAGAATAATCACCAATTCAGCAGGATCTTCGCCGACGCTGGACAGTGGACCCGCCTCAGCTCTTCATCCTCTCCCCACTCAGGGACTTGGGTGAGTCCAAGATGAAAACTTTTTTGATGTGTGTACAGCAGTATCACCTATATAATGTATTAGACTGCTGTATATATAATATATATGATACTGGCTGCTACGGCTGTATATAAGCACAGTATACCCATATAATGTATATACAGCAGTCTACATACTGTACATTATATAGATGATACTACTACTGATGTGTACATACGTTATATATACTGTAGCTGATACTGCTATGTATATATGTGTACAGTTAGGTCCATATATATTTGGACAGAGACAACATTTATCTAATTTTGGTTCTAGTGTTGTGAATGGGTTTGAGATGAGTTCTGAGCAGAGGCTCCCTCTGGTGGTTACAAGCGGTACTAGTGAAGATTGTGAGGACTGGGAATCAGGTGTTACTGACTGGTCTTATATAAGGGAGTCATTTTCCCATCAGGGTTGCCGGTGATCAATTGTTCTGGTCTGAATCCTTCTTTCCAGTTTCCCTTGTAGCCTGCTGTGTCGTGTCTTCATCTCCTGCTATCAGATAAGACATTTTCTTCTTTTGGTTTGTGCTATATTTTTGCATTTTGTCCTGCACTTCTGTGGGGGCCTTCTGGGTCCCCTCCGGGGGCTTTTGCCCTCTCAGTTTGTTCAGCCACTGAGTTTTGTACTTTTGCTTTTCCAGTTTTTTCAGTGGCTGCTGTCTTGATTTTGTTACACCAGAGAACTAATTTAGGTGGTAGAGGTCGTGTGATCTCAGGTGATTTTGAAATTATTAGAGTTGGTGTTTTTCAGGGTTTTCTGAGATTGCAGTAAGTACCCTTCCTGTCCTTTTCTATTTAGATAGTTTTGGCCCCAGCGTTTGCTCATACTATTTTCTTTCTGTGTCAGTATTTCCTCTTGTCTAACCGCCATTACATGTTTGGGGGCTTTCTATTATCTTTGGTTGCTCCGGGCAGATAGCTTTCCTATTTCTATCTTTAGGTGTAGTTAGTTTCTCAGGCTGTGACGAGGCGTCTAGGACCAACGTAGGAACGCTCCACGGCTGCCTCTAGTTGCGGTGGTTAGTCAGGGTACTGCAATCTCATAGATTCCAACTGCTCTGGTGTATTGCCTTTTTTACCTGCACTCCTCAGCTACCGTAACATAACATTCTAGACATTACCACAATGAATTTGAAACAAAACAATTCAGATGCAGTTGAAGTCCAGACTTTCAGCTTTCATTTGAGGGTATCCACATTAAAATTGGATGAAGGGTTTAGGAGTTTCAGCTCCTTAACATGTGCCACCCTGTTTTAAAGGGACCAAAAGTAATTGGACAAATGACTCCAAGGCTATTTCATGGACAGGTGTGGGCAATCCCTTTGTTATGTCATTCTCAATTAAGCAGATGAAAGGGCCGGAGTTGATTTGAGGTGTGGTGTTTGCATTTGGAAGGTTTTGCTGTGAAGGAAACATGCGGTCACAGGAGCTCTCCATGCAGGTGAAACAAGCCATCCTTAAGCTGCAAGAACAGAAAAAAACCCATCCAAGAAATTGCTACAACATTAGAAGTGGCAAAATCTACAATTTGGTACATCCTGAGAAAGAAAGAAAGCACTGGTGAACTCATCAATCCAAAAAGACCTGGGAGCCCACGGAAGACAACAGTGGTGGATGATCGCCGCATACTTTCTTTGGTGAAGAAGAACCCGTTCACAACATCAACTGAAGTCCAGAACACTCTCAGTGAAGTAGGTGTATCTGTCTCTAAGTCAACAGTAAAGAGAAGACTCCATGAAAGTAAATACAAAGGGTTCACATCTAGATGCAAACCATTCATCAATTCCAAAAATAGACAGGCCAGAGTTAAATTTGCTGAAAAACACCTCCAGAAGCCAGCTCAGTTCTGGAAAAGTATTCTATGGACAGATGAGACAAAGATCAACCTGTACCAGAATGATGGGAAGCCAAAAGTTTGGAGAAGAAAGGGAACGGCACATGATCCAAGGCACACCACATCCTCTGTAAAACATGGTGGAGGCAACGTGATGGCATGGGCATGCATGGCTTTCAATGGCACTGGGTCACTTGTGTTTATTGATGACATAACAGCAGACAAGAGTAGCCGATGAATTCTGAAGTGTACCGGGATATACTTTCAGCCCAGATTCAGCCAAATGCTGCAAACTTGATTGGACGGCGCTTCATAGTACAGATGGATAATGACCCCAAGCATACAGCCAAAGCTACACAGGAGTTCATGAGTGCAAAAAAGTGGAACATTCTTCAATGGCCAAGTCAATCACCAGATCTTAACCCAATTGAGCATGCATTTCACTTGCTCAAATCCAGACTTAAGAGGGAAAGACCCACAAACAAGCAAGACCTGAAGGCTGCGGCTGTAAAGGCCTGGCAAAGCATTAAGAAGGAGGAAACCCAGCGTTTGGTGATGTCCATGGGTTCCAGACTTAAGGCAGTGATTGCCTCCAAAGGATTCGCCACAAAATATTGAAAATAAAAATATTTTGTTTGGGTTATGTTTATTTGTCCAATTACTTTTGACCTCCTAAAATGTGGAGTGTTTGTAAAGAAATATGTACAATTCCTACATTTTCTAACACATATTTTTGTTCAACCCTTCAAATTAAACGTTACAATCTGCACTTGAATTCTGTTGTAGAGGTTTCATTTCAAATCCAATGTGGTGGCATGCAGAGCCCAACTCGCGAAAATTGTGTCACTGTCCAAATATTTCTGGCCCTGACTGTATATGTAAGCAGGTTACGGGATGCAGTGACAGGAGGCAGAGCAAGGGTTAAAAAATTTAACAGTTTAATTAAACAGGATATTAACTCCTCGCAGGGAGATAAATGGTTAAAGGGTAGTTAGAAGAAACAAGTGCAGAACAGTAGCAGTCCAGTTAATAAACTTATCGTGTCCTTTAAGCTCCTCCACCACAGATGATCCTGCAGGGGTTGTAGTGCCGTCAACGGCCGGAAAGATGTCCACAGAGGGGGTCCTTAGAATGATGCTCCGTCTTCTGGCGGCAGCGGTCCGTCTACGATACCTTTCGCTGAGCCCCTAGTGCATAAACTTGTGCGGCCAAAGCAAACCAGGCCGCAGCACTCTCAGAGTTGAACTTGGGCTGGCGTCAAGCAAATGGCAGGGAAGGCCGCAAACGAGTGTCTGATACCTGGCCTTCTCTCCTCCGCATGTGTGCAGTTCTCACAGTCTATGGGTGCATGGTACTTCTCTCTTGGTCCCGCTGGTAGCGACTGGAGCCGACAACCACAGCCTGTCGCAGCGCCGGTGCCCAGGAGGTGGAGCACGCGGCTCACCCTGTTGCACGCTACCTGTTCGCGCCAAACTGCCTGCTACTGCGCGCGCTTTTGCTTTTATCACGCCCCTGCTACCCGGGTCATGAGGTTGGTCCGGTCCCTCATTCCTTCCCCTAGGCAATATGGGAGGCAGCATCAACAGTTCAGGACCCGGCTCAGTACAAGTAACCGCAGCCTGGTCTTTCTCCTTACATATATATACACACACAGCAGTATCGCCTATATAACGAGTATACAGCAGTTGCAGTATCACCTATGTAATGTATATAGACTGCTGTATATGGGATACTGCAGTATATAATCACTGTATCACCCATATAATGTATATACAGCAGTCTATATACATTATATAGGCAATACCGCTACTGATGTGTATATACGTTATATATAAGTGATACTGCTGTGTGTATGTATATATATATATATATATATACATACACACAGCAGTAACACCTATATAACATGTATACAGCATTTTTAGTATCACCTGTGTATTGCATAGACTACTGTATATACGTTATATAGGTGAAACAGCTGTGTTTAGTATCAGTATACACACACACACTGAGTGTGTATATATATATATATTGTAAATATATATATATATATATAAATACTGCGACTATACACAGCAATATCACCTATATAATGTACAGTATATACAGTAGTCTACACAATATACAGGTGATACTGCAAATGCTGTATACACATTATGTAGGCAAAACTTTTATATGTATATATAAAAGTTTTGCCTACATAATGTGTATACAGCAGTCGCAGTATCACCTGTATATTGTGTAGACTACTGTATATACGTTATATAGGTGATATACAATATAAAGGTGATACTACAGCTATACACAGCAGTCGCAGTATCAACTATATATTGTATATACAGTAGTTTTAATGTGATATACAGCAGTTGCGGTGCCTCCTATGATATCCTATGTACAGCCTCAGTGTCTCCTATGTGATATATGTGTGTCTCCTTTGTGATGTATGCATAATATAGTATAATGTTGTCTTAATTATAGTGTAGAGTTGCCTGTATATAGTGTAGAGATGTTTATATAGTATGGCGCTTTGTATATAGCGTGGAATTCACACTATATACACTGCCACATCTCTACACTATATTGTATATACCAAGATCTATATTCCTTACCACGGTATATAATATGGAGTATTATGAATTGGCCAAATAATGCGCTAAGTATTCTCAATTTTCCAAATTTCTAATGCAGTAATGCAATTCAATTTTTAAATTTCATATTTGTATACTACGGCTCTACAGAGTGATGCCTTATTTGTTTGAGTCTTTAACAGTAGAAACCTGTATAACATAAAGGTGGTATGTGTCTAGTGGCACAACACATGCACTGATGCACACTGGCGCTACAGAGCATTGCCTTATTTGTTTGCGTGTATATGTGTTGGTGACTAGGTAATCACCTGTTCACACTTAAGCCCCCGTCACATTAAGCGAGATCGCTAGCGAGATCTCGCTGAGTCACAAGTTTTGTGACGCAACAGCAATCTCAACAGCGACCTCGCTAAGTTTGACACGTACCAGCGATCAGGCCCCTGCTGTGAGATCGCTGGTCGCGTCAGAAATGCCTGGACCTTTCTTTGGTCTTTGAGGTCCCTCTGGGTAGCATGCATCGGTGTGTTTGACACCTTTTACCAACGATCTCACTAGCGACTCAGCATTGAGACACATAGGAGACACATCGTTACACAGGTCGCTACGGGTCTCCTATCGTTGCTGCGCAGTTGGGAAGATCTGACTGTTTGGCATCTCACCATCGACCACATAGCGACGCAGCAACGATCCCTACCAGGTCGTATCGTTGTCGGGATGGCTGCTTCATCGCTGAGTGTGACGGTTCCCTTAGTTTATGTTTGTATGTGACGGTCAGTTTTTTTAAATTTGTATTCATTAGTCTTCTGACTGAGTACTCCGCCTCTTAGTCTCAGGCGTTTTTAATCACGGCAGGACCACTACCCCTCCACAGATATATAGATTTCAGTCTAAAGGTACTGTCACACTAAGCGATCGCACCAGCGATCACGACAACAACACGACCTGGCAGAGATCGTTTGTACATCGCTATATGGTCGCTAGTTAGCTTCCAAACAGGAAGATCTCATAAACTATACATCAGCGATCAGCGATCTGTATAACGACCTCGGCAGTCGTTGGGACCTGTCACACAGCATGTATTGTTAAAGATCCCGACCTCGATAGGCGTGATTGAGCGCAACCTTTTCCACGCCCCTCAGTACAGATTGGTGGTCACTGTATGTCATGACTGTTTATGTCACAGCTCTCTAGCTTTGTGATTGGACGACCGCATCATAAAAGACGACTTATTAGCGCTCCCTTCCATTGTTCTCGAGCGCAAGTGGTTCATACGAATTTCCAGCATCGTTCCATTCTGCGTCCTGCTAGCCTAGGACGTTACTGAGGGGCGTTACTAAAGAAAACCTAGTCCCGCCTGCGCCGCTGACATATGAGTCGCCAACGAGGTCGCTCGTCGTTCATAAAAGGTGTCAAACTCAGCGATTCAGGCTCACCAGCGGGACGCCAACGATCAAAATACGGCCCAGAACGTTAGTGCATGATCAGCGACATCGCAGCAGGGGCCACATCGCTGCTACATGTCACACACAGCAACATCGCTGACGATGTCGCTGCTGCGTCATAAAATCGGTGTCGCTTAAGCGATAATGCTAGCGATCTCGCCTAGCGCGACAGTACCTTAAGGCTACTTTCACACATCCGTTTTTTACAATCAGTCACAATCCGTCCAACTTTAAAAAAGACAGATCTAGTGCAGAATGTAAAAAACTGATGCAACAGATCAGGTTTTTAGACGGTTCCGTCATGAACTTTTGAACCTGAGAAATGCAGTCTGAGCATGCCTGGAACGAGGAGAGAGAGAGAAAGAGAGAGAGAGAAAGAGAGAGAGAGAAAGAGAGAGAGAGGAAGAGAGAGAGAGAGGGGAGAGAGAGATATTCCAGGCATGCGCAGAGGGGGAAAACGGAGTCAGGTGGCCAGATCAGTCTTTAGCCTGATTCGGCACCCATAGAGATCAATTGTAGCAAAAAGCCTGATGCGCCGTTTCAGGCGCTGTCCGGTTTTTTGCCGGATGGAAAAAAGGTTCATAAGGAGGTTTTTTTCAGACACCGGAATCAACATTTTGGCCGGATCCAGAAAAAAACGGACAAAACGGAAGGACATGCGGCGCGATCCAGCGCTAATGCAAGTCAATGAGAAAAAACGGATCCGGCGGTAGCAAAAAACTGATCCGTTTTTTTAAAAAAAAAACCGGATCGTGCCTGATGGCAAAAAACAGATGTGTGATAGTAGCCTGAGAGGATTCCCATACAAATGAAGACTTTAGTCTTAGAGAGGATTGGCATTAGGTTAGGTCCTGGAAATGAGAATCGCCTTAGCTTGGCTTCCAGGTACACATGAATTGGCCAATTTATGCGCTAAGCATTTTCAATTTTTCATATTTCTAATGCAGTAATGCAATTCAATTTTCATATTTCATATTTGCATAATATGGAGCTGCAGAGTGCTCCCTTATTTGTTTGAGTCTTTAACAGTAGAAACCTGTATAACATAACGGTGGTATGTCTCTAGTGGCACAACATATGCACTGATGCACACAAATTTCATGTACAAGATAACACAACAAAAATATATAACTGGTACCTTATTTTGAAGTGAAGGGACATTTGTGGCCCTTAGATTACAGGGCCTGGTTGTGACTGAAGCTTACACCTCCCATACTTACACTTCTGTGTAAATTACTGAATTACTAATATTTTCACACGTGATTGAATGCACACATGGCTAGCTAACTCTGATAACGTGGTGTACACCTAAATTCAAAAGAACTGAAAACTGTGTACAACTAGACTTAGTATTGTAGTATAAAGGGTTTCATTCCTCATTTTAAAGATTTAAGACATCAACAACAATCTCCCTGCAGATATTTTTCCAAAGTAGTTAATTAGCAAATTTTTAGCAACAATACTTGAGAGTGTTAACAGCACAATAGATAAGGGTAATTGTTAGACTTGTGGTAAGAATGTTTGTGCCTGATGTCCATGCTCTATAGCTGTAGCTCCCATCATCTGTTTGGTTGCTCAACAGCAAACCCACTTCCAAACTATCATCATATCTCCATCTTCTTCTTCCAGCCATTCCTGCTGCTGCTCCAGCCATTGCTCCTGCTGCAGCTGCTCCAGCGGCCATCCTAAAGCTTCCATAACGAGAAGGGTTCTTGTACGCACACGAGTTGACCCCCGAGAGGATCCACGTGCACCTCCTCTTGCACCACCACGACCTCCTTTAGTGTTGATAGTATGAGTGAGAAGTGCCACCAATAGTACAAGTGACCAACACAGAGCACAGATACCTCTCATTTTCAAATACCTCAGGAGACAAAAAAGCAAGCAAAGATTAAAGCAAATATGCAGCTATAATTCTAAAATTTTAGTAAGTTAATGTGGAAAAATAATGTTTTCAATTCCTCTTACACAAAATTCCTCATTAAGACAAAAAATAATATATATTTGATGGGTTTTGTTGTCAAGTACATAGATTTGGATATATGGGTCAGTCGTTAGAATTTCTGCAACAAATGTGCTTATTGAAAATTCACCCTTTTGTGGTGTCAGAAAAGGTTACACATACATTGAATTTGTGATCTATGTTTCCTAATTGGGCATATACCTAGAGTCTCTACTAAAGCATACCACAACAGAACATAACAAGACTGTAAGCTTGCAAGGGCAGGGCCCTCTCCTTTCTTTACCTGTCTGTCAGTGTTCGTTTGTTCATCGTATTTTTTATTTGTATCCTGTAAGTAAACCCCTTCTCATGTACCTCACCATAGAATCAATGGTGCTCTAAAATAAATAATAATAATGATAACAAATGTATATACTGAAAAAATTGATGCAGGTCTTATTGTTGTGAATTATCAGAAAATTCTAATGGTAGGAGGAAAAACAAGATTTTTTTTCCAATTTTAAATTGAGTCCACAAATCCATTAAATTAATATATACTACTGTGCTGAGAATGATTGTGTAAATGGCAAAGAAGACAGCTTTAGAATTCTACTCTGAGCAAAAATGGTTAATTTCCCGTTAGATCTGCCAGAATAGATCTGCTTAAAAACTATGAATAATTCACATAAATTTAATAAGGTTGTATTAAGATGGCGAGAGAACAAAGCAGACAAAACTGTGGAGCTATTAAGGGAAGAGCTACTTGGAAACACACAGGAGCAGCTTTCTATATGATTCCTGATTGTGTCACACAGTTTTACATAATTTAGATAACATCATTTAAAGCTACTTATACCATAAACATAATGCTAGTTTATTATGATGCATGTCAATTCATTTTACATTAAAGGAAACATTAATTCTCACCTACAGAATGAAGGCAGAAAATTCTGTTAGATTGAATCCTGTTTTCCTCCCTCAGTCCTATTCCTCTTCTTGCTGCTGTGTTTATTGCACAAAAATTTAGTAACATTCCTTTAACCCATCCCCAGTAATAGCATAAAAGATTTTAAATGAATTCATTCATAATGACTGTTTGCAGCATTCTTTTCACTGTGGAGATAAGCAGACATTGAGCTTCATCCTGATTGTGGTGCATTCAAGAAAACAGCCTGCAGAGGTGGGAAACCATCTGTGCTTTTAATATTATTTCCATGGAAACTACCAAAATTGGAAAAAAAGAACTAGCTCCATGCAAAATTCTCCTGCAAGCATATTCTACATTTTATAGACATTCCCACATGCCAGAATTACTTGGAAATACAAGTATTTACAAAAGTAGACTTTTAAGCTTTACCTGTAACCTCATGTGGTGTATGGCAGAGGGGGGAGGGAATTTGTCCTCTTGGTGGGCTATAATCTGCATCACGATGGCCAAGCTTCCTGTCTCTTCTCCCTCTCCAAGTACACCCACACAAAGTTATCCAAAAAATATACATATATATATATATATATATATATATAACAGTGGGAAATTTAGTAGGCAATTTTTGTTCAAATTTACACTCACAGTTAAAAATTAACCCATACATGCAGACAGGCAGATCTCTGAGGATACTTGTCTTGCTAGGTTGAACAATAAGAAATGTTCACTAGTTGCCTTCTCCTGGCCTAATGGATATTGATCAAGTGCATGCACTAAAGAAATAAACACCAGACACACACACAGTCAGATGTATTCTCTCCTTGATCAATCTAATGGCTTGGCTCCAAGAGAGAGTTTATTTAATCTGAACATAGAGTTATATAACCCCTGTAAGGGGGCTCGGTTAGCTCTAAAATGGGAGTGATCAGATGTATTCTATTGGTTAGTGGATTGGGCAATGGGCGTCATAGTGGGCAGATCCATGAGGTCACCAGGCTGGGTTGATCCATGAGGTCATCAGGGTGGGCGTCATTGTAGGCGGATCTATGAGGTCATCAGGGTGGGCGTCATCTTGGATACCAGCACATGGTGTGTGGTGAAACAGGAAATGGCCGCCATCGTTAGTGTAACACTTTGATCTAAGCAAGCTTATGTAAGGTGAAATAATACACTTTATTTGTCGTTTCTCTCAATCTCTTATGACTTGAGGTTAAGTGTTTGATCTCATGGCTCTCCTCAACAGTCCCCCCTAAATACTTTATTAACCTTTTCATACCTGTTGGGTCTATTACTCTCAAATCTCCCATCACCATGGTTACAAAGAATACACATGTGACTAACCCTGATGTACACATCCTACATCTGACCGTCTCGTCCGGGAGGGGGATGAATGGGAGACTGCACCAGTTTGAGACAAGTTTTCCCTTGTGGAAAACCTCCCTTTGTAGCTGGACTTTGACAAGCAAGTCAGATCCTGCTCTGTCCCTACCTGTCTGACAATTTTACAGTGCGAGAGATGGATCCAGATTGCCTAATTGGGGACTGTAAAAGACGGTAGAGGGCCTAATTGTTCTATATCTGCAGAATAACTAACCTCTTGAGCTAGGAAACTGATGTTTCTACTCCTTTCTCGATCATCACCTTACACATGGAAAAACAAAACAAACAATAATAGCTGCAATAATTAAGACGACAAGGATAACAACACCTATCTGAGCTAGCCATCTCTGCCATCCCTTCATCCACAAAAAGTATTGGTCCCAGGGATCTTCTACACCTGAATTCCTTTTTAATTCTTTTTGTAAGGAATTCAGCTTTTTATGGCTACTGTAAACATTCCGGTGGGACCTGTATTATCTGGAATATAGGTATGACATGCAGATTTCACCATTTTTCAAACACCTCCTTTTATGCTAATATCATGTCAATGGCCATTCTGTTTTGAAAAGCCATTATTGATTTAGGGCCTAGTTGGTCTGCCAAATCTTCTTTAGCGTAATTGACAAATCTCTGTTGATTATAATATATGTAATTGATCCAGTCTACATTTTTTATTTATGGTCACTAGGGGTAAGATAAATGATTCGAAACCTGCTTTGACTTGATCTCTGGCTTTAAATTCATCTGGTACCCCCCTTGGGACCACTATAACATCGATATAAATGTGGGGGTCAAAACTGCCTTTTGGTTCCGAATTTGTTTCCCTTTTTGTTCTGTGGAGATCTTCTGAAGTTAGGGCTTCCTCACCTTCTTATGCTATGTAGAAGGGCATTATGGCTTTGGCTAGTGTACATTCTCCTATCCACTCTCCTTCTTGCCACGATTTCTTTTCATCATCTGGTGTCTTGTCTTGATGTAGATGGATAAACCTCATAAAATAGCTTTGAGGTCCTTCTTCAGTGTCTTGTGACATGTACACCGCTGCTTTCTCTTTCCCAAATGGATCCGCAGCATAAGTTTTTACTGTTTTGTCAGCAAACAAGTTCCCCCTTGCTTTTGGAGAATCCAATCTCCCATGAGCTTTGATCTTGATCACTGCAACCTCCGAAGATAGATCTATGTTATGAATGTGCTGGAGATGGTTTCTAAGCAGAGGCTCCCTCTGGTGGTTGCAGACAGTACTGAACCTCACAGCGAGGAATGGCAATCTGGGATCACGGACTGGACTGATATAAGGGAGGTTCCCTCCCATGATGGTCGCCGGTGATCAATTGTTCTTGTCTCAATTGTGGTTCCTGGTTCATTTGGAAGTTTGCTGAGTCTTGCCTGCATCTTCTGCTTTCAGATAAGATATTTTCTGCTTTTATTTTTGTGCTTGCTTTTTGCATAGTTCCCTGCACTTCTGTGGAGGTCAGCTGGGTCCCCTCCTGGGGGCCTGTGCTGCTCTCAGTTTATCTGAAGCCACTGTTATTTGTTCATTTGCTTTTTCCTGTTTTTTCATTGGCTGCGGCTTAGTTTTGTTACACCAGAGATCTAATTTATGTGGTAGAGATCGTGTGATCTCAGGTGTTTTTGCAATCAGAAGAGTTGGTATTTTTTAGGGTTTTTTTTTGGATTGCAGTAAGAATCCTTTCCTGTACTTTACTGTCTAGACAGATTGGGCCCCAGCGTTTGCTCATTCTATTTTCTGTCTGTGTCCGTGCTTCTTCTTGTCTAACCGCCATTACATGTTTGGGGGCTTCCTATTTTCTTTGGGGATCTGCTCCGGGGCAGATAGCTTTCCTCTTTCTGCCTTTAGGTGTAGTTATCTCTCAGGCTGTGACGAGGCATCTAGGATCAACGTAGGAGCGCTTCACGGCTACCTCTAGTTGTGTGGTTAGTTCAGGTTACTGCAATCCAATAGGCTCCAGCCTCTCTGGTGTATTACTGTTTTTGCTTTTTCGCCTCAGCTACCTAAACAGAACAGATCTAGAGCGGCCACAAGTTCTTATATGGTAGCAGCATGTTTTACAAGAGTTCCACTGGACCTTAGGTATCCTCTGGCTGCCCAGATACTGCCGAAGTCATGAGCCACTCCGAAATCATATCTTGAATCCGTCGCTTCCTGACAAGCTAGTGTAAAAAAAAGATGATATATATATCACAATTACAATAATAATAATATATACCAAAGTAATAAAACTAATATAGATATTAATAGTGACAATACCACCAAACGTGTGGATGGCAGACCATCCGGAAATGTGAAAGAAAATGTCCAGGAATGGGGGAAGAAACCAAGTGGCAAGATAGCAACAGAAAATCAAAGATAACACAATGTGAATAATAAAATATAATCTTTATTAAATCAATTGGCAAAAAATATAACACCACAAAATTGTATATGTATTAAAATACAAGAAATATATTATAAAAAGAGCAATAACTCAGTTATATGATAAAGCAGCAAAATGTAAAGTGAGCACCTCAATATATAACCATATGTACTAGATAATTCCCGCAAAAAAATGAAATATATAGCAGGTATGTAAACATATACACATATGGAAAATGGTTTGCTCAATTAAAAACCAGGTTTTTGAAAGATATAAATAATATAGTCACAGAGAGGGTGAAATTAATATGACCCCTATATGCAGAGGCTAACAAAGTGCACTATACCTAAAAAAAATATATATATAAAAAAATATATATAGAAAATATATATATATGGTGTCAAAAGAATACAAAATGAAAAAAATATATAAAAAAATATATATATATATATATATATATATATATAAGGTGAAATGCACCACTAATAAAAATAATTGTGTGCATACAATAATCAAAAATATATATGTACAAGTGTAGGGAACCACACTAAATGATAGTGCCAGGTGCGAAAAGGTAAGAAACAAAGCACTAGTGAAAAATCAATACATGACTGTGCATCCACACGTGTAAAGTAAAAGCACGTGCCCCTCTTCTGAGGCTATAACCTTTTGATATCAGCTCCCAGGTAATTGTCACATGTTTGGTGGTAATTTTTGAACCATCCATTCTATTCACTGTGGCGCATGGTGCTTTTACTTTACACGTGTGGATGCACAGTCATGTATTGATTTTTCACTAGTGCTTTGTTTCTTACCTTTTCGCACCTGGCACTATCATTTAGTGTGGTTCCCTACACTTGTACATATATATTTTTGATTATTGTATGCACACAATTATTTTTATTAGTGGTGCATTTCACCTATATATATATATATATATATATATATATATATATATATATATTTTTTTTTTTTATATATTTTTTTCATTTTGTATTCTTTTGACACCATATATATATATATATTTTCTATATATATTTTTTTAGGTATAGTGCACATTGTTAGCCTCTGCATATAGGGGTCATATTAATTTCACCCTCTCTGTGACTATATTATTTATATCTTTCAAAAACCTGTTTTTTTATTGAGCAAACCATTTTCCATATGTGTATATGTTTACATACCTGCTATATATTTAATTTTTTTGCAGGAATTATCTAGTACATATGGTTATATATTGAGGTGCTCACTTTACATTTTGCTGCTTTATCATATAACATGAGTTATTGCCTCTTTTTATAATATATTTCTTGTATTTTAATACATATACAATTTTGTGGTCTTATATTTTTTGCCAATTGATTTAATAAAGATTATATTTTATTGTTCACATTGTGTTATCTTTGATTTTCTGTTGCTATCTTGCCACTTGGTTTCTTCCCCCATTCCTGGACATTTTCTTTCAAGCTAGTGTCAAAGCCTTAAGTTCTCTTCTTGTGCAGACATGTGCTGGGTATCGCTGATCGTCACTGACTGTCCTGGACATTTTTTTGATCGCTGGTCTCCCGCTGGCCAGCACGCATCGCTGCGTGTGACAGGCGGGAGACCAGCGATCCGCTGGTAACTAAGGTACACAGCAGGTTTCCAGGCGCGGGCTGTGCCTGGAAACCCGATGTGTACCTTGGATACCAGCGCCCTGATGCAGGGAGCTGGTAACCAAGGTACACAGCGGGTTTCCAGGCACCGCACAACGTACACTGCGGGTAACTAAGCGACGTTACCCGCAGTGTCGCTGTGCTGATCGCTGCCTGAGCTGCCTGTTTGGCAGCTCAGCAGCGATCATGTAGCGACACACCAGCGATCCTGATCGTTGTCGGGATCGCTGGTGTATCGCTATGTGAGTCGGGGGCTTAATAGTCGATTGGTCTTGTTCTTCCCCCGGTCTTAATAGCAAGTTTCCTTTCTTCCATTAGGTGTTTCAATTTTAGAGAGAGACAGTGGCCTAAAAACACGACTTTAGGATGACATCACTGGACTTTGTTGAGGGACACCTTCCAGTTTTGTTGTGCAAGATGAAGAAGACTGAGACTCGATTCTTCAGTGGTCGCCTGATCAGGACAACAAAGTAGGAGATCATCCACATACTGAAGGAGAACAACTTGATGGTTATTCTCTCTCCACGGCTGTAGACAAGAGGCAAGGGCATGAGAGAAATGACTTCTGTGCTCCTTGTGGTAAGACCGTCCAGGTGTATTGTGATCCTCTGTAAGTGAAGGCAAACAGGTACCAATCTTCTGGATGCAGTGGAACGCTGAAGAAAGCATTTGCCAGGTCTATGACAGTGAAACGTTTTGCATCTGATGGTATTTCTGACAACAATGTATGTGGATTTGGCACAATGGGACTTTCTAGTACAGTTGCCGCGTTAACAGCCCAGTGATCTTTAACCATACGGTACTTCGGGGCTTCTCCTTTTAACGTCCTCTTCTTTACTGGGAACAAAGGTGTGTTACAGAGAGAGTTAAATTTGACTAGTGCCTCATTCTCCAAGGGAGTCTTGATTTGAGTGCCCAAAGACTCTTACTGGGCAGAATGGAGTTGGTATTGGGGCACCCTAGGAAGTTGATCTCCAGGTTTAAGAATGACCCGTACCAGAGGTACAGCAAGACATCCAATATCTTCAGGGCCAGTAGACCATAGAGTAGATGGAACTTGTGACATCACTTCTGGTGGAACACTTGAGACGGTGTTAGCAGCTTCGTCCAACATCATAAGCAGAGGTGCGACTTGAAGTTGACACTTCGTTCGGGTCTAGCGGATCAGTGATGGTGATGATGAGACCATCTGATGAATAGGCAATGGTCGCTCTCAGTTTTTGGAGAAGGTCTGCTCCAACAAGATTAGTAGGACAAGTGGGGGACACCACTAGACGCATAAGCACATTTTCGTATGGTCCAACCTGTATTTAACGGGTGAGCTTGTTAGAAGTAGGCTGGTCATCCACTAACACGCATGACATGGCTTCAGAGGATATCAGGTCGGGAAAAGGCAGGTCCTGTAGTCTGATAAAACTTCTGGCTGCACCTGTATCCACAAGAAACGGTAAGGGTTTGCCTTGAACGTTGATAGTTACTTTGTCTATTGGACTAGACATAGAAGCCAAAGTAGTGGACATGGGCTTGCCCTTGTCCTATTGGGTACTTAGATCCTTCAGAGCAGAGTTGTAATTGACATCTGGATGCATCTGAGCTTGTGGTGGTCGTCTGTAGTATTGGTCATTGTGACGAGGATAGTTGAATCTGTGATTATCCTTGTTGCGGTTCCCGAATCTGTGTCCTGGAAGAGGGGCCCTAAAATCCCATTTTTGGTGACCCGGGTTACCACAATTGAAGCAGACATCTTTGGTACGAGGTGATACGATACGATACACTTTATTGATCCCGGGGGGAAGTTTTTAGTTTTGATGTTGCACATCAGTCCATTAAATATGGGTCTTTTTATTCGAGGTTGTTGTAGATTTCTCAGGGAGTGTTTTTTCTAATCCCTTAGCTATCGTTAAAACATCCTTAGGATCCCATGTAGCATATTCAGGTCTGATTGCTTGAAATTGTTTCCTCAGGGCTTCCCAAAGGCCTTCAAGAAAAGAGGAGATGTGTAATGTATGGTGTACAGTTCATATAGCGTCTTGTGCTTGGGTGCGGACCGAGAAAAGGTTTGATATAGAAGGACTTGTATTACTTCATACAAGTGGCAAAAAGGGTCACACAGTTTGCAGGTACAGAAGCAGGAGACACAGCAGGCCAGAGTAACTTAAGCTCAGCAATAACTCTCCACAACAGGTTCAGGATCTCTTCTCTGTTACCGTAATTCCATGCAAACGTGGATTTATCAAATAGCAGGTTTCCAGAGTCCACAAGTGTTCCAAAGTTCCTCAGTAGGAAATAGCTGGAGTACAAAGTCTAAGGTTTCCAGGAGTCAGGTCACAGGCTCACTGCAGGCTTGATTCTGAAGCACTGATTGCTCAGCTGAGGCTGCTTAAGAAGCAAGAGGGAGAGAATCAGGGTGGGAACATGAAAGCTGGAAACTCCATATTGACTGAGGGCAAGATAGCTGCAGCAAGACAGAAAGCAAAATGGCCGACGGAAAAACTGAGTTTCAAGAAACATGTACAAAGAACCTTACATTACTCCCCCCTTAGGGACAACCTCCGGATGACCTCAGACCAGGCTTGTCTGGGTACCTCTGATGAAACTGGCGGAGCAAGCGAGGAGCATTAACGTTATTGACTGGTTCCCATGAGTTGTCCTCCACTGGGTAGCCCTGCCATTTAATCAAATATTGTAACTGATTTCTGTACAACCTGGAATCTAGAATCCTTTCCACCACAAATTCTTCCTGACCATCGACTAGCACTGGGTCAGGGCAAGGAGAAGAACGTCCAGGAAACGTATTGGGTGTTGCAGCCTTTAGTAGGGATACATGAAAGACAGGGTGGATTCTCATAGTTCTGGGCAGTTGAAGACGACAAGCAACGGCACTTATAATTTTACTGATTTTATAGGGTCCAATGTACTTATGTCCCAACTTAGACGATGGAATCCTTAACTTAAGATTTCTGGTTGACAGCCAGACCAAGTCTCCTACCTTGAAAGCTGGTGCAGGTTTACGAAATTTATCTGCTGCTTTCTTGTACCTTTCCTGAGCCAATTCCAGATTTTCCTTTAGAAGATCCATATTCTTTTGTAAAGACGTGATTCTTTCAGCCACTGCTGGCAAGGGCGTTTCTATGGGAAATCGAGGAAGAATGTTAGGATGATAACCTAAATTGGAGTAAAAAGGAGACTGCTTAGTGGAGGCGCTCTGAGAGTTGTTATAAGAGAACTCAGCCAGTGGAAGTAGATCCACCCAATCATCCTGTAGGTGGCAGATAAAGCAGCGGAGATACTGCTCCAGGGTCTGATTGGTTCGTTCTGTCTGTCCATTAGTCTGGGGATGAAAAGCAGAAGAAAGGTTTACTTTAATGTCCAATGCGGCACAGAAATTTTGCCAAAACCTTGAAGTGAATTGCACCCCTCGATCCGAAATGACCTCATCCGGTACTCCATGTAAGCGAAACACATTCTTAATCATCAAATCTGATGTCTGTTTTGCAGTGGGTAAGCCGACACAAGGGATAAAATGAGCTGCCTTTGTTAAACGATCAACCACCACTAGAATGGTGTTCTTCCCTTGAGAGGTTGGTAACTCCACAATGAAGTCCATAGAAATGGATCCCCACGGGCGGGACGGGGTGGGAAGGGGTTGCAACAGACCAGTTGGTGAGGAGCGAGGTGTTTTGCATCTTGCACAGACTTCACATGAAGTGACATAGTTTAAAACATCTTTCCTGTAAGTGGGCCACCAAAAGAAACGAGAAAGAAATTCCTGTGTCTTTAGAATTCCTCTATGCCCAGCTATCTTGGAATCGTGGATGAGTTGCAATACTCTCAATCTGACTGTTTCAGGTATATACAGACGTTGTCCCTGAATCCACACACCATTTTTTAAAGACAAGACTTACGTCCCTTGGGGGTTGTGCCAACAAGGAATCCGCATGGTATGCTTCCTTGATGTCCTTAAGTAGGTCTTGATTATGAATCACTCCCAGGAATCTAGAGTCAGGAAGAATAGTCTTAGGAGGAGTAAGTGGACGGGTCTCTGCTGAATGAATCCTAGAGAGTGCATCAGCCTTTCCATTGCGCGATCCTGGCCTATAAGAAATTACAAAATTAAATTGGTTTAGGAAAAGATTCCAGCGAGCCTGGCGAGGAGTCAGGCACTTAGCCGACCTGATAAAGTCAAGGTTACGATGGTCTGTCAGGACGACTATTTGCTGTGCAGCTCCCTGAAGAAGGTGTCTCCATTCTTTGAAGGCGGCAATAATGGCCAACAACTCTCTATTGCCCACATCGTAGTTCCTCTCAGCCGAAGACAACTGCTGGGAAAAGAAGGCACAGGGATGCAAGACATTCTTCTCACCTGTTCTCTGAGAGAGTATAGCTCCAACGGCACAGTCTGAAGCATCCACCTCTATTATGAAGGCAAGTTCGGGTTGGGATGTACTAAGATAGGTGCGGTGGTAAATTTATCCTTTAGAGGGGAAAATGCTTCCTGGGCTTGGGGGGTCCAGGAGAACCTAGACTCTTTCCGGGTAAGTTGGGTGATAGGTGACACTACCTCAGAGAAATTCCTAATGAAACGTCTATAGAAGTTGGCAAACCCGATGAAGCGCTGCACCTCCTTCACATTTCTAGGAATTGGCCAATCCTTGATGGCTTGGGTCTTGCTTCCATCCATACTAATCCCTTGTGTAGACAGTACATACCCCAGAAATTGAATTTCGGTCCTATGGAATTCACACTTTTCAAGTTTGATGTAAAGATGGTTTTGTCTTAGACGTTCTAAGACCATTCTCACATGTCCATGATGTTCCACTGTGGAGTTAGAAAAAATTAGAATATCATCCAGATAAATCACCACGAATGTATCTAGGAGATCCCTGAAGATGTCATTCACCAAGTGTTGGAAAGTGGCTGGGGCGGTACTCAGACCAAAAGGCATAACTAGATATTCAAAGTGTCCATAGCGTGACCTGAATGCAGTCTTCCATTCATCCCCAGGTCTAATACGGACCAAGTTATAGGCCCCACGGAGATCCAGTTTAGAGAAAATTTTGGCATGCCACACTCTCTCCAATAACTCAGGGATTAAAGGCAATGGTAACGGTTTCTAATAGTAACCTTATTGAGTTCCCTATAGTCTACGCAGGGTCTCAGAGATCCATCTTTCTTCTTCACAAAGAAGATGGGTGCACCTGCAGGAGATGAAGAGGGGCGTATGAAGCCCTTGGCTAGATTTTCGTCTATGTAATCCTTTAAAGCCTTTAGCTCGGGCCCCGCCAGGGGGTAGATCTTACCAAAAGGTATCTCTGCTCCAGGCAATAATTCAATTGGACAATCATATGGACGGTGAGGGGGAAGCTGGTCAGCGTTCTTCTTGTCACATAAATCCACATAGTCCTGGTATACAGCTGGTAGTTCAGGGACTGACATGGTTCCTTTAGGAACAGAGCAAGCTGAAACTTCTGGACTCATCTGTTTCTCTAGAAAGTGTAATTCCTTGGTCTCCCAGTTAATGGTAGGGTTCTGAGCCTGCAGCCATGGTAGCCCTAGAATAATGGGAAAGTGGGGAGAAGAATAAGCATAAAGGACAGTTTCTCTTGATGATCTTTACCCATAAGGACCCTCAAAGGCTCCGTTTCCTGATCCACTGGTCCAGAGGTCAGCAGGGAGCCATCCACAGTCTCCATCTGTACTGGAGTAGTCTTCTTCACTGAACGTATCCCCCGTTTCAGAGCAAAGGAGATATCCATAAAATTTCCACTTGCCCCTGAGTCGATCATAGCAGAGCTAGACACCCAGACTGAGTCAACCCAGAGTTTGATGGAAAGGAAGCAATGAGAATTGTTTTTCTTACAACTCAGCTGGGACACCACTGAGGAAACTTGAAAAATTGCAGCGTTTACACAGTCATCGTCCTCAGAAGTACGGAATTTAAGTCAGAGAAATCAATATCTGTTGCTGCAGATCTCTCTGGAGCCTGAGGCTCGGACCTGACAGATCTCCTCTCGCAACACTCACAGTGAATGACTGCTGCAGTAGTCTTACGAGAACGGCTGGGCAGTTTATAATGAAGTGTCCTGACTTACCACAGTAGAAACATAGATTTTCCTTTAAACGATGTTCTTTGCGTGCATCACTAACCCGTCTTTGTAAAGAGTCCACCTGCATGGGTTCAGGTTCAGGTTCCCGTGTGATCCTACTCAAAGGTTCCTTAGCTGGGGAGGAAGGTAGGAAAAGGTTAGTGCGATTACTTTCGAACCATCTCTCTTGCCTGCGTTCAGTCAGACGAGCATCAATACGGATGCAGTAGTTAATAAAGTCACCTAAAGCAGTGGGAGGGTCGGTACGAGCAAGTTCATCCTTAATCAGTGGAGACAACCCTTTTCGAAAAATAGATTTTTTGGCGGAACTGTCCCAAGTGGTATCGAGGGACCATCTCCTGAAATCCAAGGCATATTCGGCTACTGAGCGCTTACCTTGGCGCAAAGTTAACATGGCTGCTTCAGCTGTTGCACCTCGATTGGGTCATCAAACACCTGCCCCATGGCTGAAATGAAAGCATCAAGATGATCCAAACATTCATCCTCAGTCTCAATCAGAGGGTTTGCCCACAACAAAGCCTTGTTGGTAAGCAACATGATTATAGTAAGCACTTTAGATCGTTCAGTGGGAAATTGTGAAGCATGTGCAGAAAAAAAAAGACTGCATTGGTTAATAAATCCCCTGAATTTCTCACGTTCACCGCCAAAATGAAAAGGGGGTAACTTGGGAATCCCAGAACTCGGGGTTATGGCAGGAGCCTGGACTCGTTCCTCTAGAACCTCAATCCTGGCTCGTAAATCCTGGGTAGTTTGTCCAAACACTTGCAAATTGTGATTAGTGAGGTCCTGTAGGTTTGCAAAACGGGTCTTTATAGTCTGTATATCTGCAAGGATTGTATCAGTCACTCCGCAAAGCTCCTTTATGCGAGCCTCCATCTTCCAGATCTTTTAAGACAGGAGTACTGGAAGGAGAAGAGAAAAAAAAAACAATAGTGTTTACCTGTGGTAACACTGCAGAGTAAAATTAAGGGAATGTGCTCACCTGGAATGGTTGTGAGAAGTCACAACCACTGTCATCACAGAAAGTATAACCGGACATCTGATATCCACAGTCACAGCAGACACAGCCTTCCCAGACCCAGCAGACACTAACGTTTGGCTTCAGAATCTTGTAATGTATGGTGTACAGTTCATATAGCGTCTTGTGCTTGGGTGCGAGGAAAACACATGAGACACAGGTTTGATATAGAAGGACTTGTATTACTTCATACAAGTGGCAAAAAGGGTCACACAGTTTGCAGGTACAGAAGCAGGAGACACAGCAGGCCAGAGTAACTTAAGCTCAGCAATAACTCTCCACAACAGGTTCAGGATCTCATCTCTGTTACCGTAATTCCATGCAAACGTGGATTTATCAAATAGCAGGTTTCCAGAGTCCACAAGTGTTCCAAAGTTCCTCAGTAGGAAATAGCTGGAGTACAAAGTCTAAGGTTTCCAGGAGTCAGGTCACAGGCTCACTGCAGGCTTGATTCTGAAGCACTGATTGCTCAGCTGAGGCTGCTTAAGAAGCAAGAGGGAGAGAATCAGGGTGGGAATATGAAAGCTGGAAACTCCATATTGACTGAGGGCAAGATAGCTGCAGCAAGACAGAAAGCAAAATGGCCGACGGAAAAACTGAGTTTCAAGAAACATGTACAAAGAACCTTACAAGATGAGCAGTGTCCGTTGAACTTTTATTTGGTTACTGAAGCCAAGGTCATTAAACATTTGAGTTAGACGAGCATTATATCTCTCCACCGATTCCCCTGGTTCTTGCGTGACATCCTTGAAAGATGTTGACTGATCAGCCAACTGATCCGAGGCCCATGTCTTAAGTTGCTGGCAGAACTCAACACCAGAGTCCCATGTGGTGTCACTGGCAAGTGAGGCATCATTGAACACAATTTCCATAACAGGCCAATATGCATCGCCTGCTTTAAGGTTTGCCAGGGAAATTAGATCTTGCCATTTGGCTGAGTAATTTCTTTGGATTTGAAGCATGATTCTGTAAAAAGGCATCGGCTGTTTTTCTGGATCTGGAAGTTGGTTCAACAGACTAGCAGCTTGTTGGGGTGTAAACTTGACTAGAGGGTGGGCTCCTCAGACATGAGCATTGGTACTTTTGGTGGCACTTGAGGCGGGAGTAGAGGTGGCACCGGGAGTACAGATGTAATCACCTGTGTATGAGGAGCAGGAGGAGATAACAGTCCTGGAATGAGGGACTCTATTTGGGCAGCACCAATATCATGGGGTGGAGTCCAGGTGACGCAGGCAGTCATAAAAGCTTTAACAATCTTGTCCTCATTACTAAATAACCTGATTTTGGATAGGCAGCAAATGTTTGGGGGGCTACATGTTAGGGGTCGAGTTCCCGCTTCTGCACAAGGGGAATCTCGAGCCGTCCCTGCTGCGGTCTCCCATCCGTCTCGCCGCAGTGACTCGCGCAGCTACGTTGGTCCAGCGTCTCCAGTCTAACTGTGCAGGGATTATACTGCTCTCAGGCTCTGCTATGAGCCAGTACGGTTAGCGCGAGCAACGTCTTTAGGACAAAGTCCTTGCTTTCCCCTTCTGAGCATGCCCAGAGTAAGATCTCTCATTGGAGATCAGGGTCACATGCTCAGGTACTGCAGCAGCTCCTATTGGTCCGCCAGGAAGGTCCTGAAACCACTTGTGTTCTGGAGCAGTTTCCTATTGGTCCTTATCTAGCAGGCCCTGTAGTTGCTACTATAAAAGGGTGGCATGGTCGTGCCGCCATGCGCTAGTATCAATTACATTATGTGCTTTGCGCCAGTGTGATCTTGCAACCATGTGTTAGGGCTCGGCTGAAATAAGCCCCTAGAATACCGGCACCTCCGGTGAGGAGATTGTATGCACGTGTTTAGGGCTTGGCTGAAATAAGCCCCTAGAATACCCGCTACTCCGGTGAGGAGATTGTCTGTTTGCGTTGCTGATTGCGTTTACTACGGACTGCTGTCCGCACAGCAGTTGTCTGTGCATTCCTGTGGAGTTAACAGGACACAGTCCATATCTCTGCATCTCTACCTTAGCGACACTAGGATGTAACAGAGTTCGCTTATACGCCGTATAGAGCCACAGTGTCTAAAGTTGCTACTCTGTGAAGTAACAGAGTTCACCTACCGCCCTCTTACCAGCAGCAGGCTCAGCCTGCACCGTGGACCCAAGGCTGCGAACGCACTTATTATTTATATTATTTTGTGCATTCCGCCAGCCCTAACAGTATACTAGCGCCAGGGTCTGGCTGGTAAAATGGCAGACGACAGCGTCTGCAGCGGTATATCCAGCAGCTGGAGGGTAGGTTGGCGACTCTAGAGCGCACAACCTCAGCTGTGGATGTTACCGCAGTCACGGTTCAGGCTGCTAGTGTGGCCGCAGCCAGTTTGTCCTCTGCCACCCCTGCTCCGACTATTTCCCGCCTCCCACTTCCAGACAAGTTTACCGGTGACAGTAAACAATGTCGGGGTTTCGTCAGTCAGTGCTCCATACATTTAGAGCTTCTGGCTGCACGTTTTCCCACGGAGCGGGCGAAAGTGGGTTTTATCATATCCCTTTTGTCGGGCAGGGCGTTGGAGTGGGCAACGACGTTGTGGGAGCGTGATGATCGTGTGGTGCAGAGTGCTCCTCTCTTATTGGACACTCTGAAACAGGTCTTTTTAGGACCTCTCGTCACCCATGATACGGATCTCCAACTGTTGGCAATCACCCAGGGTTCATCCATGGTCAGCCAGTTCGCCGTCCAATTTCGGACTCTGGCCCCTGAGCTGGAGTGGCCAGATAAAGTCCTTATACCAGTGTACTGGAGGGGACTGGCAGACCACGTGAAGGATGCCTTGTCCACCAGGGAGATTCCTGCCTCACTGGAGGAGCTCATTACCATATCCACCCGCATCAACCTCCGTTTTAACGAGCGGAGGTTGGAGCGGGTCCAGTGTAGGCAGAGGTTCCGGCTGGCACCCACCTTCGCCAGACCTCTTGAATCTTCCAGTCAGGCGCCCGATTCCCCTGAGGCCATGGAGATTTCTCGAGCAAAACCTAAGTCTCGGGCCGCTCCAGTACCTGTGACTTGTAATGTTTGCCAACAAGTAGGGCATTATGCTAATAAATGTCCACAGCGGTCGGGAAACGACCGCGTCTAGTAACCATTGGAGGGAGTTCACTAGACACAGCGGTACACGCCTCCAAGTTGTCCTTTAGAGGGACAATCAATTTTGGCTCATCCACTTTAACAGTCACGCTTTGTGTGGACTCTGGAGCCGAAGGAAATTTCATGTCCTCTACCTTCGCTCTCCGCCACTCTATACCTCTGGTGATGCTCGCCAAACCCGTGACTGTTCGAGTAGTGAATGGGTCGACACTGCCTTCACCAATCACACATCAGACCATCCCTTTCACGTTGTTAATGTCCCCTTCCCATCAGGAGATTATCTCACTTCTGGTCATTCCCAAGGGAATAGACGAGATTTTGCTGGGGATGCCCTGGCTCGGTTTCCACTCTCCCCACATTGAGTGGATCTCTGGGAGGATATTGGGTTGGGGTGAGTCATGTAAAGGCAGATGTATGAGGGAATGCATTCAGGTAGCCACTACAGAGATACCCGCAGATTCACTTCCTAAATACTATTGGTCGTATGCAGACGTATTCTCCAAAAAGGCTGCGGAAATCCTTCCACCTCACCGTCCCTATAACTGTCCTATTGACCTCTTGCCCGGAGCAGAACCTCCTTGGGGGCGAGTCTATCCCTTTCTCTCCTGGAGATGGAGGCTATGTCTCAATATATTCAGGAGAACCTGGCAAGAGGATTCATTAGGAAATCAGTGTCACCTGCAGGGGCGGGGTTCTTCTTCGCGCAGAAGAAGAATGGAGAATTACGTCCATGCATCGATTACAGGGGTCTTAATGCCATCACCGTCAAAAATAAATACCCGTTGCCCCTGATTTCTGAGCTCTTTGATAGGCTACGGGGGGCAAGGGTATTTACTAAATTAGATCTGCGGGGTGCTTATAACCTGATTCGCATCCGTGAGGGGGATGAATGGAAGACGGCTTTTAATACCAGGGACGGGCACTATGAATATCTGGTGATGCCCTTCGGGCTCTGTAATGCCCCAGCCGTCTTCCAAGACTTTGTTAATGACATCTTCCGGGATATGCTCTCCACCTCAGTCGTAGTCTATCTGGTTGATATTCTCATCTTTTCCCCAGATATTGACTCCCACCGGAGAGATGTCTACAGAGTCTTCGACCTCTTACGGGCAAATTCCCTCTACGCAAAGTTGGAGAAATGTGTGTTTGAGCAGGAGTCCTTACCCTTCCTGGCTACATCATCTCCGCCCAGGGATTGGCTATGGATCCTGCCAAACTACAGGCGGTGATGGACTGGCAAGAACCCCATTCTCTGAAGGCGGTGCAGCACTTTATGGGGTTCATTAATTACTACCGCCAGTTTATCCCTCACTTCTCAACTTTGGTGGCTCCCGTGGTAGCCCTCACCAAAAAGGGAGCAAATCCCAAATTGTGGTCTGAAGAGGTCTCCAAGGCCTTCACTTCTATTAAGTCCCATTTTGCTAGCGCTCACATACTACATCGTCCCGATGTTGATAAGCCATTTATATTGGAGGTGGATGCCTCGTCCGTTGGTGCTGGAGCAGTCCTCTTCCAAAAGGATGCTCAAGGTCGGAAGCACCCGTGCTTCTTTTTCTCTCCAAGACCTTCACACCAGTGGAGAGGAATTATTCCATCGGGAACAGGGAGTTGCTTGCAATGAAGTTGGCCTTCTCGGAGTGGAGACATCTGTTGGAGGGGGCTCGCTTTCCCTTCCAAGTCTTCACGGATCACAAAAATCTGGTGTATTTACAAACTGCCCAGCGGCTAAATTCCCGTCAGGCCAGATGGTCCTTGTTTTTCTCCCGCTTTCACTTCACCCTCCATTTTTTTTTCGGGAGAGAAGAACATTCTGGCTGACGCTCTCTCTCGCTCCCTTGTGTCTTCTGAGGAGGAGGGGCCACGGCTTATTGTCCCCTCTAAGAGCCTGAGAACTGTAGCTCCAGTGTCGTTAGAGTCTGTCCCTCCGGGCAAGACCTTTGTGCCATCTAATTTGGGACCGGAGGTTCTCTCTTGGGCCCATTCGTCCAGGGTGGGTCGACATTTTGGAAAAAAAAGGACATCTGAGCTACTCGCGAGGACATACTGGTGGCCGCATATGGTCCGGGACGTTGGAGACTATATTCGTGTCTCCTGTGCCAAAAATAAGTCCCCTCGTCAACGGCCAGCTGGGTTACTTTACCCATTGCCGGTGGCAGACAGGCCTTGGGAAATGGTCGGGATGGACTTTGTGGTAGGCTTGCCCAAATCTCGTGGGTGCACCATCATATGGGTTATCACCGATCACTTCTCCAAAATGGTGCACTTGGTGCCGCTACCCCGGTTACCCTCTGCACGGGCCTTGGCGACACTGTTTATCAAACATATCTTCCGTTTACATGGTATGCCGGACAAAATTGTTAGAGATCGGGGTCCCCAGTTTGCGTCTCGGTTCTGGAGAGAGCTTTGTCTCCTTCTCAGTGTTGAGTTAAATCTCTCTTCTGCTTATCATCCCGAGACGAATGGGTTGGTAGAGAGGGCCAACCAGACCTTGGTTACATATCAGCGACATTTTGTTTCAGCTAGGCAGGATGACTGGGCATCCTTGTTACCGTGGGGGGAGTTTGCATTAAATAACGCTGTGGCTGATTCCACTGGACAAACCCCATTTCTCCTTAATTACGGCCAGCATCCGCGGGTTCCCGTACCGATGCCCGTGTTTTCCGCCGACTCCCGGGTGGCAGACTGGGCTGTGGAGGCACGGGACATTTGGGACCGCACTCATGATGCCATTCAGGCCTCCAAGGAGAGAATGAGGTCATCCGCCGACGCACATCGGCGCCCCTCTCTGACTTTTGCCCCTGGCGACTTAGTGTGGCTGTCCGCCCATAACATCAGGCTGCAAGTAGAGTCCACTAAGTTCGCACCTCGCTTCTTGGGTCCCTTCAAGGTCCTCGAACAGGTCAATCCTGTGGTCTACCGGTTAGACCTTCCGCCACGCCTGGGTATCACTGACACATTCCATGTCTCCCTCCTGAAACCCGTATATTTGTCCTGGTTTTCCGAGTCATCTGCCGGGACATCGGGTTAGTCTACGGACGATTATGAGGTGAATGCTATTCTGGGGTGCAAGGTGGTACGTGGCAAAAAGTTTTATTTGGTGGATTGGAGGGGTTATGGGCCTGAGGATAGTTCATGGGAGCCTGCTGAGCATATTCAGGCTCCGCAGCTCATTGCTGCCTTCAAGCGTAACGAGGCCCAAGAAAGTAGGGGTCCTAGAGGGGGGGTAATGTTAGGGGTTGAGTTCCTGCTTCTGCACAAGGGGAATCTCGAGCCGTCCCTGCTGCGGTCTCCCATCCATCTCCGGCCGCAGTGGACTCTGCTCAGCTTAGATGTCGGTCCCAGCGTCTCGCCCAGTCTAACATTGTGCAAAGGATTACTGCTGCTCCTCCAGGCTCTGCTATTGTAGCCAGTACTGGTTAGCGGTGAGCAGACGTCTTTAGGACAAAGTCCTTGCTTTCCCCTTCTGAGCATGCCTAGAGTAAGATCTCTCATTGGAGATCAGGGGTCACATGCTGAGGTACTGCAGCAGCTCCTATTGGTCCGCCAGGAAGGTCCTGAAACCACTTGTGTTCTGGAGCAGTTTCCTATTGGTCCTTATCTGGCAGGCCCTGTAGTTGCTTGTTATGTTTCGGTAGCTGAGGAGTGCAAGTAAAAAAGGCAATACACCAGAGCAGTTGGAATCTATGGGATTGCAGTACCCTGACTAACCACCACAACTAGAGGCAGCCGTGGAGCTTCCTACGTTGGTCCTAGACGCCTCGTCACAGCCTGAGAAACTAACTACACCTAAAGATAGAAATAGGAAAGCTATCTGCCCCGGAGCAGAACCCCAAAGATAATAGAAAGCCCCCAAACATGTAATGGCGGTTAGACAAGAGGAAATACTGACACAGAAAGAAAATAGAATGAGCAAACGCTGGGGCCCAAACTATCTAAATAGAAAAGGACAGGAAGGGTACCTACTGCAATCCCAGAAAACCCTGAAAAACACCAACTCTACTAATTTCAAAATCACCTGAGATCACACGACCTCTACCACCTAAATTAGCTCTCTGGTGTAACAAAATCAAAACAGCAGCCACTGAAAAAACTGGAAAAAGCAAAAGTACAAACATCAGTGGCTGAACTAAACAGAGAGGGCAGAAGCCCCCGGAGGGGACCCAGAAGGCCCCCAAAGAAGTGCAGGACAAAATGCAAAAATATAGCAACAACACAAAAGAAGAAAAATTCTTATCTGGTAGCAGGAGATGCAGACACGACACAGCAGGCTACAAGGGAAACTGGAATGAAGGATTCAGACCAGAACAATTGATCACCGGCAACCCTGATGGGAAAATGACTCCCTTATATAAGACCAGTCAGTAACACCTGATTCCCAGTCCTCACAATCTTCACTAGTACCGCTTGTAACCACCAGAGGGAGCCTCTGCTCAGAACTCATCTCAAACCCATTCACAACAGTTGCTACTATAAAAGGGTGGCATGGTCATGCCGCCATGCGCTAGTATCAATTACATTATGTGCTTTGCGCCAGTGTGATCTTGCAACCATGTGTTAGGGCTCGGCTGAAATAAGCCCCTAGAATAACGGCACCTCCAGTGAGGAGATTGTATGCACGTGTTTAGGGCTTGGCTGAAATAAGCCCCTAGAATATCGGCTTCTGAGGAGATTGTCTGTTTGCGTTGCTGATTGCGTTTACTACGGACTGCTGTCCGCACAGCAGTTGTCTGTTCATTCCTGTGGAGTTAACAGGACACAGTCCATATCTCTGCGTCTCTACCTTAGCGACACTGTGATGTAACAGAGTTCGCTTATACCGCCGTATAGGGCCACAGTGTCTAAAGTTGCTACTCTGTGAAGTAACAGAGTTCACCTACCGCCCTCTTACCAGCAGCAGGCTCAGCCTGCACGGTGGACCCAGGGCTGCGAACGCACTTATTATTTATATTATTTTGTGCGTTCCGCCAGCCCTAACACTACACTTGTTCATTATAATTCCAACAATTTCTCTTGCACATGCATGAACAGGGAAACCGAAAATGCCAACACCAATAGCGGGAATTGTCAAGGTCTCAATCTACTCACTAATATTCGCATACTCTAAAATGCGAGTTATTGCTGCGTGAAGTTGTTGAGCACTAACGTCTGGATGAATAGGGTAAAAAGTAGGGTCACAGCATATATGATCATTCTACACGGAAGATTGCCAGATTTAGTCACCGTCCCCAACAGCTATCTGACCACGTGACTCAACAATGATTCGACTGTCAGCTTGAATAGTTGCCCCTCCTGCTTCCACTATAGCTCTAGCCACACCTCCATTGTGCTCTAACCGAGGGTAGGCAGCATTAACAATAGCGTCCGTTTCCTTTGTTGTTATGTCGCCCTTTCCCACCACTAACAAGGGTCCCTCAGGAAGTTCTTTTTCAAAAATAGGTTACCAACATTCCTTCCCCTTTGTGCTTCCTGTGATGTTGGTATCCCCCTCCCAGATTGAGCCCCCCTTGATACAGTTGCCACCGTCCCGTACAGGTGTGCGCTTGGCTGTGAGAGAGCCTGCGAGGTACCGGATTAGGTAGACTGTGTGAGAGTGCTGTTGTAGCAGAATCATTGGGAAGGGAGGTCGTTGCTTGGAGTATCTCATATAGGTGTGCGGCTAAATTGGCAGTGGAAGTGACAGTAGAAAGGGTCGGTGCCGGGATGATCATGGTGGAATGATTGCTGGATTCTTGACAGAAGTGATAAGGGAAAGGGTCAGTGGCCCACTGGACACCACTGTGATAGGTAACATGTGTAAAGCCTGTTTACTTCCCCAAGGAATATAGTATTGGCCGTTAGTGGTCATTACTGGGTAACAAGGATTTAGTGGTGTGGTGTGTAGCCTTAATCTAAGATGTTCACCACCGGAAGTTGTGTGTATCTTCCTGGATTGTGCCTCACTTGATTTAGACAGATCTATGGCTTCCAGAAGAAACACATTTGCCATCCACAAAATGGCCGCCAGAATTAACACATTTGCCATCCACAAATTGGCTTCCGGAAGAAACACATTTGCTATCCACAAAATGATTGCCACCAGAATTAACAGATGGCACATCCACAAAATGGCTGCCATTTGCAAAACTTGAAATATTCTTTATCTTTCAAGCTGCAAATTCAAACAAACATGGTATTAGAATATTTTTCTTTGGTATTGAAAATAATTTCTCCAAAACAATGCTGTATTAACCTTTGATCAACTTTGAACTTTGGCATGTGTCATCTGACTGCCTGGCTCCTGTTTTTTTGAATCCTTGATGTATTTAACCCCTTCACCCCCAAGGGTGGTTTGCACGTTAATGACGGGCCAATTTTTACAATTCTGACCACTGTCTCTTTATGAGGTTATAACTCTGGAACGCTTCAACGGATCTTCGCGATTCTGAGAATGTTTTCTCGTGACATATTGTACTTCACGTTAGAAGTAAAATTTCTTCGATATAACTTGCGTTTATTTTTGAAAAAAACGCAAATATGGCGAAAATTTTTAGAATTTTGCAATTTTCAAACTTTGAATTTTTATTCCCTTAAAACAGAGAAATATATCACACAAAATAGTTAAGAAATAACATTTCCCACATGTCTACTTTACATAAGCACAATTTTGGAACCAAAATTTTTTTTTTGTTAGGAAGTTATAAGGGTTAAAAGTTGACCAGCGATTTCTCATTTTTACAACAAAATTTACAAAGCCATTTTTTTTAGGGACCACCTCTCATTTGAAGTCACTTTGAGGGGTCTATATGGCAGAAAATACCCAAAAGTGACACATTCTAAAAACTGCACCCCTCAAGGTACTCAAAACCACATTCAAGAAGATTATTAACCCTTCAGGTGCTTCACAGGAACTAAAGCAACGTGGAAGGAAAAAATGAATATTTAACTTTTTAGCCACAAAAATGATCTTTTACAAACTTTTTTTTTATTTTCACAAGGGTAAAAGGAGAAAATGGACAGATAAGGTTGTTATGCAATTTCTCCTGAGTACACCAATACCCAATATGTTGGGGAAAACCACTGTTTGGGCACACGGCAGAGCTCGTAAGGTAAGGAGCGCCGTTTGACTTTTTCAAACTAAAATTGGCTGGAATTGAGATTGGACGCCATGTCGTGTTTGGAGAGCCCCTGATGCGCCTAAACAGTGGAAACAACCACAAGTGACACCATTTTGGAAACTAGACCCCCTAAGGTACTTATCTAGATCTGTTGTGAGCACTTTGAACCCCCAAGTGTTTCACAAAAGCTTATAATGCCTGGGTGTGAAAAAAAAAAAAAAACAATTTTCCACAAAAATGATTTTTTAGTCCCAAATTTTTGAATTTTCCCAAGGAAATTGGACCCCAAAAGTTGTTGTCCAATTTGTCCTGAGTACGCTGATACCCCATATGTGGGGGGGGAAACTGTTTGGGTGCACGGCAGGGCTTGGAAAGGAAGTAGTAACGTTTTGGAATGCAGACGTTGATGGGGGTCATGTTCCGTTTGCAGTGCCCCAGATGAGCCTAAACAGTGGAAACCCCCCACAAGTGACCACATTTTGGAAACTAGACCCCCTAAGGAACTTATCTAGATCTTTGGTGAGCACTTTGAACCCCCAAGTGCTTCACACAAGTTTATAATGCCCGGGCATGAAAATAAAAAATCCTATTTTTTTCCCACAAAAATTATCTTTTAGTCACTAATTTTTTATTTTCCCAAGGATAACAGGAGAAATTGGACCACATATGTTGTTGTCCAATTTGTCCTGAGTACGCTGATACCCCATATGTGGGGGGGAACCACTGTTTGGGCGCACGGCAGAGCTCGGAATGGAAGGAGCACCATTTGACTTTTTCCAACCAAAATTGGCTGGAATTGAGATTGGATGCCATGTTGCATTTGGAGAGCCCCTGATGTGCCTAAACAGTGGAAACCCCCCACAAATGACCCCATTTGGGAAACTAGACCCCCTAAGGAACTTTTCTAGATCTTTGGTGAGCAATTTGAACCCCCAAGTGCTTCACACAAGTTTATAATGTAGAGCCGTAAAATTTAAAAATCATATTTTTTCCACAAAAATGATCTTTTCACCCCAATTTTTATTTTTCCAAGGGTAACAAGACTCCAAAAGTTATTGTGCAATTTGTCCTGAGTGCGCTGATACCCCATATGTGGGGGTAAACCACTGTTTGGGTGCATGGCAGAGTTTGGAAGGGAAGGAGCGCCGTCTGACTTTTTCAACGCAGAATTGGCTGGACGCCATGTCGTGTTTGGAGAGCTCCTGATCTGCCTAAACAGTGGAAACCCCCATAAATGACACCATTTTGGAAACTAGACCCCTCAAGGAACTTATCTAGATGTGTGGTGAGAACTTTTAACCCCCAGGTGTTTCATTAAAGTTTATAACGTACAGCCGTAAAATAAAAAATCTTTTTTTTTTTATAAAAATGATTTTTTCGCCCCAATATTTTATTTTCACAAGGGTAACAGAAGAAATTGGAACCCAAAAGTTGTTGTCCAATTTGTCCTGAGTACGCTGATACCCAATATGTGGGAGAAAACTACTGTATGGGCGCACGTCAGGGCTCGGAAGGGAAGTAGTGACGTTTTGGATTGCAGACTTTGATGGAATGGTCTGGGGGCGTCATGTCACATTTGGAGAGCCCCTGATGCACCTATACAGTGGAAACCCCCCACAAGTGACCCCATTTTGTCAAATAGCCCCCACAAGGAACTTATCTAGATGTGTGGTGAGCACTTTGAACCCCGAAGTGCTTCACAGAAGTTTATAACGTACAGCCGTAAAAATAAAAAATCTTTTTTTTTTTTTTACAAAAAATGATTTTTTCGCCCCCAATATTTTATTTTCACAAGGGTAACAGGAGAAATTGGACCCCAAATGTTGTTGTCCAATTTGTCCTGAGTACGCTGATACCCAATATGTGGGAGAAAACTACTGTATGGGCGCACGTCAGGGCTCGGAAGGGAAGTAGTGACGTTTTGGATTGCAGACTTTGATGGAATGGTCTGGGGGCGTCATGTCGCATTTGGAGAGCCCCTGATGCGCCTAAACAGTGGAAACCCCCCACAAGTGACCCCATTTTGGAAAATAGACCCCACAAGGAACTTGTCTAGATGTGTGGTGAGCACTTTGAACCCCGAAGTGCTTCACAGAAGTTTATAACGCACAGCCGTAAAAATAAAAAATCCTTTTTTTTTTGCAAAAATGATTTTTTTGCCCCAATATTTTATTTTTACAAGGGTAACAGGAGAAATTGGACCCCAAAAGTTGCTGTCCAATTTGTCCTGAGTACGCTGATATCCAATATGTGGGAGAAAACTACTGTATGGGTACACGTTGGGGCTCGGAAGGGAAGTAGTGACGTTTTGGATTGCAGACTTTGATGGAATGGTCTGGGGGCGTCATGTCGCATTTGGAGAGCCCCTGATGCGCCTAAACAGTGGAAATCCCCAACAAGTGACCCCATTTTGGAAAATAGACCCACAAGGAACTTATTAGAGTGTGTGGTGAGCGCTATGAAGCCCCAAGTTCTTCACAGAAGTTTATAATGTACAGCCGTAAAAACAAAAAAATAATTTTTTTTGTACAAAAATGATATTTTCGCCCCCAGTTTTTTATTTTCCCAAGGGTAACAGAAGAAATAGGACAAATTGCACAATAACTCTTGGGGTCCAGAGTACGCTGATACCCCATATGTGGGGATAAACTACTGTTTGTACGCATGGCAGAGCTGAGAAGTGAAGGAGCACCGTTTGACTTTTTCAACGCAGAATTGGCTGGAATTGAGATCAGACGCCATGTCACATTTGGAGAGCCCCTGATGTGCCTAAACAGCGGAAACCCCCAATTCTAACTCCAACCCTAACCCCAACACACCCCTAACCCTAGTCCCAACCCTAACCACAAACCTAACCCTAACACACCCCTAATCCCAACCCTAACCCTAATCCTAACTTTAGCGCCAACCCTAACCCTAACTTTAGCCGCAACCCTAACCCTAATGGGAAAATGGAAATAAATACTTTTTTTTAATTTTATTATTTTTCCCTTACTAAGGGGGTGATAAAGGGGGGTTTGATTTACTATTTATAGCGGGTTTTTATGATCGGCAGCTGTCACGCTAAAAGACGCTTTTTATTCCAAAAATAGTTTTTGCATCATCACATTTTGAGAGCTATAATTTTTGCATATTTTGGCCCACAGAGTCATGTGAGGTCTTATTTTTTGCGGGACGAGTTGACGTTTTTATTGGTACCATTTTTGAGCACGTGACGTTTTTTGATCGCTTTTTATTTCGATTTTTGGGAGGTTAGAATGAACAAAAATCAGCAATTCATGAATTTCTTTTGGGGGAGGCGTTTATACCGTTCCGCGTGTGGTAAAATTGATAAAGCAGTTTTATTCTTCGGGTCAGTACGATTATGGCGATACCTAATTTATATCATTTTTTCATGTTTTGGCGCTTTTATAGAATAAAAACAATTTTATATAAAAAATAATTATTTTTGCATCGCTTTATTCTGCGAGCTATAACTTTTTTATTTTTTCGCTGATGATGCTGTATGATGGCTCGTTCTTTGCAGGACAAGATGACGTTTTCATCGGTGCCATGTTTATTTATATCGGTCTTTTTGATCGCGTTTATTCCACTTTTTGTTCGGCGGTATGATGATAAAGCATTGATTTTTTGCTTAGTTTTTTTTTTTTTTTTTAAGGGGTTCACTAAAGGGGTTAACTAGTGGGACAATTTTATAGGGGGGGTCGTTACGGACGCGGCGATACCAAATATGTGTACTTTTATTGCTTTTTTTTTTATTTACAGGAAGAAGTGAATTTATTGGGGATTATATATTTTTTTTTTTATTTATTTTGGATTTTTTTTTAAAACATGTTTATTTTTATTTTTTTAACTTTTTTACTTTGTGCCAGGGTGGGACATCACTGTATTTTATCAGATCGCTGGTGTGACAGTGTGCACAGCACTCTGTCACACCAGCGATCGCTCAGGCAGTGCAGCAGGCTTCTCAGTGCCTGCTCTCGGCAGGCACTGAGGTAGCCGCCTCCCTCCAGGACCCCGGCGCCATCTTGGATCCGGGTCCTGGGAGGGAGGAAGCCCTCAGAACAGCGCGATCACATCGCCCTGCTCTGAGGGTCTCAGGGGGGCGCGCAGGGAGCCCCCACCCTGCGCGATCCTCCCCTGTGCCCCCAGTACACCGCGATCATGTTTGATCGCGGTGTGCAAGGGGTTAATGTGCCGGGAGCGGTCCGTGACCGCTCCTGACACACAGTCATGGGTGTCAGCTGTGATAATCAGCTGACACCCGGCCGCGATCGGCTGCGCTCCCCCCGGGAGCGCGTCCGATCGCACGAGACGTACTATCCCGTCCATGGTCATACGGGCCCAGGTACCATGGACGGGATAGTACGTCCGATGGCAGTAAGGGGTTAAGCAAGGTACTGTTAGAACATATGTAAGCTATATGTGGTATTTTCCTGAAGAAGGGGTGGTATTCACCCTGAAACGCATAGATTAAACCACTTCTTAACTGCTACTACGTCTTGGAAATCTATTATTTGGGCAGCGCTGATTGGAATTCACATCTTTTCTGCAGTGTATTGTATTGTCGGGTCGTCGACAAACTGTGGATCTGCGGCAGCCTCTCCTACATGTGCTTTAACCACCTAATACCAGGTGAGCAGCTTCCTTCTTAAAAAGTGCTAACTTACTACCGGGTAAGACCCTTTGTGCTTTGTGTCTCCCTTGCTTTATCTATTAAGTTGCAAAAACATTATGATTCCCTGACTGCTTTTGAGTTGCACGTAGCAGGGCTTTGGGGTACTCGGCACCGAGCCCGTTCACTTCACTGGGGTAGCGCATCTCGTTCCGTTGCCCTGGGCGCTCACTAAAGGGGGATATTTACAGGGGATTGTAGAAATGTAGAAATGTTCGTGACGCCACCTGTGGTTTCTGATCAGGGTGACCAGCGCTGCAGGGCGAATCCTCTGAGGGGTTGTTACTGGGCAGCAAGGTGTTAAGTCTTCCACAGGTAAGACTGATCCCTCGAGGTATATGGCGGTGCAGGGGTGAAGGAGCAATAATACAGACACACATAAGACAGACTCTTTCTGTACCTTTACTGGTGATGAAGTTGCAGGTACGTCCCGGGAGGCCGTCAGGGTGGAGGATGCACGTCCAATAATCCACTGAGTAGGTGTAAGGCCTCCTTACGTCTATTTGTGTGTAAGTTCCTAACTTGCATGAAACAAAGTTTAACTCCGTACAAAACATCTACGCCCGTCTGACATTGTGGTGGAGCCTTCTTTTGGACAGAACTAAGTCTCTATCTGCAGCGTCCTGCTAGACTCCTGTTCTTCCTGACCCCGGTTACGTACCAGCACTGTTGGGCCCCTCTGTGACCTGAAGTCCAGCAGGGTCTCTGGTTTTTCCCACTAGCCGTGAAGGTACTAGCAAGCTCGGACCCGGTATCCGGTAGTGCAGAGTGGAGGTAAGCTATCGTTGCTATTTCTCCTCAGTCACTCTCTCTTCCCTTTTCCACTTGCCTGTCGTCCTACTCTCACCACTATCATAAGCACAAGCAGCAGTAGATGTCAGCTTCCTTCTCTTCACCGCTCTCCAAGCGTCGGCACGCTTACTTTCTGAAACAGCTCACTGTTGGAATCTCAGTGGACTCAACCTTGACCAGACCAAGTGGCAATCCTTTCCACTACACTGGACTCCACTATATAAGCTGAGTGTTTGTTGAAGTCCTCAGGCTTTCAGATAAGTCTTTCTTTCTGGCTAGAGTTCCCTCTCAGCATGTCTGAGGTAACTAGCTCGTTTTCTTCCGTCTCGTCTGACAGGAATGTCTCTCTCCTCTCACTCTCTGAGGTGTTCTCTGTTCTGAGGTAAAACCAAAGACTAGCTAACTCGCAGCTAGACTGCCTTATCTACTGCTGTCATTTCAAGGGCTCCCTCTGGTGGTACCAGGGAAAAATGTGAAATGTTGTGTGCAATGGTTATCGTGGATTTACCTTTCCGTGCATCCTCCAGGGTGACATGTGGCTCCAGTCACAGCTGGGCTACACATCCCACCCTAGTTAATATCAGCACTCCCGGGCTGAAAAAGAAAACAATTTTTTATATATAACATCAACAAAACATAATTATAACTCTTCCCTTGCGGGAGGTAAGGACACTTCAAACGTTTCATAATACAAGTAACATATATACAAATATTTACACAATCTTATTTTCCATTTTTACACTCGGATATTGGTTTACTGAATTACTTTGCTAGGCCTACTCTTGGTACCTAACAGGTAACCTTCCCTTCGTTGTGCGTACTGACCTACGTGGTGTGGTGTCAGGTATAGTAGCCTCTAGCCTATCTGTCCTGCGTGCTGGCAAACTGTAATACTGCCTTAACCTCTCTAGGGATCTGGCAAGCATACTGGTGGCTGGGCGATGCGGTTCTGTTTCACTAGGGGATTCTTCTGGTAGTTCCACGTCTTGAGGTTCCATTTCTTGAGACTCTACTTCTAGAGGTGCTACAGGTGCAGGTTCCTCTTGAACTATTTCTTCTGCTGCGGCAACTGGCTCAACTGGACGTTGAAGCGCTTCTTGTGGTTGGTAAAATTGAAGTACTGGAATAATCACAGCATCCCCGATACAAGGCCAATCTGCAGGAAAATCTCCTAAGTCCGTGTGTATGACTTCACCTGATTTCTCTTTTTCCATAACAAGTTCTTCCTCGTGAAGTTTTAACATGTCTGGACACAGTTTTAGGTGGTCTCTGGATACTGTGGTTGTCGTCTTTCCTCCATCTTTGCTAATGGTACAGGTTTTCCTGTTGTCAAACTTGGAATCTTTCACGACATATGGCTCTTTTTCCCACTGATCATCCAATTTGTGCATTCTTCTTTTTCTTTTTAGCACAATTTCTCCAGGCATAAAAGGTTCAGCTGGCGCACTTTTGTTGTAGTTCTCCTCTTGCTTTTCCCTTACTTTATTGAGACTATCTTCCACGCAGGCTTGTACTCTCCTGTACTGTTCCTGTCGGTTTGTGTCCCAATCTTCAGTAGTAACATCAGCTTCTGGTTCTACAACACCAAGTTCCAAATCCATGGGCAGCTTTCCTGGTCTTGCTCGCATAAGGTAGGCTGGAGTGCAGTTGGTGGAACTCACCGGTATGTGGTTGTACAGATCTACCAGGTCAGGTAGTAGGTCTGGCCACCGATTCCTCTCCTCCAGTGGTACCGTCTTCAGCAGATCAATGACTATGTGATTCATCTTTTCACAGAGACCGTTTGTTTGGGGGTGGTACGGTGTGGTTCTTATCTTCTTACACCCGTACAAGTGACAGAACTCTTTAAACAATTCGGCTTCAAAGGCAGGACCCTGATCTGTTAACACTTGCTCTGGATATCCATGGGGTCTGCAGAAATATGCCTGAAACATCTTTGCTGCTGTTTCAGCTGTCAGATCTTTGACAGGGGCGACCACCAGGAACCTGGAGTAGTGATCCACCATTGTCAGGGCATATCAGTATCCTGACCTGCTGGGTGACAACTTGACATGGTCCAAGGCCACGATCTCCAAGGGATGAGTCGTCTTGATGGGCTGCAGGGGTGCTTTCTGGCTACTGTAGTCTTTTCTTCGGAGGCTACAGGACGCACAGTTTTTACACCATTTCTCGATGGAACTTCGCATTCCCACCCAGTAGAAACGACACTTCAACAGGGTTTCCAGCTTCTTCCAGCCAAAGTGCCCCGCTCGATCGTGGTAGGCTTCCAACACCATCTGGATGTCTGTTCTGGGGACTACTATCTGCCATACCATCTCATGGGTTCTGGGGTTGACGTACCTTCGGCACAGCTTCTCTCGGTAGATAAATAGCCGGCTTCTCTCGTTCCACAGCTGCTTTGCTTGTTGAGACGCATCCGTCTCCAAGGAGGAACCTTCCTGAGTTATCAGTTCCTTGATGTGGCTGACAACCGGGTCACTGTTCTGGGTCTCCTTCCAGCTGTGGTGAGGTAAAGGGTTTAACGTCTTACCACGCTGCCTCCTGTAGGCTCGTTGCTCGTGGATCATCCCATTTCTGTGGAATGCAGGTAGCTCAATCTCTTCTAGGTCATCCGGTTCCTCTTCCGTGTCGGACTCATGCGGCATTCTGGACAAGGCATCAGCGTTGGCATTCTTACGGCCCGCCCTGTACTTGATTGTGAACTGATAGTTCGATAGCCGAGCCATCCATCGTTGCTCCATGGCTCCCAGCTTGGCTGTTTCAAGATGTGTCAAGGGGTTATTGTCTGTGTAAGCAGTGAACTTGCTGGAGGCTAGGTAATGCTTGAATCTTTCTGTAATGGCCCAGACCAGCGCCAGGAACTCCAACTTGAAGCTGCTATAATTCTCTGGGTTTCTCTCGGTCGGCCGGAGCTTCCTGCTTGCATATGCGATTACTTTTTCCAGGCCATTTTGCTTCTGACTGAGGACAGCTCCCAATCCTTCGTTGCTGGCATCAGTGTACAGCAGAAACAGCTGGCTGTAGTCAGGGTAGGCTAAGATTTCATCGCCTGTCAGGATCTCTTTCATCTCTTTGAATGCCTCAGCTTGTTCTTTACCCCAGTGGAATGGAGGATTTCTGCTCTTGAGGGGTTGACCTACCAGGAGGTCCTGCAGAGGCGCTGCTTTCTTGGTGTAGTCCTTTACAAACCTCCGGTAGTAACCTGTCAGTCCCAGGAACTGGCGCACCTCCTTGAGATTCCTTGGTTCTGGCCATTTCTGGATGGCAGTGATCTTCTCGGGGTCCGGCGCTACTCCTTCTGAGCTGACAATATGTCCCAAGTACTGTACCTTTTGTTTGAGCAGATGGCACTTTGAAGGCTTCAGTTTCATCCCATACTTGGACAGTGACTCGAATACCTCTGCCAGGTGCTTCAGATGATCCTCATACGTCTTGGAGTACACAATTACGTCGTCCAGGTACAGCAACACGGTTTCAAAGTTGAGATGTCCCAGGCAACTCTCCATCACTCTCTGGAACGTTCCCGGGGCACTGCTGAGTCCAAACGGCATCCTGTCAAACTCACAGAGTCCCATTGGGGTGGTGAAAGCCGTCTTCTCCCGATCCTCCTCAGCCACAGCTACTTGCCAGTACCCACTAGTGAGGTCAAGGGTGGAAAAGTAGTTAGCAGTTTTCAAGGCAGCTAAGGATTCCTCAATGCGTGGTAAAGGGTATGCATCTTTATGTGTTATGCGATTTACTTGTCTGTAATCTACACACATTCTCATGCTTCCATCCTTTTTCTTAACTAGGACTAGAGGTGCTGCCCAGGGACTACAACTATCCCTTATCACCCCTGCTTCCTTCATGTCACGCAACATTTCCTTAGCTTTCTGGTAGTGTGCTGGAGGTATAGGCCTATACCGCTCTTTGATGGGAGGATGACTGCCTGTAGGGATATGATGCTGTACTCCCTTAATTGTCCCAAAGTCAAGTGGATGTTTGCTAAATACCTGTGTGTACTCCTGTACCACCCGTAGTACTCCCTGTTTCTGGTGGGCGGGAGTGGTGTCTGTCCCGACATGGAGCTGCTGACACCAATCCTCCACCTGGGTTGCTGGGTCATTATCCTCCGCTGGTTGGCGGGAGGCTAAGGACTCTGTCGTGAGAATAGAGTTGTTATCTACGGTATGTAATTTAGCAACTGTGGCATAGCATGGTAAATTCACTTCATCTTCTCCCCAGTTGAAAAGACGTACTGGTACTCTCCCATTTCGTACTTCTACTACCCCTCTAGCAGTCAAGAGTGTAGGTCTGTGCTCTGAACAATGGGGCTCTACTACTGCTTGGTAGTTCTGTCCTCTCAGACCTATTGCTGCTCTACACCATATTAGCATTTCACTCATTGGGGGTATCACAATGGGGTTCGGGTCTGTCACCCGTACATTACCAATTTCACCATCTGTCAGCTTCGCTTGCTGCTGGCACATCAGGGCCCGGATCTCCCTCTGGATCACTCCCTTTTGCTTTGGCTTGGCAACTTCAGCGAGCTGTTGAGCAAAAACACAACTTCTCCCAGACAGTTACTAATAATGTTTGTACCTAAAACCACATTTAAGCCATTTTCCTCATTTACAGTCTTTACTACTGAGTCCCCGGTCCTTCAGCTCCACTCTGCCCACCTTTACGTCCACGTTTTTGGCTCCGAGTATATCAACAGGGAGACCATTAGAGGCATACTGTCAAGATCCCGTCTGGGTTGGAGCCGATGTTACTGCAAACACTAGGGGAAGCAGAGGCAGGTAGCGTAGTCAGGTGGCAGCCGGAGGTCGGTACACAGGAAAGGCAGTTCAGTAGCAGAGGAGCAGGCAGATAACGTAGTCAGGTGGCAGGCCGAGGTCAGTTCACAGGAGAGCAGTGTTTGTAGCAGAGGAGCAGGCAGATAACGTAGTCAGGTGGCAGCCGGAGGTCGGTACACAGGAAAGGCAGTTCGGTAGCAGAGGAGCAGGCAGATAACATAGTCAGGTGGCAGCCGGAGGTCGGTACACAGGAAAGGCAGTTCGGTAGCAGAGGAGCAGGCAGATAACGTAGTCAGGTGGCAGCCGGAGGTCGGTACACAGGAAAGGCAGTTCGGTAGCAGAGGAGCAGGCAGATAACATAGTCAGGTGGCAGCCGGAGGTCGGTACACAGGAAAGGCAGTTCGGTAGCAGAGGAGCAGGCAGATAACGTAGTCAGGTGGCAGGCCGAGGTCAGTTCACAGGAGAGCAGTGTTTGTAGCAGCAGGAACAGCAGGAGAAAGAGCTTGACTAAAGGCTGGAAGCACAATAATCTCGCAATGACACACACCACAGGGCCAGGTTTATATAGGGCGTGTAATTGGCAATCAGAGGCCAAAGAGAGAGCACTGGGTGAAGCCGATCAGGAAGAACAGTCAATGGTATCCGGGTTCAGTAAGGAACTTTGTAGCCAGCAGAATAGCTCAGATGGTAGAGCTGCTGGCCGGTGGACAAGAGACACTGGGTTCGATTCCTGACAGTACTCCCCTCCTTCCAGGATGGCCTCTGGACATCTCAGGAGCTGGCCTATCTGGGTACCTCTGATGGAAGGCTCTTGTAAGTCCAGGAGCATGGACGTTGTCCTTTGGTTCCCATGAATTCTCCTCTGGTCCGTAACCTTCCCACTGCACCAGATACTGCAGTTTACCTCTGAATTTTCGGGAGTCCAGAATCTTATTCACAATGTACTCTTCTTCACCACGGATCCTTTCTGGTGGAGGAGGTGGCTGAATTCTTCCTGGAAACGGGTTTTCACAGAAGGGTTTGAGCAAGGATATGTGAAATACTGGATGAATCTTTAGATTGTTGGGAAGTTTTAAACGAAAAGCAACCTGGTTAATTTTTGCAGAAATTTGAAAAGGTCCAATGAATTTCTGACCCAATTTGGAGGATGGCACATGTGTCTTAAGGTTTTTAGTGGACAGCCAAACTTTGTCTCCAACCTGAAGAGCAGGGGGCACTCTCCGATGTTTATCTGCTGCTTCCTTATATACTTCCTGGGTCTTGAGTAATATCTCTGATAATTCCTTCTGGGATTCCTGTAATTTTGCAAGCCTGTCATTAACAGCAGGAATGGGAGTGTTCACTGGCAGATTAGGGATAAATACTGGATGTACTCCATAATTAGCAAAAAATGGGGTTTGAGATGTAGCGCTATGTATGGAGTTGTTGTAGGCAAACTCTGCTGTTGGTAAATAGTCCACCCAGTCATCCTGAAGATAGGAAATGAAGCAACGGAGGTATTGCTCCAAAGTCTGGTTCGTTCTCTCCGTCTGGCCATTGGACTGAGGATGGAAAGCGGTAGAAAGATTCACCGTGACTCCCAAGGCTGTACAGAAACTCTTCCAAAATTTTGACGTAAACTGAACGCCTCTGTCAGACACCACGTTGTTAGGAATTCCATGTAACCTGAATACCTCTTTGATCATCAGTTCTGCAGTTTTTTCAGCAGTAGGAATTCCTTCAGTTGGGATAAAGTGGGCCATTTTTGTGAGTCGGTCCACTATGACAAGGATGACGGTCATCTGTTTGGAAGGGGGTAGTTCCACAATAAAATCCATGGAAATAGATCCCCAAGGCCTGGATGGAACTGGGAGTGGTTGCAAGAGTCCTAGAGGAGACGATCGTGGGGTCTTGTTTCGTGCGCATGTTAAACAGGTTGAAACATATTTCCTCACATCCTTCCTACAATTAGGCCACCAAAAGAAACGAAGTAGTAAGTCTTGTGTTTTTGCAACTCCAGGATGTCCTGCCAGTTTAGAATCATGGACACTTTTGAGGACTTCAAGGCGAGAAGATTCAGGTACATATATTTTGTGTTTCTGCATCCAAAACCCCTCTTTGAATGAAAGATCGACGTCTTCCGAAGGATGGTTAAGGAAAGAGTCCTCTTGATATCCATCTTTAATTCTATTACATAGTCCTCTAGAGTGCAATATTCCCAAAAAATTTTTAGGGCCTAGAATTGTATCGTCATTACTAGACCTCTCCTGAGGTTCCGAACACATCCTGGACAGGGCGTCAGCCTTGCCATTTCTTGAACCAGGCCGGTAAGAAATTATAAAATTGAATCTTGAGAAAAATAAGGCCCATCGTGCTTGTCTTGCAGACAATCTTTTTGCTGTACGGAGGAATTCAAGATTCTTGTGGTCCGTGAGGACAGTCACAGGGTGATTGGCACCTTCCAGAAGATGTCTCCACTCGGAGAAGGCAACTTTAATGGCTAACAGTTCTTTATTACCGATGTCGTAGTTCTTTTCTGCAGATGACATGGTGTGGGAAAGAAACGCACATGGGTGAAGTTGCATCTTGTCCCCAACTCGCTGAGACAGAATGGCTCACACAGCAGAGTCCGAGGCGTCCACTTCGACAGTAAATGGCAATTCAGGATTTGGGTGTACTAACAATGGAGCAGACGTAAAAAGAGTTTTCAACTTGTCAAAAGCCTCCTGTGCCTCCGGAGACCAGAAAAATGCTTTGGTCTTTTTTGTTAGTGTAGTAATTGGTAGTATGATCCGTGAAAAGTTCTTTATAAATTTTCGGTAAAAATTTGCAAATCCTATGAAACGCTGGACGTCTTTTAAATTTCTTGGAACAGGCCAGTCCACTACACATTGATTTTGCCGGGATCCATGCTCAGACCTTCTGGGGAGATGATATATCCCAGAAATTGGATACTGGTTTGTTCAAACTCACATTTTTCAAGTTTAATGTAAAGATGGTTCTCCTGTAGTCGTTCCAGGACTAACTGGACGTGCCTGCGATGCTCTTCCAAGGTGTCTGAAAATATAAGAATGTCATCGAGATAAGCCACAACTAATTGGTCCAAGAAATCTCGAAATACATCATTAATAAAATGTTGAAAGGTGGCTGGGGCATTGCTAAGCCAAAGGTCATAACCAGAGATTCAAAATGTTCATATCTCGTTCTGAAGGCGGTCTTCCACTCATCTCCTGGGCGAATTCGTATGAGGTTGTAAGCCCCTCTAAGATCCAGCTTCGTAAAGATTTTCGCAGAACGGAGTCTCTCAAATAGTTCAGGAATCAAGGGTAGCGGGTAGCGATTCTTGACAGTGATATTATTCATCTCTCTGTAGTCAATACATGGCCGCAGAGTGGAGTCTTTCTTTTCAACAAAGAACAGGGGTGCCCCAGCTGGAGATGTGGAAGGTCGAATAAAGCCTTTCTCTAAATTTTCATCCAGGAACTTTCTTAATACCTTCAATTCAGGTTCGGAAAGATTGTAAATCCGTCCAAATGGAATGGTTGCTCCTGGCAGCAATTCAATGGGACAGTCGTAAGGACGGTGAGGAGGTAATTGATCTGCTTTCTTCTTACTGCAGACATCAGAGAACTGCTGATATTGAGGTGGTAGTTTCTCTTCCTTCTCATGCGAAATCTCAGAGATTTGGACTTGTTGGAGAACAGGGGGTTCCTTATGACAATTATTCTTATAGTAGTCAGATGGAAAGGTGATGGTCCTTGATGCCCAGTTGATAGAAGGGTTATGGCCCGAAAACCAGGGGATCCCTAGAATAACCGGAAATTTCGGAGATGAAATAAGGTGGAAACTGACAGCTTCATGATGATCCGGTTCGATACAAATCTCCAGTTTGATTGTCTCATGCGTGACAGGTCCAGAAGACAAAGGTGATCCACCCACAGTTTCCATTTCAATTGGTGTGGATTTGGTCCTACTGGAAATATTATTATCACGTGTAAATTTTAAGTCCATAAAATTTCCTCCTGCTCCCGAATCCAACAGGGCAGAGCATTGTATTTTTTGGGTGCCCATTACAACCTGAATGGGGATTACAAAATGAGATGATGTAGTATGTATTTTGTCTAGTTCTGGCGTTACTGATGAGATAGTCTGCAAGATGGAATCCGACTGCTGAGAAAGGTCCATATTGCTGGCAGACCTGTTGTTGGTAAAGGCTATAGTCCTTTTGTTAGGACAGTTGATGGCATAGTGTCCAGGGTCCCACAATAGAGGCAGAGATGTTCTGCACGTCGCCTCTCCTTCTCCTGTGCAGAGAGTGGTCTTCGGATGACGTCGATCTGCATCGGTTCAGACACGCCTTGCGTCTTTTCTTGGTGGTCTGATGCTGAAAATGAGAAGCCAGGGCTATTCCCAAGTGCTCGCAGTCTCTCCTTTCTCCTTTCAGTAAGTCTTTGGTCAATCCGGATACATAGTTGAATAAAGTCCTCCAACTGATCAGGGGTCTCAACCCTGGCAAGCTCGTCTTTCACTGGTTCTGATAACCCTCGTCGAAATTGACTTCTCTGGGCCGCTGGATTCCAGGTGGTGTCGGCCACCCAGCAACGGAACTCCGATGTATATTCCGCAACAGAGCGACGTCCTTGGCGCAAATTATGTAATTTGGTTTCTGCTGTGGCACAGCAGTTTGGGTCATCAAAAACTTGATTCATAGCTGCGGTGAAGGCTTCCAGGTCATTAAGGAGGTCATAGTCCTTTTCTACATAAGGTGAAGCCCAAGCAAGAGCTTCATCTGTCAGGAGATTTATCATGAAAAAAACTTTCTTCCTCTCACTGGTAAAGGGAGCAGGTTGCATCTGGAAGTATATGCGGCATTGATTGAGGAATCCTCGGTACTGCTGGCGATCCCCACTGAACTTTGCAGGCAGCGGCAGCCGCACGTTTGATTCGGACCCTGAATTGTGCATATCCAGAAGTTGTTTTTGTAGCTCAGTTACTTCCTGTTGTATCACCGTGAAAACAGTTTGTAACTTGGAATATTTTCCTTGAGAATCAGTACAAAAACTTTGAAGCTCCGTAACTTGCCGCCTCAGGGTGTTCACAGCGGACTCCATTTTGGCGCGAGATTATTCTGTCAGGATCCCGTCTGGGTTGGAGCCGATGTTACTGCAAACACTAGGGGAAGCAGAGGCAGGTAGCTTAGTCAGGTGGCAGCCGGAGGTCGGTACACAGGAAAGGCAGTTCAGTAGCAGAGGAGCAGGCAGATAACGTAGTCAGGTGGCAGGCCGAGGTCAGTTCACAGGAGAGCAGTGTTTGTAGCAGAGGAGCAGGCAGATAACGTAGTCAGGTGGCAGCCGAAGGTCGGTACACAGGAAAGGCAGTTCGGTAGCAGAGGAGCAGGCAGATAACGTAGTCAGGTGGCAGCCGGAGGTCGGTACACAGGAAAGGCAGTTCGGTAGCAGAGGAGCAGGCAGATAACGTAGTCAGGTGGCAGGCCAAGGTCAGTTCACAGGAGAGTAGTGTTTGTAGCAGCAGGAACAGCAGGAGAAAGAGCTTGACTAAAGGCTGGAAGCACAATAATCTCGCAATGACACACCCACAGGGCCAGGTTTATATAGGGCGTGTAATTGGCAATCAGAGGCCAAACGAGAGAGCACTGGGTGAAGCCAATCAGGAAGAACAGTCAATGGTATCCGGGTTCAGCAAGGAACTTTGTAGCCAGCAGAATAGCTCAGATGGTAGAGCTGCTGGCTGGTGGACAAGAGACACTGGGTTCGATTCCTGACACATACACAGCAAAGTCAGGGCTCAGGGGCTGGAGACCGTCCATGGACCAAAACTTATTATACAGGACATCAGGTATGATGGTCACCTGAGATCCAATGTCCAGCAGGGCAGGGATTGCGATCCCGTCCAGGATGATGGACAGGTAAGGTCTTCCTCCCACAAACCTGCTGTTCCAGTCTGAGGGGCCTGATGAGTCTATTCCTGGGTGTTGGCCCTCGGACCCAGGATCTGCTCGTTTAAAGGACACTGTCGGGCTAGATGACCTTCTCTGTTGCAACGGTAGCAGATGATCTCTCGGCGAGGATGGTGCTGATCAGGGGTCGCTCCTGGGGGTGGCGTTGTCCTCCTCCGGTGGGGCGACGTCCTCCTTTTCCTCCGGTTCATCCAAGGGACATCCTCTGGGCAGTCAGCTAGCAGGATCTTTCCTCCTTCTTCCTTCCGCAGTTTCAGGGCACCCATTACAGCGGCCAGGTTTTTAGTCAGCTGGCGCACTTCTGAGCTCAGACAGTCCAACTCAGTAGGGGGCGCCACCTGCGTTTTGGCTTTCGCCACCAGCGGGAAAAAGGTGGATGCTGCTGGCTTTAGAGTGGCTTCACCCGGTGATACTGGGTTGCCACCTCAGGCTTCTCCGGGGGTCGCAGTCCTTTTATAGCCATATCTTTTAAGGCATCAAAGGTAGCGTCAGGATGATCCAAGGACCACCAGTGCACAGTTCTGCTTTCAGCTTGGGACCTCAGTCCCTGTACAAATTGTTCCTTCAACATTTTGCTTTCATTAATAGCACTTATAGGGTTGACCTGTTTGAGAGCTCGCAGGGCCCCCTGTAGTTGGCAGGCGTAGTCCCTAATACTGTCATCTGGTCTCTGGGAGCATTGGTAAAACCTCATCCGGAGATCTGTTTCAGTGCGGTCTTCAAAAATAGTCTGTAGCTTTAAGAAAATTGAAAGCACTGATTCCTGGTCTGCAGCTGTCCAAGTCTCTACTTCCCTTTCTGCAGCACCAGTCAATTGTCCCAATACCACTGCAGCTCTTTGTTTCTCTGTCATAGGGTACATGTCCATTATGCTGCATATTTTGCGCTTGAACCCTGACAGGGTATCCGGCTTACCGCTATACTGAGGGAGCCACTTTGCTCCAGGCAGGCATGGGAGCGTCAGCGGTACTATCGGGGCCACTGGACCTGGTGAGGGGCCAGCGTTTCCATCCTGCGCGGCAGCGCCGGCGGGTAAGTCACCGGAGCGGTCGCCCTAGGCCGCGCTGTCAGCTTGTGGCTGCGACATGTCTGTGCCCCCCTAGTTAAGTGTGGCCTACCTTCTCCTGAAGGCTGCAGCTCTGCCAGGCACAGCGATGTGGAAGGACCTGCGTCGCCGGCGCTCTGACGTCAGAGCGATCACGGAAGCTCTTCACAGGACCTGCCGCCGCGTCAGCGTTGGGGGCGTGTCCGGGACTCCGCGCGCTTTCTGCAGGTACGCCCCTTCTCTTTGTGCTGTAGCGCTGTACTTTGGAGGGCAATGGCGGACAATTGGCACCAAAAATCACAACAACAGTAACACAGTCTCTTGCACAAAAACAGTCCACTTAGGCACACAGGACTCACATATAGCGAGCTTCTTATCCTGTTCGTGACGTCAAGTTTAGATGAGTCGCACGTAGCAGGGCTTTGGGGTACTCGGCACCGAGCCCGTTCACTTCACTGGGGGATGTCACGGGTAGCGCAGCTCGGTCCGTTGCCCTGGGCGCTCACTAAAAGGGGGATATTTACAGGGGATTGTAGAAATGTAGAAATGTTCGTGACGCCACCTGTGGTTTCTGATCAGGGTGACCAGTGCTGCAGGGTGAATCCTCTGAGGGGTTGTTACTGGGCAGCAAGGTGTTAAGTCTTCCACAGGTAAGACTGATCCCTCGAAGTATATGGCGGTGCAGGGGTGAAGGAGCAATAATACAGACACACACAAGACAGTCTCTTTCTGTACCTTTACTGGTGATGAAGTTGCAGGCATGTCCCGGGAGGCCGTCAGGGTGGAGGATGCACGTCCAATAATCCGCTGAGTAGGTGTAAGGCCTCCTTACGTCTATTTGTGTGTGAGTTCCTAACTTGCATGAAACAAAGTTTAACTCCGTACAAAACATCTACGCCCGGCTGACATTGTGTTAGAGCCTTCTTTTGGACAGAACTAAGTCTCTATCTGCAGCGTCCTGCTAGACTCCTGTTCTTCCTGACCCCGGTTACATACCAGCACTGTTGGGCCCCTCTGTGAACTGAAGTCCAGCAGGGTCTCCGGTTTTTCCCACTAGCCGTGAAGGTACTAGTAAGCTCGGACCCGGTGTCCGGTAGTGCAGAGTGGAGGTAAGCTATCGTTGCTATTTCTCCTCAGTCACTCTCTCTTCCCTTTTCCACTTGCCTGTCTCCTACTCTCACCACTATCATAAGCACAAGCAGCAGTAGATGTCAGCTTCCTTCTCTTCACCGCTCTCCAAGCGTCGGCACGCTTACTTTCTGAAACAGCTCACTGTTGGAATCTCAGTGGACTCAACCTTGACCAGACCAAGTGGCAATCCTTTCCACTACACTGGACTCCACTATATAAGCTGAGTATTTGTTGAAGTCCTCAGGCTTTCAGATAAGTCTTTCTTTCTGGCTAGAGTTCCCTCTCAGCATGTCTGAGGTAACTAGCTCGTTTTCTTCCGTCTCGTCTGACAGTAATGTCTCTCTCCTCTCACTCTCTGAGGTGTTCTCTGTTCTGAGGTAAAACCAAAGACTAGCTAACTCGCAGCTAGACTGCCTTATCTACTGCTGTCATTTCAAGGGCTCCCTCTGGTGGTACCAGGGAAAAATGTGAAATGTTGTGTGCAATGGTTATCGTGGATTTACCTTTCCGTGCATCCTCCAGGGTGACATGTGGCTCCAGTCACAGCTGGGCTACACACTTTGGCCTTGCGACGACACCTCAACATTTCTTGCTGGTGTGCTAACCGGTGGGCTTACAGTGGGGGAAGAGATGGAGCGTTGCTGACTACCTTCAGTCGGAGCAGGTGCACATGTGCTATCTGAGGTTTTGTAGTCCGTCCACGCTTGCAAGTGCATGTTGATTAAATGTCTAAGCATGCAACTGGTATTCAAATTTCTGAGATTTTTCCCTCAGCTAAAGGTCCTTCCGCACTTCTTACAGATAACCTTCGCCTCATCAATAGGATTTTGGTCAAAAAAGTGCCAAACTGCACTCTTCCTACTATGGTATAAATTTTCAGGGCTTGCACGCTGTGCTAATTTGACCGTCTGGCCAAGCTGTCCTGCAACTCTTTTTGTTTTGTTTTTTTACATGGGCCTGCCAGATAACCACTGCTGCGCTGTTGATGCCTGCTGGGGATCCTTCTCCTCTTCTGAGCTATTGCCAGTGGCACCCTTTTCCCCCAATGGATGCCAATCCGGGTCAACAACTGGGTCATCCATCACCTCCTCTTCAATTTCATCTGCACCTTCCTCTGTGTCACCGTGTAAGGTGGTATAGTATGCGGGAAGGGGCACCTGAGTTTCATCAGGGTCAGATTCTGGCTCAGTAGACTGCGAGGGCAATGTAGTGCTCTGGGTGAATGTACCAACAGAATCATCTAGCAGTGTGCATCAGTGCACTCCATCTCTGATTCATGTTGGACTGGGGAATTCAGGATTTGACTTGATAACCCAGGCATGGTATGTGAAAAGAGCTCCAGGGAGTAATCTGAAGTGTGGCCTGCAGCATCCTTCACTTTTGGTGGGGGTGAAGGACACAAGGAAAGGTGTTGTTCCTGACCAGGAGCCTGTAGTGACGACTCAGTGCTTGCATTTTTTGAAAGTTCAGAAGAGGAGGCGATAGAGCTGGAGGCTGTTTCTGCAATGTTAGACAAAATCTGTTCCTGATGCTCTAAAAGTGGTTTACCTACTCCCAGAAAAGGGAGCCTTCCAGGCCTTCTTGAGCCAGACGATGACGCAGGCTCAACACCTATTGCCTTAGGTGCTATTGTGCCTTTGGCACTACCAACAGATGCACCACCACCACCATCAGTACCAGCTGGCCCCTCACGGCCACGTCCACGGCCTCTTCCACCATACTTCCTCATGTTTGGTAAAATGTACCCAAAATACCAGCACATATATGGTACTGTATCAGAAACGTACAGCTGTATACGGTGAAGTGGAAAATTCTAAATCTCCGTCTATATTTCGAGAGTAACACACAGAAGCTCACAGGCTCAGTATGGATTAGACCAGAATATAAAAAGCAGAAAAAGGGTAATATATCAGAAGATACCAGGCGTATACAGTGTAGGGGTAATTGTAAATCTCCGTATATATTTCCGGAGTCAGACAAAGACCTTCACAGGCTCAGTATGGATTACACCAGAATATAAAAAGCAGAAAAAGAGTAATGAATCAGAAGCGTACAGCTGTATACAGTGTTGGGGTAATTTTAAATCTCCGTATATATTTCTAGAGTCAGACATAGACTCTCACAGGCTCAGTATGGATTACACCAGAATATAAAAAGTAGAAAAAGGGTAATGTATCAGAAGTGCACAGCTGTATACAGTGTTGGGGTAATTTTAAATCTCCGTATATATTTCCAGAGTCAGACACAGACTCTCACAGGCTCAGTATGGATTACACCAGAATATAAAAAGTAGAAAAAGGGTAATGTATCAGAAGCGTACAGCTGTATACAGTGTTGGGGTAATTTTAAATCTCCGTATATATTTCCGCGGTAACACACAGACGCTCACAGGCTCAGTATGGATTAGACCAGAATTAAAAAGCAAAAATGGCTAATGCATCCAAGATACCAGGCATATACAGTGTTGGGGTAATTTTAAATCTCCGTATATTTTTCCGCAGTAGCACACAGACGCTCACAGGTTCAGTATGGATTACACCAGAATATAAAAAGTAGGAAAAGGGTAATATATCAGAAGATACCAGGCGTATACAGTGTAGGGGTAATTGTAAATCTCCGTATATACTTCCGGAGTCAGACACAGACCCTCACAGGCTCAGTATGGATTACACCAGAATATAAAAAGAAAAAGAGTAATGAATCAGAAGCGTACAGCTGTATACAGTGTTGGGGTAATTTTAAATCTCCGTATATATTTCCAGAGTCAGACACAGACTCTCACAGGCTCAGTGTTATGATTTGGTAGCTGAGGAGAGCAGGCAAAAACGGCAATACACCAGAGAGGTTGGAATCTACTGGATTGCAGTACCCTGACTAACCACCACAACTAAAGGCAGCCGTGGAGCGTTCCT
>JARQOD010000005.1:378640440-378714159 GCA_033576555.1 Oophaga sylvatica
AAATTTTGATTGTACATACTTTATTTTGTTAATATAATTTTTTCTTCTGTTTTTTATAAATGTAGTGACTGATGAAGGTCCATGATATAGGACCGAAACGTTTCGTGTTACTACTGTGAATAAAAATCTTTATTCTCACTATACTAAAGTTGAGTGCCGAGTTCATTTTCTATTAGATACGGTGGGGAACCTACTCTGGCACCTTCTTGGTTGTGCACACGGTTATTTTTTCATATGATATACCCATACGTGTAGCACGCCATCTTTGGTCATGTCACTATCCTCTCTCACTTTTTCGTATAATGCTGATGAGACATCGAGCATCCTAGCTCAGACCACCCTTTCAAGTGATTTCCTCAAGGCTCCCCCTCGGGAGACCCGTGGACGCGATTTAGAGAGAGAATTACGCCACCGCACAAACCTAGAATTGCACTGTGCCACTCTCACTGAATATATTAGAGTTCAGAGAATTCCACGGGGCCTACGAGTACCCCTTCGTCCCACCCTCTTCTCTGACTCCACTGAATATTGTCAAAAATATGAACAAATACTTAACAAGTGCTCTTTCGACCTCATGCTTTTAACCGTAGAGAACTTGCAGAAGGCCATAGCTACCAGCACCGAGCAAGTTGGCTCCATCGAGGCACAACTGTCTTCCACGGGGACACCAGAGGAAATCTCGTCCTTAAAATCACAGATAAATAACAACATAATTCAACACAGAAAGGACATAGAGGATCGCAAGCGCCAGAAATTTGCCCGAGATCTAGAGGACTATAACCTAAATCGTGTCTACAAGTGGCGAGAGAGACCCTCTTCATGGCGACCTTCCTATTGTCCAGGTCAAAGATCTTCAACCGATGCCTCTACCTCCGGCTCAGAACAGGACAGAGGTGGCCTTTCTTCTGCTCCTATTCCTTTTTTAGGCCCACGCAGACGCCAAACAAGACGAAGAGGACCAGACGGGGGCACAGACCGAAGGGACAATCTGAATCAAATACGGACAATTCGTTCCCAGGTATGTGCCCACTCGTCATTAACATCTCATCCAGGACTTTGAGTATCGCAGAATATTATGTCCTCCAAAAAGGACTTTCCTTCTGCCCCTCTTACAAATATAGGACATTTGAACTTGAAATGGACCTTCAAAGGTTTTTTCGTTCCCTACGACTACGGGTGTATTTTTCTCAACCTCCCGCACCTAGACCTATACAGTCTCCGGGAGAACCGGGACGACTCTCAGCCACTACTCTGGGCCTGAGAACAAAGAGCCTCTTCAGACCTCCCCCTGGATCGAACGCTCTTGAGACCTTTATTGATTTCATTTATTCCTCTTTCCATGGTCTTAAATCTGACATGGAAAAAGGCAAATTACACTACCCACATAACCTCACGGCTACTGATCATCATGCCCTTAAATCCTTACAAGATGATAAAAATATCATCATAAAACCTGCGGATAAAGGGGGTGCAATTGTCGTGATGGACCGCTCATATTACATCTCTGAGGCACTCCGGCAACTCGACAACATCACTATTTATCAGAAATTACCGCGTGATCCCACCAATGATATACGGACCCACATTAGCGACACACTAAGACAACATTGTGATGCAGGCATCCTGGACAGTAAAACTCATGAGTTTCTAATCTCTCATAATCCGATCATCCCTGTATTCTACATACCCCCAAAATTCATAAGAACCTCCAGCAACCCCTGGCAGGCCAATCGTGGCCGCCTCGGACTCCATTTTCTCACCATTGGCAATTTATCTAGAAAAAATCTTCACTCCTCTAATCAAAACTAGCAAATCATTCATTTTGGACACTGGAGCGTTTCTGGACATGATCCGCTCCATCAATCAAGTTCCAGCTAATTCCCTATTAGTCACATTTGACGTAAAAGACCTCTACACTTCCATACCTCATGAGAACGGTATACGGTCTGTCCAACGCTTACTTGAAAAATCGGACTTTAATCCAGCAGAGATCGCTCTCTGTCTGGATCTGTTAACCATCGTACTCAAACACAACTACTTTATGTTCCAGGATGATTTCTACCTGCAGATACGCGGGACCGCGATGGGCTCGAACGTAGCACCCCCATATGCAAATTGCTACATGGCCCATTTTGAGGAGACATTGATCTACACAAACCCTCTATTCAAGAACAACGCCATTGTCTGGAAACGTTACATAGACGATGTCTTCTGCATATGGGGGGCACGTTCGAGTCCTTAGCACTCTTTCATCAATTTCTGAATTGCTCTTGGCCCGGACTCAGCTTTACCATCTCACACGACCACTCCAGGATCAATTTCCTAGACACTGTGATTATAAAGGATTCCAGTGGCTGTTTATCCACTGATCTATATGTCAAACCGACAGATCGTAACAGCTTACTTCATTTTAATAGCTTCCATCCAGTCGCCATGAAGAAATCCATTCCGACATCCCAATTCTATCGGTCAAAAAGATCGTCTCCGATCATACCACTCAGGAAACCCGCCTCTCAGAAATGAATTCAAAATTTAGAGAGAGGGGCTATCCACAAGGGTCCTGGATCGTTCCAGAACTACGGTCACTCGCAATAAACAAGATATGGGGGGCAGAATTGCTTTCGTACACCATTACCACCCTATGCGTATATATTACACAAATCCATTCGCCAACATTGGCCGCTCCTCCAGACTGCGCACCCGGACATTAAAGAATTCTCTAGACCTTTTCTCCCATGCTTCCGCCGTGCACCCAACCTAAGGGATGCATTGATCAGAGCTGACTTAGGCCCTAAAAAGTCAGGAACTACACAACAATTCCTGAAAAAACCAAGAACGGGCACTTTCCCATGTCTGGGATGCACTCAATGTAATAACGTACTCAGAGGAGAAACCATCCATCACCCATATACGGGAAAAACATTTAGAGTCCGTAGTTTCTTTACTTGCGACACGGCCTTTGTGATATACGTGATTAAGTGTCCTTGTGGGTTATTATATGTTGGGGAAACTAGTCAACCTGTAAAACAACGCATTTCAAAACACAAATCAACCATAAGATGTAAGAATACCTTACTCCCCATCCCACACCACTTCATCACAATGGGACATACCATAGCCCAATTAAAATACCAAGTTTTGGAACAAATACCACATTCACGACGAGGAGGCGACCGCATACGTCAATTGAAAAGGAGAGAGGCGTATTGGATACACACCCTAGACACTCTATCACCTAAGGGTCTTAATCGTGAATACGATTTACTCTCCTTCATGTAATTCTGCATATGACCACTGAGGCTATAATTCCCCCACCCCCCCTTTTTTATACATCACTTGCCATAAACCACATGATATGTTGATCTCAGCCAGGTGTTTATTTATTTAATAATCCGTGCTGCCATTTTCCCATACTGTCTTCTGATAACGCACTATACCAATATGAATTTTGCTGTGACACCCTTTTACTTTATAAATGATGCATACAGATGTTTACACATCACCTGTCATTTACCACATGCTGCTTTGATCTCTGTTAGGTGGTTATTTATTATTCCTTGTTGCCTGCAGATTTGTCTTCCATACTGTCTTATGATAATGTACTAAATCAGTACTCATATTACTGTTATGCCCCTTTTGACGCATACTGATGCTGCAAGCCTGTTATGTATATCGCTTTAAGCTAATGTATAAGATCGCAATGTTTATTGCTGTAAACTCCTTTATGCTTGTACTAACATGCCTCTCTTTCATTCACTTTAGAGCCGCTTGTATTAAATACTATAATGCTGCCACGTCATCCTGTTGGGCACATCTCCATCAGCACGCCGCTCCTTTACTCCTCCCACCTGTAGGACGGCCTCTGGTTACCTAGTATTCACTTGGAACACATGTCCATTAACTTCCTGCCACCTCACTTCCTGTCTGATGCTCTGTTAGACTGACACTATAGTCCCGCCTCTTCCTCTCATATACATGCTGCTTTCTAGCTTTCTCTGCACTCAGACTAGCGGTGGACACCGCGTCCAATGCAGAGACCTATCCCCACTACCGGACTCCTTCACAACAGGTCAGTCACAGACAAGTATAGCGGCTCCACCGCTTCACCATCACATTGATAGTTGTGATATTTATGGTATCTATGTTTTGCGCTGTTTCTACAGGTTACTAGTGCAATAGAGGCATTGTCCTCTTCCTCATCTCACCCCACCAATACAGGGTATGTCACATCTACAGGCATAGGCACAAAATCTACTTATACATAAAAGTATATCGGCACTTACGTTTATCTTATTTTCACCTACAGCTATATCAGCCCTTTCTTTCTTCCCTATGTGGATCAACCCCCTTCCCAGTAGTATCTGGTATGTCCTCACCATATATATTCTTTCTGCCTTTGTGATACCTCTGATACAACTCTGACCTATGATTGCTCCCTAAATCTCCTGAAGCATTGTATGCAACTACTCTCTACCTTTACTATTGACCAAATTTTGATTGTACATACTTTATTTTGTTAATATAATTTTTTCTTCTGTTTTTTATAAATGTAGTGACTGATGAAGGTCCATGATATAGGACCGAAACGTTTCGTGTTACTACTGTGAATAAAAATCTTTATTCTCACTATACTAAAGTTGAGTGCCGAGTTCATTTTCTGTACAATTTTCATAGTCATGAAAATACAGAAAAATCTTTAAATGAGAAGGTGTGTCCAAACTTTTGGTCTGTACTGTATGTCTCTGATTTAAGGGCCTAAAAATTAAATTTTGAAAATTTCAAAATTTAAATTTTTTTTGCCATATTTCCATTTTTTTTAATAAATAAACACAATTAATATCAAATAAATTTTACCACTAACATGAAGTACAATATGTAACGAAAAAACAGTCTCAGAATTAGAGAGATCCGTTCAAGCGTTCAAGAGTTATAGCCTCATAAAGTGACAGTGGTCAGAATTGTAAAAATTGGCCTGGTCATTAAGCTGCAAATTGGCTCTGTCACTAAGGGGTTAAAGAGACTGTGAGAAGGGCAACACAACAAAAAAAAATATAATAGAAGAGATTGAAAGTACAAATTTGACCTTTGCACAATGTACAAAGGTTTCCAAAAATTACCCCAAGAGGTCTGTATCATACACGCTGAAAGAGGCCATGATGGGGACCATACAATACAATTAGCAGTTATTAGAAGCGGTAAAGACAGGGAGTACAAGTTTCACCATTGCACAATGTGCAAAGGTTTAAAAAATTACCCAAGTGGTATCTCTCTGAGAGCAGCTGAAAGAGGCTGTGATGGGGACATCACAATACACTTTGTAGTTATTAACCCCTTAACCCCCAAGGGTGGTTTGCAAGTTAATGACCGGGCCAATTTTTACAATTCTGACCACTGTCTATTTATGAGGCTATAACTCTGGAACGCTTCAACGGATCTTCACGATTCTGAGACTGTTTTCTCGCGACATATTGTACTTCATGATAGTGGTAAAATTTCTTCGATATAACTTGCGGTTATTTATGAAAAAAATGTAAATATGGTGAAAATTTTGCAATTTTCAAATTTTGAATTTTTATTCCCTTAAAACAGAGAAACATGTCACACAAAATAGTTACTAAATAAAATTTCCCACATGTCTACGTTACATCAGCACAATTTTGAAACCAAATTTTTTTCTGTTACGAAGTTATAAGGGTTAAAATTTGACCAGCGATATCTCATTTTTACAACAAATTGTACAAAACCATTTTTTTTACAGACCACCTCACATTTGAAGTCACTTTGAGGGGTCTATATGGCAGAAAATACCCAAAAGTGACACCATTCTAAAAACTGCACACCTCAAGGTACTCAAAGCCACATTCAAGAAGCTTATTAACCCTTCAGGTGCTTCACAGGAGCTGAAGCAAATTGGAAGGAAGAAATGAACATTTAACTTTTTAGTCACAAAAATGATCTTTTACAAACAATTTTTTTATTTTAACAAGAGTAAAAGGAGAAAATGGACAGAAAAATTTGTTGTGCAATTTCTCCTGAGTACGCTGATACCCCATATGTGGGGGAAAACCACTGTCTGGGCGCATGGCAGGGCTTGGAAGGGAAGGAGCGCCGTTTAACTTTTTCAAACCAAAATTGACTGGAACTGAGATTGGACGCCATGTCACCTTTGGAGAGTCCCTGATGCGCCTAAACAGTGGAAACCCCCCACATGTCACACCATTTTAGAAACTAGACCCCTTAAGGAACTTATCTAGATCTGTTGTGAGCACTTTGAACCCCCAAGTATTTCACTAAAGTTTATAATGCCTGGGTTTGAAAAAAAATTTTTTCCACAAAAATGATTTTTTAGTCCCCAATTTTTGATTTTTCCCAAGGAAATTAGACCACAAAAGTTGTTGTCCAATTTGTCCTGAGTACGCTGATACCCCATATGTGGGGGACAAATACTGTTTGGGTGCACTTCAGGGCTTGAAAAGGAAGTAATGACGTTTTGGAATGCAGACTTTGAGGGGTGTCATGTTTAGTTTGCAGAGTCCCTGATGTGCCTAAACAGTGGAAACCCCCCACAAGTGACCCGTTTTGGAAACTAGACCCCCTAAGGAACTTATCTAGATCTGTGGTGATCACTTTGAACCCCCTAGTGCTTCACACAAGTTTATAATGCCCGGACATGAAAATAAAAAATCCTATTTTTTTCCCCACAAAAATATTTAAGTCACCAATTTTTTATTTTCCCAAGGGTAACATGAGAAATTGGACCATAAAAGTTGTTGTCCAATTTGTCCTGAGTACGCTGATACCCCATATGTGGGGGGTAACCATTGTTTGTGCGCATGGCAGAGCTCGGAAGGAAGGAGCGCCATTTGACTTTTTCAAACCAAAATTGGCTGGAATCGAGATTGTAAGGAACTTATCTAGAGTTGTGGTGTGCACTTTGAAACCCCAAGTGCTTCACACAAGTTTATAACTTAGAGCCGTAAAATTAAAAAATCATATTTTTTCCACAAAAATGATCTTTTCACCCCAAATTTTATTTTCCCAAGGGTAACAACACCTCAAAAGTTATTATGCAATTTGTCTTGCGTACGCTGATACCTAATATTTGGGGGTAAACCACTGTTTGGGTGCATGGCAGAGTTCGGAAGGGAAGGAGCACAGTTTGACTTTTTCAACGCAGAATTGGCTGTATGCCATGTCGCGTTTGGAGAGCCCCTGATGTGCCTAATTTTTGATTTTTCCCAACACCCCAAAAGTTGTCCAATTTGTCCTGAGTACGCTGATACCCCATATGTGGGGGGAAATACTGTTTGGGCGCACGGCAGGGCTCGGAAAGGAAGTAACGACATTTTGGAATGCAGACTTTGATGGGTGTCATGTTCAGTTTGCAGAGCCCCTGATGTGCCTAAGCAGTGGAAACCCCCCCCAAGTGACCCCATTTTGGAAACTAGACCCCCTAAGGAACTTATCTAGATCTGTGATGATCACTTTGAACCCCCAAGTGCTTCATACAAGTTTATAATGCCCGAGCATGAAAATAAAAAATCCTATTTTTTTCCCACAAAAATGATCTTTTAGTCACCAATTTTTTATTTTCCCAAGGGTAAGGGGAGAAATTGGACCCAAAAAGTTGTTGTCCAAATTGTCCTGAGTACGCTGATACAGTAGTTTTCTCCCACATATAGGGTATGGGCACACGTTGGGGCTCGGAATAGAAGTAGTGACGTTTAGTAATGCAGACTTTGATGGAATGGTCTGCTGGTGTCATGTCGCGTTTGGAGAGCCCCTGATGTGCCTAAACAGTGGAAACCCCCCACAAGTTACCCCATTTTGGAAACTAGACCTGCAAAGGAACTTATATAGATGTGTGGTGAGAACTTTGAACCCCCAAGTGCTTCACAGAAGTTTATAACGCAAAGCAGTGAAAATAAAAAAATCATATTTTTTTCACAAACATGATCTTTTAGTCCCCAGTTTTTTATGTTCCCAAGGGTAACAGAAGTAATTGGACTCAAAAAGTTGTTGTCCAATTTTTCCTGAGTATGCTGATACCCCATATGTGGGGGTAAACTACTGTTTTGTCGCATGGCAGAGCTCAGAAGGGAAGGAGCACCGTTGGACTTTTTCAAAGCCGAATTGGCTAGCATTGAGATCAGACGCCATGTCACGTTTGGAGAGCCCTTGATGTGCCTAAACTGTGGAAACCCCCAATTCTAACTCCAACCCTAACCCCAACACACCCCTAACCCTAATCCCAACCCTAATCATAACCCTAACCATAAACCTAACTCACCTGTAACCCTAGTCCCAACTCTAACCCTAACTTTAGCCCCAACTCTAACCCTAACCTTAATGGGAAAATGGAAATAAATACATTTTTTTAAATTTTATTATTTTTCCCTAACTAAGGGAGTGATAAAGGGGGGTTTGAGTTACTATTTATAGCGGGTTTTTATGATTGGCAGCTGTCACACGCTAAAAGACGCTTTTTATTGCAAAAAAATAGTTTTTGCATCATCACATTTTGAGAGCTATAATTTTTTCTTATTTTGGCCCACAGAGTCATGGGAGGTCTTATTTTTTGCAGGACGAGGTGACTTTTTTATTGGTACCATTTTTGGGCACATGACATTTTTTGATCGCTTTTTGTTACGATTTTTGGGAGGCTGAATGAACAAAGACCAGCAATTCATTAATTTCTTTTGGTGGGTGGGCGTTTATACCATTCTGCGTGTGGCAAAATTGATAAAGCAGTTTTATTCTTTGTGTCAGTACGATTACAGCGATGCCTCATTTGTATAATTTTTTTATGTTTTGTCTCTTTTATACAATAAAAACGATTATATATAAAAAATAATTATTTTTGCATCGCTTTATTCTGCGAGCTATAACTTTTTTATTTTTTCGCTGATGACGCTGTATTGAAGCTCATTTTTTGTGGGACAAGATGACGTTTTCAGCGGTACCATGTTTATTTGTATCCGTCTTTTTGATCGGCAATACTAAATATGTGTACTTTTATTGTTTTTTTTTTTTTTATTTACATGAAGAAAGGAATTTATTGGGGAATATATATATTTTTTTCATTATTTATGAAATTTTTTTTACACTTGTTATTTTTATTTTTTTTTACTTTTTTACTTTGTCCCAGGGTGGCACATCCCTGTATAGGGTCAGATCGCTGGTGTGACAGTGTGCACAGCACTCTGTCACACCAGCGATCTCACTGGCACTGCTGCAGGCTTCCTCAGCGCCTACTCTCAGCAGGCACTAAGCAATCCACCTCCCTGCAGGACCCCGCGGCCATCTTGATCACATCGCTCTGCTTTGAGGGTGTCGGGAAGCACGCAGGGAGCCCCCTCCTTGCGCGATGCTTCCCTGTGCCCCCGGTACACCGCGATGATGCTTGATCGCGGTGTGCTAGGGTTAATGTGTCGGGAGCTGTCCATGACCGCTCCTGGCACATAGTGCCGGGTGTCAGCTGTGATAATCAGCTGACAACCGGCGGCGATCAGCTGCGCTCCCCCCGGGTGCGCAGCTGATCGCATGTGACGTACTATTCCGTCCCTGGGAATTAAGTACCAGGTCACATGGACGGAATAGTACGTCGGATGGGATTAAGGGGTTACACTTGGTTTATTAGTGTGTCTGTCCCTGTGTGTTGCATATTATAGTGCTGAGCAGCCCGTCTGTTAATACAAGGGCGTCATTAATAGGCTGCAAGTCAGACACTTTGCCTCACACTTACCTGTGTGACTGGCGTCCTATGCAAGCCATATCAGTGTGCAATTTTTCTACTAGGCAGCCAACCCCTCCATAATCTGGTAGGTGTTAGGGTGGCTGTTTTATCAGTAGTTTGCACCTGTGCTGCCCCTTGCCTTTATTAGTCGAGGCCTGCTGCATCCTGCTAGATGTGCATTTGTCATCAGACAGGGTTTTGGGAAGGCCGTATCTTATGGCAGGTCACAAATCAGTCAATGACGAGGCAAATTAAAGCGCTGCTGCAGTGAAGTTAAACCAGCGAAAGCCTGAGATGACTTTTGGAAATGTGTGCTCACACGCCGTACCTTGGTAAGTAGGTCTGAAAAGTCAGGTATGTTTTTAAAAACCGCTGTACAACCAAGCTCATTACGTGGGCCATGCATGGAACGTGTACCAGCTTGTAGAGCTTTAAAGTCGCCACCAAGTTACACCCATTATCGCAACCAGACCTGGTTGGAGGTTCAGCGGGTAGAGCCACTGATCGGTCTGGTCTTTTATCCTTTTCAACAGCTTGGCTGCATTGTCAGCTTTATCACCTAAACATATGAGCTTCAGCAGAGAGTGCTGCTGCTTCGCCAAGGCAGTGCTGAAGCTTCTCATTTTGGGAGTGGTGGGAAGGCTAGTTCCACTGAGGATGAGGAGGAGGAGAGACATGTACTGGAATACGAGGAGACTGAAACCCTGATGGAAGTTGGGCCCGCTGTTCTTGGTGTGGGTAAGATGTGTGATGTTCCAGCCTCTGACTCTGTCCCAGACTCCACCAGGTTAACCCAGTGTGCCGTCAGGGAAAAGTATAGTCCCTGTCCACAAGAACTTATTTACATGTGTGGTTAGGTGGACCTTCCCTGTGACTGTGGTGGCCAGAACACAGGTGATATTGTGTAACACGTGCTTATGTAATGCAGGGACGACACACCGGGAAAAATAGTGGTGGCTGGGAATCGAGTACTGTGGGGCTGCCACCACCAAGAGGTTGTGGAAAGACTCGGTTACAACAAGTCAAAAAGGCAACATTTCCAGGGATAGCAATCTGGCAATGTGGGTGTTTAGCATTTGGGCCTGTGGGTGGGTGGATATTTCTGCTTTGTGGAAAGCAGGGACAACTAAACGCCGCTCTGGGACAACGAACCAGAAGTGGTTGCTGACTGTTGTGTGTGTGCAACTGCAGGTTGTGGGCAGGAGGCATCAGCACCTGCTTAATGGTCAGCAGATTGGGAAGGCCGTAACACAGGGGAAGAGGTAGTGGTTTCACCCTCAGACACAGATTTTGTACCCAGGCATTTATCCCACCTACTGGGGTGCTTGGCTGCCATGTGCTTTTGCATGTTGGTGGTGCTCAGGTTGGCAGTGTTCTTGCCTCTTCTTAGCTTGTTTTGGCAGATTCTGCAAATTACAGTTGTTTTGACTGAAGGAATTTCAGAAACAAATTGCCATACAGGGGAACAACGCACCCTTGGCCTGTTATCTAGCCGAGTGGGGGGGCCTCTGTAGAACAGTTGACCGAGTTCTCCCTCTGGTCAAACCACTACCTTTTCTTGCCTGTTTTTGTGCTACGGGATTCATCCCTCTCTGCACTGCTGTGTTCGCTAGGCGTGCCACTGTGACAGGTTGCATCAGTGGCCTCATCATCGACCATGTCGTCTTCCAATTCCTCAATCCAATCCTCCTTCTGAGTTGCGATTTGAGGCTGACCTGATGGCAACTGTGCCTCATGATTATCCTTCACCTCTTCAGACATGAATTGACCTTCCCCAACATGGCTTTCTCCTGGCCATGGGTGCTCAAATGTTTGGGCATCACTGCCCTCCACCTCCTCATGACTCTCTTTAATGGTGCACATTGAGAGGCCTGACAAATTACAAAAAAACGTAAACAGTTCCTCATAGTGGCCAGCGTTGGGGTCATATGTCTCATGGGACTCTTGATGGTGTGAGGAAGGAGGACCAGGTTTTAGGATTCAGAGGCCCAGCCTCTTTGCTACTGAGACTGGACCATGTAGAAGACTTTGTGGTGCTGCTTGTCGACACACTGGGGCCTTTGTCTGCCATCCAACCCACAACATCTTCGCACTTGTCTGGGTTCGTTAGTGGTGTAGCACTCTGACCAAATTTTGACAGGAAGCTAGAAAGAGATACAATCACCTTCAGATATGTCACATGGCCTTGGCAGGCACCACCACATTCATGTCACTTAACATCATCCTTTCTCATCTTTAATGCGTTATTGCTTATGAAACAAAAAATGCTGGTTTTATTTTTCACAAGTACCCTCACAAAGGTCTTATGTACAAATTCACTGTATCAAGCAATATGTGGCTATTTTTTTCAGACCTCGGCTTTATTACACATGACAACAGCAAATCCAAGAAATTCACCACACTCTCTTTTGTATGTGATGCCTTCTGTCTGCTGCTGGCAGAGCGCAGGAGCGCTACCCCTACTAAGCAACGTAATGAATAAGGCCATGGATTGGCCTAAACATCACATCTTATTTGTCACTCCAGAATAATAATTTTTTTCTTTTTTCTTCTGTGCTTCATGAATATTGTGCTGTTCAACCTCCTGTATTAAATATTTGCATACAAAAGAGAGTGCAGTGAATTTCTTGGATCCTTTGGATCCATTCCACCCGCACCTCATCTTTTTAAAGATAGAGTGCAGGCCAATACCCTCCTTACATGACAATAGCAGACTGACGTAAATTACAGGTCAATAATCACGTTTGCTTATCTCTGCAGGCTTTGCTCCAGTCGCACAACTGCTAGATAAAGATATGCTATTTAGAGTATTAGGCCGGGATCACAATCCGGGAGTGGATTGCGTGGCTGCATGTAGTTCTATGCAGCCACTCGCTCCACTCCCGAGTGCCGGCGCCAGAGCTGGGATTTCACATGCTAGTGTCGGACGACTTTGTTGCATGTGTGATCCCGGCCTTAAACCAATATAAAGTTATGATTTTTTTTAGTTTTCCTTGCTGACATACTCCAACAGCGGAGTTATGAAAATTATTGCCAGTGCTAAATTGTCACATTTGATTCTCTCTACCCGGATTGCGCCAGTCGCACAACTGCTAAAGATTCGTTATTTATTAAACCAGTATAAAATGATGAATTTGTTTTAGATTGCCTTGCTGACAAACTCCAACAGTGGAGTTCTGAAAATTATTGCCACTGCTAAATTGTCACGTTTGATTCTCTCTACCCAGATTGCGGCAGTCGCACAATATTATCTTGCGGGGAAAAAAAAATGTTATAATGTATAGGATGCTACACAATGTAGCTCCAAAAAATGATTTTGTATATGCTGATACTACTTAATATTATTTGCCTCTAACAAGAGCTGATTTGTATATTATGGTGGTGGATGAAACCCTCCATATTTCCCCCTAATCCCACAGTCGGGTCCTAGTACTAAACTATAAAACACAATAGAAAATAGCAGAGATCTGCTGCAAGTACTTGCAATGATGATAAAACACCAAGGTGCCTGCCTTTCCCTCTCCCTCCTATGGAATCTCTCCCTATGCTATCTCCACCTAACAAACAACTAATCTTCACAATCTTCAGGTCTTTAAAGAGCTTTTTGGAATGAATAACGCTCACTATAAGCTCCTATCACTCTCCCTACTCTCAAACTACTCTCTCCCTACGCTGTTTCCGGCTGCGATGTGCACAAGATGGCTCCTGCAGCCTTTAAATATCCCCTATTAGCTGGAAGCCAGCCAAAGATGGTGCCAGCATTACTGTGATTGGCAAGCCAGCCCAGCTTGTTCATTGGCTGCAAATAAAGCAAACCTTCTTTCTGAAATAATATGGGTCTCAATAGTTATTAAATATCAAAAGAAAATAGACCTTTAAAAATTAACCTTGATTAATGTATTTTAAAAAGGGTAAAAAAATATACTTGATTATCCTTAAAATGGTGCAATGATAGAGGGTCAATAGGGAAAAGAAAGTATAATAGCTTATCTAAGGGCTAATCTCTCCCTAGAACAGCCCTAAAGTTCGTCCAACCTGCCAGCGGAGGTTGGCACCCTGGTTGTAGACGTGATGGTGCCCCGCTCAACGTCGGTAGCCCTAGAGACCCTAGTGCACCCTTAACATCATACAAACCCCAAATCAAATTAGGATCTAATAAAGAGATAAATATCTCCTAATTATTGCTGTATGTTCCAGTAGGGATGCAGCCAAGATGTGCAGTCATATTAATATCCCAACAGAGATGATACGGCTAGAGTGTGTTATCACATTGACAAAAATTTGGGCTGTTACAGGTTGTAGTTTGTACAGAGAATAAAAAATGCTGTTGCACAGTGCCAATAATAGTCATGTAGTTCTATAACACAGGCACTACCAATAGAACAACAATCAAGTGGGTACACAGTAAGGTATCAGGTGACAAGATACTGCTAGACAATTGGCTCTTTCCTGTTCCCTCAGTCCAATAGCCTAATACTCAATGTGGTTTTCTCTTATGTCCAACAGAAAAATGGATACGTAGCTAAACACCAGATGGCCGTACATAAATCCCACGCAATAGTTGTATTAATCCACTCTGTTCCCCTCCTACTTTCAAAAACTAGCAAACAAATGGGTAGCTCTACCTTTTACCTTGACACATCACCCAAAGCTGCCCCTGTACTTCGCAGACTCAGGCGAAGGGAGGCCCTCATTAACACCACATGGCACGAGATAGATAGTCATGTAATCGATTATCTCGCACCATCAATGATGATGTTGAGGAGGCCTTTTGTCGGAATCTGGCCCAGCATCTGCACCAAGTTCAGAAAGACATCCATATACAAACCAAAGCTTAGATTCTGCACCTCCTCGATGCGGCTATCTCACCCAGTGACCCCCAGGATGTCTTTGACCTTCTTGAAATAAGGCAGCGGAGATGTCCACACAGGCAAAAGCCAGTCTCCATCATTTTGGCATAAGGCCATACCAGCATCATCACTACCACTAGCAGTCTCAACAGCAGCAGTACCAGGCACACCATCTTATGGACTGCTTGGTTACCATGCTGCACACTCTGAGAAGCCAAATTTTTCTAGCCCAGTGGAAGGATGGCATCATGGACCCTCCACCCATAACTACAATGTTGGACATTGACATCCCAGGGAACCTCAACAACGACATCCCAGGGAACCTCATCAGGATCCTGCCTTTAGACCTACTGGTCATGGAAGCTATGCCCCCCATACCACCCCCTTTCAATCTACGCCCATCCATGCTGCCATATGTAGGCTCCCCTCATTATTCTATCCAACCTAACCCTTCTGTCTGTACCCCTCACCACTCTCTATTATGGGTGTTAACACACATATAAAATAAAAAATATAGTGCAAACATCACATCACAACATGATCTTGCTAGGGTGTGGACCCTTCAGATGCCAAAACATAATCCGCAAGATATTCATGGACTCTGATGCCAGAAAGACCCTGGCGTCTGGGCAAAATCTTTGCTACTCGATCAGGATTGTTGGACAATCTTCCCTCAGCATCCACAGACAAAGGTGAATTGTGAATACAGGTAAAATTGTGTAGTATTACACAGGCCTTAATGAGACCATTGACATTTTGTTCCCTTAATTCCTTAGTGACAGAGCCAATTTGGTACTTACTGTATATACTCCTGTATAAGCCGAGTTTTTCAGCACATTTACTTTGAAACCAAACATTTTTATTTTCACAAGGGTAGCAGGAGAAAAAGGACCACAAAATTTATTGTGTAATTTCTCCTGAGTTCGTCAATACCCTGTATCTGGGGAAAGCCACAGTTTGGGTGCATGGCAGGGTTCAGAAGGGCGGGACAACAGCCCTTATTAGGGCTGATTATAATCAATATTCATACTGCCGTTAGCAGCACTTAGGGAGAGATTGTGCAAAAGGGATAGTATAGGACAGGTTAATTGCACGTCCTTTCTGCTGCAACTCATACCAAAAGCCCTTTTCAGGGTTAATAATATTCTTTTTGCTCTTAATCCTGCAAATTGTTCTGAGCATGGAAATATCATACACCATTTATACTGCACCAGCTGTGTGTCAAAACCATACAGCCAGACAGACTTGGTTAGTTAGCAATAGCATAGTTATATTGCTACTACAGTGTAAATAGTCCATCTGAGTTGGGCAAATTTTCCTGCACTACTAATCCTGCTAATTTTTTTCAGCAGGGAAATATTATACGCCATTTATACTGCACCAGTTGTGCATCAAAAGCATACAGCAAGAATTGGTTGGTTATCAATAGCATCACTATATTGCTCAAGCACTGTAACAAGTCCATCTGAGGTGGGCAAATTTTCCTGCAATACTAATGCTCCAAAGTTTTTTCAGCAGGGAAATATTATATGCCATTTATTCCATGTCAGTTGTGCGTCAAAAGCATACAGCCAGACTTAGTTGGTTAGCAATAGCATCGCTATATTGCTCATACACTATAAGAAGTTCATGTGAGGTGGACCAGTTTTCCTGCAATACTAAGCCTGTAAAGTTTTTTTCAGCAGGGAAATTTTATGCGCCATGTATATTACGCCAGTTGTGAGTTAAAAGTATACAGTTAGACTTGGTTGGTTAGCAATAGCATTGCTATATTGCTCCTGCAGTGTGACAATTCCATCTGAGGTGGGCACATTTTCATGCAAATATTACAAAACATCCTAGGGTAATGTACCACCAAAGGATAAATGAGTGAATCAAGGCAGAAAATTAAAAAAATATTAATTTTTATTAGATCAATTACATGATAAAATGCCAAGATAAAACAATTAAGAAAGGTGCAGAAATGGAAAGAGTGACTTAGGACTCAAAGTAGACATATGATTAGAGTTGAGCGATACTTTCCGATATCCTAAAGTATCGGAATCGGAATGGTATCGCCGATATCACTAAAATATCGGCGATACCCGATACCGATACCGGAAGTCCCATGTAAGTCTATGGGAACAAAATATCGCAACTAAAAAAAACCCATTCTTTCCTTGTAAACACTAAATATACACACATAGAATACATATATATATATATACATGTCATTGTGACATATATATATACATATATGTATAGTTTATACACTTCTACATAGTAAAATATCCTCTGATTCAATTGCCGGGTAAAGCCGCTTCAGTGAAAAGACAGAAGCACCCGACATGAAATGACACTTGGTGTAACATAGGTTAACCATGTCTTTTCATGTCGTTTGCTATCTGATTTGCACAAAAAATTAAATCAGACTATTGTGCAAAAATTTCACACCTGTAGGGTTAATTAAAGGTGTAAATTCGTTGTAAAAAAACGGACTTTTTTTGCTACGAATTTACACCTTTAATTAACCCCTACAGGTGTGAAATTTTGCACACATAGTCTGATTTAATTGTTTGTGCAAATTAGGCTGGAGTCACACACAACCACAAAAAATCGGTCCGTTTTAGACGGTCGACAATCGGATCAAAATAAAAACATCACACATCCTTCTGGCATCCGATTTTCCTTCAAAGATGCGATTAATCGCATGTGTGTTACCTTGTAACATCCGATTTTCATCCGACTTGCGAGTTTTTCTCGCAGCTTGCAAACTGACATATAATGGACCCCAAAAGAATAGTATTTAAATCCAAAAGAAAGAATAGATATATACACATATTATATATATATATTATATATATATATGTCATTGTGACATATATATATATACATATATTTATAGTCTTTTTACACTTCTACATATGTTATAGCCGCTAATTCAATTGCCGGCTTCAGTGAAATCACAGAAGCCGACATGAAAATATACATTGTTTCCACACATTTAACCATGTAATTTCATGTATTTTTATATATGTTTGAAACATACAATTACATGAGTAATATGTGTGCTAAATTTCAGACATGTAGGGTTAATTAAAGGTGTAAATTCGTTGTAAAAAAAACGGACTTTTTTTGCTACGAATTTACACCTTTAATTAACCCCTACAGGTGTGAAATTTTGCACACATAGTCTGATTTAATTGTTTGTGCAAATTAGGCTGGAGTCACACACAACCACAAAAAATCGTTCCGTTTTAGACGGTCGACAATCGGATCAAAATAAAAACATCACACATCCTTCTGGCATCCGATTTTCCTTCAAAGATGCGATTTAATCGCATGTGTGTGTACCTTGTAACATCCGATTTTCATCTGACTTGCGAGATTTTCTCGCAGGCTTGCAAAACTGACATATAATGGATCCAAAAGAATAGTATTTAAATGCCAAAAGAAAGAATAGATATATACACAATATTAAATATATATATATATATATAATATATATATATGTCATTGTGACATTAATATATATACATATATTTATAGTTTCTTCTTACACTTCTACATACTGTTATAGCCGCAAAGTCAATTGCCGGCTTCAGTGAAATCACAGAAGCCGACATGAAATGATACATTGTTTCCACACATTTAACCATGTAATTTCATGTATTTTTATATATGTTTGAAACATACAATTACATGAGTATATGTGTGCTAAATTTCAGACATGTAGGGTTAATTAAAGGTGTAAATTCGTTGTAAAAAAAACGGACTTTTTTGCTACGAATTTACACCTTTAATTAACCCCTACAGGTGTGAAATTTTGCACACATAGTCTGATTTAATTGTTTGTGCAAATTAGGCTGGAGTCACACACAACCACAAAAAATCGGTCCGTTTTAGACGGTCGACAATCGGATCAAAATAAAAACATCACACATCCTTCTGGCATCCGATTTTCCTTCAAATATGCGATTTAATCGCATGTGTGTGTACCTTGTAACATCCGATTTTCATCCGACTTGCGAGATTTTCTCGCAGGCTTGCAAAACTGACATATAATGGATCCAAAAGAATAGTATTTAAATGCCAAAAGAAAGAATAGATATATACACATATATATATATATATATATATATATATGTCATTGTGACATATATATATATACATATATTTATAGTTCTTACACTTCTACATACTGTTATAGCCGCTAATTCAATTGCCGGCTTCAGTGAAATCACAGAAGCCGACATGAAATGATACATTGTTTCCACACATTTAACCATGTAATTTCATGTATTTTTATATATGTTTGAAACATACAATTACATGAGTATATGTGTGCTAAATTTCAGACATGTAGGGGTTAATTAAAGGTGTAAATTCATTAAAAAAAAATGCGTGGGCTCCCGCTGTATTTTCTCCACCAGACAGACAAAGCAAGCGAGTGGGGGCAGATAATAATAGCCTAGGGAGGGTACATTTTTTTTGTGCCCCCCCCTGGCTACTAACATCTGCCCCCAGACACCCCAGAAAGGGCAAATCTATAATTAGATTCGCCCTTTCTGGCACTTTGCCCGTCTATTCCCATTGCCCTGTAGCGGTGGCGAATGGGTTAATAAGGGGTTAAAATGACCTTGCAATTGAAAGGTCACTTTAAGCCAGGTTAATAATTGATAGCTGTCAATTAGGCAACTATCAATTATTAATCCTATTGTATGAAAGAAAAATCAAACACACACACTTTAATAAAAAATAAGTTTAATGAAATAATCACACAGTTTTTGACCATATTTTATTTTCCTGCTAAAACCATTTCCTGTAATAAAAATAAAATAAAAAAGCAAAATTATACTTACCAATCCGATGTACAGTCAGGTCCCACGGTGTAATCCATCAGAAAGGGTTAACAGGTTACAGGTCGCAGAGAGCTAATAATGCTGTCTCAGACCTGTATTCCCCTGAATGAATAACTTCCTCTCCCAGCGAAAGTAGAGGAATAGATTCATGAATGGAGCTTAATTGAATTATTGGCAATTTAACTTTAGTGACCTGACCTAAAGGGAAAGTGGACACAATCAATTAAGCTTCATTCATGAAACACATCCTCTCCTGTCGCCAGGAGAGGAACTTATTCATTCATGAGCTTTGAGCTGAGCATGCAGGATTACTTGCACTGCTTGGCTCAAAGCTAGTTAACCCTTTGTGAAGGATTACAGCGTGGGACGTGACAGATCGGCGGAATAGGTAAGAATAATGTTGTTTTATTTCTTTTTCTTTATTTTAGGAGATCAATGGCTTCGCACGGATTTAGTGTAAAATAAAATATGGTCAAAAAAATGTGTTTTTATTTCATTAAAATTATTTATTCTTAAAGTGTGTGTGTTTTTTTATTTACTTCAATAGGATTAATAATTGATAGTTGTCTAATTGACAGCTATCAATCATTAACCTGCCTTAAAGGTCACCTTTCAATTGCAAGGTGACAGTAAGGTGAGATTAACCCATTCGCCACCGCTACAGGGCAATGGGAATAGACGGGCAAAGTGCCAGAAAGGGCGAATCTAATTATAGATTTGCCCTTTCTGGGGTGTCTGGGGCAGATGTTAGTAGCCAGGGGGGCACAAAAAAATGCACCCTCCCTGGCTATTATTATCTGCCCCCACTCGCTTTGCTTGTCTGTCTGGTGGAGAAAATACAGCGGGAGCCCACGCATTTTTTTTCAACGAAATTACACCTTTAATTAACCCCTACATGTCTGAAATTTTGCACAAATACACTCATGTAATTGTATGTTTCAAACATATATAAAAATACATGAAATTACATGGTTAAATGTGTGGAAACAATGTATCATTTCATGTCGGCTTCTGTGATTTCACAAAACCCGGCAATTGAATTAGCGGCTATTACAGTATGTAGAAGTCTAGGAACTATAAATATATGTATATATACATGTCACAATGACATGTATATATATATGTATGTGTTCTATGTGTATATATCTATTCTTTCTAGTCTTTATTAAAGCTGTCAGTGTGATTTTACAGTATAGCCGGGATGAATTGCCGGCTTTTCTAAAGGACACCGATGCGATTTCATCGCAAGTCACACAGTGTGGTCCGTTTGTAATCAGATTTTTCATCGCTCCCATAGACTTGCATTGGCGATTGTCGACCGACAATCGGTGACAGTGGCAGCATGCTGCGATTGCACACGGACGTTTAAAAGGGACCACAAAAAATCTGATACTGGGAGCTGCTCCATAGATTAACATAGGTCCGACTGCAATGCGATATTTCATCGCATTGCAGTCGTCCGATTTTGTCGCCAGTGTGACTCCGGCCTTAGATAGCAAAGGACATGAAAAGACATGGTTAACCCTATGTACACCAAGTGTCATTTCATGTCACCCGACATGAAATGACACTTGGTGTACATAGGGTTAACCATGTCTTTTCATGTCCTTTGCTATCTAATTTGCACAAACAATTAAATCAGACTATGTGTGCAAAATTTCACACCTGTAGGGTTAATTAAAGGTGTAAATTCGTTGTAAAAAAAACGGACTTTTTTGCTACGAATTTACACCTTTAATTAACCCCTACATGTCTGAAATTTAGCACACATATACTCATGTAATTGTATGTTTCAAACATATATAAAAATACATGAAATTACATGGTTAAATGTGTGGAAACAATGTATCATTTCATGTCGGCTTCTGTGATTTCACTGAAGCCGGCAATTGAATTAGCGGCTATAACAGTATGTAGAAGTGTAAGAACTATAAATATATGTATATATATATATGTCACAATGACATATATATATATATATATATATGTGTATATATCTATTCTTTCTTTTGGCATTTAAATACTATTCTTTTGGATCCATTATATGTCAGTTTTGCAAGCCTGCGAGAAAATCTCGCAAGTCGGATGAAAATCGGATGTTACAAGGTACACACACATGCGATTAAATCGCATCTTTGAAGGAAAATCGGATGCCAGAAGGATGTGTGATGTTTTTATTTTGATCCGATTGTCGACCGTCTAAAACGGACCGATTTTTTGTGGTTGTGTGTGACTCCAGCCTAATTTGCACAAACAATTAAATCAGACTATGTGTGCAAAATTTCACACCTGTAGGGGTTAATTAAAGGTGTAAATTCGTAGCAAAAAAAGTCCGTTTTTTTTACAACGAATTTACACCTTTAATTAACCCCTACAGGTGTGAAATTTTGCACACATAGTCTGATTTAATTGTTTGTGCAAATCAGATAGCAAACGACATGAAAAGACATGGTTAACCCTATGTACACCAAGTGTCATTTCATGTCGGGTTCTGCATTTTCACAAAAGCCGGCAATTGAATTAGCGGCTATTATACTATGTAGAAGTGTATGAACTACAAATATAAATATATATATATATGTGTCACAAATTCAATGACATGTATATATATATATGAGGTGTAAAATTGCTGAAAAAAAATGCGTGGGCTCCCGCCCTATTTTCGCAACCAGACAGACAAAGCCAGTGAGTGGGGGCAGATAATAATAGCCCAGAGAGGGACCATTATTTTTGCCCCCCCCCGGCTACTAACATCTGCCCCCAGACACCCCAGGAAAGACAAATCTATAATTAGATTCGCCCTTTCTGGCACTTTGCCCGTCTATTCCCATTGCCCTGTAGCGGTGGCGAATGGGTTAATATGGGGTTAAAGCCACCTTGCTATTGAAAGGTGACCTTAAGCCAGGTTAATAATTGAGAGCTGTCAATTAGACAACTATCAATTATTAATCCTATTGCATGAAATAAAAATAAAACACACACACTTTAATTAAAAATCATTTTAATGAAATAAAGACACATGTTTTTGACCATCTTTTATTTTACTGCAAAAACCATTTCCTGTAATAAAAATAAAATAAAAAAGCAAAATTATTCTTACCTATCCCATGCACAGTCAGGTCCCACGGTGTAATCCTTCAGAAAGGGTTAATGTTTACTGCAGGGACCGCAGCTAATGCTGCAGCCTCACAGTAAACCCCAAATGAATGAGTTCCTCTCCTGCCTGACAGGAGAGTAAAGGCTGGGTGTCACATAACGATACACCAGCGATCCCGACAACGATATGCACTTGTCAGGATCGCTGGTGTATCGCTACATGATCGCTGCTGAGCTGCCAAACAGGCAGCGATCTGGGACAGCGACACTGCGGGGAACATCGCTTAAGGGCCCGTCTCACATAGCGATATCGCTACCGAGATCGCTGCTGAGTCACTAGTTTTGTGACGCAGCAGCGAGCTCACCAGCGATATCGCTGTGTGTGACATTCAGCGACGATCAGCCCCCCTGCCGGGTATCGCTGATCGTCGCAGAACTGTCAGGACCTTTTGTTGATCGCTGGTTTCCCTCTGACAGCACGCATCGCTGCGTGTGACAGGCGGGAGACCAGCGATCCGCTGGTAACCAAGGTACACAGCGGGTTTCCAGGCACCGCGCAGCGCTTGGAAACCCGCTGTGTACCTTGGATACCAGCTCCCTGCATCAGGGCGCTGGTATCCAAGGTACACAGCGGGTTTCTAGGCACAGCCCCGCGCCTGGAAACCCGCTGTGTACCTTGGTTACCAGCGGATCGCTGGTCTCCCGCCTGTCACACGCAGCGATGTGTGCCTGTCAGCGGAAACCAGCGATCAAAGGTCCTGACATTTCAGCGACGATCAGCGATACCCGGCAGGGGGGCTGATCGTCGCTGAATGTCACACACAGCGATATCGCTGGTGAGCTTGCTGCTGCGTCACAAAACTAGTGACTCAGCAGCGATCTCGGTAGCGATATCGCTATGTGAGACGGGCCCTTAAGTGGAAAGCTTAATTGATTGCTTTCCACTTTCACTTCAGGTCAGCCAGGGACACAATCAGTGACGTCAGAGGGAACTGATTAACAAAAATAGGGGTTCCCTTCGAAAAAAAAATGGCGTGGGGTCCCCCCTATTTTTGTTAACCAGCCAGATGAAGCAGACCGCTGAGGCCTGGATTTTCAGGCTGTTAAGGAGCCAAGATCCATGGACCTTGCCAGCCTGATAATACCAGGCCACAGCAGTCTGTATATCTTGGCTGATTAACAAAAATAGGGGATCCCCTCGAAAAAAATTGGCGTGGGGTCCCCCCTATTTTTGTTAACCAGCCAGATGAAGAAAACCGCTGAGGCCTGGATTTTCAGGCTGTTAAGGAGCCAAGATCCATGGACCTTGCCAGCCTGATAATACCAGGCCACAGCAGTCTGCATATCTTGGCTGATTAACAAAAATAGGGGATCCCCTCGAAAAAAATTGGCGTGGGGTCCCCCCTATTTTTGTTAACCAGCCAGATGAAGCAGACCGCTGAGGCCTGGATTTTCAGGCTGTTAAGGAGCCAAGATCCATGGACCTTGCCAGCCTGATAATACCAGGCCACAGCAGTCTGCATATCTTGGCTGATTAACAAAAATAGGGGATCCCCTTGAAAAAAATTGGCGTGGGGTCCCCCCTATTTTTGTTAACCAGCCAGATGAAGCAGACCGCTGAGGCCTGGTTTTTCAGGCTGGTAAGGATCCAATATCCATGGACCTTGCAAGCCTGATAATACCAGGCCACAGCAGTCTGCTTAGCTTGGCTGGTTAACAAAAATAGGGGATCCCCTCGAAAAAAAAACGGCGTGGGGATCCCCCCTATTTTTGTTAACCAGCCAAGTAAAATGCAGACTGCTGCGGCCTGGTATTAAAAGACTGTCAAGGCCCATGGATTTTGGCCCTCAACAGCCTGATAATACCAGGCTACAGCAGCCCCACATTTGGCGCATCAAAAGATGTGCCAATTGTGGCACTTTACCCGGCTCTTCCCACTTGCCCTGTAGCGGTGGCAAGCGGGGTAATAAGGGGTTATTGTCACCGTTGATTGCACGGTGACAATAAGCCCGGTTAATAATGGAGAGGTGTCAATAAGACACCGATCCATTATTAATCCCAAAGTTATTAAATGTATAAAAAAAAGACACAGCAAGAAAAAAGTCTTTTAATGAAATAAAAGAGACAACACAGTTTTCATTTCTTTTATTATACACTCATTCCTGCGACGCCATCGATCTCCTGTAAAAAAAGAAAAAAAACAAACCAACAGTATACCACCTGTCCGACGCAGTCCATAACGATAGTCCCACGACGATCCAGCTCTGCTACATCGCAATGACAGGCAGAGCCTGTCATTGCAACGCAGCACAGCTGATTACCTGCTTCCCCGGCGGTGACGTCATCGGACTGACTGCTTTACGGCCGCGATTACCCAGCAGTCACTGCAGTTATCGCGAGAAACTGCATGTGACCGCCGGGAAAGAAGATGGCGGCCATGAAGCAGTGCAGGACGTGACCGCCGGAGATCTTCTGCCAGGTAAGTGCCGCTGACTCCTGACAGACCCGACCGACGGACACAGACAGTGACAGTGACATCCCGATTCCGGTATCCGATAAGACGAAAATATCGGAACTCGGAATCGGAATTCCGATACAGCCAATATCGGCCGATACCCGATATTTGCAGTATCGGAATGCTCAACACTACATATGATATATTTGATCTACGGTAATTGGTATTTCTAATCAAAAAATGTGCATCAAAGCACACCATCCTACATTTCTCTTATGGGAAAAATGCTGTCATGGCTGTCATGTTGTTGCCAACCAGACAATGGAATTACTTGGTTTAATCAAGCTCAGTGACCCAATGCTAAGGGAAGATCATGACACTTTTACCTGGATCATGGCAGTGTAAAAAATTATGAATGAGTCTCGTCCCTCTGCCCCGAGGCGCACGTTTTGCCCTGTTTTGAAGAAGCATGTTGACCTAGCTTCCTGCCCCAATTTGTAGAGGGTCGTGGAACACCACTCTTAAAGCCAGACCAGTATGAAAAGGTTGTTCGATGCCTCCAGTCATTTTACCAGCTTGCCTTCCACATGGTCCAGTCTCAGTAATCATGATTCTGGACCACATAATCATCACTCTGATCCTCCTTCCTCCCACCATGCCAAGTGCCCAGACAAGTGATCCCATACTTGGATACTGCGAAGAGCTGTTCACATTTCCATTTATAGATTATGGCCTCTCGCTCTGCCCGTTTCAAGAACGACATGAGGAGATCGCATGTAGTGATGCCCAAATATTTGAGCAGCCATGCTCAGAAGAAGGCGACAGTGGGAAAATGCAATTACTGCTGCAAGAGGTGGATGATAAAGAGATATAATTGCCAACAAGTGATGTTGTTAAGTCAGCAAGTCAGAAGGAGGACCATGGTGCAGAAGTGGAAGACGAGGTGGTGGACGATGAAGTCACTGACCCAACCTACAAAGTTGACATGCAGAGAGGACAGCAGTGCACAGGGGCGGGATCCGCAGCACCACAACAGGCAGGAAGAGACAGTGGGGTGACCAGTGACACAAGGCAACTGTTCCCCAGAGCACCAACATGGATGAAATTGCCAGACCAAGGGTTAGGTGTTCCAGAGTCGGAACTTTTTTAAAAGACAGTCCAGTTGACCCTAAAAAGGTCATTTGCAACATCTACCATGCCAGCATCAGCATAGGCATCACAACTACCAGTCTGACCACCATCAGCATGCTCAGGCACATGACAACAAAGCACCTGACTAGTTGGGCCGATCCAGAAATAGCGTCTGCGGGTGACACCACTGCCTCTTCCGTGTTCCATGTACACACCAAACCCCTATTCATGATGCAGGTGAAGATGCCTCCCACACTTGAAACCACCATCAGTAACCACATCCACGTCCTTGTCTCAGTGCAACATTCAGTTATCTCAACCCCAGTCCTTGGAACGAAAGTTTAAATACGCAGCCAAGCACCCGCAGGCCACAATACTAAATGGCAACATTTCCAGTCTGCTTGCCCTGGAAAATTTGCCATTTAGGTTCATGGAGAATAAAGCTTTCTGCAACCTCATGGCAGCAGCTGTCTCTCAATACTCAGTCTCCAGCCGCCACTATTTCTCACGGTATGGTGTCCCCGCCTTACACAAGCAAGTGTCCCATAACGTCAGCTGTGCCCTGACCAACGCTGTTACTGGGAAGGTCCACTTAACCATGGACAGGTGAACAACTGCTTGTGGCCAGGGATACTACATTTCCCTGACGGCACACTGGGTAAACATTGTGGAAGCCGGGACCCTGTCAGACCCTGGGACGTAACATGTGACGCCGACACCGAGGATTGCGGACCCTAGTTCAATCAGGGTTTCCCTCACCTTCTTCGGTAGTTTCTGCACCTCCTCATCCTCCATCTCTAAAAATATCAACATCAGTCGAAAGCTGGAAGCACTGCAGCACTGCCTCAGCCAAGTGACAACAGGCTCTGCTGAAGCTAATCTGCTTAGGTGACAAACGCATATCGCCGCAGAGTTGTTGAAAGGTCTAACAGACCAGACTGATCAGTGACTCTCGCTCCTGAACCTACAACCAGTCATGATCATGTGTCACAATGGCCGTAACCTGGCGGTGGCTCTGAAGCTTGGCAACCTCGCACACACAATGCCTGGCCCACGTGTTCAACTTATTGGTTTAGCGGTTTCTCAAAACCTACCCAGATGTACCTGAGTTACTTGTAAAAGTACACCATGTGTGTGCCCATTTCGGCATGTCAGCAACAGCTGCCGCCACCCAGGCACTGCTGCAGTAGCATTTGCAACTTCCAGCTCACCTACTGATGTGCGATGTCACCACGCATTGGAACTTAACGTTACATTTGTTGGCAAAGATTTGTGAGCATCACAGGGCAGTAGTTGAATACCAGCTGCAACATAACAGTTGGTATTCCGGTAAGCCTCAACACATAAGAGTTGATGAGTGGACATAGATGTCTGACATCTGTGCAGTTCTCTAAAACTTTGAGGACTCGACCAAGATCAATGTAACTATCACGCTTCTGTCTACTGAAATGCTCACTTCTCACAATTAAAGAGGATGCTTTGCAGGTTCTGCAAGTTGAGATGGAGCAAGAAACTATGCTACACAGTCCAGCCTCATCTCATCTTCTCAATGCAGATGGGGTGAAATTGAGGAGGAGGAACAGGAGCTGGTTGCCTGCACTGCAGATCGTACTACCCACATCACCTTCATCCCGTCTGTTCAGTGTGGATGGCCTGAAGATGCGGAGGAGAAGGATGATGAGGAGTATGATGAGATGGACAAGATGGACAGTCGTCCTCTTGGTGGGGACTTGAAAGTCTTGGCTGTTGGCAGTCAGAGACACATGGCTGAGTTTATGTTCTGCTGCTTTTTTCGTGATCATCACGTACGCATTTTGGCTAACACTAATTACTGGTTGGTAACCTTTCTAGACCCACACTACAAGGAGAAATGTAACGCAGCTGCAATGCAAGCTAGTGTGCTCAGGACAAGCCTGCACTGCAGCAGCCAAAACCACCACCAGTGGCAGCAAAAACATCCAAAGCTGAGTTAGGAATAATCAGTCATACGAAGTACCAGATTTCTCAGCAAGCCCATGGTCAGAAACAAGCCAATAGGTCAAAACCAGATGGGAGCTGTCAGACTACTGCAGTGTAGCGCAAACTTCCCCAGAGGGAACTAGGGAGGGACGAAAGACTGCGTACACAGAGAAGTTATACAAATCAGAAGCACAGGAACCACCAAGTGGTGGGAGCGTGGTCAGGCAAGCCGAGTCAAAACCGTACAGAGGCAGAAGTATCAGAAGGAGCAGCAATACACGTAGTCAGTATACCAAGCCGAGGGTCAAATAGCCAGACAGAGAACGTAGCAGCAGAGACGGATACCAAGAGACGGGTCAGAGTCAGTCCGGATCATACATGAGTAAACAAGTCAAAGGCAGGAGGATCACCAGGTAACAGGGGTCAGAGGCTCTAAACTGGAAGCTTGAGCTATCACTAACACTGGTAAGCCGGCTGTGACGGACTGAAATAGCCCAGCCCGCTCCAGAACGAGGCCGAGGAAATTAACCCCCGCATGACCAGTCCTGAGAGAGGACAGCAGAGCACAAACTCCGGACTGGACCATGACATTACCCCCCTCTCAAGGGGGGGCCACCGGACCCCCAGGCTTCCCTGGATGACGAGCGTGAAAGGCCCGGACCAACCGATCAGCATGGACCAAACGCGCCTGCACCAATGACCGGTCCTCAGGACCGTACCCTTTCCAATAGACCAAGTACTGAAGTGAACGACGGAGCATACGAGAATCCACCACCTGTTCCACCTCGTACTCGGTCTGTCCATCTACCAAAACAGACGGTGGGTGTGAGGGAGACTCACCAGAGGAAGGCACCGACGGCTTCAGAAGCGCCTTATGGAACACATTGGGGATCCGCAATGACGGAGGCAAGCGCAAGCGAAAGACCACAGGATTAATCACCTCTAAGATTTCATACGGACCAATATACTTGGGACCCAACTTAGCCGAGGGAATTCTCAGCCTTATATTTTTGGTAGATAACCATACCTTATCCCCTACCTGATACGCTGGCCCCACAGAACGTCGTTTATCTGCAAAAAATTTATATTTGCCCTGAGCCTCCCCAATGTTTCTCTGAACCTCCCTCCAGACCTCCCCCAACCGCAGAAAGGCCGAATCAGCCACTGGACATCCCGAATCCAGCCGGGAAAACTCACCAAAATGAGGGTGAAACCCATAGTTGCAGAAAAATGGAGAAGTACCAGTGGACTGATTGACACGATTATTGAAAGCGAATTCTGCTATGGGTATCGCAGAGCACCAATCATCCTGTCTAGACGTGACAAGACACCGTAAAATCTTCTCCAAAGACTGATTGGTCCTTTCAGTCTGACCATTGGTCTCGGATGGTAGGCCGATGAAAAGGTCAGACTGATACCCAGCCTTTTACAAAAAGCCCTCCAGAATTTTGCCACGAATTGCACCCCTCTATCAGACACCACACTGACAGGCACACCATGCAACCGGATCACATGCTCAATGAATAGTTTAGATAGTGTCTCAGCATTCGGGAGGCCCGTTAATGGTACAAAATGTGCTTGTTTACTGAACCTATCAACAACTACCCAGATCACGGTTTTGCCATTAGAGGAGGAAGATCGGTGACAAAATCCATGGACATATGAGTCCATGGTCTATCCGGAATTGGCAGTGGCACCAATTCTCCGGCCGGCCAGTTGCGGGAGGCTTTTGCGCGGGCACAAGTTTCACAGGAGGACACAAATCCAGTGATGTCTGACGTCAACGAGGGCCACCAGAACAGCCTAGTGATGGCTTTACGAGTGGCCGAGATTCCCGGATTCCCACTCAGAGCAGAGTCGTGGAACTCTCGAAGCACCCTTAACCGATATTGGACAGGCACAAAGAGCTTATTTTCAGGTATGGACGATGGAGCAAGAGATTGGGACTCACGAATCTCCTGTTCCAATCTCGAGGACACCACAGCCACCACCATCCCCCGCTGAAGAATGGAGGAAGGAGGTTCAGGAGGAGATACTGGATCTAGGCTACGAGACAAGGCATCTGCCTTCACATTCTTGGACCCTGGTCTGAAAGTGATGGAAAACTGAAATCGGGAAAAAAAAGTGACCACCTTGCCTGTCTCGGAGTTAAACGTTTGGCGGACTCGATGTAAGACAGGTTCTTGTGATCTGTAATGACAGTGATACGATGAGCTGCCCCCTCCAAAAAATGCCTCCATTCTTCCAATGCCAATTTAATGGCCAACAACTCCCGGTTACCCACATCATAATTCCTCTCAGCAGAGGAAAATTTTTTTGAAAAGAAGGCACAGGGTTTTAAGTTAGTTAATGTGGTGGGCCCCTGGGACAACAGAGCCCCCACTTCCACCTCAGAGGCGTGCACCTCTATGATAAATTGTTTAGACAAATCAGGTTGAACCAGTACAGGGGCAGTCATGAAACTGATTTTTAATGAAGAAAATGCCGCCACAGCTGGAGCTGACCAGTTTTTTAGATCAGCCCCCTTTCGAGTGAGATCAGTGAGGGTTTGACCACTTGAGAAAACCCCTTGATAAATTTTCTATAGTAATTGGCGAAACCCAGAAATCGCTGAAGACCCTTGAGATCTCTAGGTTGCATCCAATCCACAATGGCCTGTACCTTCCTAGGGTCCATACAAAACCCCTCAGAGGACAAAATGACCCCTAGAAAGGACAATTCTTGAGTAAAAAATGAAAACTTCTCCAGTTTGGCAAAGAGAGAGTTCTCCCTGAGCTTCTGGAGAACCGCACGAAGATGAGCCATGTGACTTTGTCTATCAGAAGAATATATGAGTATATCATCAAGATAAACTACCACAAAGCGTCCAATAAAGTCTGAAAAAACATGGTTAATAAAATTCTGGAATACCGCTGGTGCGTTAGTCAAGCCGAACTGCATGACCAAATTTTCAAATAGACCTTCAGAGGTGAGAAACGCAGTTTTCCACTCATCCCCCTCCCACATATGGATGAGATTGTATGCTCCCCTGAGGTCCAACTTAGAAAACCATCTGGCCCCGGACAATTGGTTGTATAAATCAGGTATCAGTGGGAGAGGATAAAAGTTTCTTATGGTGATCTTATTCAGTTCTTGAAAATCGAGGCAACGGGCGTAAGCCACCATCTTTTTTTTTTACAAAAAAGAACCCCGCCGCCACGGGAGAGACAGATGGCCGAATGTGTCCTTTACGGAGGCTTTCAGAGATATACTCCTTCATAGCAGCTCGCTCAGGGATGGAGAGCTTGTACAGACGTGCTTTGGGCAATTTGGCACCGGGAACAAGATCAATGGCACAATCGAATGGGCGGTGTGGTGGTAGAACCTCAGCCTCCTTTTCGGAGAACACATCCTCAAAGTCCTTCAGGTACTCCGGAATACCCTCCAGACTGACGGATGACATAGACACAGTAGAAAGACAATTTTTAGAACAATTAGCTCCCCATTTGACAATATCCCAGGATCCCCAGTCAATAACCGGGTTATGCCGTTGCAACCAAGGAAACCCTAACACCAGGCCAGCAGGGAGGTTATCCAAAACAAAGCATGACATGTGCTCCTGGTGCAGGGCCCCCACCCTGAGGGTGAATTCCTGAGAAATGAAATGGAGACCATCCTTTGTGACAGGTGTAGAGTCAATAGCCACAAGTTTTAAGGGAGTCTCCAACCTAACTGTCCCTAATCTACAGCGGGCCACCAGTTTAGAGTCAATCAGGTTCAGGGATGACCCACAATCTACAAAAGCCGAAGTATGGACAAAGCAGTTCTCAACACCAAGTTCCACCTTTAACAGTATCTTTGCAAATGAAGAAAAAGGTACCTGAGAGTCTGAGTGACCTCCACGATGATCACCCAGACTCAGCCGCTTGTTAGTGGATGGACAAGAGGGGCAGTCCCTTTTCCAATGTCTGGGATCTCCGCAGTAAAAACACAGCTTTTCATCACGCCGCCATTTCCTCTCTTTTTCCTGGAAGTCGTGGCTCCCACCTCCATAGATTCAGACAGAAGCAAAACATCAGGTTAGCAGGGAACAAGGGAATCCCCCGTTGTGTAACACCTCTCTCCCGTAGCCTCCGATCCATATGGATAGCCTGAGTCATAGCCTCCTCCAAAGAGCTGGGAGGTGGATGGATAGCCAGAGCGTCCTTCAAGCAATCCGACAGTCCCTTCCCGAATAGACATCTCAGTGCGGAGTCATTCCAAGATACCTCAGTGGACCATCGACGGAACTCGGAGCTGTACCATTCGGCTGAGTGCTTCCCCTGAACCAGACCCATAATGGTGTCCTCTGCCACCCTAACATGGTCCGGTTCATCATAGATAAGTCCTAGGCCTCAAAGAACCTATCTACCGAGCTCCGTTCAGGAGCGGTAGGGTGCAGCGAGAAAGCCCAGGATTGGGGACCTTCCCTAAGTAAGGAGATAATAATCCCTACCTGCTGAGTCTCATCCCCAGATGATCGGGGTCTAAGAGAAAACCATAATTTACAACTCTCCCTGAACATGCGATACTGATCTTTGTTGCCAGAAAACGTGTCAGGAAGTTTGACTGTAGGTTCGGGGGAGTGCAAAACAACATCTACAGAGTCATCAGGTAGACTAACAATATGAGAGGTGTTTCCCTGCACAGTCTTAATATTCTCAGTAAGTTTTTTCTGTAAGTGGGTATGAGACGTAACAACGGACTGATGTCTCACAGAAAAATCCTGCACCATCTGCGTCAAACTGGACACTTGATCCGCCAAGTTATGCAACGGATCCATGACCAAGAAAAAAAAATTGCAAACTCCCGTTTAAATGTATGGTTAGTGATAATGTAACGCAGCTGCAATGCAGGCTAGTGTGCTCAGGACAAGCCTGCACTGCAGCAGCCAAAACCACCACCAGGTGGCAGCAAAAACATCCAAAGCTGAGTTAGGAATAATCAGTCATACGAAGTACCAGAGGTTTCAGCAAGCCCGTGGTCAGAAACAAGCCAATAGGTCAAAACCAGATGGGAGCTGTCAGACTACTGCAGTGTAGTGCAACCTTCCCCAGAGGGAGCTAGGAGGGACGAGAGACTGCGTACACAGAGAAGTTATACAAATCAGAAGCACAGGAACCACCAAGTGGTGGGAGCGTGGTCAGGCAAGCCGAGTCAAAACCTTACGGAGGCAGAAGTACCAGAAGGAGCAGCAATACACGTAGTCAGTATACCAAGCCGAGGGTCAAATAGCCAGACAGAGAACGTAGCAGCAGAGACGGATACCAAGAGACGGGGTCAGAGTCAGTCCGGATCATACACGAGTAAACAAGTCAAAGGCAGGAGGATCACCAGGTAACAGGGTCAGAGGCTCTAAACTGGAAGCTTGAGCTATCACTAACACTGGTAAGCCAGCTGTGACGGACTGAAATAGCCCAGCCCGCTCCAGAACGAGGCCGAGAAATTAACCCCCGCATGACCAGTCCTGAGAGAGGACAGCAGAGCACAAACTCCGGACTGGACCATGACAAGAACTTTACATGGCAGAGAGGTCTAATAAAATGTTGCAGTACCATAAGGCCCTAGTTGAAGAATTATTTAAAAAATTCCCATCTGACAACACTGGCGGCACAGGTCACAGTTCATTGGGCAACCGAGGAGTGGAAACTAGGGAGACACACACCAGATGCAGCAGAGGCAAGGGAACAGGTCTGGTCTGGTACAGTTTTCTCCAACCCTCCCATCACCCAGGCCCACGTGGGATACTCTAACATGCAAGGAAATGTTTTGGAAGATGCTGAAAGAGTACCTTGCTGACCGTACTAGCGCCCTCCTTTACTCCTCTGTGCCTTATAACTATTGGGTATCCAAGCTAGACACGTCATGAACTGTCTCTCTATGCTTTGTAGGTCCTGGCCTGCCCTGCTGCTAGCATTTTGTCTCAGCGGGTTTTTAGTGCCGCCGGAGGTATTATAATTAATAAGGGCATCCGCCTGTCAACTGAAAATGCTGGCAGGCTGACTCTTACCAAAATGAACAAGGGCTGGATTGTCCCAGACTTCTCAACACCACCAGATGACAGCAGCGAAGCATAAACTCCAGTGTTTTGTTTTTTTTTTTCTGGTTTATTCCCATGCACCCATTTTCACCCAAACATGGGTATACGTTTCAGGATTTAATCTTTTTTGTGTCGTCCTCCTCTTTCTCCTCCTCAACTACCATATCAACAGGGTGATCATGCTACCCTCGCTATACATTTTTAAGGGTGTTTTTAATTCCTGCATTAAGAATTTGAAAGGCCTACCACTAACATTCTTTGATATACAGCTCTGGAAAAAATTAAGAGACTACCACATCAAAACCCTGAATACTTTGGAACCAGAAAAAACAATAAAGAAATCCCAAAACCAGTCACTTTTAGGTAAAAGGTACAGTACAGACCAAAAGTTTGGACACGCCTTCTCATTCAATGATTTTTCTGTATTTTCATGACTATGAAAATTGTAGAATCACACTGAAGGCATCAAAACTATGAATTAACACATGTAGAATTATACATTACACTTTACAAAAAAAGTGTGAAACAACTGAAAATATGTCTTATATTCTAGGTTCTTCAAAGTAGCCACCTTTTGCTTTGATTACTGCTTTGCATGCAGAAAAGGTGAACGGATGCATGCCTGGTTCCCACCGTGAAGCATGGAGGAGGTTGTGTGATGGTGTGGGGGTGCTTTGCTGGTGACACTGTTGGGGATTTATTCAAAATTGAAATGGTGAGCGGTCCCAGCTCACCCCAAACCATCTCGATTGGGTTCAGGTCTGGTGACTGTGGAGGCCAGTCATCTGGCGTAGCACCCCAACACTCTCCTTCTTGGTCAAATAGCCCTAACACAGCCTGGAGGTGTGTTTGGGGTCATTGTCCTGCTCAAAATAAATGATGGTCCAACTAACCGCAAACCGGATGGAATAGCATGCCGCTGTAAGATGCTGTGGTAGCCATGCTGGTTCACTATACCTTCAATTTTGAATAAATCCCCAACAGTGTCACCAGCAAAGCACTCCCACATCACACCACCTCCTCCATGCTTCACGGTGGGAACCAGGCATGTAGAGTCCATCCGTTCACCTTTTCTGCGTGCAAAGCAGTAATCAAAGCAAAAGGTCAGCTGACTGGCCAGCTGATTGGTGGATGTCGCATTTTTAAACCCGACCCTTTTCCATGAAGTGTATATCACATCAAAACCCTGTCATGGGCAGCCTATTCTCCAGACCTATACCATTGAAAATTCTGGAATGTAATCAAGAGGATGATGGATAGTCACAAGCCATCAAACAAAGAAGAACTGCTTAAATTTTTGCGCCAGAAGCAGTGTGAAAGACTGGTGGAAAGCATGCCAAGACGCATGAAAGCTGTTTTTAAAAATCATGGTATTCCACAAAATATTGATTTCAGAACTCTTCCTGAGTTTAAACACTAGTATTGTTGTTTTTAAATGATTATGAACTTGTTTTCTTTGAATTATTTCAGGTCTGAAAGCACTTTTTTTTTTTAATTTTGATCATTTTTCCTTGTCAGAAAAAAAATACAAAATTTAGTTCTTGGAAATTCGGAGACATGTTGTCAGAAATTTATAGACTAAAAGAACAATTTACATTTTACTCAAAAATATGCCTATACAAAAAAAAATCAGACAAACTGAACATTTGCAAGTGGTCTCTTGATTTTTGCCAGAGCTGTATATGTATAACCGTCAGAGGTAAATGTTTTTCAGCCCATGCCCTTGTGTGTTATGTTACGGTAGCTGAGGAGTGCAGGTAAAAAAGGCAATACACCAGAGCAGTTGGAATCTATGAGATTGCAGTACCCTGACTAACCACCACAACTAGAGGCAGCCGTGGAGCGTTCCTACGTTGGTCCTAGACGCCTCGTCACAGCCTGAGAAACTAATTACACCTAAAGATAGAAAGAAGAAAGCTATCTGCCCCAGAGCAGATCCCCAAAGAACATAGAAAGCCCCCAAACATGTAATTGCGGTTAGACAAGAAGAAATACCGACACAGACAGAAAACAGTATGAGCAAACGCTGGGGCCCAAACTACCTAAATAGAAAAGGATAGAAGGGCACTTACTGCAATCCCAAAAAACCCTGAAAAGCACCAACTCTACTAATTTCAAAAACACCTGAGATCACATGACCTCCACCACCCAAACCAGTTCTCTGGTGTAACAAAATCAAAACAGCAGCCACTGAAAAAACTGGAAAAAGCAAATGTACAAACATCAGTGGCTGAACTAAACTGAGAGGGCAAAAGCCCCCGGAGGGGACCATGAAGGCCCCCACAGAAGTGCAGGACAAAATGCAAAAATCAAGCACAAAAACAAAAAGAAGAAAATGTCTATCTGTTAGCAGGAGATGCAGACACGACACAGCAGGCTACAAAGGAAACAGGAATCAAGGATTGAGACCAGAACAATTGATCACCGGCAACCCTGATGGGAAGGCGACTCCCTTATATAAGACCAGTCAGTAACACCTGATTCCCAATCCTCACAATCTTCACTGGACAGTCCAGTACCGCTTGTAACCACCAGAGGGAGCCTCTGCTCAGAACTCATTTCAAGTCCATTCACAACATACCCCCCCCTTGAGGAGGGGTCACCGAACCCTCACTTGAGCAACCGGGTCGGTCAGATGAGTTCTATGATACGCACGGATGAGTCTCCTAGCATGGATGTCCGAAGCAAACACCCAAGAATTGTCTTCCTGACCATAACCTCTCCACTTAACCAAATACTGGAGTTTCCGTCTAGAAAAACAAGAATTCAATTTTTTCTCAACCACAAATTCCATATTGCCCTCAACCAGAACAGGGTCAGGAGGCAAAGCAGTAGGAACCACTGGCTCAACAAACCTCTTCAACAAGGACTTGTGGAACACGTTATGGATCTTAAATGTCCCTGGAAGAAGCAAACGAAAAGAAACAGGATTAAGAATCTCCATGATCTTATAAGGTCCAATGAACCTAGGCTTAAATTTAGGAGATGCCACTCTCATAGGAATATTTTTTGAGGACAACCAGACCAAGTCCCCCACTTTAAACCGAGGACCATCAGTCCTATGCCGGTTAGCAAACCGCTGGGCCCTCTCCTGAGAGAGGGACAACCTCTCCACTACCTGGTCCCAAATCTGTTGCATACGCTCCACAACAGAGTCAACACCCGGACAGACAGAAGCCTCCGTCTGTCCTGAAGAAAATCGAGGGTGAAACCCAGAATTACAGAAAAATGGAGACATCAAAGTGGCAGAGCTAGCCCTATTATTAAGAGCAAACTCAGCCAAAGGCAAAAAAGAGACCCAGTTATCCTGATCAGCAGACACAAAGCATCTTAGATAAGTCTCCAATGTCTGGTTTGTTCTCTCAGTTTGATCATTGGTCTGAGATGAAACGCCGAGGAAAGACAATTGAACACCAAGTTTAGAACAAAAGGTCCTCCAAAATCTGGAAACAAACTGGACTCCTCTGTCAGACACAATGTTCTCAGGAATGCCGTGTAAACGAACCACGTGCTGAAGGAACAAAGGCACCAATTCAGAGGAGGAAGGCAACTTAAGTAATGGCACAAGATGTATCATCTTGGAAAACCTATCACAAATCACCCAGATGACGGTCATTCTCTGAGAAACAGGAGGTCGGAAATGAAATCCATAGAGATATGGGTCCATGGTCTCTTGGGCACAGGCAATGGCATCAACAAACCACTAGAGCGAGAGCAAGGCTTGGAGCGAGAGCAAGTCCCGCAGGACTGCACAAATTCCCTGACATCACGAGACAAGGTAGGCCACCAAAAGGACCGACTAACCAAGTCTCTGGTACCAAAAATTCCGGGATGACCGCCAACGCGGAACAATGAATCTCAGACATCACACTCTTTTTCCACTGGTCCGGACAAACAATTTCCCAACAGGGCAGCGCTCGGGCCTATCCTCTTGACACCCCTCCAGAGCCAGTCTCAAATTGGGCGAGATGGCGGAAAGAACTACACCTTCTTTCAAAATAACAGAAGGATCAGATAACTCAGGAGAGTCCGCAAGGAAACTCCTCGAGAGGGCATCCGCCTTAACATTCTTAGTGCCAGGAAGAAAGGAAACCACAAAATTAAAACGTGTGAAAAACAAGGCCCACCTGGCCTGTCTAGGATTAAGTCGCTTGGCAGATTCCAGATAAACCAGATTCTTAAAGGTCCGTAAGGACCACCACCTGATGTTTGGCTCCCTCCAGCCAATGTCTCCACTCTTCAAAAGCCCACTTCATGGCCAATAACTCCCGATTACCCACGTCATAATTACGTTCAGTAGGAGAAAATTTTCGAGAGAAAAAGGCACAAGGGTTACTTTTAGAGGTCTCTGGATCTCTTTGGGACAAAACGGCACCTGCCCCAATTTCAGAGGCATCAACCTCCACCTGAAATGGCAGAGAAACATCAGGCTGCCGTAGAACAGAGCAGAAGTGAATCTCTGCTTAAGTTCCTGAAATGCAGAGACTGCCTCAGGAGGCCAATTCACCACATCAGAACCCTTTTTGGTCAAATCAGTTAATGGTTTAACAATAACCGAGAAATTACCAATAAATTTACGATAAAAATTGGCAAAACCCAAAAATCTTTGAAGAGCCTTTAATGAAGTAGGTTGGACCCAATCACAGATGGCCTGAACCTTGACCGGGTCCATTTCAATAACAGATGGGGACAAAATGAATCCCAAAAATGAGATCCTCTGTACCCAAAAAGACACTTTGATCCCTTCACATACAGAGCATTCTCTCTCAAAATCTGGAATACAGTTCGAACATGTTTCACATGAGAGTCCCAGTCATTGGAAAAAATCAAGATATCATCCAAATAAACAATCAGAAATTTATCCACAAAATCCCTGAAAAATGTCATTCATGAAGGACTGGAAGACAGAAGGAGCATTAGTGAGCCCAAAGGGCATCACAAGGTACTCAAAATGCCCCTCAGGGGTATTAAATGCCGTCTTCCATTAATCCCCGTGCTTAATGCAAATAAGGTTATATGCCCCCCTGAGGTCAAGCTTGGTAAACCAAGTAGCGTTTTTCACCCTGGAAAACAGGTCAGAAATCAAGGGTAACGGGTATTGATATTTCACAGTAATATTGTTCAAAAGACGATAATCAATACACGGCCTTAATGAACCATCCTTTATGGCCACAAAGAAAAAAACAGCACATAAGGGAAGAGGATGGTCTGATATGACCCTTCTCCAATGACTCCTTGATATATGACCGCATAGCGTCATGTTCAGGTACAGACAAGTTAAAAAGGCGACCTTTAGGGAATTTACTACCAGGCACTAATTCAATAGCGCAGTCATAGCTCCTAGGGAGGCAAGGATGCAGATTTACTTTCGCTAAACACATCAGAAAAATCAATCAAAAAGTCAGGAACATCCTGAGCCTGGGGGAGGCAGAAAAAACAGGAGTGTTGGTATTAACACATTGGCAGCCCCAACTGGTTACAGACACAGATTTCCAATCCAAAACAGATTATGAGACTGTAACCAAGGGAAACCCAGTACGATAATGTCATGCAGATTATACAGAACCAAAAATTTGCAGCTCTCCTGATGATCAGGTTCAACCCTCATTATCACCTGAGTAGAGAACTGAGGTTTATTCTCAGCCAAAGGGGTAGAATCGATCCCCAGTAGGGAATAGACTTCTGTAGGTATCAAGGGAAACCCACAACGTTTAGCAAAATCAAAATCAATCAGGTTAATAGCTGCTCCCGAATCAATGAAAGCCTGAGCAGAAAATGAGGACAGAGAGCATATCAGAGTAACAGTTTAATAAAAACTTAGTCTGAACACTACCCAAGACAACTGAGCGTGCAAAACGTCTTCCCCCTTAGGGCAGACTGAAATAGCATGAGAGGCATCACCACAGTAGAAACATAACCCATTGTGCTTTCGAAACTCATGACGCTGTGCCCCAGAAACCACTCTATCACACTGCATGGATTCAGAAGCAGGTTCACAAGGCAACACTATTCCACGCATACTTCTCCGCTCACGCAAACGTCTGTCAATTTGAATCGCTAATGACATAGAATCATAGAGACCAAGGGACAGGGAATCCCACCATAACATCCTTTACATTATCTGACAGACCCTTCTGAAAAAGGGCTGCCAAAGCGTCGTCATTCCATTTGGTCAGGACTGCCCACCTACGGAATCTCTGACAGTATAACTCAGCGTCATCAAGCCCCTGATTTAATGCCAACAAGGCTTTTTCAGCTTGATCAGTGACATTAGGCTCATCTTACAATAACCCCAAGGCCTGAAAAAATGCATCAACATCACTCAAAACAGGATCCCCAGGTGTCAGGGAAAAAGCCCAATCCTGAGGATCGCCGCGCAGGAGAGAGATGACAATTTGAACCTGCTGCGCTGCGTTCCCTGAGGACTTAGATTTTAAGGCAAAAAACAATTTACAATTATTTTTGAAATTCAGAAACTTGGCTCGATCCCCCAAAAAAAAAATCTGGCATGGAATCCTAGTTCCACAACAGGCAACCTAGCAAGATAGGTAGCAATACTCCGAACCTCAGGCAAGCTGATCCACACGGCCAGACAACTGTGCAAACTCCATTGAGAGAAAAAATCCTCCCCAGCACCCAGAGATACAGAGGGAAAAAAAAAAATGCAACAAACAGAAAAATATCTCTGACAACTCTGACAACCTTTTTCTTTCACAATATTTTCCCTTCTGTGAGTACCATACAATTTTCAATTTTTTGGCCGGTGATACTGTTATGTTACGGTAGCTGAGGAGTGCAGGTAAAAAAGGCAATACACCAGAGCAGTTGGAATCTATGAGATTGCAGTACCCTGGCTAACCACCACAACTAGAGGCAGCCGTGGAGCGTTCCTACGTTGGTCCTAGACGCCTCGTCACAGCCTGAGAAACTACACCTAAAGATAGAAAGAGGAAAGCTATCTGCCCCGGAGCAGATCCCCAAAGAACATAGAAAGCCCCCAAACATGTAATGGCGGTTAGACAAGAAGAATACTGACACAGACAGAAAACAGTATGAGCAAACGCTGGGGCCCAAACTACCTAAATAGAAAAGGATAGGAAGGCACTACTGCAATCCCAAAAAACCCTGAAAAGCACCAACTCTACTAATTTCAAAAACACCTGAGATCACACGACCTCCACCACCCAAACCAGTTCTCTGGTGTAACAAAATCAAAACAGCAGCCACTGAAAAAACTGGAAAAAGCAAATGTACAAACATCAGTAGCTGAACTAAACTGAGAGGGCAAAAGCCCCCGAGGGGACCCTGAAGGCCCCCACAGAAGTGCAGGACAAAATGCAAAAATCAAGCACAAAAAACAAAAAGAAGAAAATGTCTTATCTGTTAGCAGAGATGCAGACACGACACAGCAGGCTACAAAGGAAACAGGAATCAAGGATTGAGACCAGAACAATTGATCACCGGCAACCCTGATGGGAAGGCGACTCCCTTATATAAGACCAGTCAGTAACACCTGATTCCCAATCCTCACAATCTTCACTGGACAGTCCAGTACCGCTTGTAACCACCAGAGGGAGCCTCTGCTCAGAACTCATTTCAAGTCCATTCACAACACTTGTGCATGCGCATTACCAGTCTAGGATACTCAATCCGTAATAATGGGATAAAAATGTTTTCTGGGGCCCTTCACTACGTCTCTTCAGAGGGTATTGGAGTGCCTCCTTCTAATTTTTGACATCCCTTGTACTTAGTGCATACGATTTACCAGTCTAGTAGACCCAATCCTTAGTAATGGGAAAAAAGCTTTTCTGAGGCTCCACCTTATAGTTGATGTGACATTTTTGGAAACCAAAAGAGCTGGTGAGTTCTATAAGTATATAATCCAGTGCCTTGTGGGTTGTCAGGTGGTCGTCACATAGGGTGTTCTCACACTGCATACAAGATTTCAGAGCCTGGACAGGAGACTTTGTACAGTAAGTACAGAAGATCCCGATCTCCTCCATATCACGCTGAGTAGATGCTGAATGCTCCACTATATTCCCCAGCAAGGTTGATGAAATAACAGTCCTTGATGCTGCTACGTTAAACTAATAGCTTTTTCAGAGCTAATTCAAATAGATTCTATTCTCTAAAAATATGTTCATTCTGGTCACATACATCTCTTCCACAGTCCATAACTTGATTGTTTCTTTCCATACACTCATTGACAAATTCATGTTTTTTATGCTGATCTGTATTCAGAAATCCATCAAATCAGGCAAAGTTAACTGATTTATTGTGACCATTCACAGTTTCACTGCAACAGCTGTATGTATGAGGTAATGATGGGAAACGTTACGCTACTGGAGCTGAATTACTGCTTTTGAACTCTCCAGTGCTTGGTTTCCATCCATTTTTGGGTGGTTCTTGAAGTATGTTTGGAGACATTGTTCTGCTGCAATACCCATGATATAAGATGCAAATCCACCTTTCTGACACTGTACACTACATAGCAACCCCAAATCCTTTGGGAATCTTCCCATTTCATGATGCCTTGCACACAGTCAAGGCACCCAGTGCCAGAGGCAGCAAAACAACCCCAGAATATATCTGAACCTCCACCATATTTGAAGCAACTACTGTGTTCTTTTACTTGTAGGCCTCATTCCATTTACAGTAAACAGTAGAATGATGTACTTTACCAAAAAGCTCTATCTTGGCCTCATCTGTCCACAAGACAGCTGCTGGCCCTCTAACAATAGTGAGGGCTGACTGCTAGAAATCTAACAATAGGAAGGACCGCCTGATGACCCTCTACAAATAATGAGGGCCGCCTGATGGCCCTGGAAAAAAAAAGTGACTTTCAGAGCCTCTTCATAAATTAAAAAGGATATGTCTGATCATGTCTCACACACCACATGGCAGTGATTCTCAGCCTGGATAGTTAATTCTTGTCACCGTCCTGGTTGAAAACCATTTATCCCAGACACTACCCAAATGGTGAGTGAGCTGAAAGGCCTCATCAGCAACGATAACAAACGGGGAAGGTTCGCCAGCTGAGCTAGTGAGGTTCCTTGGGTGGCACACAAATTTCTTTGCTCATAAGGTGCAGACCCATTAAGGAAGAATTGATGATTCGAGAATCTCCAGTTCTTCTATAGGTCCCAATATCTACAATTTCAAATCGATAGTTGCTGTCATCAACACCAAATGCACTACCCAAAAATATTGTTTGTAATTGTAGTATTGCGACACTGAGTTTGGCAGCTTCTTCACATGGATTAGTTTGCCATCCAAAGCACCAAGACAGTTGGGAAAATGATATATTTGACGATGTTTGAGATCGTAGATTTTCCCAGAAGAAATTCCAAATGGAGTGTAGCAAGTGAGGTCCAGTGGCAAGAAATCTAAATAGAAAACAAAATTCTACAAACAATTCTTAAATGCTGTCAAGGAATGACACTAGAAGACAACGCTGATCCCATCTCTGCCACAATTTGTCAAAGATCAAAGCCAGGGGAGTCACACTAAACCACCCTGCTGTTCTCTTTTTGTAATGAATAGCTCTTTGCAGTTTCTAATCGTCCGGACAATTATACTATTGACCGATGATTAACGGAGGAGATCTCAGGCTGTTACCACTAATAGGCTGGTTACTGGGAAACTAACAGTGAGCGTATGGCATATACACTTCCGATGATTTCAGTGCATGGAATATGTGTATATACCCCCCTATGGTCACTGCTAACTCCACAATAACCCAAGAACTACTCGCTGCCACCATTGGTTGTGTTTATACAGCCTGACTGAATGCCTGACAGGTAGCGTGTGGTATTAAATTTCATATTTAATCCAGAACAATAGGCAGTGTTTATAAATAAAATATGCAAAATATTTTACAAAGGGGACAAACAATACAGCATATACAAATACATAAAATAAACTGGATTAACAAAAGAAACTACCACGCTGATCACAGAGATGATTCAGCTTAGCGATGGAGAGAACTTTGATGGAAACGTCCATTGAGTGGGATTGTACGTACATACGCAGATATGTATCTCTCTACATGAACATAGATCATAATTCACCTTTTCCTTTTATCAGCATCTAAGTTACACCCACACACTTTCCCTTTGATGACCTTATGTGGACCAGTTTGTTGAATGTTCTCAGCCCTTCAAGACTTTATGAAATTCCCAACACTAACAATATCTTCCCTCCTAACAATCGCAGAAGTTTGATATCACCGCCATATTTTTTATCGGATTTTACCATTACCCAGAGACAAAACATGACATGGCTGTTGTCAGCAATCTGGCTACTACTGATTTTGGGGCTTACAGGCAGGTGTCATTGTTATGATAAATACAGTGGGTGCGGAAAGTATTCAGACCCCATTAAACTTTTCACTCTTTGTTTCATTGCAGCCATTTGGTAAATTCAAAAAAGTTATTTTTTTTCATTAATGTACACTCTGCACCTCCTCTTGACTGACAAAAACCAGAAATGTAGAAATTTTTGCAAATTAAAAAAGAAAAACTGAAATATCACATGGTCATAAGTATTTAGACCCTTTGCTCAGACACTCATATTTAAGTCACATGCTGTCCATTTCCTTGTGATCCTCCTTGAGATGGTTCTACTCCTTCATTGGAGTCTAGCTGTGTTTAATTAAACTGATAGGACTTGATTTGTAATGGCACACACCTGTCTAGATAAGACCTCACAGCTCACAGTGCATGTCAGACCAAATGAGAATCATGAGGTCAAAGGAACTGGCCAAGGAGCTCAGACAGAATTGTGGCAAGGCACAGATCTGGCCAAGGTTACAAAAGAATTTCTGCAGTATTCAAGGTTCCTAAGAGCACAGTGGCCTTCATAATCCTTAAATGGAAGAAGTTTGGGACCACCAGAAGTCTTCCTAGACCTGACCGTCCAGTCAAACTGAGCAGTTATGGGAGAAGAGCCTTGGTGAGAGAGGTAAAGAAGAACCCCAAAATCACTGTGGCTGAGCTCCACAGATGCAGTAGGGATATGGGATAAAGTTCCACAAAGTCAACTATCACTGCAGCCCTCCACCAGTCAGGCCTTCATGGCAGAGTGGCCCGACGGAAGTCTCTCCTCAGTGCCAGACATATGAAAGCCTGAATAGAGTTTGCTAAAAAACACATGAAGGACTCCCAGCCTATAAGAAATATGATTCTCTGGTCTGATGAGACGAAGATAGAACTTTTTGGTGATAATTCTAAGCAGTATGTGTGGAGAAAACCAGGCAATGTTCATCACCTGTCCAATACAATCCCAACAGTGAAACATGGTGATGGCAGAATCATGCTAAGGGGGTTTTTCAGCTGCAGGGACAGGACGACTGGTTGTAAATGAAGGAAACATGAATGTGGCCAAATAGAGAGATATCTTGGATGAAAACCTCTTCCAGAGTGCTCTGGACCTCAGACTTGGCCAAAGGTTCACCTCCCAACAAAACAGTGACCCTAAGCACACAGCTAAAATAATAAAGGAGTGGCTTCAGAACAACTCTGTGACCATTCTTGACTGGCCCAGCCAAAGCCCTGACCTAATCCCAATTGATCATCTCTGGAGAGACCTGAAAATAGCTGTTCACCAACATTCACCATCAAACTTGATGGAACTGGAGAGGATCTGCAAGGAATAATGGCAGAGGATCCCCAAATCCAGGTGTGAAAAACTTGTTGCATCATTCCCAAGAAGAATTATGGCTGTATTAGCTCAAAAGAGTGCTTCTACTCAATACTGAGCTAAGGGTCTGAATACTTATGACCATGTAATATTTCAGTTTTTCAATAAATTTGCAAATATTTCTAGATTACTTTTTTTCAGTAAAGATGGGGTGCAGAGCGTGAGAAAAAAATGAACTTTTTGGCATTTACCAAATGGCTGCAATAAAACAAAGAGTGAAAAAATTAAAGGGGTCTGAATACTTTCCGAACTCACTGTACATAGAAATAAATATAAGACCACCAATTGTGCGATATAACACGCTAATATCAGGCATAACATAAGTTAGTTACATGTCTTAATGATAAAGCAAGGGTTGGTGCCCACATTTTGATTCAAACTCAATGATAAATTTTCCCTGGTGTTTATTAACCACTAAGCCAATGTGCTATAGCACCAGTGTATTGGAGTGGATTTTATGACATCTCATCTATACTCTGAGAGAATCCACGATGGGAATTGACTGATGCAGATTTAACATATTCACCACCGATTTCATCTTTTGCAATACAAAGAATCAGGTCAGTGGTAAAGGTGCGACATTACATATTAGTAAACGCAACAATATCTGCACAATGTTGTGATGGTGTGATATGTTCTGTGGGTATCATTTTGTGTATATTTATATTTTACTGATTTCTGTGTATTTCACATATTGTCTAGAGTCTCAATTGTCAGCCTTTTGGCTGATAATTGAGGTAGCTCACCTCCCATCTGCAGCCTGAATGTGTTTATGCATTTTTGATAAACCCCTGCCGACATCCCCTGATTGTCCATTTATGACCCCTCAGCTATCCAAATCCAGCGAGTCACCCCCTGTAGTGCCTTAATCCCTGAGGCACCTTTCCCAGGTCAGAGAGGTCTAAAGGGTATGCCACACTAAACAACGTCGCTAACAAGATCGCTAAAAAAGTCACTATTTAGCGATCTCGTTAGTGACGTTGTTATGTGTGGCATCTAGCGACGACGTGGCCCCTGCTGAGATCCTGCTGTGATCTTGTTCATCTCAGCGATCGTTCGGGACCCTATTTTTATCGCCGGCGTCCCGCTGGTAAGTATATATCGCTGAGTGTGGCACCTTTTTTTAGCGATTTAGCGGTATTTTGTACCGCTAAAGTCGTTAAGGAGATCGCTAACCGCGATAGCGTCCTTAACGACATCGCTAAATTATGTCACTACTAACGATATTAAAACGATCCCGCTAGCGATCTCATTAGTATGCGACGCTAACAAGATCGTTAGAGGGATCGTGTAGTGTGGCAGTACCTTAAAAGCCATCAAATCCGTCTGACTACACCTGGACATAAGGAGGGGGGTCTGAGGATTGAAGTCAGATCCTGTGTGTAGAGGATGGTGTACAGACACACAGCACGTCAGAGAGAAAGAAAGATTGGTTTCTTTGGTTTTATCCTCTGTCGTCTGGATTATTGGACTGATCTCATGGGACTTTTATCCTGTTACTGAACTGCATTCGTGTTCTGGACTATTGTATCTTCAGTGTGGTGGTTTGTTTATGGACCTTTTTAGTTTTGCCTATAATAAAGGTCTTGGGATTGTTCGCACTTCTCTTGCTCTGTTGATTGTGTGATACCGGAGAAGGACCACGTGACAACTGGTGGCAGCGGTGGGATCAACAGAGCATAACCCAATAGAGAACCACTCACAGAGTGAGTACAGAAATTCGACTGTATCCAGTTTACAGGAGAGAGCCAGAGACCTAGGTCTGAACTACCAGGGACTGACTAAAGAAGACTTAATTGACCTACTGGTGGGTGCTAGCCAGGCCACCTCCTCCCAGATGTCTGAAGGGCAAGCACTGGAGACAGGATCCCCACCCCAAAAAGCCAGAAGAAGAGATGGCGGTTCTGGGCACAGACGTCTCTCAGGAGTATAAGGGAGGCTGCCCGCTGGGCACAGCGGAGACAAGAAGCAATGGAGCTTGAAAGAGGGAGTAATGCAATGTGGAGTGTAAACCTAATGATCCGGGAGCCTGTACCGATCACTTGGACAGACTTTAAGCCGTTTGATGAGGCTTCCGAAGATGTGGAGGGGTTCTTCAAAGACTTTGAGCAGCAGTGTGCTGTGATGTAGGTGCCCCACTCTGGCTGAATACGTTTGTTAGTGGGACTCCTGAACGGTAGCGTGGCGGAGGCTTACCGAACCATCGACTCACAGAGGAATCAGGATTATAACATTGTAAAGCGGACATATCCTGGAGTACCATGCTATCACCCCAGACTCATATAGGGCCAAGTTCCGAGACCTCCCATGCACCACAGGGGGATCGTTTAGGATGTATACACATAAGATGTCCCAGGCATGTCGGAGATGGCTGGAAGCAGAAAACGCCTTTACTGTGGAAGATGTTATACAGGCGTTCCTTATAGAACAATTTCTTGCCAAGTGCCCCGCAGAAGAACGAGAATGGGTATGGAGCGCACGCCGCGTACCTTGGATAGAGCTGCAGCCCTGGCCGATGAAGCTCTTACTATACGACCGCAATGGAGGGGCTTCTGGACAATAAACCACAGCCTGCTCCTGCACCCCGGCCCCCTCCGATTATATCTGCCCTTCCACTTAGTCGCAGGCAAATGACCATAACGCCTCACAATCCTGGGCCCCAACAGTTCCGACCACAACGTGGGGTATCACAGAGAGGAGATGTTATGGGTGTGGGCAACCTGGGCATTTGCAATCCGGCTGTCTCTCAAGGATTCGGAGGGAGCCCCACGCAGCCCCACCTCGTCCAGTGCATCTTGTGCACTCCATCCTGCCTGAGGAAGAGCTACCACCACCCCCACCAGAGTGGACAACCGACCACAGCACCATAGATACCCCTCCTGGAGTGTACGGACTCTGGCCTTTGTCCTTTAGCTACCCCGAGCAACGGCAACGCCACCTGCAGGATGTCTTAATTGATGGATACAAAGTGTCAGGATTTAGAGACACGAGGGCATTCCTGACTATCGCTGACCCCCGTGTGGTTCGATCCGAGGCAATTCACCAGGGCCCGGGAATTCCCATTGTCCTGGCGGGGGGGGGTGCCCGCAAATATATACAGCGAGCTTCTGTGCCTTTGGATTATGGTTGTGGAGAAAAACTGTGTTGGATTGGAGTTATGGGCGGACTTCCTGCAGATATCCTCCTTGGGAATGACATTGGGGAGTCACAGTGCCAATTTGTGGGAGCAGTCACCCGACTACAGGCCTTTAAGACTACGACATCCAGACCTCACCGGGGAGCAAACACCACGAACCGCATCAGAGTTGGTAAGCAACACGTTCCCTCCTACTACTTTGGGAGAGCCTTGAGATAGAGAGTTTAGGTGTCATGGGTGTATCGCCACTAGGATCGTCGCGATTACACACTCTGACTTCTCACAGCTGAGTTGCTGTTTCTTTGTGTTTGGTAATGAGGGAGTTAATTTTACCTAGCTCTTTGCTAAGACTAGGTCCAGCCTCGCCCGCTGCTTTTGATTATGTTCTAATTAGATTCCTTCATATACCTGCCAGTCTGCTTGTTAGATGCCAGTGAAAGCCTTTATGTAGTCTAGCAGACTGGATCGGTTCTGAGAATACTTAAGCTAAGAGCTCCTTAGTTGTTTTTACTCTTATAGCTTATAGTTTATCTCTGAGACCTTAGGTGTTCCTACTGTGTGTGAGTGTTGTATGTAAGACTTTATTTACTTTATTTCTTGTCTTTCTTGTATGTCTTTCTGTTCATTAACCGTTACCTGTTCATTCCCTTTGGTGGTAATCAGGGTCCTTCTTAGGACTAGATTACAGTTGGCAGGGATTGATAGGAGACAGGGTTTACGCTGGTGGCCTGGACCTCTGTACCTTTAACAGTACCTCCAGGTAGAGGGATTAGTTAGGACCCCAGTTTAGGGTCAGCATAGACCCCGGTCACCCTCTAGCCGGAGACAGCGTATAACGGATTCCGTATTGACCCACTGGACTTTCTGTCAGGTAATTCTATGTTATCATATATCTATGCGCATGTTATATTGTATGTTGCCCTTTTGATATAGATTACTGTCATCACATATATATATATCTGCTATACAGCGTGACATTTTCACCGGCCATACTATAGGTTCTCTCCAGCTGTCATGGATCCAGTAGCCCAGCTGGCCCGGCAGTTGCAGGGGTTGTCCATGGAGTTTGCAGACATTAAGTCCAAGGTTTTGTTCCCCCCGGAGCAAACCAGATCTGAACCTAAGGTTGCTCTCCCGGACAGGTTCACTGGTGGGCGGGACAAATTTTTTACTTTCCGGGAGGCATGTAAATTGTACTTTCGCCTGCGGCCTCGGTCATCTGGGAGTGAAGAGCAGAGGGTGGGAATTGTTATCTCGCTCTTACAAGGGGACCCTCAATCTTGGGCATTCTCTATTCCTCCAGGCTCCCCAGATCTCCAGTCAGTGGATCGATTTTTTACTGCCCTGGGTCTGGTATATGATGATCCGGATCGAGTTTCCCTTGCTGAAACAAAGTTACGTAAAATACGGCAAGGAAATCGTCCAGCGGAGGAATATTCTTCTGAGTTCCGTAGATGGGCAACAGATACTCAGTGGAATGACCCAGCTCTTAGGAGCCAGTTTTGTCAAGGGTTGTCTGACAAATTAAAAGATGTGTTGGCTCAGTATGATTCTCCTCCATCACTGGAGGCTGCTATGGCCCTCGCTATTCGCATGGATAGACGAATTCGGGGAAGACGCGAGGTAACTCCGCCTCCCGTGATGACTCCACCTACTACTAAAGTCCCTTATACTGAGGTTCCCCTGGTCTGTTCTGAGGAACCCATGCAGTTGGGAGGGACATCTTTTTGTAGGAGGGAATTGGCGGTGCACCGCAAGACTAGAAGGTGTTTCTTTTGCGGGAGAGAGGGACATTTTGTTGGGGGTGTCCATCCCGGGCCTCTTTGAGCAAAGGAGTTAACCTGGGAGTGTGTATTTCGTCCCCAAATCCCTCTCAGTTTCTCGTGCTTGCGGAGGTGGTGATTGGTACTAGAACTGAGAGGATTTCTGTTTTTCTTGATAGTGGGTCCGGGGCTAATCTGGTGGACGCTCGGTTTGCCCAGGTGCATGGTATGCAACTGAGTGTATTGGCCAAACCGGTCCCTATAGTCTCTATTGATTCTAGACCTCTCGGTCAAGGTAGCTTGGTACAAGCTGTTCATAACATAGATCTTCGAGTAGGGGCAAGACATAAAGAGCAATTGTCTTGTTATGTGTTGGAGGGTCTACCTACTCCTATTGTGTTGGGACTTCCTTGGTTGGCTAAACATAACCCAGTGATTGATTGGCAATCCGGAAAGATAAGCCAGTGGGGTGAATTTTGCAGGAATAACTGCATGAGCACGGTCATCGGTGCGGTTGTGCCTAGGACTTTGTCTCCTTTTCTGGAGGACTTTGGGGAGATGTTCTCAGAGGAGGGTGTAAAGAGTTACCTCCTCATCGCGCATATGACTGCTCAATAAAGTTGCTTCCTGATGCCTTATCTCGTACTTTCCCAGGGGCCGGGAAGACGGATGATCCGGTTCCTATTCCTCAGGAGGGAGTTGTAGTGTCAGCTGTATGCTCTGAGCTTGAGGGGGAGGTATTGGGGGCTCAGGGGACGCCCCGGTGGGACTTCCAGGGAGACTGATCGTTCCAGATCGGTTATAGACTGAAGGTTACGGGGAACCGTTACAAACGGATGGCTGATAGGGGGAGAGTTTCTGGTCTAGATCTGAAGGTGAACGATCTAGTTTGGTTGTCTACCAGGAATATAAAACTTAAAGTTTCCTCCTGGAGGTTGGGTCCCAGATTCATCGGGCCGTACAGGATCAGTTCCATAATTAATCCTGTGGCATTTCGTCTGGACCTCCCTCCTACGTTTAAAATTCATAATGTGTTTCACAAGTCATTACTTAAAAAGTATGTGGCACCAGTCATACCGTCACCTCTACCTCCGCCTTCAGTGGTGGTCAATGATAACGTGGAATTTCATGGGTCGAAAATCATTGACTCACGTCTCAGTCGCCGATCCCTTCAGTACTTGGTTCATTGGAGGGGGTATGGTCCTGTGGAGAGGACGTGGGTCCCTGCGTCTGATGTTAACGCAGATCGATTGGTTCGGACCTTTCACACAACTCACCCGGGCAGACCTGGCCCTGAGGGTCCGGAGTCCCCTCGTAGAGGGGGGGGTACTGTCATGGGTGTATCGCCACTAGGATCGTCGCGATTACACACTCTGACTTCTCACAGCTGAGTTGCTGTTTCTTTGTGTTTGGTAATGAGGGAGTTAATTTTACCTAGCTCTTTGCTAAGACTAGGTCCAGCCTCGCCCGGCTGCTTTTGATTATGTTCTAATTAGATTCCTTCATATACCTGCCAGTCTGCTTGTTAGATGCCGGTGAAAGCCTTTATGTAGTCTAGCAGACTGGATCGGTTCTGAGAATACTTAAGCTAAGAGCTCCTTAGTTGTTTTTACTCTTATAGCTTATAGTTTATCTCTGAGACCTTAGGTGTTCCTACTGTGTGTGAGTGTTGTATGTAAGACTTTATTTACTTTATTTCTTGTCTTTCTTGTATGTCTTTCTGTTCATTAACCGTTACCTGTTCATTCCCTTTGGTGGTAATCAGGGTCCTTCTTAGGACTAGATTACAGTTGGCAGGGATTGATAGGAGACAGGGTTTACGCTGGTGGCCTGGACCTCTGTACCTTTAACAGTACCTCCAGGTAGAGGGATTAGTTAGGACCCCAGTTTAGGGTCAGCATAGACCCCGGTCACCCTCTAGCCGGAGACAGCGTATAACGGATTCCGTATTGACCCACTGGACTTTCTGTCAGGTAATTCTATGTTATCATATATCTATGCGCATGTTATATTGTATGTTGCCCTTTTGATATAGATTACTGTCATCACATATATATATATCTGCTATACAGCGTGACATTAGGAGAGAAATAGAGGGTGACACTACCTTAGCAGCCTGTAGGTTAAGGGCAGAAACTGGGTGCGTGGGAGATAATGGGGATGCCTTCACTCGAGAAAACGGACTATATTATCATGTAACAAAAGTCAATGAGAAGGGCAACCCTGACACAATGACCAGGCAACTCATTGTCCCTCAGAAGTACAGGGCACAGCTAGTCTAACTGGCCCATGACATCCCCTTGGCTGGGCATCAAGGGAGGAAAAGGACTGAAAAGAGACTCACCCAAAGTTTTTACTGGCCTGGTCTCTCATAGTCGGTAGCCCATTATTGCCGCACCTGCGATGTGTGCCAGAGAATGCAGCTGTCAGGACTCTGAACATTTTTGATCACCTTTTGTGCATTACTGCCCTTTTCCAAGATGGCGTCTTTGGTCTCATGTGCACTGTGTCTTCCTGCTATATAACTCCACCCCAGCCTTTAGTCTGTTCTAGAGTATTCTGCCTTGCATCCAGCTTCTGACCTCTGTGGCTCCCTGGCTTTGTACCTGCTTATGTGAACCTGTTTCATGATCCTGCTACTCTGCTCTGAGTTCCTGCTGCATACACCGGTTTCCAGTAATCCTCCTTCATCTGGCTGCTTGTGTTACTCCCCTCTGCATTTGCTGGACATGTAAGCTGTTGCAGCCCTGCGCTGCTTAAAACTGAGACTATCACCCAGGCCTCCCTGGTTGAGCTAAAGATATCATTTGAACTGCCTACCTGTGCTTGGACTAAACTAAGACTTATTCGTGTCAAGTATCCTCAAGTTTAACTGTGCTTCATAGACTCTCTGCTTGATTGCATTTCTCTCTGAAGTTTCCTATAGACTGTTAAGCTGCATTTATTATCTACACCAAGTGTTGTGGACTTGAGATTTGCTTTACACCTGTTTGAATCACCGTGTGATAATATAGACTTTTCCACTTATAAGACTGTGTCCTGTAGTTGTCTTGTTCCACGCAAGAAGTCTCCTGAGTTATCCCCTATAATTATTACAGCAGCATCCAGGAGCTCGACATAAGGTACCCCTGCAATCCCTGCCCATAATTGAAGAACCATTTCAACGTGTAGCTGTCGACATCATAGGTCCTCTGGCCCACCCCAGCCGGTCGGGGAAAAAATATATCCTGACAGTGGTGGACTATGCCACTCGGTATCCTGAAGCTGTGGCCCTGTCCAGTATTACAGCAGTAAAGGTAGCCGAGGCACTTGTTACCATCTTTACCCGGGTAGGGTTTCCTAGTGAAATATATCGGATCAAGGCACTCAGTTCATGTCAGATCTGGTCCAGTCCCTATGGCATACCTGTGGTGTTCGAGCCATTCGCACCACCCCATACCACCCGCAAACCAACGGACTGTGTGAACGCTTTAATGGAACCCTAAAAAATATGCTGATGGCTTTTGCTGACATTGAAAAAGACTGGGAAAAATACCTGCCACATCTCCTCTTCGCCTATCGGGAGGTTCCTCAAGAGTCCACAGGGTTCTCTCCCTTCAAACTACTGTTTAGCCGGAAGGTACGTGGGCCTCTCATTCTTCTGAAAGAATATTTGGAGGGACTCTAGTGGTCGACGACAGAAAACCGTCCACATTAACTTGCTGAAAGAATACCACGACCGATCTCTGCCTGTTCTAGCCGTCTGCCATCCCCCTAGTGATGCCGCCTCCGATTATCTCCCCGATCTTCTCCAGGTCGCCCAAGCGGGAGGATCACTGGAACAAGTGCCCCTGGGCTCCCATTTATCGGATATACAAAAGGACGATATTCTCGCTGTATTAAGGCCGAGGGCTGCTGCTTTCTCCTCCAAGCCGGGAAGACTACTCTCACCAGCCACCATGTGGAAACCGCCGGACAACGCCCCATCCAGCAAGCTGCCTACCGGGTTTCAGAGGCTGTTCAAGGCATGATAAAGAACGAACTGGAGATGAAACGACTGGGAGTTTTTCAGCCATCTCACAGTTCTTGGGCCTCTCCTGTTGTCCTGGACCCCAAGATGGATGGTACAACACGATTCTGTGTTGATTACAGATGATTAAATGATGCCACCAAGAGTCTAAGGGGTAAGGTTTCTCCTTGTGGAGAGTGACATACCAGCTCTGGCGTGTCGAGGTAAGGAGGCTTATTCGCCGTGCAATGCTCCTCTGGGAAATTTAATATGCAAATTGCCTCTTCAAAAAAAGAGGACTTGTACTCTATAGCGCCACCTATTGGAAGTAGCGATCCTACAAGTCACAATCAACCCTTTAACGAGTCTTGTAATATGACTTAGGATAAAAGCCAAATCAGTATCTCCATTTGCAGACACGGTGTTTCGGACTATTGGTCCTCGTCAGTGCAAAGTAGGAGACATCTGATCAGCGAGTCACCCCCTGAAGTGCCTTAATCCCTGAGGCACCTTTCCCAGGTCAGAGAGGTCTGAAAGCCATCAAACCCGTCTGACTACACCTGGACATAAGGAGGGAGGTCTGAGGATTGAAGTCAGATCCTGTGTGTAGAGGACAGACACACAGCACGTCAGAGAGAAAGAAAGATTGGTTTCTTTGGTTTTATCCTCTGTCGTCTGGATTATTGGACTGATCTCATGGGACATTTATCCTGTTACTGAACTGCATTTGTGTTCTGGACTATTGTATCCTCAGTGTGGTGGTTTGTTTATGGACCTTTTTAGTTTTGCCTATAATAAAGGTCTTGGGATTGTTCGCACTTCTCTTGCTCTGTTGATTGTGTGATACCGGAGAAGGACCCCGTGACAAATGTCTGTGTGGATATTTCCGCTGTTAATTTGCTGTTTGATTTTTTAATCAAATAGATTATGTAAATGCCCCCTCTTCTAGTGGTGGGGGTCCTAGATCACTTATGTATGACAATGGAGTAATATCGAAAGAGTTTTCCCTCACATCCCCTCATACACCTTTTACAGAAATCTTTCTGCCATGTATTAGGTGATAACCTATTATGAAGGGCCTCAATTTGTAAGTGGTAGGGAAAGAAAAGTTTTAGTCAGGGGTGATAAAGGTGGAGAGGGGCTCAATCAGGGTGATATAGAGGGAGGTGAGGCAGTCAGTTAGGGTTGATACAAGGGATGTGATGCAGTCAGGGTGAAACAAGGGGAGATGGCAAAGTCAGGGTGATAGAGAATGAGGTGGCGCAGCCAGGTGTGATACAGGAGGAAGTGGTGCAATCAGGGTGATACAGGGGGAGTTGGTGCAGTTGTAGACAATCGCAGGAACGCGGAATATCGCCACAGACAGGAGACAAATCAAGAGTTAAAGTAGTTATTAAACAAGGAATTTACTCCACGCAGGGAGTGAGGGATTGTAGGGTGACGGTAAGGAATGGGGTAGAACTGGAGAGTGGCCGGGTAGATCAGAGATGGATGAAAGTTCATTAATAAAGAGGTGAAACTTATCAGTCTGTAGTCTTCTTGGGTGCAGCTCCTCGGGGTTCCAATGGTGGCACACACAACAGCGGCACGTATTGTCTCGGCGAGGTCTGTAACAGGCTGGGATCCAACGGTGTCACCGACAACAGCGGCGCGGGACGCCTCAGCGAAGTCTCTGGGAGGCAGGAAGATTTCCCATTCTCAAACGTATCTAGCACGGTACTGAGTCTAGTGTGGGGAACCGCCGCAAGGGGACTTCTCTCCACGGTGTACACAAGTCCTTACTAGTCAGGTTCTGGCCTAGCTGTCTGTCTCTCTCTGCGTCGCACACTCAGTGCAGTCTCTGCCTTCAACTGGTGTCACCTCCTAGTGCTGAGGGTAGCGGGGAGCTGACAGTTGGTGGTCCACAAACGGTGGACCTGTGTGAAGGGGTCTGTCAAGTATGCGGTCATTCTTGGGCAGAGCATATGCGGTACTCACTATCACGCTGGGTACGGCACCTGGCTTACCTCTCTTCTGCTGACCCGGCTCTGCACGGCTCTGCTCTGCTCCGCTGGCCCGGCTCTGCATGGCTCCACTCTGCAGGCAATGGGGGCTCCTTCTATACATTCCATTGCCAAGTCAGTGTTCACTGATGGGGGAAGCAGAACGCACAGCTCCCCGCTCTGCGCACTGCTCTCTGCGCCACCCTCTGCAATGTTTTGTGCCAGCGCCAGTCTGACCTTTTTGGCTCGCTTCTCCTTTTATTCTCCTGCTGCTGCATGCATTTTCCCAGCTCCCCTAGGTGAGCAGGAAGCGCCGTCTCTCTCCTCCTTCCCTTCTCTAGCAGGGGAAGGTCCGCCTCTCTCAGGCTTCCCCCGGAAACAAACAATGCAGCCTTTTTAGTTCCGGACCCGGCATGCAGGTACCCACGATCCGGTCAACCTGCTCACACAGGGGGAGGTGGAGGTGGTGCAGTCAGGGTGATACAAGGGGAGGTGGCACTGTCAGGGTGATACAGGGGGAGGTGGCGCAGTCAGGGTGACACAGAAGGAGGTGGCGCAGCCAGGGGTGATATAGGGGAGGTGATGCAGTCGGAGGTAATACAGGGGGAAAGAGGCTCAATGAGGATGATACAGGGGGAGGTGGTGCAGTCAGGGGTGATACAGGGGTAGAGGTGCTCAGTCAGGGTGATTCTGGGGTGAGGGGGTTCAGCAGTGGTGATATGGGGGGTACAGTCAGGGGTGATAGAGGAGGGGGGGTGCAGTAAGGGTTAATAAAGGGGTAAGGGGCTCAGTTTGGGTGATTCCAGGGTGAGGGGATTCAGCAGGGGTGATACAGGGGAGGGGGTGCAGTCAGGGGTGATACAAGTGAGGGGGCTCAGTCATAGATCATATAGAGAGATGTGGCTCTGTCAGGGGTAATACAGGGGCTTAGTCAGGGTGATTCCAGGGTGAAGGGATTCAGCAGGTGTGATACGGGGGAGGGAATGCAGTCAGAGGTGATACAAAGGAGGGGGCTCAGTCAGGGTCATATAGTGGGTGAGGGCTCAGTCGGGGGTGATACGGGGAAGAGGGGTGCCGTCATGGTGATTCAGGGCAAGGGGGTGCAGTCAGGGGTGATATAGAGGGAGGGGGCTTAGTCAGGGGTGATATAGACGGAGGGGGTGCAGTCAGTCAGGAGTGAAAGGAGAGCTGTGCTGTACGGCCGGGAAGAAGAGGACACAAACAAAGCTAGCACTGATTGGCTCCACTGTGGCCAATCAGTGTTAGCCTTATCAAGAGCTGCTCCACACTCCCTGCTTGTTCATCGCAGGGAAGAGCGGTGACAGAAAAAGTCATCAGGACACAAGAGCGCTGTGTTACTTACAAATAGTGCTCAGCAGTCTGCAGCAGCCGAACATTTCAGCCGTGTTATCAGTGATGCCCGCAGTGCACTACTATCTGAGTAGCTCTGAGCACCGGATCTGGGAGTAGTGGTGGCATTACGCTGGGAGGAAGTCCTGCTCGCCGCTCCTCCCACAGTTAGTCAGAGAGCAGTGCGGGCTTCACTGATAACACAGCTGACACGATCGCCTGCTGCAGACTGCGGTGCACTATTAGTGAGTAGCACAGAGCTCTTGCACTCTGATGACTTTTTCTGTCACAGTTTTGCCCAGTAAGCTAAAGTGAAATTAATATTCACCCCTCTCCATGCCCCTGGGGGCCTGGGGAGCAGTGAATATTCATTTCTCTTTAGAAACGGGGACAGGCTTTAGCCGTAGCAGCTGGCTTCTGCTTCCTGTCACCCGCTGCTGCTCTGCTGGCATCAGGGGCCCCCATAGCAGCTGCCACCTGGCTGGGAGCCCCTGGAGCAGTGGGGGCCCTAGGCAGCTGCTGGACAGTATGCCAGCAGGTGTCAGTGCCTGGGCCCACCGGAGAATCCTCCGGTTCTCCGGTGGGCCAGTCCGAGCCGGGTTATAATTACAGCCTCGACTGTGATTACAATGCAGAATAAAAGAGTGTGGATTTGGTCAAACTATTTGACCAATTCAGATTTTAGGAAAACCCGACATGGTTTTTTTTTTGAGAGATATGCATGTTTGGTAGTGGATCGAATCTCTTCTTCCACTCCAGTTTTTGAGAGTAGCCCATGTCCACGATTCACATTTAAACTTTGAGATGAGGTATGGGTTTGTCAGTGTTATGTTTGCAAACAGCAGAGCAGGAGGCCCTATGCCACACAGGCCTGTGTGAGGTTGAACACAGAGCCAATAAAAGCAAAACTTCTGATGCACCCAAGAGCGATATGGCGGTGCAGTCGCCCATGGCAACAGGTTTTGATACGGACTGTTTTAACGACCTGGCTGCGATCCTGTGGATAATGCTTGCCTTTATTTTGTGAGTTTGGAAATAAAGACGTTTCAGTTGAACTTTCTTGGTTCACTGCCTGTTTATCGACTGTGAATACCGCTGCATTACACACAGTGGAGAATGCAGGCAGTGTGAAAAGAGACATACACCAAAGAAAGTTGTATGTCGGTGATCAAGCCTGCAACACTACAGCTCAGTATTGCCTACAAGATGGAGGAAATATTAAAGCAGTTGGTCCTCTCCCAGGTACAGAAGCAGGAGTTGCAGGAGCAGCAGCAGCAAATTAACAAGCTGATATTACGGCTCTGCGAGAGATGCCCCCAATGATGACCCAAAGTCAGGACAGCACTAAGAAAGTTGAGTCCAGAGGACAACTTGGAAGCCTTCCTCACCATTTTTGAATGCATAGCAGAGCAGAAGTGCCTGTCAACTTCCCAGTGGCCTGAAGCAATGGCCCCATTCCTGATGGGAGATGCACACAAGGCCTACCTTGACCTGAGCTGGGAGGATGCCCAGGATCGTCGGAAGCTGAAAGGTGAGATCCTTGCCTGACTGGGGGTTAACACATATGTATGAGCACAACTGGTGTTTCAATGGTCTTTTGTGGAGGCCCGATCTGCTAGATCTCACTCATATGACTTGTTGCAGATAATCAAAAGATGGCTCCAGTCTGAGACCTTGACACTTTCCCAGATGGTAGAGAGGATTGTGGTCAACCGGCTTGTCAGAACTCTGTCAGCCACTTTACAGCTTTGGGTGGGGCAAGGGGACTTGGACACTTTACACCAGGTGATTAGCCTGATTGAGTGTTATACCGCCACCCAGGACTTCATACGGGACTTTGCACCACTATAGCATTGGCCTCAACAAGTCCAGGAGCTTGGGAAAGGATCATGACCCTCTGCTGGAGTCAGTCAGGACTGACCCTGTACTGAGGGGGTACCCCAGAGTCAGGGTGGCAGGAGACCAGTTGCCTCTAAATCGGTCTTGAGGACTAGCGATTCCACCACTATCAGGTGCTGACAGTGCCAAGGGCCAGGACATGTGACTGACAACTGTCCCCTGACTGATAATTAGAGATGAATGAACCTTTCAAGGTTTGGTTTGGTTCGCCGAACGTCCCAATGTTCACCGAACATGTTCGCTAAACAGTTCAACGAACGTACCCGAACCCTATTAAATTCAATGGGAAGCCAAACCAAACATATGCTCAACACCTTAAGAGGTGACAAAAATCTTCCAAAACAGATAAAATTAGTGGCAGACACCATGAAAAGTGGCATCATTTGACCCACAGTAGAAATTTGCTAATGGCACAGCAGCAGTCAGCCATGGGTCATGCATGAGGTACCATGGTCTGGCCCAGTATTTAGAGCTTTGAATTGAAGTTTCAATTAAGATTAGATGGGTGAGGGAGCGATGTAAGCCTTCTGTGCTGGGAGTCCTGATACCTCATGCAACAGCTCAATTTTTTTTTCCCAGCCATACTCGGCACAAACAAGAGTTTCATAGAGTACTATTGGTAGAAAAATGTAAGCATAGCAACACAGGTAGTTGAGTGAAAGTAAGTGCATACCTGCCTGTCTGGGAGCCCTACTTCTACAGGCAACACACATGAAAGAGACCCAACTTGGATTCCTCGTATTTAAAAAAAATATATTGTCACACGCCATTAAAGTGGAATCAATTGCCACAGAGTAGAAACAGTATGACTGGCCTATGACACAACTTCAACTACACTTGAACAAAAAAAGGTAGCACTCTGTAGCGTCATAGCATGCAAATAAAAAATGAATTGCATTACTGCATTAGAAATATGAAAAATTGAGAAAGCTTAGCGCATAAAATGGCCAATTTATGTGTACCTGGCGTTAAGGCGTTTCTCGTTTTCCAGTACTTAAACCTAATGCCAATCCTCGCTTAGACTAAAGTCTTCATCTGTATGGGAACCTATGAATCCTCTCTTTAGACTGACATCTACATATCTGTAGAGGGGTAGTGGCCCTGCTGTGATTAAAAATGCCTGCGACTAAGAAGCGGAGTGCTCAGTCAGAAGGCTAATGAATACAAATTTAAAAAACTGACTGTCACATCCAAACATAAACTAAGTGTGAACAGGTGCTTAACCTAGAGTCACCAACTCATATACTCATAACTTGTATATGAGTTGGTGACTCTAGGTTAAGCACCTGTTCACACTTAGTTTATGTTTGGATGTGACAGTCAGTTTTTTTAAACAACTTCCACTACAAGCATCCCACCAGATGGAGACCCAACTTGGAGTTTCCACATTTCAAAAAAGATTGTCACACACCACTAAAGTGGCATCAATTTCTACAGAAGCAGTATAATAGGCCTCTAACACACCTTCCACTACAGGCAACCCAACAGATGGAGACCCAACTTGGAGTCTCCAAATTTAAAAAAAATTATTGTCACAGACCACTAAAGTGGGTCAATTTCCACAGAGTAGAAACAGTATAATAGGCCTCTTACACACCTTCCACTGCAGACAACCAACTAGATGGAGACCCAATGTCACAGGGTTATCCCAACAGAGCGGAGCCAGAAGACCGCAGCGTCTGGTGGCTCCTACTCCACCGCTGAGAAGTACTTCTCCAGTGTATTATACGTGTTTTGTTTCTTTCAGCAGAACAGGTGTTAATCGGCCATGTTGGAAATTCTTGCATTCAGCTGTGCTCGGTTAGCCACTCCTCTCCTCTATAAAATCTGGGCTCGATCACCAAGTCCTTGTCTGAGTTAGCATTAGCTACATAGATCTGGAATGGGAGAAGCTGGTGTTGTGAAGGAGAGCTGGAGGAGTTTATTAGCGACTGTTTCTTGGTTTGTATGCTAGGAAATTCCTTATCTTTCCCGTTTACTTTCTTCCCCCTCCCTACACACCCTGGTGAATACCTCTGTTATATGTGAGTGTATATTTTGTGTGAGTGGAGTTTTCTTTTTACCCTTGTCCTTGTCCCTCTGTCTGTCGGTTGGTGTACTGCGGTGCACAGTAGCGCCTCTCTTCCCCAGGTGGGGGAAGGGACATATGTAGGGCTGTTGTAGGAGATAAGGCAAGGGCAGAGGCCCCGGCATCTTCTTCATCTGAAGTATCCCAGGGAACATGGCGAGCTAGGGTGCCACTAGTGTTAGGGTCAGGAAAGGTGCCCCCTGGTCCCAGGTCACTAGCCAGTCAAATCGTGACATTAACTCAGACCGTAATAAATTTTTCTGATCCATGATGGATCTTATTTCTGCTCTGACAGAGCAGTTGCAGCAGCTCAGTTTTGAGGCGGCAGATTTGCGCACGGTGGTTTCACAGCACCCTGTTACATCTCGTGTGGGGATCTCGCCCTCCAGGCAAACCATTGTGAAGCCCAAGGTCGGGTTGCAGGACAGGTTCTCTGGGGGCATGACAAGTTTGTTGTGTTCCGTCATCAGGGAAATAATCAGACTGCATGGGATTCCTACCGATATTGTCTCGGATCAGGGGGTGCAGTTTATCTACAAATTCTGGAGGGCGTTTTTCACCCGTCTGGGATCCATTTGTCTTTTTCCTGCCTTCACCCACAGTCTAACGGGCAGACTGAACGGGTTAATCAGAATTTAGAGACATATCTCAGATGTTTCGTGTCTGAGAATCAGGAGGACTGGGTTACCTACTTACCGTTGGCCGAATTTGCGGTAAATAATCGTCAGGAATCAACCAGTAAGTCCCCGTTTTTTGGGGCATATGGGTTCCATTCGCAGTTTAGTTTGTTCAATGGCAATTGCCCTACTGGATTTCCGGAGGAAGAAGAGTTTTCATCTTCCATTTTTACCATATGGCAGGGGTGACTAATAATTTGCGAAAAATGGGTTCCAAGTATAAGAGTGTGGCTGATCGGAGACGTTTGGTGGGTCTGGACCTGTGTGTTGGTGACTTGGTATGGCTGTACTCGATGAACATTAATCTGAAGGTTCCGTCTTGGAAACTGAGTCCCGGGTTTATCGGTCCTTATAAGATCTTAGCCATCGTCATCTGGTAGCAATCCGCATTGCTCTGCCACCTACCTTTAGAATCCATAATATTTTTCACCGTTCGCTTCTCAAAAAGTATGCGGCATCTGCAGTACCTTCGCCTCTGCAACCTTCTCCTGTCATTATCGATGGTAATCTGGAGTTCCAGAGAGCAAAGGTCTTAGACTCTCGTCTTATTTGTCAGTCGCTTCAATATATAGTACATTGTAAAGGGATAGGGTCAGGGACAGACTAAGACAAAAAATCATCCCTGCCACACAAACCCCACCACCCACATACTAAAACACTTCCCACCCCCGATCAGTGAATTTTGCTATACTTTGTCGTGCCCCCCAACAATCCTCTTAAAGGAGTTATTTGAAGAGCCCCATGTGAATGGGTCAGCAGTGCGCATGATCGATTACAGGTCCATTTACATGGTGCTCTTTAGAGCTCCAGTTCTCGAGATCATGGGGGTCCCAGCGGTTGGACCCCAGCGATTGGAAAGTTCTTGGGATAGGGGATACTTGGGATAATCCATTTAAATGGTTTTCCAATTTTTTTATTTTCCCATAGGAATACTGAAAATAATAAACCAGTATTGACCTTCCCAAAGTCCAATGTCGCCTCTCCGAAACAGAACAGACAGTAGAAGTGGTACTGTGCAGTGTTTATATACATAGGCAGGAGAAGTGGTACTGTGAAGTCTATATATACATGATAGGAGAAGTGGTACTGCGCGTGTATATACACAGGACAGGAGAAGTGGTACTCTGTAGTGTATACATACAGGACAGGAGGAGTGTACTGTGCAGTGTATATATACAGGACAGGAGGAATGGTACTGTGCAGTTTTATATACACAACGTGGTCAAAATTGTTGGTACCCCTAGTTTAATGATAGAAAAACCCACAATAGTGACAGAAATAACTTGAATTCGACAAAAGTAATAATAAATCAAAAATCTATGAAAATGAGCAATGAAAAGTCAGACATTGCTTTTTCAACCATGCTTCCACAGAATTTTTTAAAAAATAAATGAAATAGGCCTGGACAGAAATGATGGTACCCTTAACTTAATATTTTGTTCCACAACCTTTTGAGGCAATCACTGCAATCAATCGATTCCTGTAACTGTCAATGAGACTCTGCACCTCTCGACAGGTATTTTGGCCCACTCCTCAAGAGCAAACTGCTCCAGTTGTCTCTTGTTTGAAAGGTTGCCATTTCTAGACAGCATTTTCAACTCTTTCCAAAGATGCTCAATAGGATTTTAGGTCAGGGCTTATAGAAGACCACTTCAGAATAGTCCAATGTTTTCCTCTTAGCCATTCTTGGATGTTTTTAGCTGTGTGTTTGGTTCATTATCCTGTGCAAGACCCATGACCTGCGACTGAGACCAAGCTTTCTGACACGGGCAGCACATTTCTCTCTATATACCTTGATATGTCTTGAGATCTCATTGTGCCCTGCACAGTTTTCTAAACACCCTGTGTCAGATGCCAGCAAAGCAGACCCAGAACATAACAGAGCTTCTCCATGTTTCACAGTAGGGAAAGTGTCTTTTCTTGATATGCTTCATTTTTCCGTCTGTGAACATTTGTATCGACCCGCCACCACAATTGTGGATTACCAGGGCAATGGGGTACTCAGAGCCGACCCATGGGAGTCTATGGGTTTGTCACAGGAGCGGTGGCTCGGTCTGTGGCCCGGGGCGGTCTGGCGTATGTTGGGGAATATTTACAGGGGATAGATTTAATTACAGTTCGTGACGCCACCTGTAGTCTCTGGTAATTTGTACCAGCGCTGCTGTAGATCTCTGAGGGATGGTGAGGCAGCTAGATTCGGGTCCCCTACAGGGGGACTCTTCCCTCAGGTCGATAGTTATGGTGGGTTGTGCAGGCATGCAATTAAATAACTCAGTCTCACACCGTCAGCGTCTTTCCATACCTTTTACTTGTCAGATGGTAAGCAGGTCCCAGGGAGCTGATCCAATGGAAATGTGTTTTGAGGTAGCAGCTGAACAAGTTAGGGGCCTCCTTACTTTCACAATGAATAGTCCAACCAGCATAAAGCGTAGTTCCCTCTATAAACTCCCGCTATTTCAAAGCTGTACTGCCCGTCAGTTTTGTTGGTGGAGCCTTCCTAAGAGAGAGCTGAGTTCCATACTTGCTGATCAGGCTCAAGGTCTCACTCTCCCTGACCCCATTAACGTACCGACACTCCAAGGGCTGCTTTCTGTTACCTAAGGCCCAGTAAGCCTCTGGTTTTTCTACCACTATGCGTGAAGCTATAGTGATGCTCGGTCCCCAGTGACCGGTGACAATGTGCAGGACTTCTCCAATCCTAAAGCACTCAAATTCCTTTCCACTGTGCCTTTCGCCTTGTCCGCGCTTGTACATAAGCACCCACACTTCCTAAAGTCATATAAGTCAATCCTTCCTTACTTCTTTCTTGGAGCTTGCTGACAGAATCTCAGTATTCCACTAGGCAGAGCACGTCTCTGAACCTTCACTTCCTTGAGACAGGAGACTGAAGTAATCTGTAACTAACTCTTCCTTCTCATAGGTGTCTCAGTCCGTCTTCTAGTGGGGCACAGCTCTGACCAGGGCTGAGGTGATCTGCTCAACCTTACTGGCCCCACTTTCTGAACTGCTGACAGACTCAGGCTGGACTACTTCCTCCCTCCAGGTCCAGGCTAGACTGACTGACTGAACGACTCACTGAAATGACTCCTGACCACTCCCTGACGAGTGACTAAATCCCTAAGGGTGTGTCAAGTGTTGTTGTTGAGTGAATGTTATAGAGCATTAAACTGCTATCTCTCCACACAATCCTCCAGGGTACTGCTGTGCCTTCACACCAGGGCACACATCCCCCATGGCAAAAGACAGCACTCCCGGGCTGTGAATACAAGAAGACAATTTTGTTTTTGCATTAAACATTAACATTAACTCTTCCCATCCGGGAGGTAAGGATTTCTTGAACGTTGCAAACAAAACATTAAATATAGAAAAATACAAAATATTAAATAACATTCTCATTTACATAGACGACAATATTCTTGTGAAGGACCCGCACCAAACCTTCACGTGGGTCCTGGTGGCTGCAGGACATCTGAATGCAGACCTCACTCAGTGCCACACCATACGGGTTTTATGTTCAGAGTATTGAGGTGGTTTCATGTAAAACCATATTATGCACCGAAGCGCAACTATTTACAGGACAGTTCTTGGGCTGGCTCAATCCTCAGCCTCAGAGTCCATAATAAGAAAAAGACACATATTCATATCACATCACAATAAAGTGCAAAAACTCTTTTATCTGCTACCCAGCCGGGCATTCTATTTTTGGCAATATATGTAAACATTATATACTCATATCAACGTGCAAACTATTTTCATTTTTTTTAAAAACTTATATACATCTTCTTTTGTTGCGGTAAACCCTGTCTGGGTCCTACCGTTCTTCACATTCTCTGACTTCAATGACATTTTCCACCCCGGGGGCTGAACAATGCGATGATCCCTAGATCCCATGACTAACAAGTCGTGACCTGCTATCAGAGTCTGGGTCGCTACAGTTCTTGTACGAACCTCTAGGGGCGCAACGGGGTGCTTTCGCTTTATGAGACCTGTTTGCGTTACTGTAATGGCCACTTGCTCTCGTGATGCAGAAATAGTCGCCGTGCGCGTCGTCGTGTAAACTGCTGATTGAGATGTGACGGGTCGCAGTTGCGATGTAGAAGGAGAGATAATGAGAGTAGCAAGATGTTGCTTCCATTTGCGAGGAGCCTGCAGGGGGGCTGCTGGGCACGGCCTGGTGCTTTTTGAGCTGAGACGGGGACGCTGCGGTAGTGGTGACGTTACCTGCGTCGGGGACGGGTCACGGACGATTGTGACATTAAGGGCAACCATCCCTTCATACCCCAGTGCCGGTATAGGTGACAATGTCTCCATTAATTAGGTCCCTCCCGGATGGCCTTGCGGAGGTGAGTTCAATGTCGCGTCTACGACAAACCCCTGGGTAGAGGCCCGGTTCCTGTGAAGCCCACCCCTTCCAGCTGGAACTCGTCACACACCCCGCCGCCGCGGTTCCCTCAAGTACCTTTTCTCCCGACGGACACTTTCCCCTTTCCGCGATCAGCCTGCATGCGCCGCGTCTTCGCTGACCCCTGTTCTTTCCCCCCTGCCGGCGCGCTTTCCTCTTCGCGACGCTGCCACTCACGTTCCCACGGGCGGTAAAGGCGAGTCATCCGGCGCGCCATCTCATCCCAGTCGACGTCTTGTAAGACGGACAGGCCCCCCCACCCCCCCCCCCACCCCCCCCCCCCCCCCCCTTCCCCCCTCCCCCCCCCCCCCCCCCCCCCCCCCCCCCCCCCACCCCCCCCACCCCCCCCCCCACCCTCCCCCCTCCCCCCCCACCCCCCCCCCCCCCCCCCCTCGGCTCACACTCCTGCTTCCATGAATTTCCAGAACCGTCCTCTTTCTTCTTTCAGAACGTCCGTCTCTCCTGGAGGGGGTTTGCGTCCCTCCTCTTCGCAGGAAGGTGAAGAGGAGGCGGACCTCCTTTGCTGTAGGCAGGATCGCATGTTGGTAATACACTTTGAGAGGGCAGGATTCTCTTTCCGCCACAGGGGGGGCACACGCCCACAATCCACGCCCACCTTCTTCCCCACGCCTGAGGGCGCGAATTTGGCGGCAAAAGGCGGATTTTAGCGCCAAAAATAGCAAACGTCCTTTTCCACAAAAACACCTCCACAGGACACAGGGCTCGCAATTTTGCGAGTTTCGCATCCTTTTCTGACGCCAAGTTTTGTATCGACCCCCACCACAATTGTGGGATTACCAGGGCAATGGGGTACCAGAGCCGAGCCCATGGGAGGCAAGGGGTTTGCACAGGTACGGTGGCTCGGTCTGTGGCCCTGGCGGTCTGGCGTATTTTGGGGGAATATTTACAGGGATAGAATTTATTTACATTCGGACCCACCTTATTTTCTGGTAATTTTTACCCGCGCTGTAGATCTCTGAGGGATGGTGGGCAGCTGATGTCGGGGTCCCCTACAGGTGGGACTCTTCCCTCAGTCGATAGTTATTTTGGGGTTGTCAGGCATGCAATTAAAACTCTCCACACGTCAGCGTCTTTTCCATCCTTTTACTTTCAGATGGAAGGGGAGCCCAGGGGCGATCCAATGGGAATGTTTTTGAGGTAGCAAGCTGAACAATTAGGGGCCTCCTTACTTTCACAATGATGATCCAACCCATAAAGCATTCCCTCTATAAACCCAGCTATTCAAAGCTGTACTGCCCTCTTTTTTTTGGAGCCTTCCTAAGAAGAGCTGAGTTCCTTACTTGCTGACGGCTCAAGGTTTCACTCCCCTGACCCATTTACGTACCGACACTCCAAGGGCTCTTTCTGTTCCTAAGGTCCATAACCTCTGGTTTTTCTACCACTAGCGGAAGCAAAGTGATGCTTCGTCCCCAGTGACCGGTACAATGTGCAGGACTTCTCCAATCCTAAAGCACTTCTAAATTCCTTCCACTGTGCCTTTCGCCTTGTCCCGCCTTGTACATAAGCCACCCACAATTCCTAAAGTCTATAATCAATCCTTCCTTACTTCTTTCTTGGAGCTTGCTGACAGAACTCATATTCCACTAGGCAGGAGCACGTCTCTGAACCTTCACTGTCCTTGAGAAGGAACTAAATCGGTAACTAAACCTTCCTTCTTAGGTCTCAGCCTCTTCTATGGGGCACAGCTCTGACCAGGCTGAGGTGATCTGGCTCACCTTTACGGCCCCACTTTCTAACTGCTGACCGACTCAGGCTGGACTACTTCCTCCCTCCAGTCCAGCTAACTGACTGATTGAACGCCACGAATGCCCGACCACCTCCCTACAGTGACTAAATACCCTAAGGTGTGCTAATGTGTGTTGGAGTGAATGGTTATAAGCATTTAAAACGCTATCTCCCACACACCCCAGGGTACTGCGTGTGCCTTCACACCAGGGCTACACACATAGAGCAATGGCCTTGTCAAAAAGTTCCATTTTTTCTCATCGTCCTTAGGACTTCCCCAAAACCTTGTGGGGTTTCAACATATTCCACAAAAGGGTAAACCCCACATATTCCCCAAATAATAGATTCCGCAATAGAGAATAAATAAAAAAACAAACCTTAATGTTTAACCAAATAAAAGCTAACAAATATAATGAATAAGTAAATTTAAAAATCACTCTAATCAAAGTAACACAGACAGTGCTAAGAGTTCAAAAAATTCCACCACCGACTAGAGGCACATAACATGTGACTATCTTATTCCTGAAATCAGGCAAAATCCGTTAGGACAACATGTCCAATTATTAACCTATTCCCTGGCAAACTCAATAAAACCTTTTGAAAAAGGTCATCTACCCCTACTTTATGAGATTATGCACCAAGGACAAATAAATAAACACAATTTTATTGGCCACAAAAAACCAAAAAGACATTTTTTAAAAATTAATAGGGAACATCTCACCCATATTTGTAGGGTGGTCAGGTGCCCTTTTTTCCTTTTGAGTCTGGTACGTCAGGAACTTCAGGATCCATCCTATTAAGCCCGCGAGCCACTATATCCTGACCCCAGACCCCCCCTTGCAAGGGCATCCCAGCGACCCTCAATTTAGAAGCCCTTTTTAAAAACCCTTGCACCCCGACGCTTTCATCATTCACTGACTCCTCAGGGACAAGCAGCACATTTTGGGCAAAAAGGAAGAACCGGCTGCCTCTCAATGAAGTAGTCTGCGGCGCCGGTTTTCCATCTACAATAGCAGATAAACGATTGCACATTGTGCTCACCGCGTCCTGGAATCACGCCATCCACCCACCTCTGAGATGCAACCTCCTTTCCCGTTTCCCTTCCGGAAGTGTTGCTCTCATCGGGACCTCATTCGACTCCGCCCATGAAAAAACTCCTCAATACCAATCGCCAATTGTCCAAAGATGCGTTCAAAATCATATCATCCCATATCTCACTCGTCCAAACCATTTTGCTCCCAAAATAAACCAAACATCAATCCCCAATTGAATTCAAAATCGGCACATATAAGACCCTTTCATTACGCACACCAACTAAGTTCTAAATCCCGCATATGAGGCTCTTTAATGCGTAATGCGTCCTAAAAACAACGCACCTCTTACAAGATGTAAAAAGGCCTCCTCACCGAAGACCGTTTACAGTGTGTCTTAATTCAACATCCATGTACCGCGCCCTATATCCATGCGCTACATTAAGATCACAAATTTCCTGGTTAGGATCCATTGCGATCTAATTAACAATGTTATTCGCCAAATTATTCAAAAGGGAACAGTATTAAATAATTTCATTATACAACACATGGATAAGGTTAGAGTTTTGGTTTAAATGGTGTTAGTAAAATCAGAAAAAAGATTAATGAGGTAGCCAATTAATTCAAGAGAACAATATTAACAGTTTAAAAATGTTCAAAATAAACTTTTGAATTATCAAACCAACATCCAGAAATTCCTATATATACACCAAAGTTAAGTTGCCATTAATCCTGCGGACCACCTCCTAATTTAAATACCATCGAGTTTCTTTTTGAAGTATATCCTACCCAATGGGCCCCCCTTGGTGGTTTTTTGACTCTCTCAATCCCTATAAATTTAAGCATTAGTATCCCCTTACAAGATTAACGGTCGGCTATTGGGGTGCTCTTTTTGGACAATGTCTCTCAAGTGTTCTCCAATCCTTCGTCTAAAATCAATTGTTCTTTCCCACATATTCCTTTCCACAAACAGTTTTGCCTTGTAAATCCCCCTTTAGACTACAATTGAAGAAGTCCGATTGTAACCTTGAGGGGACACTCCCAAAACTTGTTGGTGGGATTTATGTGGGAACACACACTAACAATGACCACATTTAAAACTCCTTGAGTCACTGTAGCCCTCAATGGAGGGTTTCACAAAATGACTATTTACTTCTATTCCTCAATGAACGACCCTTTCTATAGGTATTAATGCTTCACTTTGTTTACCAACATCTGGATCCATACAGAGAACGACCAGTTTTTTCAAAATTCACAACTTCTTTTGCTTTATTTCAATGTAGTTTACAATTCCATCTCCTTCCATTTTGATCTTTTTTGGGGACCGGTTTTAGAAGCTCCTTCTGGTTTTCCTTTTTACCTCATTGTAGCTCTTTTTAACACACAGGTGGGTAACCTCTCCCAAGAACTCTCCTCAATTCCCCTGCTTTCCCAAAACTCTCCTCCGTTGAACAATTTCTGCGGATTCTCATATATTGACCCTTTGGTATCCCCGCGTTCAGATTACTTTGGGTGACAACTCTCCCTTTCGGAGAGAGTTTTGCTAAGGCTTCCTATAAGTGCATGTGGAAGGACTCCATCTCACTTTTTTCAATTAAATTCCAGAAAGGAAAAGGGGAAGGCCACACAGATGTAAAAAATAACCACAAGCATTTACAAAAGATGAAAACTCTCAACTCCCCCTTTCCCAAAAATTAGGAATGTCATCAATAACGGACCCATACCAATCTGACCAAACCCTCATTCCACTTTTCAGGACTTGTGTCTCCTCCACCACCCAGGAACAAATTAGCAAAAACCGGGACGGTTATATTTTAATTTTATATTTTGGACCGAAATGGTTTCTGAGCAGTTGCAATATGAGATCGTCATGATTTTGAATGCATCTGTGGCACAATTGGCGATTGGATATTGAGGATTTTTTTTTGGGAGCGAATGATGCGTCCCAGATGATGACGCAACCACTTCCGGAACGCGGAACCGGAAATGAGGTTCTCTCAGAGATGGGGGAGGCTGCGTTCCAGGACGCAGGGGCACAATGGCAATCGTTTATTCGCATATTAGACACAACCAGGCCGGCCGACGACACTATCATTAGAGGGCAGCCTGTTCTTTCTCATTTATCCCAAAATGGCTAGCTTTCCCCTGAGGAGTCAGTGAATACGAAACACTCGGGAGCCAGGTTAAACAGGGCTTCTAAATTAGGTCACGTGGACTGCTCTGCAAGGTCGGAGTCGGGTCAGGATTAGTGGCTCAGATAGGGCTTAATAGGATGAACCTAATTTCCTGACGGCCCAACCCAAAGGAAAAAGGACACACCAGCACCTCCTACAAATAGGGTGAGTTGTTCCATATTAATTTTTAAAACATTGTCTTTATGGTTTTCTTTGGCAATAAATTAGTGTTTATGTAATTTGTCCTTGGCTAATCTCATAAAGATAGGGGTCAGTTGACCTTTTCAAAAGGACATCTATTGAGTATTGCCGGAATAGGTTAAAATTGAGACAATGTTTCCTAAGGATTTTGCCTGATTCTCAGATCAAGAAACCATTAATGTGCACTCTAGCCGTGGTGGAATTTTTCTTGGACTCTTGACACAAGTCTTATACTTTGAGGGATTTTAAATTCACTAATTCCTTACATTTTAGCTTTTATTTGGTTAAACATTAAAGGTTAGTTTTTATTTTTCCTATTGCGAATCTGGTTGTCAACAGTACAAATTCCTCTGGCTTTTTTAGATTTTTTTTTAACAATGGTGCCTCCCTTGTCGTCTCCCATGAAGTCCACTTTGGCTCAAACAACGACGGTAGTGCATTCTGACATTGAGTTCCCTTGATCTTGAAGTTCAACTTAACCTCTGTTAGAAGTTTTTCTGGGCCCTTTTGTTACCCCTTATCCCGTCCTTTTTTATTTGTCTAAATTTTCCTACTGGCCACTCCAGGGAGGTTGGCTACACCCCATAGAGCTAAAATTTCTGTAAATATGGGGCAACGTAGTCACAGAACATCAAGTCTTGGAGCTGGTCTTATAACTTTTACCTTTAACATGTTTGTATAAATTTCTTTCTAATCTCATAAGACAACCTTTCGTTCGCTTCCTCTGGCCTGTTGATGTGATGCCACCCAGGTCACCAAACAGCACAGGATATCTGTAACCCTCTAACAGGCCCCTCCTGTTCAAAATATTGAGACACCTTGATGCAATTATGGACACACCTTAATTTAACATGTCCCCTTTTGTCCCATTATTTTCAAGGGTACAATCATTTCTGTCCGGCCTATTTCAGAGTTTTATTTTTCTAAATATTCTGGAAGAATGTTTAAAACAAAGTCATTTTCTTTGTTCATTTTTATAGATTTTTTATTTAATTTAAACTTTTTGTCAATTCAAGAATTTCGGACCATTGTGGGTTTTTTTTCTGTCATTAAATGAGATTACCCACAATTTTGACCCATGTATATACAGAATAAGGCCACGTTCAACGTTCCAGTATTTGGTCATATTTCACATCAGTCTTTTAACAAAACCAGGGTGGGGATAAATAACATGGTAACGTGTTTCATTATATTTTCCTCGATTGTCCCACTCCTGGTTTTGGCTTACAAATCGATTAAAATACTGACCAAATACTGAAATGGGATTAATAACAGGGACGCAGAATTTGGTGAATCAACAGCATATGGTCAGAGTGAAAGCTAATATCTTGGCTTTGCTCGTTCAGCGTGATGTCAGGCTCGGGCCTGACATCTCACAACAGAGAATTGCACACAGGTGCCGAGGAATGGAGAAATTAATTCTCCATCCCTAATGTTTGACTCCCGTGATCGGGCTGCAACAACGCTAAAAAAGAA
>JARQOD010000005.1:378714259-378734652 GCA_033576555.1 Oophaga sylvatica
TTGAGAAAGCTTAGCGCATAAATGGCCAATTTATGTGTACCTGGCGTTAAGGCGTTTCTCGTTTTCCAGTACTTAAACCTAATGCCAATCCTCGCTTAGACTAAAGTCTTCATCTGTATGGGAACCTATGAATCCTCTCTTTAGACTGACATCTACATATCTGTAGAGGGGTAGTGGCCCTGCTGTGATTAAAAATGCCTGCGACTAAAGGTACTGCCACACTAAACAATCCCGCTAGCGATCACAATAACGACGCATACTAATGCGATCGCTAGCGGGATTGTTTCTATATCGCTAAATGCTAACGCATTTAGCGATATAGTTAACGACGCTATCGCCGTTAGCGATCTTCTTAACGACTTTAGCGGTACAAAAGTACCGCTAAATCGCTAAGAAAAGGTGCCACACAGCGATTAGATACTTACCCAGCGGGAGCGCCGACGAGAAAATAGGGTCCGGAACGATTCCAGCGACGAGCGAGATCACAGCAGGAAGCTCGTCGCTGGAAGCTGCCGCACTGAACAATATCGCTAACGGGATCGCTAAATAGTGACGTTTTTTTAGCGATCCCGTTAGCGATATTGTTTAGTGTGGCATACCCTTAAGAAGCGGAGTGCTCAGTCAGAAGGCTAATGAATACAAATTTAAAAAACTGACTGTCACATCCAAACATAAACTAAGTGTGAACAGGTGCTTAACCTAGAGTCACCAACTCATATACTCATAACTTGTATATGAGTTGGTGACTCTAGGTTAAGCACCTGTTCACACTTAGTTTATGTTTGGATGTGACAGTCAGTTTTTTTAAACAACTTCCACTACAAGCATCCCACCAGATGGAGACCCAACTTGGAGTTTCCACATTTCAAAAAAAGATTGTCACACACCACTAAAGTGGCATCAATTTCTACAGAAGCAGTATAATAGGCCTCTAACACACCTTCCACTACAGGCAACCCAACAGATGGAGACCCAACTTGGAGTCTCCAAATTTAAAAAAAATTATTGTCACAGACCACTAAAGTGGGGTCAATTTCCACAGAGTAGAAACAGTATAATAGGCCTCTTACACACCTTCCACTGCAGACAACCAACTAGATGGAGACCCAATGTCACAGGGTTATCCCAACAGAGCGGAGCCAGAAGACCGCAGCGTCTGGTGGCTCCTACTCCACCGCTGAGAAGTACTTCTCCAGTGTATTATACGTGTTTGTTTCTTTCAGCAGAACAGGTGTTAATCGGCCATGTTGGAAATTCTTGCATTCAGCTGTGCTCGGTTAGCCACTCCTCTCCTCTATAAAATCTGGGCTCGATCACCAAGTCCTTGTCTGAGTTAGCATTAGCTACATAGATCTGGAATGGGAGAAGCTGGTGTTGTGAAGGAGAGCTGGAGGAGTTTATTAGCGACTGTTTCTTGGTTTGTATGCTAGGAAATTCCTTATCCTTTCCCGTTTACTTTCTTCCCCCTCCCTACACACCCTGGTGAATACCTCTGTTATATGTGAGTGTATATTTTGTGTGAGTGGAGTTTTCTTTTTACCCTTGTCCTTGTCCCTCTGTCTGTCGGGTTGGTGTACTGCGGTGCACAGTAGCGCCTCTCTTCCCCAGGTGGGGGAAGGGGACATATGTAGGGCTGTTGTAGGAGATAAGGCAAGGGCAGAGGCCCCGGCATCTTCTTCATCTGAAGTATCCCAGGGAACATGGCGAGCTAGGGTGCCACTAGTGTTAGGGTCAGGAAAGGTGCCCCCTGGTCCCAGGTCACTAGCCAGTCAAATCGTGACATTAACTCAGACCGTAATAAATTTTTCTGATCCATGATGGATCTTATTTCTGCTCTGACAGGGCAGTTGCAGCAGCTCAGTTTTGAGGCGGCAGATTTGCGCACGGTGGTTTCACAGCACCCTGTTACATCTCGTGTGGGGATCTCGCCCTCCAGGCAAACCATTGTGAAGCCCAAGGTCGGGTTGCAGGACAGGTTCTCTGGGGGCATGACAAGTTTGTTGTGTTCCGTCATCAGGGAAATAATCAGACTGCATGGGATTCCTACCGATATTGTCTCGGATCAGGGGTGCAGTTTATCTACAAATTCTGGAGGGCGTTTTTCACCCGTCTGGGATCCATTTGTCTTTTTCCCTGCTTTCACCCACAGTCTAACGGGCAGATTGAACGGGTTAATCAGAATTTAGAGACATATCTCAGATGTTTCGTGTCTGAGAATCAGGAGGACTGGGTTACCTACTTACTGTTGGCCGAATTTGCGGTAAATAATCGTCAGGAATCAACCAGTAAGTCCCCGTTTTTTGGGGCATATGGGTTCCATTCGCAGTTTAGTTTGTTCAATGGCAATTGCCCTACTGGATTTCCGGAGGAAGAAGAGTTTTCATCTTCCATTTTTACCATATGGCAGGGGGTGACTAATAATTTGCGAAAAATGGGTTCCAAGTATAAGAGTGTGGCTGATCGGAGACGTTTGGTGGGTCTGGACCTGTGTGTTGGTGACTTGGTATGGCTGTACTCGATGAACATTAATCTGAAGGTTCCGTCTTGGAAACTGAGTCCCGGGTTTATCGGCCCTTATAAGATCTTAGCCATCGTCATTCTGGTAGCATTCCGCATTGCTCTGCCACCTACCTTTAGAATCCATAATATTTTTCACCGTTCGCTTCTCAAAAAGTATGCGGCATCTGCAGTACCTTCGCCTCTGCAACCTTCTCCTGTCATTATCGATGGTAATCTGGAGTTCCAGAGAGCAAAGGTCTTAGACTCTCGTCTTATTTGTCAGTCGCTTCAATATATAGTACATTGTAAGGGATAGGGTCAGGGACAGACTAAGACAAAAAATCATCCCTGCCACACAAACCCCACCAGCCCACATACTAAAACACTTCCCACCCCCGATCAGTGAATTTTGCTATACTTTGTCGTGCCCCCCAACAATCCTCTTAAAGGAGTTATTTGAAGAGCCCCATGTGAATGGCTCAGCAGTGCGCATGATCGATTACAGGTCCATTTACATGGTGCTCTTTAGAGCTCCAGTTCTCGAGATCATGGGGGTCCCAGCGGTTGGACCCCAGCGATTGGAAAGTTCTTGGGATAGGGGATTACTTGGGATAATCCATTTAAATGGGTTTTCCAATTTTTTTATTTTCCCATTGGAATACTGAAAATAATAAACCAGTATTGACCTTCCCAAAGTCCAATGTCGCCTCTCCGAGAACAGAACAGGACAGTAGAAGTGGTACTGTGCAGTGTTTATATACATAGGGCAGGAGAAGTGGTACTGTGAAGTCTATATATACATGATAGGAGAAGTGGTACTGCGCGGTGTATATACACAGGACAGGAGAAGTGGTACTCTGTAGTGTATACATACAGGACAGGAGGAGTGGTACTGTGCAGTGTATATATACAGGACAGGAGGAATGGTACTGTGCAGTTTATATACACACGTGGTCAAAATTGTTGGTACCCCTCGTTTAATGATAGAAAAACCCACAATAGTGACAGAAATAACTTGAATTCGACAAAAGTAATAATAAATCAAAAATCTATGAAAATGAGCAAATGAAAGTCAGACATTGCTTTTCAACCATGCTTCCACAGAATTTTTTAAAAAATAAATGAAATAGGCCTGGACAGAAATGATGGTACCCTTAACTTAATATTTTGTTCCACAACCTTTTGAGGCAATCACTGCAATCAATCGATTCCTGTAACTGTCAATGAGACTTCTGCACCTCTCGACAGGTATTTTGGCCCACTCCTCAAGAGCAAACTGCTCCAGTTGTCTCTTGTTTGAAGGTTGCCATTTCTAGACAGCATGTTTCAACTCTTTCCAAAGATGCTCAATAGGATTTAGGTCAGGGCTTATAGAAGACCACTTCAGAATAGTCCAATGTTTTCCTCTTAGCCATTCTTGGATGTTTTTAGAGCTGTGTGTTTTGGTTCATTATCCTGTTGCAAGACCCATGACCTGCGACTGAGACCAAGCTTTCTGACACTGGGCAGCACATTTCTCTCTATAATACCTTGATAGTCTTGAGATCTCATTGTGCCCTGCACAGTTTCTAAACACCCTGTGTCAGATGCAGCAAAGCAGACCCAGAACATAACAGAGCTTCCTCCATGTTTCACAGTAGGGAAAGTGTTCTTTTCTTGATATGCTTCATTTTTCCATCTGTGAACATAGAGCTGATGTGCCTTGCCAAAAAGTTCCATTTTTGTCTCATCTGTCCATAGGACATTCTCCAGAAGCCTTGTGGGTTGTCAACATAGTTCCAGCAAAAAGTGGATAAACCACCACAATATTCTCCCAATATAATAGATTCAGCAATAGAGAATAAATATAAAACATAACCTTTAATGTTTAACCAAATAAAAGCTAACAAATGATAAGTGAATATAGTAAATTTAAAAATCACTCTATCAAAGTATCACAGACTATGTGCTCAAGAGTTCAAGAAAATTCCACCATCGGACTAGAGTGCACATATACATGTGACTATCTTGATCCTGAGAATCAGGCAAAATCCGTTAGGACAACATTGTCTCAATTATTAACCTATTCCCTGGCAATACTCAATAGATGATCCTTTGAAAAAGGTCAATCTGACCCTATCTTTATGAGATTATGCACCAAGGACAAATATACATAAACACTAATTGTATTGCCACAAGAAAACCATAAAGACAATGTTTTAAAATTAATATGGAACAGTCTCACCCATATTTGTAGGAGGTGTCAGGTGTGTCCTTTTTCCTTTTGGAGTCTGGGTACGTCAGGAACATTCAGGATCTCATCCTATTAAGCCCTGTCTGAGCCACTATATCCTGACCCCATGACTCCCGCCCTTGCAAGGGCAGTCCACAGCTGACCCTCAATGTTAGAAGCCCTGTTTAACCCTGTGCATCCGACGCGTTTCATCATTCACTGACTCTCAGGGACAAGCTAGCACATTTTGGGCATAAATGAGGAAGAACCAGGCTGCCTCTCTAATGATAGTAGTCTGTCGGCGCTGGTATGTCCGTCTACATATAGCAGATAAACGATTGCACATTGTGCTCACCTGCGTCCTGGAACGCACGCCATCCACCCACTCTCTGAGACGCATACCTCATTTCGGGTCTCGCGTTCCGGAAGTGGTTGCGTCATCATCTGGGACGCGTCATTCGACTCCGCCCATGAAAAAACTCCTCAATATCCAAGTCGCCAATTGTGCCACAGATGCGTTCAAAATCATGATGCATCCCATATCTCAACTGCGTCCAGAACCATTTTGCGTCCCAAAATATAACGCAAACATCAATCCCCAATTGAATTCAAAATCGGCACATATAAGACCTCTTTCATTACGACCACCAACTAAGTTCTAAAGTCGCCGCATATGAGGTCTCTTTAATGGCGCTAATGCGTCTAAAATACAACGCACCTCTTACAGAGATGTGAAATAAGCCTCTCTACCAGAAGACTCTGTTACAGTGTGTCTTAATTCAACATCCAGTGATACCGCGCCCTGATATCCTATGCGCTACATTATAGATCACTTCAATTTCCTGGTTAGGATCGCAGTTGCGATCTATATTAGACAATGTTATTCAGCCAAATTATTCAAAAGGGAACAGTATTAAATAATTTCATTATACAACACTATGGATAAGGGTATAGAGTTTGGTTTAAATGGTGTTAGTGAACAATTCAGAAAAAAGATTAATGAGGTAGCCAATTAATTCAAAGAGAACAGATATTAACAGTTTAAATGTCAAAATAAACATTTGAATTATGCAAACCAACATCCTAGAAATTCCTATATATAGCAGCCAAAGTTAAGTTGCTCATTAAGTCCTGCTGGAGCCACCGTCCCTAATTGAAATATCCATCGAGTTTCTTTTTGAAGTATGATCCTATCCCAATGGCCACCCCTTGGTGGTTTTTTGACTCTCTCAATCCCTATAAATTTAATGGCATTAGTATCTCCTCTTTGACAAGCATTAACGTGTCGTGCTATTGGGGTGTCTCTTTTGTGGACAATGTCTCTCAAGTGTTCTCCAATCCTTCGTCTAAATTCTATGATTGTCTTTCCCACATATTCCTTTCCACATACACAGTTTGCCTTGTAAATCACCCCTTTAGTACTACAATTGATGAAGTCTCTGATTGTATACTCTTGATGGGTGACACTCCCTACAAACTTGTTGGTGGGATTTATGTGGGAACACACACTACAATGACCACATTTAAAGCATCCCTTGATGTCACTTGATAGCCACGTCGTAATGGAGGGTTTCACAAAATGACTATTTACTAGTCTATTCCTCAATGAACGACCCTTTCTATAGGTGATTAATGGTCTCTCACTTAGTTGTTTACCAACATCTGGATCCATACAGAGAACAGACCAGTGTTTGTTCAAAATATCACAAACTTCTTTTGCTTTATTATCAAATGTAGTTACAATTCTCATCTCACTTCCATTTGATCTTTTGTGTACCGGTTTTAGAAGCTCCGTTCTGGTTTTCCTTTTTACCTCATTGTATGCTCTTTTTAACACATCAGGTGGGTAACCTCTCTCCAAGAATCTCTCTCTCAATTCCCCTGCTTGTCTCTCAAAACTCTCCTCCGTTGAACAATTTCTGCGGATTCTCATATATTGACCCTTTGGTATCCCGCGTTTCAGATGTACTGGGTGACAACTCTCCCATTTCAGGAGAGAGTTTGTCGCTATAGGCTTCCTATAAGTGCATGTGGAGAGGACTCCATCATCACTTTTTTCAATTAAGATATCCAGAAAGGACAGAGAGGAATGGTCCATCACAGATGTAAAAAATAGACCACAAGCATTTGATTTAGAGTATCAACAAAAGATGTAAAACTCTCAACTCCTCCCTTCCACAAGATTAGGATGTCATCAATATACTGGACCCATAGCTCAATCTGACCAATCACCTCATGTCCACTTTTCAGGACTTGTGTCTCCTCCCACCAGCCCAGGAACAAATTAGCATAAACCGGGCACAGGTTATATTTTATATTTTTATATTTTGGGACGCGAAATGGTTCTGGACGCAGTTGCAATATGAGATGCGTCATGATTTTGAATGCATCTGTGGCACAATTGGCGACTTGGATATTGAGGAGTTTTTTCATGGGCGGAGTCGAATGACGCGTCCCAGATGATGACGCAACCACTTCCGGAACGCGAGACCCGGAAATGAGGTATGCGTCTCAGAGAGTGGGTGGATGGCGTGCGTTCCAGGACGCAGGTGAGCACAATGTGCAATCGTTTATCTGCTATATGTAGACGGACATACCAGGCGCCGACAGACTACTATCATTAGAGAGGCAGCCTGGTTCTTTCTCATTTATGCCCAAAATGTGCTAGCTTGTCCCCTGAGGAGTCAGTGAATGACGAAACACGTCGGGATGCACAGGGTTAAACAGGGCTTCTAACATTGAGGGTCAGCTGTGGACTGCCCTTGCAAGGCGCGGAGTCATGGGGTCAGGATATAGTGGCTCAGACAGGGCTTAATAGGATGAGATCCTGAATGTTCCTGACGTGCCCAGACTCCAAAAGGAAAAAGGACACACCAGACACCTCCTACAAATATGGGTGAGACTGTTCCATATTAATTTTTAAAACATTGTCTTTATGGTTTTCTTGTGGCAATACAATTAGTGTTTATGTATATTTGTCCTTGGTGCATAATCTCATAAAGATAGGGGTCAGATTGACCTTTTTCAAAAGGATCATCTATTGAGTATTGCCAGGGAATAGGTTAATAATTGAGACAATGTTGTCCTAACGGATTTTGCCTGATTCTCAGGATCAAGATAGTCACATGTATATGTGCACTCTAGTCCGATGGTGGAATTTTCTTGGACTCTTGAGCACATAGTCTGTGATACTTTGATAGAGTGATTTTTAAATTCACTATATTCACTTATCATTTGGTAGCTTTTATTTGGTTAAACATTAAAGGTTATGTTTTATATTTATTCTCTATTGCTGAATCTGGGTTGTCAACATGTAGCAAATTCCAGTCTGGCTTTTTTATGATTTTTTTTTAACAATGGTGTCCTCCTTGGTCGTCTCCCATGAAGTCCACTTTGGCTCATACAACGACGGATAGTGCAATCTGACATTGATGTTCCTTGAGCTTGAAGTTCAACTTAACTCTGTTTAGAAGTTTTTCTGGGCCCTTTTGTTACCATTATCCGTCTCTTTGATTTGTCGTAAATTTTCCTACTGTGGCCACATCCAGGGAGGTTGGCTACAGTCCCATAGAGCTTAAATTTCTGTATAATATGTGCAACTGTAGTCACAGGAACATCAAGCTGCTTGGAGCTGGTCTTATAACTTTTACCTTTAACATGTTTGTATATAATTTTCTTTCTAATCTCATAAGACAACTCTTTCGTTCGCTTCCTCTGGTCCATGTTGAGTGTGATGCACACCAGGTCACCAAACAGCACAGTGAGTATCTGTAACCCTCTATACAGGCCCACTCGCTGATTCTAAGATTGTAGACACCTGTGATGCTAATTAGTGGACACACCTTAATTTAACATGTCCCTTTTGTCCCATTATTTTCAAGGGTACAATCATTTCTGTCCAGGCCTATTTCATGAGTTTTATTTTCTAAATATTCTGTGGAAGAATGGTTGAAAAGCAATGTCTGATTTTCATTTGTTCATTTTTATAGATTTTTGATTTATTATTACTTTTGTCAGATTCAAGTTATTTCTGTGACCATTGTGGGTTTTTCTGTCATTAAATGAGATGTACCCACAATTTTGACCACATGTATATACAGAATAAGGCCACGTTCATACGTTCAGTATTTGGTCAGTATTTCACATCAGTCTTTTTAAGTCAAAACCAGGAGTGGTGATAAATACAGCAGTGGTAACGTGTTTCTATTATACTTTTCCTCTGATTGTCCCACTCCTGGTTTTGGCTTACAAATACTGATTAAAATACTGACCAAATACTGAATGTGGGATTAATACAGGTACGCAGAATTTGGGTGGAATCACACTAGCATATGGCATCAGATGTGATAAGCTAATGATACTTGGCTCTTGCTCTGTTGCGAGCGTGAGTGTCAGTGCTCGGTGCTCTGATCATCTCACAACAGAGAATTGCAGCACAGGTGCCGAGGAGATGGAGAAATTAATTTCTCCATCTCCTCAATGGTTTGACTCGCCGTGTATCGGGCTGCAACAACTGCTGAGAAAAAGAAATGACTGCGCATGGATAGCAAGTGAGAAGAATATCGTAGTTCAGTTGGGGTAGAGCTCTTTCAGACTACTGGTTAACTGGTTGATATGTGATATGACCACACGGTGGAATTAAACTCTGCACATGTTGCAGTGACTCTGGCTGCAGCTCCAAGATCAGGTACAGTATGACATTTTTCATAGCCTGGCACAACGCAGTACATACGTGGTGCAATTCACACTTGTGTACTGGATATAGATGTATGACCTCTGCACCCTTCTGCACAATTTCTTAATGGCTACTAATATGGTTAGCGGTGATGATGCCGTCATCAGCATCCCTATTACTGTCATCTACATGCTGGAGCACACTTTAAATAGAGTGGGTGAAGAGGTGATGTGGTGGTCCTGGAGGAAGAGGAGGAAGCAGAGGAGGATACCTTTAGGATTAACAATATCTATAACTTCAGATCTTTCATCTCATAGATGTTTGCCATGGAAGGAACAAATGGAGAAGGAACATGAAAAGGACGAGAAGGAAGAGGCGATGGACGTGCTACAGTTAGTAGATGAAGACGATGATTCCCTCTATGTTGTCCATGGTTGTCAGGAGGGGATGGAGAAAGAAAGCTTGAGTGTTATACCACCACCAACACACTGTGGAGTTGGACCTCATGAAAGAGACCGACCCATGAGCGCCTTCTTGCAGCACTATCTGCAACATGATTGTTACCCATATAGTTATGATACCAAATACTGCTGACTACTGGGTTGCTAGTGTGTTCTATCCACAAACTGTTGTAGCTGTTTCCGTTCTGACCCAAAGTCAGATATGCCGGATCACCAGTGAGGCCGAATTAAGAGATTAGGCCCACAAATAACGAGTGCTCGGAGGAAAGAATGCACACTGGTTGTGAGCAAGTCACTTTTCCTGTTTATTCACCCAAAAATGCATTATTTTATACCATTTATAGCAATGTAACTCAATGTAACTCATGTACCCAACTGTTACCCAGGTCATGATGACTTTTGTTTACCATTTACCCAAAACATGTTTCTGCAGACTCTTGAAAACATTGTGTTGTGAACACTTTTAATCTGACTTCTGAGTTTGGGCTCCCTCTGGTGGGTGTTGCTGGTAGTGAAGCTGTCCTGGCTAACAGAAGTCTCCCACCTGACGGGGATGATTGGCAGCCATGTGTTGCTGACTGGGGAGATTTAAGTAAGCAGCTTTCCCATGATTCTTGCCGGTGATTGTCTTTCTTCTTGAGCCATTTGGAAGTCTGCTTGCTCCCTGCTGTGTCCTTCAACTTTCAGATAAGTTATTTTGCTGTTTACTTCTGTGGCATTTGTTTAGCCTTTTGCTTTGCTTAGCTTTCTGTCTTGTTGGAGTCAGTTCAGCCAGGTCCCCTGCGGGGGCCTGTGCAGGACTCTGTTCTCATTGCCACAGCTTATGCATTTCTAGTTCCCTGTTATTTCAGTATCTTTTGTTTGCATCAAATTCACACCAGATTTCTGATCTAGTGGGGGAGAGGTCAATATTTTTGTATATCAGACATGTTGGAATTTTTCTTAGGGTTTTTGCTGGATTGCAGACAGTATCTTTCCTGTCCTGTTCTATTTAGACAGTTTGGGCCCCAGCATTTGCTTACACTATTTTCTGTCTGTGTTTGTGTTTCATCTTACTCACCGTCAATGTATGTTTGGGGGCTATCTATTCCTTTGGGGCTCTACTCTGGGGCAGTTAGCTTTCCCCTTTCACTCTTTAGGCTTAGTTAACTCTTTGGCTGTGATGAGGCGTCTAGGTCATCGTAGGTATTTCCCATGGCTAATTCTAGTTGTGTTGTCAGTTCAGGTGTCTGCAATCCGCTAAATTACCAACCTTTCTGGTGTTGTGCTGCCTAGCCTATTTTTCCTGTTATCCTCCTCGGTTACCGAATCATAACACATTGCATATGAGATAAGAAGTATAAAATCCTTGAATCAGAGATTATAAGGCTACAACAATTTAAAAACAGAAACAACCAAGGATGTGGAAGGGAATACCGCAGTGACAGAGAAAGAAAAAAGACCAGAAACACAATGCCAATAGTGAAAAAATTTTGCCTTTATTAATCAAATGGCTCAAAATATAAAACCATGTATAATTAAAATATATGTTAAAAATAGAGACATATAGAAAGCTGATACATATATAGCTCCACACTCGCATGCATATCAATTTAACCATGTACAGAAAGAGTTTATAATGTTATCCATATATATGCAGCGGGGAAGCAAGGGCTCAAATAATATAACCAGGAAAAAGGTCCAAAAAAATAATAGAACTAACAATTGCAAAATAATAGTGTCATGTGTACTAGATTGGCAACTAATAAATCATGTACTGTGCACATAAGGAATTGATTAAAAAGGAAACATTAATATGGTGAACCAACAACTAATGAATCATGAACTGTGCACATAAGGAATTAATTAAATAGAAATCATTAGTATGGTGAACAGAGATATGTGAAATACATGTGACACCCATGAAAAACCCCACACCAATAATATTAAAATTAAGGACCGCAATACCTGGGAGCCAAAGAACAGCGCAATGTGCCTCTGAAGAACGCGCGTTAATTTTAGTATTATTGGTGTGGGGTTTTTCGTGAGTGACATGATCAGCGGCCACCACCATCTTAGAGAAGGGCATTGCAGTGATTGGCTTGCTTTGTGTGGCGTCACAGTGGCTATAAAAGCCCTGACCGCCGACCGCCATTTTCCTTCTGCCGATCTTAGCGTAGGGAGAGGTTGCTGCCGCTGTTTCTCAGTAGGGAGAGAGTTAGGCAGGAAAGAAGTGATTCTGTGCTTGTGCTGATAGCGATTGTGCTGTGCAGTTAGTGTGCAGTGACAGGGGAGGATTTTCTTGTGTGCAGCAGCAGAGCTGATTATTAGGCTGCCTGCTAGCTGTATTGCTGTGTGTACACTGCTGTGCAGAGTTCTTTTTACGCAGCACCTACACAGCACTAATACTTTTATTCTTTTTTTCTGCACAGTTACCGAGCGTTCATTTTTTCCCACACCGTATAGAGCTGTACGCTCCTCACACACTACCGTGTACCGGCTGGTATCACGGACAAATACATGCTGACTATCTGTGTATGACTCCGGAAATATATGCAGAGATTTCAATTTTCTCCAAAACCGTATACAGCTGGTATCTTCTGATACAGTACCGTTTTTCTGTCTTCTGTATTACAGTCAAATCCATACTGAGAGAGCGTCTGTGTGTGACTCCGGAAATATATACGGAGATTTAAATTTTCCCCACAACCGTATATAGCTGGTATCTTCTGATAAAGTACTGGTTTTCTGCCTTCTGTATTACGGTCAAATCTATAATGAGAGAGCGTCTGTGTGTTACTCCGAAAATACATACAGAGATTTGCAATTACCCCTACACTGTATACGCCTGGTATATTTGGATACATTAGCCTTTATTTCTTTTTATATTCTGGTCTACTCCATACTGAGCCTGTGAGCATCTGTGTGTTACTTCGAAAATATATACGGAGATTTAAAATTACCCCAACACTGTATACAGCTGTACGCTTCTGATACATTACCCTTTTTCTACTTTTTATATTCTGGTGTAATCCATACTGAGCCTGTGAGAGTCTGTGTCTGACTCTGGAAATATATACCGAGATTTAAAATTACCCCAACACTGAATACAGCTGTACGCTTCTGATTCATTACTCTTTTTCTGCTTTTTATATTCTGGTGTAATCCATACTGAGCCTGTGAGGGTCTGTGTCTGACTCCGGAGGTATATACGGAGATTTACAATTACCCCTACACTGTATACGCCTGGTATCTTCTGATATATTACCCTTTTCCTACTTTTTATATTCTGGTGTAATCCATACTGAACCTGTGAGCGTCTGTGTGCTACTCCGGAAAAATATACGGAGATTTAAAATTACCCCAACACTGTATATGCCTGGTATCTTCGGATGCATTAGCCATTTTTGCTTTTTATATTCTGGTCTAATCCATACTGAGCCTGTGAGCGTCTGTGTGTTACCGCGGAAATATATGCGGAGATTTAAAATTACCCCAACACTGTATACAGCTGTACGCTTCTAATATATTACCCTTTTTCTACTTATTATATTCTGGTGTAATCCATACTGAGCCTGTGAGAGTCTGTGTCTGACTCTAGAAATATATACGGAGATTTAAAATTACCCCAACACTGTATACAGCTGTACGCTTCTGATTCATTACTCTTTTTCTGCTTTTTATATTCTGGTGTAATCCATACTGAGCCTGTGAAGGTCTTTGTCTGACTCCGGAAATATATACGGAGATTTACAATTACCCCTACACTGTATACGCCTGGTATCTTCTGATATATTACCCTTTTTCTGCTTTTTATATTCTGGTCTAATCCATACTGAGCCTGTGAGCTTCTGTGTGTTACTCCGAAAAATATACAGAGATTTAAAATTACCCCAACACTGTATACGCCTGGTATCTTCTGATATATTACCCTTTTTCTGCTTTTTATATTCTGGTCTACTCCATACTGAGCCTGTGAGCGTCTGTGTGTTACCCCGAAAATATATACGGAGATTTAAAATTACCCCAACACTGTATACAGATGTACGCTTCTGATATATTACCCTTTTTCTACTTTTTATATTCTGGTGTAATCTATACTGAGCCTGTGAGACTCTGTGTCTGACTCTGGAAATATATGCGGAGATTTAAAATTACCCCAACACTGTATACAGCTGTACACTTCTAAACATTACCCTTTTTCTACTTATTATATTCTGGTGTAATCCATACTGAGCCTGTGAGCGTCTGTGTGTTACTCCAGAAAAATATACGGAGATTTAAAATTACCCCAACACTGTATATGCCTGGTATCTTCTGATGCATTAGCCTTTTTTGCTTTTTATATTCTGGTCTACTCCATACTGAGCCTGTGACGTCTGTGTGTTACTGCGGAAATCATACGGAGATTTAATATTACCCCAACACTGTATACAGCTGTACGCTTCTGATATATTACCGTTTTTCTACTTTTTATATTCTGGTGTAATCCATACTGAGCCTGTGAAAGTCTGTGTCTGACTCTGGAAATATATACGGAGATTTAAAATTACCCCAACACTGTATACAGCTGTACGCTTCTGATACATTACCCTTTTTCTACTTTTTATATTCTGGTATAATCCATACTGAGCCTGTGAGAGTCTGTGTCTAACTGTGGAAATATATACGGAGATTTAAAATTACCCCAACACTGTATACAGCTGTGCACTTCTGATACATTACCCTTTTTCTACTTTTTATATTTTGGTGTAATCCATACTGAGCTTTTGTGAATGTGTTAGAAATGAATTCTGAGCAGAAGCTCCCTCTGGTGGTTACAAACAGTACTAAACCATTCAATGAAGATTGTGAAGATTGGCAATCAGGAGTTACAGACTGGTCTTATATAAGGGAGGTTCCCTCCCATCATGGTTGCCGGTGATCAATTGTTCTTGTCTCAACTTTGGTTCCTGGTTCACTTGGAAGCTTGCTGAGTCTTGCCTGCATCTTCTGCTAACAGATAAGATATTTTCTGCTTTTATTTTTTGCTTGCTTTTTGCATTGTTTCCTGCACTTCTGTGGAGGTCAGCCAGGTCCCCTCCGGGGCTTGTGCTCCTCTCAGTTTATCTGAGCCACTGTTATTTGTTCATTTGCCTTTTCCAGTTTTTTCAGTGGCTGCGGCTTAGTTTTGTTACACCAGAGAACTAATTTAGGTGGTAGAGGTCGTGTGATCTCAGGTGTTTTTGCAATTAGTAGAGTTGGTATTTTTTTAGGGTTTTTTGGATTGCTGTAAGTGTCCTTCCTATCCTTTTCTTTATTTCTAGGAAGATTGGGCCCCAACGTTTGCTCATACTATTTTCTGTCTGTGTCTGTATTTCCTCTTGTCTAACCGCCATTACATGTTTGGGGGCTTCCTATGTTCTTTGAGGATCTGCTCCGGGGCAGATAGCTTTCCTCTTTCTATCTTTAGGTGTAGTTAACCTCTCAGGCTGTGACGAGGCGTCTAGGACCAACGTAGGAACACTCCACAGCTGCCTTTAGTTGTGGTGGTTAGTCAGGGTACTGCAATCCAGTAGATTCCAACCTCTCTGGTGTATTGCCGTTTTTGCCTGCTCTCCTCAGCTACCAAATCATAACAGTATCACCGGCCAAACTGAAAATTATATGGTACTCACAGAAGGGAAAAATAGTGTGGAAAAAAAAAAAGTTGTCAGAGTTGTCAGAGATTTATTTATTTTTTTTCTGTTTGTTGCATTTTTTTTCCCCTCTTTTTCTCTGGGTGCTGAGGATTTTTTTTTTCTCTCAATGGAGTTTGCACAGTTGTCTGGCCGTGTGGATCAGCTTGCCACTGAAGTTCGGAGTATTGCTACCTATCTTGCAGGGTTGCCGGTTGTGGAACCTAGGATCCCCATGCCAGATTTGTTTTTAGGGGATCGAGCTAAATTTCTGAATTTCAAAAATAACTGTAAGTTGTTTTTTGCCTTAAAACCTAAGTCCTCAGGGAACGCAGCACAGCAGGTTCAAATTGTCATCTCTCTCCTGCGCGGTGATCCTCAGGATTGGGCTTTTTCCCTGACACCTGGGGACCCTGTTTTGAGTAATGTTGATGTATTTTTTCTGGCTCTGGGGTTATTGTACGATGAACCTAATGTCACTGATCAAGCTGAAAAAACCTTGTTGGCACTAAATCAGGGGCATGAGGACGCTGAGTTATACTGTCAGAAATTCCGAAAATGGGCAGTCCTGACCAAATGGAATGATGATGCTTTGGCAGCCCTTTTTCGGAAGGGTCTGTCAGAGAATGTAAAAGATGTTATGGTGGGTTTCCCTGCTCCCTCTGGTCTCAATGATTCTATGTCATTAGCGATTCAAATTGACAGACGTTTGCGTGAGCGTAGAGGTATGCATGGAATAGTATTGCCTTGTGAACCAGCTGTTGAACCCATGCAGTGTGATAGAGTGGCTTCTGGGGCACAGCGTCATGAGTTTCGAAAATGCAATGGGTTATGTTTCTACTGTGGTGACGCCTCTCATGCTATTTCAGTCTGCCCTAAGCGGGGAAGACGTTTTGCACGCTCAGTTGTCTTGGGTAGTGTTCAGACTAAATTTCTGTTGACTGTTACCCTGATTTGCTCCCTGTCCACATTTTCTGCTCAGGCTTTTGTTGATTCGGGAGCAGCTATTAACCTGATGGATTTGATTTTGCTAAACGTTGTGGGTTTCCCTTGATACCCCTACGGAAGTCTATTCCCCTACAGGGGATCGATTCTACCCCTTTAGCTGAGAATAAACCCCAGTTCTCTACTCAGGTGATAATGAGGGTTGAACCTGATCATCAGGAGAGTTGCAAATTTTTGGTTCTGTATAATCTGCATGACATTATTGTACTAGGTTTCCCTTGGTTACAGTCTCATAATCCTGTTTTGGATTGGAAATCTGTGTCTGTAACCAGTTGGGGCTGCCAATTGTTAATGCCAACACTCCTGTTTTTTCTGCCTCTCCCCAGGCTCAGGATGTTCCTGACTTTTTGACTGATTTTTCTGATGTGTTTAGCGAAAGTAAATCTGCATCCTTGCCCCCCCATAGGAGCTATGACTGCGCTATTGAATTAGTGCCTGGTAGTAAATTCCCTAAAGGTCGCCTTCTTAACTTGTCTGTACCTGAACATGACGCTATGCGGTCTTATATCAAGGAGTCATTGGAGAAGGGTCATATCAGACCATCCTCTTCACCCTTGGGTGCCGGTTTTTTCTTTGTGGCCAAAAAGGATGGTTCATTAAGGCCGTGTATTGACTATCGTCTCTTGAACAATATCACTGTGAAATATCAATATCCGTTACCCTTGATTTCTGACCTGTTTTCCAGGGTGAAAAGTGCTACTTGGTTTACCAAGCTTGACCTCAGGGGGGCGTATAACCTTATTCGCATTAAGCACGGGGATGAATGGAAGATGGCATTTAATACCCCAGAGGGGCATTTTGAGTACCTAGTGATGCCCTTTGGGCTCACTAATGCTCCTTCCGTCTTCCAGTCCTTCATGAATGACATTTTCAGGGATTTTGTGGATAAATTTCTGATTGTTTATTTGGATGATATCTTGATTTTTTCCAATGACTGGGACTCTCATGTGAAACATGTTCGGACTGTGTTCCAGATTTTGAGAGAGAATGCTCTGTATGTGAAGGGATCAAAGTGTCTTTTTGGCGTACAGAGGATCTCATTTCTGGGATTCATTTTGTCTCCGTCTGTTATTGAAATGGACCCGGTCAAGGTTCAGGCCATCTGTGATTGGGTCCAACCTACTTCATTAAAGGCTCTTCAGAGATTCTTGGGTTTTGCCAATTTTTATTGTAAATTTATTGGTAATTTCTCTGTTATTGTTAAACCATTGACTGATTTGACCAAAAAGGGTTCTGATGTGGTGAATTGGCCTCCTGAGGCAGTCTCTGCGTTTCAGGAACTTAAGCAGAGATTCACTTCTGCTCCTGTTCTACGGCAGCCTGATGTTTCTCTGCCATTTCAGGTGGAGGTTGATGCCTCTGAAATTGGGGCAGGTGCCGTTTTGTCCCAAAGAGATCCAGAGACCTCTAAAAGTAACCCTTGTGCCTTTTTCTCTCGAAAATTTTCTCCAACTGAACGTAATTATGACGTGGGTAATCGGGAGTTATTGGCCATGAAGTGGGCTTTTGAAGAGTGGAGACATTGGCTGGAGGGAGCCAAACATCAGGTGGTGGTCCTCACGGACCATAAGAATCTGGTTTATCTGGAATCAGCCAAGCGACTTAATCCTAGACAGGCCAGGTGGGCCTTGTTTTTCACACGTTTTAATTTTGTGGTTTCCTTTCTTCCTGGCACTAAGAATGTTAAGGCGGATGCCCTCTCGAGGAGTTTCCTTTGCGGACTCTCCTGAGTTATCTGATCCTGCTGTTATTTTGAAAGAGGGTGTAGTTCTTTCCGCCATCTCGCCCAATTTGAGACTGGCTCTGTAAGGGTGTCAGGAGGATAAACCCAAGCGCTGCCCTATTGGGAAATTGTTTGTCCCAGACCGGTGGAAAAAGAGTGTGATGTCTGAGATTCATTGTTCCGCGTTGGCCGGTCATCCCGGAATTTTTGGTACCAGAGACTTGGTTAATCGGTCCTTTTGGTGGCCTACTTTGTCTCGTGACGTCAGGGAATTTGTGCAGTCCTGCGGGACTTGCTCTCGCTCCAAGCCTTGCTCTCGCTCTAGTGGTTTGTTGATGCCATTGCCTGTGCCCAAGAGACCATGGACCCATATCTCTATGGATTTCTTTCCGACCTCCCTGTTTCTCAGAGAATGACCGTTATCTGGGTGATTTGTGATAGGTTTTCCAAAATGATACATCTTGTGCCATTACCTAAGTTGCCTTCCTCCTCCGAATTGGTGCCTTTGTTCCTTCAGCACGTGGTTCGGTTACACGGCATTCCTGAGAACATTGTGTCTGACAGAGGAGTCCAGTTTGTTTCCAGATTTTGGAGGACTTTTTGTTCTAAACTTGGTGTTCAATTGTCTTTCTCCTCGGCTTTTCATCCTCAGACCAATGGACAAACTGAGAGAACAAACCAGACATTGGAGACTTATCTGAGATGCTTTGTGTCTGCTGATCAAGATGACTGGGTCTCTTTTTTGCCTTTGGCTGAGTTTGCTCTTAATAATAGGGCTAGCTCTGCCACTTTGATGTCTCCATTTTTCTGCAATTTTGGGTTTCACCCTCGATTTTCTTCGGGACAGATGGAGGCTTCTGTCTGTCCAGGTGTTGACTCTGTTGTGGAGCGTATGCAGCAGATTTGGGACTAGGTAGTGGAGAGGTTGTCCCTCTCTCAGGAGAGGGCCCAGCGGTTTGCCAACCGGCATAGGACTGATGGTCCTCGGTTTGAAGTGGGGGACTTGGTCTGGTTGTCCTCAAGAAATATCCCTATGAGAGTTGCATCTCCTAAGTTTAAGCCTAGGTTCATTGGACCTTATAAGATCATGGAGATTCTTAATCCTGTTTCCTTTCGTTTACTTCTTCCAGGGACATTTAAGATCCATAACGTGTTCCACAAGTCCTTATTGAAGAGGTTTGTCGAGCCAGTGGGTCCTATGGCTGCGCCTCCTGACCCTGTTTTGGTTGAGGGCAATCTGGAGTATGTGGTTGAGAAAATATTGGATTCTCGTTTTTCTAGACGGAAACTCCAGTATTTGGTTAAGTGGAGAGGTTATGGTCAGGAGGAAAATTCTTGGGTGTTTGCTTCGGACATCCATGCTAGGAGACTGATCCGTGCGTATCACAGAGCTCATCCTGATCGATCTGGTTGCCCAAATGAGGGTTCGGTGACCCCTCCTCAAGGGGGGGTACTGTTGTGAATGTGTTAGAAATGAATTCTGAGCAGAAGCTGCCTCTGGTGGTTACAAACAGTACTGAACCATTCAATGAAGATTGTGAAGATTGGCAATCAGGAGTTACAGACTGGTCTTATATAAGGGAGGTTCCCTCCCATCATGGTTGCCGGTGATCAATTGTTCTTGTCTCAACTTTGGTTCCTGGTTCACTTGGAAGCTTGCTGAGTCTTGCCTGCATCTTCTGCTAACAGATAAGATATTTTCTGCTTTTATTTTGTGCTTGCTTTTTGAATTGTTTCCTGCACTTCTGTGGAGGTCAGCCAGGTCCCCTCCGGGGGTTTGTGCTCCTCTCAGTTTATCTGAGCCACTGTTATTTGTTCATTTGCCTTTTCCAGTTTTTTCAGTGGCTGCGGCTTAGTTTTGTTACACCAGAGAACTAATTTAGGTGGTAGAGGTCGTGTGATCTCAGGTGTTTTTGCAATTAGTAGAGTTGGTATTTTTTTAGGGTTTTTTGGATTGCAGTAAGTGTCCTTCCTATCCTTTTCTTTCTAGGAAGATTGGGCCCCAACGTTTGCTCATACTATTTTCTGTCTGTGTCTGTATTTCCTCTTGTCTAACCGCCATTACATGTTTGGGGGCTTCCTATGTTCTTTGGGGATCTGCTCCGGGGCAGATAGCTTTCCTCTTTTTATCTTTAGGTGTAGTTAACCTCTCAGGCTGTGACGAGGCGTCTAGGACCAACGT
>JARQOD010000005.1:378734752-378779179 GCA_033576555.1 Oophaga sylvatica
AAGAAAAACCGGCGCCTAGGGGTGAAGAGGATGGTCTGATATGACCCTTCTCCAATGACTCCATGATATAAGATCGCATAGCATCGTGTTCAGGTACAGACAAGTTAAAAAGGCGACCTTTAGGAAATTTACCACCAGGCACTAACTCAGTGTTAGGGTTCGAGTTCCCACTGCTGCACAAGGGGAGTCTCAACCTGTCCCGCTGAGGTCTCCATTCATCTCCAGCCGCAGTGGGCCTGCTCAGCAGAGACGTCAGTCCAGGCGTCTTGCCCACTCCTCTACTGTGCAGTGACTTGCTGCATGCCTTTCCTGGATCTGCTATTATAGCCAGTGCTGGAGCAGCCGTCTTTGAGACAAAGTCCTGCGTTTTTCCATCTGAGCATGCCCAGAGTGAGATCTCTCATTGGAGATCAGGGGTCACATGTTCAGGTGCTGCAGCGGCTCCTATTGGTCCGCCAGGAAGGTCATGTAGCTACGTGTGTTTGTAACAGCTTCTCATTGGTCCTTGTTCCTAGAAGGTCCTGTAGCTGTTGCTATAAAAGGGTAGCATGGCTGGGCCGCCATGCGCTAATATCAACCATTGTATGCTATGCGCCAGTGTGATCATGCGTTATGTGTGGTTAGGGACCCGGCTGAAATAAGCCACTAGAATACCGACTTAATCGGTGAGGAGTTTGGTATGGTAGCTGGCCAGGGTCGGTGTCCTAGATGCCCTAGATTACCGGCGTAACCGGTGAGGAGTTTTGATTGCCGTATTCAGGGTCTGGCGTTCAGACGCCATAGATTGCGGGTGACTCCCGCGAGGACATTAGCACATGATCACGCGTTATGTAAGCTTAGCACTTAACTGTGTACCTGAGAGCCTGACAGGACACAGCACTTTTCCTCAGCGGCCCTGTGACGTAACAGGGTTGGCTTTCGACGCTAGACAGCGCCCTAGCATTTTACTTTGCGGCTCACTGAAGCTAAGTGAGTTCGCACCTATCGCCATATAGCGCTGTGGCATTTCCGTTAGCGGCTCTGGGTATTAACAGAGTTCGCACTTACTGCCACAACGCGCTACGGCGTTTATTTTAGCGACTCTGCGGGATAACAGAGTTCGCTACTTTCGCCATTTTACTAGCAGCAGGTTCCGCCTGCACGGTGGACCCGGGCTGCGAAACACACCTCTCTACCTCATATATTTGGTGCGTTCGCAGACCTTGGCTCCGTTACCACTCTCCCCATATTGAGTGGTCCTCTGGGAGGATACTGGGTTGGGGTGATTCATGTAGAGGCAGGTGTATCAGGGAGTGCGTTCAGGTCACCACCACAGAGATACCCGTAGATCTCACTTCTCTTCCTCAGTGTTATTGGATATATGCAGACGTTTTCTCCAAGAAGGCGGCGGAGACTCTTCCACCTCATCGCCCCTACGACTGTCCTATTGATCTCTTGCCTGGAGCAGAACCTCCTCGGGGGAGAGTATACCCCCTCTCGCTCCCTGAGACGGAGGCCATGTCCCAGTACATTCAGGAGAATCTGGCAAGAGGGTTCATTAGGAAGTCGGTGTCACCAGCAGGGGCAGGGTTCTTCTTTGTGCAAAAGAAGAACGGAGAATTACGTCCATGCATTGACTACAGGGGTCTTAACGCCATCACCGTCAAGAATAATTACCCGTTGCCCCTAATCTCTGAGCTCTTTGATAGGCTCCGAGGAGCAAGAGTATTTACCAAGCTTGATCTACGTGGTGCCTATAACCTAATTCGCATCCGTGAGGGGGACGAGGGAAGACAGCTTTTAATACCAGGGTTGGGCATTACGAATACCTAGTGATGCCCTTCGGGCTCTGTAATGCTCCCGCTGTTTTCCAAGACTTTGTCAATGATATCTTCGGGATATGCTCTCCACCTCTGTGGTAGTCTATCTGGATGATATTCTCATCTTTTCACCAGATATAGACTCTCACCGGGGGGATGTCAACAAAGTCTTCGACCTCTTACGGGCAAACTCCCTCTATGCCAAGCTGGAGAAATGTGTGTTTGAGCAGGAGTCCTTACCTTTTCTGGGCTATATCATCTCTGCCCAGGGATTGGCTATGGATCCTGCCAAACTACAGGCTGTAATGGACTGGCAAGAACCCCATTCTCTTAAAGCGGTGCAGCGCTTTATGGGGTTCTTAATTATTATCGCCAGTTCATTCCCCATTTCTCGACTTTGGTAGCTCCCTTGGTAGCCCTCACCAAGAAGGGAGCAAATCCCAAGTTGTGGTCTGAGGAGGTCTCCAAGGCGTTCTCTTCCATCAAGTCGCATTTTGCCAGTGCTCCCATATTACATCGCCCTGATGTTGATAAGCGTTTGTTTTTAGAGGTGGACGCCTCTTCTGTTGGTGCTGGAGCAGTCCTATATCAAAAGGATGCTCAAGGTCGGAAGCATCCCTGCTTCTTCTTTTCTAAGACCTTTACACCAGCAGAGAGGAATTATTCCATCGGGGACAGGGAGTTGCTGGCTATGAAATTGGCCTTCTCAGAGTGGAGACATCTTCTGGAGGGAGCTCGTTTTCCCTTCCAAGTCTTCACCGACCACAAGAACTTGGTATATTTGCAAACGGCTCAGCGGCTAAATTCTCGCCAGGCCAGATGGTCCTTTTCTTCTCTCGGTTCCATTTCACCCTCCATTTTCTCTCCGGTGAGAAGAATGTTCGGGCCGACGCTCTCTCTCACTCCTTAGTGTCATCAGAGGAGGAGGATGAGGAGCCTCGGCTTATTGTCCCTGAAGAAAGTCTGAGAACTGTAGCCCCGGTTTCGCTAGAGTCTGTGCCTCCGGGCAAGACTTTTGTGCCCACTAATTTGCGACCGGAGGTACTCTCTTGAGCACACTCGTCCAGGGTGGGTGGACACTTTGGGGCAAAGAGGACAATGAGCTATTGGCGAGGACATACTGGTGGCCACATATGGTCCGTGACGTCAGGGGAGTATGTTCAGGCGTGTGTCTCCTGCGCCAGGAACAAGTCCCTCGACAACGGCCAGCTGGGTTACTTTTTCCTTTGCCGGTGGCAGACAGGCCCTGGGAGATGGTCGGGATGGACTTTGTGGTGGGCTTACCCAAGTCTCGGGGTTGCACTATCATTTGGGTGATCACCGACCACTTCTCCAAAATGGTGCACTTAGTGCCGCTACCACGGTTACCTTCCGCACGGGCCTTGGCAGCATTATTTATTAGACACATCTTCCGTCTACACGGTATGCCAGACAAGATTGTCAGCGATCGAGGTCCCCAATTTGCGTCTCGGTTCTGGAGAGAGTTGTGTCATCTACTCTGCATTGAATTGAACCTCTCCTCTGCATATCATCCCGAGACTAATGGATTGGTAGAGAGGGCCAACCAGACCTTGGTCACCTACTTGCGACATTTTGTCTCTGCCAGGCAGGATGACTGGGCATCTCTGCTTCCGTGGGCGGAGTTTGCGCTAAACAATGCTGTGGCTGACTCCACCGGACAGACCCCATTCCTCTTAAATTACGGCCAGCATCCGCGGGTACCGGTGCCCATGCCCGTTGCTTCCGCTGACTCCAGGGTGGCAGACTGGGCTGTGGAAGCATGGGACATATGGGACCGCACCCAGGATGCCATTCAGGCTTCCAAGGAAAGGATGAGGTCTTCTGCCGATGCTCATCGGCGTCCCGCTGTCACGCTGTCTAATGATATGTATACAATGTCAGTAAACTATTAATACAGGAACAACACTCTATACAACAACTAGTATAGCAACATAAGCATGTAAGTATAGAATAGATTTACCTGACACGATCTCTGCTGAACTCAGGGTTAATCTTGAGGACTTGATGAGCTGAAACAGGAAAGAGGTGGACCGGGATCTAACCTGACCCTAAACTGGGGTCCTAACTAATCCCTCACCTTGGAGGTACTGATAATGGTTCAGAGGTCCAAGTCTCCAACCTAACCCTGTCTCCTATCAGACCCTGAACCCTGTAATCAGTCCTAAGAAGGATCCTGACTACCACCAAAGGGATATGGGCTGATCTCAGCTAAATACACAGATTAGACATATAAGACAGACAGGATAACACTCGCTTGCATACACACTCAAACACCAAAGGAACATAAATGGTCTGGGAAATAAACTCTAACCAAGTTGAGCTTAGAACAACTAAGGAGCTCACAACTAAAGTCTATACAGATTCATTCCTATCTGTGGTCTGCATGAAGGTTTCACTGGCAACTCCCCAAGCAGACAACCAGGAATTTAAAGGAAACCAATCAACAAATAATCAATTGCAGCCGGGAGAAACTGCACCCAGTCCCAGCACCGAGCACAGACAGAATTAACTCCCTAGCTGCCAAACACAAAGAAACAGCAGATCAGCTGTGAGAAGTCAAAATGTGCAACCGCGACGATCTTCGTGGCAATGCACACATGACAGTACCCCCCCTTCTACGAGGGGCCTCCGGACCCTCAGGGCCAGGCCTGCCCGGGTGAGTTCTGTGGAAGGTCCGAACCAAACGATCTGCGTTAACATCAGATGCAGGGACCCACGTCCTCTCCTCTGGACCATACCCCTTCCAATGCACCAAGTACTGAAGGGACCGGCGATTCAGACGTGAGTCAATGATCTTTGATACTTGAAATTCCAAGTTACCATTGACCAACACTGGAGGAGGAGGTAGAGGTGACGGTATGACTGGTGCCACATACCTTTTAAGTAATGACTTGTGGAACACATTATGAATTTTAAAACGTAGGAGGGAGGTCCAGACGAAATGCCACAGGATTAATTATGGAACTGATCCTGTACGGCCCGATGAATCTGGGACCCAGTTTCCAGGAGGGCACCTTAAGTTTTATATTCCTGGTAGACAACCATACCAGATCGTTCACATTCAGATCTGGACCAGAAACTCTCCTCCTATCAGCCATACGTTTGTAACGGTTCCCCATCGCACTCAGATTATTCAATACACCTCTCCACACAGAAGCAAGTGACGACGAGAAACGCTCCTCCTCAGGAACCCCAGAAGGGGCCCCCCCATTGAAAGTACAAAACTGGGGATAGAAACCATATGCCCCAAAAAACGGGGACTTACCAGTGGACTCGCTTCGCCTGTTGTTAAGAGCGAACTCTGCCAGAGGCAAGAAAGAAGACCAGTACTCTTGGTTCTCTGAAACAAAACACCGGAGATATGTCTCTAAGCTCTGATTCAGACGCTCTGTCTGACCATTGGTCTGCGGATGAAAAGCCGAGGAAAATGACAATTGCATCCCCCGACGTAAACAAAATGCCCTCCAAAATTTGGACACAAACTGAGACCCCCTATCTGACACCACATCAGAAGGCAACCCATGAAGTCTAACGATCTCCCTAATGAACACCTGCGCCAGAGTTTTAGCATTAGGGAGTGCAGGAAGAGCAACGAAATGTGCCATCTTACTGAACCTGTCAACAACCACCAGTATGACAGTATTCCCTGACGACGGAGGAAGGTCCGTAATGAAGTCCATAGATAAATGAGTCCATGGACGCTCCGGAAGTTTCAAGGGTAAAAGGGTCCCAGACGGACGGGTATGAGGGGTTTTAGAGCGAGCACACACCCCACATGACGCGACAAAAGTTATAACATCTTTATTAGCATTAGGCCACCAAAACCGGCGAGAAAGGAGATCTAAAGTAGCCTTACTCCCTGGATGTCCTGCTAGAGCAGAATTATGATGTGCCTCAATAACCTTTTGTCTCAACAGATTTGGGACAAACAGTCTCCCTGGAGGTCCTGCAGGGGCGTCCCCCTGAGCCTCTAACACCTCCTCCTCAAGCTCAGAAAATACAGCCGACACTACCACCCCCTCCTGAAGGATAGGACTCGGGTCATCCGTTTTCCCGGCCCCTGGGAAACTGCGAGACAAGGCATCAGCCTTTACATTCTTAGACCCCGGGCGATAAGTGACGACAAAATTAAACCTGGTAAAAAACAACGACCATCGAGCTTGTCTGGAATTCAGACGCTTAGCGGATTCCAAATACAACAGGTTCTTGTGATCAGTAATAACGGTAACCGGGTGGACTGCCCCCTCCAAAAAGTGACGCCATTCTTCAAAAGCTAACTTAATGGCCAAAAGTTCCCTATTGCCGATATCATAATTCCTTTCGGCGGACGACAATTTCTTAGAAAAGAAAGCGCACGGATGCCATTTACCAGGGGACGGACCCTGGGACAATATAGCACCCACCCCTACGTCAGACGCATCCACCTCCACAATGAACGGCTGAGATGCATCTGGTTGGATGAGAACGGGTGCCGAAGCAAAACATTTCTTCAAAGAGGAAAAGGCTTGGCAAGCTTTGTCCGACCATTTAGAAAAATCCGTCCCTTTTCTTGTCATGTCAGTGAGAGGTTTGACGACAGATGAGAAATTACAAATAAATTTCCGGTAGTAGTTAGCAAACCCCAAAAAACGCTGCAGAGCCTTAAGATCCCCTGGCTGATCCCATTCAAGCACTGCTCTCACCTTTTCAGGGTCCATACGGAAACCGGAGGCTGACACCAAAAAACCCAAAAACTGAAGTTCCTTTACGGCAAATACACACTTCTCCAGTTTGGCGTATAGTTTATTGTCTCGCAAGATCTGCAACACCTGTCTCACATGCTCCTGATGAGACACAAGATCTGGCGAGTAAATTAAAATGTCGTCCAAATATACGACCACAAACAGCCCCACAAGGTGACGAAAAATGTCATTAACAAAATGTTGGAATACTGCTGGTGCAGTAGTCAGACCAAAAGGCATGACAAGGTTTTCATAATGTCCCTCCGGCGTGTTAAACGCCGTTTTCCACTCATCCCCCTCTTTTATCCTAATCAGATTATACGCCCCCTGAGATCCAATTTAGAGAACCATTTGGCGCCAACAATTTGATTGAAGAGATCAGGAATAAGAGGGAGTGGATACGGATCTCGAACAGTAATCCGATTAAGTTCGCGGAAATCCAAGCAAGGGCGTAGGCCTCCATCTTTCTTCTTCACAAAGAAGAACCCCGCGGCCACAGGGGAAGATGAAGGTCTAATATGCCCTTTGGCCAGACTTTCAGAAATATAATCTTTCATAGCCTGCCTCTCAGGACCAGAAAGATTATACAACCTAGCTTTAGGCAATTTAGCATCAGGAAGGAGATTAATAGAGCAGTCATACACGCGATGAGGAGGCAACTCCTGACACCCCTCCTCAGAGAAAACATCCCCAAAATCCTCCAAAAAAGGAGGCAATGTACTAGGCACGACCGCACTGATGACTGTGTTCATGCAGTTGCTTTTGCAAAACTCACCCCATTGGCTTATTTCTCTGGACTGCCAATTAATCACAGGGTTATGTTTAACCAACCAAGGAAGTCCCAACACAATGGGAGTAGGTAGACCCTCCAACACATAACAAGATAATTGTTCCCTATGTATTGCCCCTACCCGAAGGTCAATGTTATGAACCTCATGAACAAAGCTACCTTGGCCGAGAGGCCTGGCGTCAATGGAGAATATAGGGATCGGTTTGACCAATACACTCAGATGCATACCTTGAGCCTGAGCAAACTGAGCGTCATCCAGATTAGCCCCGGAACCACTATCAAGAAGAACAGACAATCTCTCCACTCTCGTACCAACTACCACCTCCACTGGTACAAGGAACTGAGAAGAACTGGCGGATGAAATACATACTCCCAGGTTGTCGTCCACCACACAACCTGGGATTAACAGTTTTCCGGCGACTTTTGGCTCAACAAGGCACGGGATGGACATTCTCCAACAAAATGTCCCTCTTTCCCGCAGAAAAAACATCTTCTAGTCCTGCGGCGTACCGCCAATCCCCTCCTACGAAATGATGTCCCTCCCAACTGCATAGGCTCATCCGAACAGACAAGGGGAACCTCAACATAAGGGACTTTAGTGGTAGGTGGAGAAACAACAGGGAGTGGGGTTACCTCACCCCTCTCCCGAAGCCGTCTATCAGTACGGATAGCTAAGGCCATAGCAGCCTCCAGTGAATGAGGAGACTCATACTGAGCCAAAACGTCTTTTAATTTATCAGAAAGCCCATGACAAAACTGGCTCCTAAGAGCTGGGTCATTCCACTGAGTATCTGTGGCCCATCTACGAAACTCAGAAGCAAATTCCTCTGCAGGACGATCTCCCTGCTGTATCTTACGTAATTTTGTCTCAGCAAGAGAGACCCGATCTGGGTCATCATATACCAATCCCAGGGCAGTAAAAAATTGATCTACAGACAGTAGAGCCGGGGATCCCGGAGGAAGGGAAAATGCCCAGGATTGAGGGTCCCCTTGCAGAAGTGAGATAACAATTCCCACTCTCTGCTCATCACTCCCTGATGATCGAGGCCGAAGCCGAAAATACAATTTACATGCCTCCCGGAAGGTGAAAAATTTGTCTCGCCCACCAGTGAACCTGTCCGGGAGAGCTACTTTAGGTTCAACTCTGGTTTGCTCCAGGGGAGACAAAACTTTGGACTTAATGTCCGTCAGCTCCATGGATAATCCCTGCAACTGCAGAGCCAGCTGGGCTACTGGATCCATGGTAACTGGAGATAATTTTTATGGCCAGTGAAAATGTCACGCTGTCTAATGATATGTATACAATGTCAGTAAACTATTAATACAGGAACAACACTCTATACAACAACTAGTATAGCAACATAAGCATGTAAGTATAGAATAGATTTACCTGACACGATCTCTGCTGAACTCAGGGTTAATCTTGAGGACTTGATGAGCTGAAACAGGAAAGAGGTGGACCGGGATCTAACCTGACCCTAAACTGGGGTCCTAACTAATCCCTCACCTTGGAGGTACTGATAATGGTTCAGAGGTCCAAGTCTCCAACCTAACCCTGTCTCCTATCAGACCCTGAACCCTGTAATCAGTCCTAAGAAGGATCCTGACTACCACCAAAGGGATATGGGCTGATCTCAGCTAAATACACAGATTAGACATATAAGACAGACAGGATAACACTCGCTTGCATACACACTCAAACACCAAAGGAACATAAATGGTCTGGGAAATAAACTCTAACCAAGTTGAGCTTAGAACAACTAAGGAGCTCACAACTAAAGTCTATACAGATTCATTCCTATCTGTGGTCTGCATGAAGGTTTCACTGGCAACTCCCCAAGCAGACAACCAGGAATTTAAAGGAAACCAATCAACAAATAATCAATTGCAGCCGGGAGAAACTGCACCCAGTCCCAGCACCGAGCACAGACAGAATTAACTCCCTAGCTGCCAAACACAAAGAAACAGCAGATCAGCTGTGAGAAGTCAAAATGTGCAACCGCGACGATCTTCGTGGCAATGCACACATGACACCCGCTCTGACATTTTCTCCTGGCGACCTAGTGTGGCTCTCCGCCCGAAACATCAGGCTACGGGTGGAATCCACTAAATTGGCACCCCGCTATTTGGGTCCCTTCAAGGTTCTCGAGCAGGTGAACCCTGTGGTTTACCGTTTGGCCCTTCCGCCTCGCCTTGGTATCTCCGACACCTTCCATGTATCCCTCCTAAAACCCGTGGTCATCTCCCGGTTGCCTGAGTCATCTGCCGGGACGTCGGGTTCGTCTTCGGACGACTACGAGGTGAATGCCATTGTTGGGTGCAAGGTGGTACGAGGCAAAAAATTTTATTTGGTGGATTGGAGGGGTTATGGGCCTGAGGATAGGTCCTGTGAGCCTGCCGAGCATGTTCACGCTCCGCAGCTCATCGCTGCCTTTGAACGCAGCGAGGCCCAGAGAAGGGGGGGCCCTAGGAGGGGGGGTAATGTTAGGGTTCGAGTTCCTGCTGCTGCACAAGGGGAGTCTCAAACCCGTCCCGCTGCGGTCTCCCATTCATCTCCAGCCGCAGTGGAGCCTGCTCAGCAGAGACGTCGGTCCAGGCGTCTTGCCCACTCCTCTACTGTGCAGTGACTTGCTGCTGCCTTTCCTGGATCTGCTATTATAGCCAGTGCTGGAGCAGCCGTCTTTGAGACAAAGTCCTGCGTTTTTCCATCTGAGCATGCCCAGAGTGAGATCTCTCATTGGAGATCAGGGGTCACATGTTCAGGTGCTGCAGCGGCTCCTATTGGTCCGCCAGGAAGGTCATGTAGCTACGTGTGTTTGTAACAGTTTCTCATTGGTCCTTGTTCCTGGAAGGTCCTGTAGCTGTTGCTATAAAAGGGTAGCATGGCTGGGCCGCCATGCGCTAATATCAACCATTGTATGCTATGCGCCAGTGTGATCATGCGTATGTGTGGTTAGGGACCCGGCTGAAATAAGCCACTAGAATACCGACTTAATTGGTGAGGAGTTTGGTATGGTAGCTGGCCAGGGTCGGTGTCCTAGATGCCCTAGATTACCGGCGTAACCGGTGAGGAGTTTTGATTGCCGTATTCAGGGTCTGGCGTTCAGACGCCATAGATTGCGGGTGACTCCCGCGAGGACATTAGCACATGATCACGCGTTATATACGCTTAGCACTTAACTGTGTACCTGAGAGCCTGACAGGACACAGCACTTTTCCTCAGCGGCCCTGTGACGTAACAGGGTTTGCTTTAGACGCTAGACAGCGCCCTAGCGTTTTACTTTGCGGCTCACTGAAGCTAAGTGAGTTCGCACCTATCGCCATATAGCGCTGTGGCATTTCCGTTAGCGGCTCTGGGTATTAACAGAGTTCGCACTTACTGCCACAACGCGCTACGGCGTTTATTTTAGCGACTCTGCGGGATAACAGAGTTCGCTACTTTCGCCATTTTACTAGCAGCAGGTTCCGCCTGCACGGTGGACCCCGGGCTGCGAACGCACCTCTCTACCTCATATATTTGGTGCGTTCCGCAGACCCTAACACTCAGTAGCGCAATCATAGCTCCTGTGAGGGGGCAAGGATGCAGATTTACTTTCACTAAATACATCCGAAAAATCAGTCAAAAAGTCAGGAACATCCTGAGACTGGGGAGAGGCAGAAAAAACAGGAGTGTCAGCATTAACACATTGGCAGCCCCAACTGGTCACAGACACAGATTTCCAATCCAAAACAGGATTACGAGACTGTAACCAAGGGAAACCCAGTACAATAATGTCATGCAGATTATGCAGCACCAGAAATTTGCAACCTCCTGATGATCTGGTTCAACCCTCATTATCACCTGAGTAGAAAACAGGGGTTTATTCTCCACCAAAGGGGTAGAATCAATGCCCGTAGGGGAATAGACTTCCGCAGGGGTATCATGGGAAACCCACAATGTTTGGCAAAGTCAAAATCCATCAGGTTAATAGCTGCTCCTGAATCAACAAAACCTGAGCAGAAAATGTGGACAGGGAGCAAATCAGGGTAACAGTCAACAGAAATTTAGTCTGAACACTACCCAAGACAACTGAGCGTGCAAAACGTCTTCCCCGCTTAGGGCAGACTGAAATAGCATGAGAGGCGTCACCACAGTAGAAACATAACCCATTGCGCTTTCGAAACTCATGACGCTGTGCCCCATAAATCACTCCATCACACTGCATGGGCCCAGGAGCTGGCTCACAAGGCAACACCATCTCAGGCATACCTCTGCGCTTACGCAAACGTCTGTCAATTTGAATAGCCAATGATATAGAATCATTGAGACCAGAGGGAGCAGGGAATCCCACCATAACATCCTTTACATTCTCTGACACCCCTTCAGAAGAAGGGCTGCCAAAGCATCATCATTCCATTTGGTCAGGACTGCCCACTTTCGGAATTTCTGACAGTACAACTCAGCGTCTTCAAGACCCTGATTTAATGCCAACAAGGTTTTTTCAGCTTGATCAGTGTCATTAGGTTCATCGTACAATAACCCCAGAGCCTGAAAAAATACATCAATATCATTCAAAACAGGATCCCCAGGTGTCAGGGAAAAAGGCCAATCCTGAGGGTCGCCGCGCAGGAGAGAGATGACAATTTGAACCTGCTGTGCTGCGTTCCCTGAGGACTTAGGCTTTAAGGCAAAAAACAACTTACAGTTATTTTTGAAATTCAGAAATTTAGCCCGATCCCCCAAAAATAAATCTGGCATGGGAATCCTAGGTTCCACAACCGGCAACCTAGCAAGATAGGTAGCAATACTCCGAACCTCAGTGGCAAGCTGATCCACACGGCCAGCCAACTGTGCAAGCTCCATTGAGAGAGAGAAAAAAAAATCCTCCTCAGCACCCAGAGAAAAAGAAGAAAAAAAATGTAATAAACAGGAAAAAAAAATCTCTGACAACTCTGACAACTTTTTTTTTTCTTTCCACACTATTTTTCCCTTCTGTGAGTACCATATAATTTTCAGTTTGGCCGGTGATACTGTTGTGTTTAGGTAGCTGAGGAGAAAAAGCAAAAATGGCAATACACCAGAGAGGCTGGAACCTATTGGATTGCAGTAACCTGAACTAACCACACAACTAGAGCTAGCCGTGGAGCGTTTCTACGTTGATTCTAGATCCCTCGTCACAGCCTGAGAGATAACTACACCTAAAGGCAGAAAGAGGAAAGCTATCTGCCCCGGAGCAGATCCCCAAAGAAAATAGGAAGCCCCCAAACATGTAATGGCGGTTAGACAAGAACAAGCACGGACACAGACAGAAAATAGAATGAGCAAACGCTGGGGCCCAATCTGTCTAGACAGAAAAGTACAGGAAAGGATTCTTACTGCAATCCAAACCCTAAAAAATACCAACTCTTCTGATTGCAAAAACACCTGAGATCACACGATCTCCACCACCTAAATCAGATCTCTGGTGTAACAAAACTAAGTCGCAGCCACTGAAAAAACAGGAAAAAGCAAATGAGCAAATAACGTGGCTAAAGATAAGCTGAGAGCAGCACAGGCCCCAGGAGGGGACCCGGCTGACCTCCACAAAAGTGCAGAGAACTATGCAAAAAGCAAGCACAAAAATAAAAGCAGAAAATATCTTATCTGAAAGCAGAAGATGCAGGCAAGACTCAGCAAACTTCCAAATGAACCAGGAACCACAATTGAGACAAGAACAATTGATCACCGGCAACCATCATGGGAGGGAACCTCCCTTATATCAGTCCAGTCAGAGATCCCAGATTGCCATTCCTCGCTGGAAGGTTCAGTACTGTCTGTAACCACCAGAGGGAGCCTCTGCTCAGAAACCATCTCTAGCACATTCATAACACCAAGCGACTTAATCCTAGACAGGCCAGGTGGGCCTTGTTATTCACACATTTTAATTTTGTGGTTTCTTTTCTCCCGGGCACTAAGAATGTTAAGGCGGATGCCCTCTCGAGGAGTTTCTTTACAGATTCTCCTGAGGTAACTGAGCCTGCTGTTATTCTAAAAGAGGGGGTAGTTCTTTCCGCTATCTCACCCAATTTGAGACTGGCTCTGGAGGGATGTCAGGAGGATAAACCTGAACGCCGCCCTGTTGGGAAATTGTTTGTCCCAGACCAGTGGAGGAAGAATGTTATGTCTGAGATTCAAAGACAGATGTAGCGGCGCAAGTATATATGTGCCAGATCCGCTGCAAGTACAAAAAACTCCTACCACAAGGAGAAAGGAGAGTAATAAAAATACTAAAGCAGTACTCGCGCCTTTGAATCAAACACACTCACAATACTGATCGTAACACTCACCTGAAGTTCTAAGAAGGTTTATGCACGGATATTTGAATGATAAGTCAGCGACTTATATTTGTGTGATAGTAGACGCTTTCGTACACTGAACCACTAGGTGCAAGAAGAAAGAAATAAAATCAATAACCACATAAATAGGGCTAATATAAGTCTAAAAATCCGCTCATAGGATTAGAAGGACAAAATTGCATGTACGTCCCATAAAAAGTGTGCCTTTTAAGTAATCCCTAGGGAGAAAAAATATCGATACCAAGGTACTTAGAGTGAATCTCTAGATGTGCAAATACACATATATAATGTGCATATAGAATAAAAATATGGTGCATTTGATGCGGTATAAATATGCCAAAAAAGTGCCAACTGTGCGATGTTGGAGTGCAAGATTCGTAGGAAAAAACAGCTTTATATAATATACCATGTACCCGTTTTCTTATTGAACATCGTGAAGTGGTAAACAAAAGAAAATCCTGGTGGTCCTATGTGATTAAATAGGAGTGAAAATGGTGAGATCAAGATAATCCACTAGCGGTACCTTATGTACAGAGTATTAATGTGCCAGTGTCCTGACCGGAAAGAAGATACTTAGCTTGAGATGACATTCAGAACGATCCGGTATTGGTGAAAAAGAAAGAGTCCTGGAGAGCTGCCCCGGCCGGTGGCAAGCTCTCCTCCTCACTAGCGCTGCTGCACAGCTGCACTCCAGGAGGCGTCGGTAGTCCACAGGTGCTGATACCGTTCCAGCACGGCCTTCCTCCTCACAGTGCTGCCGTGCGTCTGTTCTCCGGGGAGCGTCTGCAGTATCCGGACGCTGACACGTGATCAGGGATCCCTGATGAAGGAGGCCGTTAGCTCTCCGAAACGCGTAGGATGGTATTGGGCTCTTTCTGCACACCGTAGCCTGAACAAGGACATCACGTGATCACATCACGTGTCAGCGTCGGATACTGCAGACTCTCCCCGGAGAACAGACGCATGGCAGCACTGTGAGGAGGAAGGCTGTGCTGGAACGGTATCAGCACCTGTGGACTACCGACGCCTCCCGGAGTGCAGCTGTGCAGCAGCGCTAGTGAGGAGGAGAGCTTGCCACCGGCCGGGGCAGCTCTCCAGGACTCTTTCTTTTTCACCAATACCGGATCGTTCGGAATGTCATCTCAAGCTAAGTATCTTCTTTCCGGTCAGGACACTGGGCACATTAATACTCTGTACATAAGGTACCGCTAGTGGATTATCTTGATCTCACCGTTTTCACTCCTATTTAATCATATAGGACCACCAGGATTTTCTTTTGTTTACCACTTCACGATGTTCAATAAGAAAACGGGTACATGGTATATTATATAAAGCTGTTTTTTCCTACGAATCTTGCACTCCAACATCGCACAGTTGGCACTTTTTTGGTATATTTATACCGCATCAAATGCACCATATTTTTATTCTATATGCACATTATATATGTGTATTTGCACATCTAGAGATTCACTCTAAGTACCTTGGTATCGATATTTTTTCTCCCTAGGGATTACTTAAAAGGCACACTTTTTATGGGACGTACATGCAATTTTGTCCTTCTTAATCCTATGAGCGGATTTTTAGACTTATATTAGCCCTATTTATGTGGTTATTGATTTTATTTTTTCTTCTTGCACCTAGTGGTTCAGTGTACGAAAGCGTCTACTATCACACAAATATAAGTCGCTGACTTATCATTCAAATATCCGTGCATAAACCTTCTTAGAACTTCAGGTGAGTGTTACGATCAGTATTGTGAGTGTGTTTGATTCAAGGCGCGAGTACTGCTTTAGTATTTTTATATGTCTGAGATTCATTGCTCCGAATTGACTGGTCATCCCCTATTTTTGGTACCAGAGACTTGGTGAGTCGGTCCTTTTGGTGGCCTACTTTGTCTCGTGACGTCAGGGACTTTGTGCAGTCCTGTGGGACTTGCTCGCGTTCTAAACCTTGCTCTCGCTCTAGTGGTTTGTTAATGCCATTACCTGTGCCCAAAAGGCCATGGACCCATATCTCTATGGATTTTATTTCCGACCTCCCTGTCTCTCAGAGTATGACCGTTATCTGGGTGATCTGTGATAGATTTTCCAAGATGATACATCTTGTGCCACTACCTAAGTTGCCTTCCTCCTCCGAATTGGTGCCTTTATTCTTTCAGCAGGTAGTTCGGTTGCACTGCATTCCAGAGAACATTGTGTCTGACAGAGGAGCCCAATTTGTTTCCAGGACATTTTGTTCTAAACTTCGAGTTCAGCTGTCTTTCTCCTCTGCATTTCACCCTCAGACCAATGGACAAACTGAGAGAACAAATCAGACTTTGGAGACTTATTTGAGATGTTTTGTGTCTGCTGATCAGGATGACTGGGTCTCTTTTTTGCCTTTGGCTGAGTTTGCTTTTAATAATAGGGATAGCTCTGCCACCTTGATGTCTCCCTTTTTTTCTGCAATTCTGGGTTTCATCGTCGATTTTCTTCAGGACAGGTGGAGGCTTCTGTTGGTCCAGGTGTTGACTCTATTCTGGAGCGAATACAGCAGATTTGGGACCAAGTTGTGGAGAGGTTGTCTTTCTCTCTCAGGAGAAGGCCCAACGGTTTGCCAACCGGCATAGGACTGATGATCCTCATTTTAAAGTGGGGGACTTGATTTGGTTGTCCTCAAGAAATATCCCTATGAAGGTTGCGTCTCCAAAATTTAAGCCAAGGTTCATTGGACCTCAAAAGATCATGGAAATTCTTAATCCGGTTTCCTTCCGTTTGCTTCTTCCAGGTACATTTAAGATCCATAACTTATTCCACAAATCCTTATTGAAGAGGTTTGTCAAGCCAGTGGTTCCTATGGCTGCGCTTAACGAACCTGTTTTGGTTGAGGGCAATTTGGAGTATGTGGTTGAGAAAATATTGGATTCTCGTTTTGCTAGGCGGAAACTCCAGTATTTGGTTAAGTGGAGAGGTTATGGTCAGGAGGACAATTCTTGGGTGTTTGCTTCGGACATCCATGCTAGGAGACTTATCCGTGCCTATCACCGAGCTCATCCTGATTGGCCTGTTGCGCACATGAGGTTTCGGTGACCCCTCTTCAAGGGGGGGTACTGTTGTGAATGTTTTGGAGACGACTTCGGAGCAGAGGCTCCCTCTGTGGTTGCTGAGGGTATTGAACCAATTTAGGAATGGGTCTCAGGTGGGGATGACTGGCTTGATATAAGTGAGCTGAACTCCCATGATCCTCGCGGGTAATCTCCAGTCCGCTGTTCTGTAAGTTTGGATGCCTTATTATAAATGTCTCTGACTACTGTCTATATTGGCTATTGAACTAATGCACTACTATGGCATATATGGCCACATGGGAAGAATTGTCTGCAATATATTTGAGGCTGTAGCCACCCTTTTTTCCTATGATAGCAGTATCTGCATATTCTTTGTTGATTGCTATGCCTATTAGGCTCACTAATTAATGCTTGTATATACCTACATCTTATAGCATATTATAGCAATATTAGCAGCGTTTATGTGTTACCTCTATTGATTTGATACACCATTATGATATATATAGCCACATGGAAGAAATCGTCCGCAATATATTTAAGGCTGCAGCCCCCTTTTTGTCCATGATAGTAGTATTTGCACATTCTCTGTTGATTGCTATGCCCACTAGGCTCATTAATTAATGCTTGTATATACCTATATCTTATAGCATATTATAGCAATATCAGCACATCACTGCAATATTAGCAGCATCATTGTGTGTATATATATGGACATATTGGACGACAATATTGACCTACTGGTTTCTTTTGCCTGGTCTCAATATACATTTCTATGCACACATATATGTATATCATGCTATTAGAGGCTTTTCATCCTTCTATATGTATGTTTATGATGTATGTACTATTCTAGGATGCTGTGATGATCCATCAACACCGTCCACTCATATATTTGTATTTTCAATATTTAGTGTTGTTTTGCTGTTCAACATATAGACTGTCCATTTGGGCATTATTAATTTCCTATTTTTTGCAGTATACACTGGTGTAAACTTTTATACTGACAGGATGTTTATATATGTGTTTTCATTATGTGCACTATGCACTTTACTATCTGTTGGACGGCTTTGAATGATTATGTCACAGCACCCTGATATCTATTAGTCCTGACATTATACTAAGCATTTTTGTGATATATGTTTTGAAGCATTCATGTAACTGAATAGCGGTATTTAGGGTTTTGCCTTCTCCTTTGTCATTGACATTTTGTATTATGTTTGTGAACTTTTTTTAAAAACTTTTTGGTATTAATTAATAAAAGTTGCATTTTGCATTTTTCGAAAAATCGGCTCTGTCTTCATATATTTTTTTGGGTATCTCGCGGGTAGTCAATTGTTCCTTCCAGGTCTTTGTTGGAATTTCAGCTTGCTTTCCTGCTATCATTCAGATAAGTGACTTTCTGTTTTTTTTTTTCTGTGGTTTGATTTCCCTTGCTATTTGCAGTCTTGCCTTGGACTTCAGCCGGGTCCCCTTTGGGAGCTTGCGCTGCCTCCTGTTCTCATTTTGTATTTGCACTTGTTCTCTGTTCCTGGGATATTTTTTACTGCTGGGTAGCTGTGTGTCACACCAGAGATCTGATATAGGTGGTCGAGATCGTGTGGTCTCAGGTTTTTTGTAATCAGAAGTGCTGGTATTTTTGATAGGGTTTTCAAGGGTTGCAGACAGAATTTCTCTCCTGTACTTTGCTTTCTAGACAGATTTGTGCCCCAACATTTGCTCATTCTATTTTCTGTCTGTGTTCGTGTTTTTCTCTTGTCTAACCGCTATTACATGTTTGGGGGCTTCCTATTTCTTTGGGGTCTCTACTTCGGGGCAGTTAGCTTTCCTCTTTCTACCTTCAGGTGTAGCTAACACTCCGGCTGTCCCGAAGTGTCTCGGATTACCGTAGGTACGCTCCACGGCTACTTCTAGCTGTGCAGTTAGTTTAGGGATCTGCAACCCATTAGGTCCCAGCCTCTCTGGTGTCTTGCTGCTTTGGCGGTTTTTTGCTCCTATCCTCCTCAACTACCGAAACATAACATTTATAGTTGTCGATATTGGGGCATATGGAAGAACTAAAGACTCCAGACTTCAATTCTTCCATAATGGGTCGGCGGATTCAAAATAATGATTTGGACTTCCCACCCCCACATGTTCTACCAGGTTTATGTTTTGAAGCGGTTCCTTATGTTATGGTTGCTGATGAGGCATTTCAATTGAGCCCCAATGTAATGAGGCCAAATCTACAGAGAGGCCTTGACCACTGGCGCTAAATCTTTAATTATCGGCTACCCACACACGACGATTGGTGGAGTGCGCCTTTGGAATCATATGTGCAAAATATAGGGTACTGAGGTCAACCATAGAAATAAGTGAAGCAAATGTCAATGCTGTCATTAAAGCCTGTGTCATCCTTCACAACTTCACGAGGATCCATGAATATCCATTAAATGATGCTAATGATGGAGACTATGGAAATAATGGCAGGGCTCCAACCCATGTTGCCAATCCACATTGTCAGCCTTCTGGCCTTAAAGTGCAGGACATGTTTACATATTATTTTGTATCACCAGAGGGATATACTCCATGGCAAGACTATGCTGTGTTTAGGTTACAATAACCTTTATTCAATTCTTTTCATTAAAACACTGTTATGGAACTGTGAAGGAAACCCTGTTCCTTCCACGTCACCAATGTGACGTAACTACACAGTCACAGCTCTCCGGCGCCCCCTTTGTCTCTCAGGTCAGTAAGGGAACTGCACCTAGAGCAAATGGCCGCCGGGAAGATGTCCTGTTACCCACTGGGTATTCTAAGATTCGTGATCAGAGTAAAAGCATCAGCCCAAAATTAATTTTATGGTTTAATTGCCTTAAGGGGCACTAGGTAATTACAGAAATATACAGTAAGCTATACAACGGAATTACAGTGGATTTGCAGTCAGAGTAAAATATTACAATAAGGTACAAGGCTTAGAGGTATTAGCTAAAGGTCAATTTTACCAGGCTGTAGGTTGCATGTGGACGCCGGGAGCTCTGCAGTCCACAGGTAAGAATCTTAGTTGCCGGACAGTCCCCAAAACTGTGCCGCTGCTCCCTTGTTCCTTCTTAGATCATCATCGTCTTGTTCTTCTGTGAGAATAGAGAGAGTCTGCCGTCCGCTCACAGTTCTTAAACCTGCTGGGTCCCTCCCCTTGGTGTCAGAGGGTGGGCTAATAATCTCCACCCTTCGCTTCCTGCAAAATTTATTCCTAATATCTAAGAAAGGGGTTAACTTTCTCCAGGACGATCCGATCAGGACACAACAGGTATCAATGAATGCAGTTTGTTTTGCCTGTCGCGTGGAGATCAAACATGGCCCGATTGGCCCTCCACAGCGACCCAATCTCTATATCTCAGGTCCCCGAGCCATCACCGACTCGGGAGTCCACTGTCAGATGCACGAGGTCCGCAGGATCATGCAGATATTTTTTATGAGTCTGTACCTCGAAAGGCGTGCTCATGATTCATAATCCTAGAACAGAGTCATAGTGGTTGGGAGAGACAATGGATGTGTTTTCTGTGTCTAGCTGACAAGTATAATCTAATTGAAGCCCCCAGGCATCTCCAGGCCCCATGCTGGCATGGCTCCTGACTCCAGCTTTGAAGTCCTGTGTCAGGAATCGAACCCAGTGTCTCTTGTCCACCAGCCAGCAGCTCTACCATCTGAGCTATTCTGCTGGCTACAAAGTTCCTTGCTGAACCCGGATACCATTGACTGTTCTTCCTGATCAGCTTCACCCAGTGCTCTCTCGTTTGGCCTCTGATTGCCAATTACACGCCCTATATAAACCTGGCCCTGTGGGTGTGTCATTGCGAGATTATTGTGCTTCCAGCCTTTAGTCAAGCTCTTTCTCCTGCTGTTCCTGCTGCTACAAACACTGCTCTCCTGTGAACTGACCTCGGCCTGCCACCTGACTACGTTATCTGCCTGCTCCTCTGCTACCGAACTGCCTTTCCTGTGTACCGACCTCCGGCTGCCACCTGACTACGTTATCTGCCTGCTCCTCTGCTACAAACACTGCTCTCCTGTGAACTGACCTCGGCCTGCCACCTGACTACGTTATCTGCCTGCTCCTCTGCTACAAACACTGCTCTCCTGTGAACTGACCTCCGGCTGCCACCTGACTACGTTATCTGCCTGCTCCTCTGCTACCGAACTGCCTTTCCTGTGTACCGACCTCCGGCTGCCACCTGACTACGCTACCTGCCTCTGCTTTCCCTAGTGTTTGCAGTAACATCGGCTCCAACCCAGACGGGATCCTGACATCCTGTTTTGGCCTGATCTACTTAGCATACTAAAAGACCTTGTTATTCAACAGTGGAGCACTAAACCCTGTTTTCTTCAATATGCCTACAGGCAATGGGGGTTAGGAGCAGTTAGCTGCCTGTGGCTCTGTGAACTCAGACAAAGCAGCACCTGGGACAGGCCAAGCTCAGACATGAGGCGAGCATTATGCCCCATATCCAAGATGGTGGCTGTTCCTTCATCACACCTCCCTGCTTTAGAGGGCGCTAGGGGTATCACATTCCTGTGTTCCCCATGCGCCCTTCCGCACCCTCTCCTTGCCGGGACAACCCATCAGCGTTACCATGGTCCCTGCCTCTTTTGTGGTGAATGGTGAAGTGGTACTGCTGGAGAGCGAGGCTCCAGCGTAGCAACCTCCCATTCATCCCAGAGACCGTGTGTAACCAGCTGAGGGGGTTGTGGTCTGTTTCCATGGTGAATTGGCGTCCGTACAAGTATGGCTGCAGACTCTGCAGGGCCCACACAATTGCCATTCCTTCTCCATCGTGGAATAGGCCACTTCCCTCGGCAGGAGCTTCCGGCTCAGGTACAAAACGGGGTGTTCATGGCCCGTAGTGTTGACCTGGCTGAGCACAGCACCGAGGCCGAAGTCGCTGGCGTCGGTCTGCACCTAGAACGACCGTGTGAAGTCGGCTGCCTGCAGTTCAGGAGAGCTAGAAAGGGCGGTCTTGAGCGCCTGGAAAGCTGTCTCGCAGGCGACTGTCCAGTCGACTGCGACGGGCAGCCTTTTCTTGGTGAGCTCCGTCAGGGGCTTGGCCAGGGCACTATAGTGTGGAACAAACCTCCTATAGTACCCAGCAGTCCCCAAGAAGGACATTACCTGCTTTTTGGTCCTGGGGTGGCCAGGATGCGATGGCATCCACGTTCCCGGGCTCTGGCTTCAAAGCTCCCTCACCTATCCAGGGTCCCAGGTAGTGGACCTCACTCATACCCAGCTGGCATTTTTCCGGCTTAATGGTCAAGCCTGCTCGCTGGATCTGCCCGAGCACCTGCGCCAGGTGCTCTAGGTGATCCTCCCACGTGGGACTGTAGATGGCAATGTCATCCAGGTACGCAGTCGCATACCCTTCCAGTCCCTCGAGCAGTGTGTTGACCACTGCTGAAAAGTGTCAGGGGCATTCTTCATGCCGAAGGGCATCGCCGTGGACTCGTACAGTCCGAATGGGGTGATAAAGGCAGAGCATTCCCATGCCCCAGGGGTCAGGGGAATCTGCCATTACCCCCAACTCAGATCCACGATGGTCAGGTACCTGGCCCCGGCCAGCTGGTCAAGCAGGTCATCGATGCACGGCATTGGGTACGCATCGGTGACCGTCACAGGGTTGAGCCCCCGGTAGTCCACGCAGAACCGCGTAGTTCGGTCCTTTTTAGGGACGAGGACTACAGGCGAAGCCCACGCGCTGTTGGACGCTTGGATCACCCCCAGCTTCAGCACCTCGTCTATCTCTTGGTGCATTTGCTGCTGCACCTCAAGAGAGACTCGATATGCTGAACGCCGGAACGGGGGGTGATTGCCGGTGTCCACGTCATGGAAGGCTGTCTCAGTCCTTCTGGGCAGGCTGCTGAACAGCTCCCGAAAGGGGTGTAGGGTGATCCCCAGCTGGGAACGTTGGTCCTCCGAGAGCTGTGGCCAACCACATCCTCGATGGGTCCACCGGCCTTGGCTTGGGAGAGCAGATCCAGGAGGGATTCTGCCTCTCCCCTTTCTCGGGAAGGTTGCACACTGGGTGGGCACAAGGCTCCCCCTCATGATGGGCCTTCATCATGTTCACGTGGAAAGCCTTCCTCCTTCCACGGGCGTGGTCCAGGGTGACCAGATAGGTGACGGCGTTGAGCTGCTGGTGCACGAGGTATGGACCCTCCCAAGGCCGCCTGAAGCTTGTTTTGAGGTACGGGGACCAGTACCCACACCTTTTGAGCCACCTGGTAGGTCCGCTCACAAGCATTCTGGTCGTACCACCGCTTCTGGTCAGCCTGGGCTTGGGCCATATTGTCATGCACCAGCCGTGTCAAGGCAATCATTCAGTCCCGGAAGTATACGACATACTCAATGACCGACACTCCAGGGGTGGCCAAATCCCCTTCCCATGCTTCCTTCACCAGAGCAAGGGGCCCCCGTACAAGTCGCCCATACAAGAGCTCAAAGGGGGAGAACCCCGTTGAGGCCTGTGGACCTCCCGGTAGGCAAACAGCAGGTGTGGGAGATACCGCTCCCAGTCTCTCCCGTGAGAGTCGACCAACATCTTCAGCATCTGCTTTAAGGTGCCACTGAACCGCTCACACAGGCCATTGGTCTGTGGGTGATACGGGCTGGCTACCAGATGTTGCACCTGTATCTGCTTACAGAGAGACTCCATCAGCTGCGACATGAACTGGGTCCCTCAGTCGGTGAGCATTTCCTGGGGAGACCCCACTCTGGAGAAAATCTGTAGTAAGGCAGTGGCCACTTTGTCGGCCCGAATGGACGACAAAGCTACCGCCTCCGGATACCGGGTGGCATAGTCCACTACCGTTAGTATGAAGCATTTCCCGGAGCGGCTAGGAGTGGACAGAGGTCCACTGAGATCCACAGCCACCCTCGAGAAAGACTCTTCGATGATGTGCAGAGTTACCAGTGGGGCTTTGGGGCGCCGCACCGCCTTCCCCACCCTCTGACAGGTGTCACACGAACAGCAGTAGGCAGTCACCTCAGTCCTCATTCCAGGCCAGTAGAAATGCTGAGCTAGCCTGGCCCTGGTTTTAGCGATCCCTAGGTGTCCGGCCATGGTGATCTCGTGTGCGATCCGCAACAATTCCGCCCTGAACAGATAGGGTACCACTAACTGTCGGTCCCTGGGCCACGCCTCCGGTGAACCCTGTTGGACCGTTACACGGTACAGCCATCCCTGGTCCCAGACCACTCGCTCACGGTCCGACTCCAGGGGAGGCTGTGCCGCCTGCTCCTTGAGAGTTTTCAGGCTAGCGTCAGCTTCCAACACTGCCTGAAATCCCTTGCTTGATGTGGCACGAATTGATGAAACTGCCACATCCTTTGTCAGCTCCCCGGGATCTGTCTCCTGGCCGCTGTCTGACTCGGCAGCCACTTGGTCGGAGAGGGGGAAACCGTTGGACCTCCGTGAGGCTCCTTGAGCTTCGGCGCTCCCACTCCTGGTAACAGCGGCCACGACTGCTGAGACCACAGGTAGCGCCGGCTTTCCCTCGGCCCCTGACCAAGTCACCGGGTCAGGCAGACTTCCCTAGCCTCCTGACATCCTGGATGTGGGAAACTCCTGCCCTGGGATCTTACCTGGTGGCTCCTCTCCCAGGACGCCCATTCCTCCCCCCATGACCTGTTCCTTTTTCTGCAGAGGCCCTAGACTCAGCAGGTTGGATTCCCTTAGAGCCCTACACTGCCCATAGCAGCCCCTCCCTCCTCCTCTGAGCTATCCCACGCAGTCTCCTCACCTGTCCTCACTGTGAGCCCAGTGCATGGCTTACCATCAGGTTTCACTCCTTCCTCCACTGTTGGAGGCACATTCAACACATTACCATTAGCATTCACAGTAGAGTCATGACATTCTTGGGGAGCTGAACTTGGGGGTTCAGTGGCCACATACTGGGACACTAGCCGCCCCAAATCGGTCCCAAGCAACACATTCGCAGGAATATTTGGCGCTACTCCCACCTCCCGCAACCCCCTCCCGGCGCCCCAGTCCAAATACACCTTGGCGACGGGCAGCGCAGGTTCAACGCCTCCAATTCCGGAGACAGAAAGGGTTTTCCCAGGCACCAAGTCTTGAGGGGACACCACTTCAGGACGTACCAGACTTCGTTCAGCGCCTGAGTCCTGCAGTCCCATGACCGCTGAGAGGCCATTGGTGACTTGTTGGTAATTGTCCAGGGACCTCCCACACACAAAACAGTGGACGGTTTCTGGGACAGGGATGGGGCCTTATGGGCTGTGGACACGCAGCCTTAAAGTGTCCCGGCTGGTTGCAATAATGACAACGCCAGGGTTCTGTTCCTAGCCTGGAGAGGGCAGCAGGGGGGTACACCCCTTGCCCTCTGGGGGCTGGATATTGGGCCGGGGCAGGATTGGGCTTACCACCTCTCCAGGTGCTGCTGGCAGGCTTCTTTGGCTCAGGCACCCTGTTGTTGGCATACTCGTCTGCCAGGGTGGCTGTAGCAGAAGCCCCCTTTGGTTTTGGTCATGGAGGAACTGCTGGAGGTCCTCTGGGCAGCTCTACAAGAACTGCTCCGTGACGAACAGTTCCTGGACCTCCTGGCGGGTGGTGAGCTCTAGACCTGAGGTCCAGCGTTCCACAGCTCTCAGCAGGGCCCGCATGTGGTCGGTTTCAGGTGTCCTTTGTACCCCGCTGCATGCTTCTGAACTTCCTGCGGTACGACTCCTGAGTGAGGTTGTAGTGCTGGATCCGGGCCCGCTTGATGCTGTTGTAGTCCTGCTCTTCCCCAGCAGGTAAGTCCCCCAAAACTTCCAGGGACTTACCCCTCAAACGGGGGTCAGGTACCTTGCCCACTTATCCAGGGCCAGATGGTGTTGAAGGCCAGCAGAAAGGAATCCAGGTCTCCATCCTTTTCAAGCAAGGGAAAGTCCTCCGCCGGACCTTGAAAGCCTTGGTCTCTGGTGGGGCTGGAACATCCAGCGGGAGCCCGTACTGAGCCATCTCCAGTCGGTGCCGGCGCTCAGCGGATTCACAGCTTTCTGCAGCCTGCAGCACACGTTCTGTATGCTCACGCTCCGCTGCTTTCTCCGCCGCCGCTTGCTCACACTAAGCTGCTTTCTCTGCCGCCACCAGGAGACTGTCATGGGCGGCGTGATTACCAGCCTCGAGCTGTGCCATAGCCGTTTGGAAAAGGGCCTCCGATCTGGACAGGCTGGGACGGGCAGGGGGTGGACAGTCCACTGCGGGACTGAGCACGGGGGTCTGGCTCCTTGGAGAGCCTTGGCTGAGCTCCCCCTCGCCTTCATCGGTATCGACCTCCTCATAGACCATAGCATTGGCCTCCCCTTTGCCTTACTCCTGGTGCCTTCCGCCATCTTGGGAACCTCTGGTTACTGACACAGCTGCAACTCTGACCCCGCACACAACTTATTATATTTACACTCTGACAGTCTAGTGCTGGGCTGACCTTAAGACCCCAGCAGTGAGAGTTACCGCTGGTAGTCTTTAGTGTCTGGGAGTAGGGCTCCCACACACACTATTACTCTGATCCCACCGCTCTCACCAATGTGAAGGAAACCCGGTTCCTTCCACGTCATCAATGTGACGTAACTACACAGTCACAGCTCTCCGGCGCCCCCTTTGTCTCTCAGGTCAGTAAGGGAACTGCACCTAGAGCAAATGGCCGCCATTGAGGATGTCCTGTTACCCACTGGGTATTCTAAGATTCGTGATCAGAGTAAAAGCATCAGCCCAAAATTAATTTTATGGTTTAATTGCCTTAAGGGCGCACTAGATAATTACAGAAATATACAGTAAGTTATACAATGGAATTACAGTGGATTTGCAGTCAGAGTAAATATTACAATAAGGTACAAGGCTTAGAGGTATTAGCTAAAGGTCAATTTTACCAGGCTGTAGGTTGCATGTGGACGCCGGGAGCTCTGCAGTCCACAGGTAAGAATCTTAGTTGCCGGACAGTCCCCAAAACATGTGCCGCTGCTCCCTTGGCAGATCTGTCCCTTGTTCCTTCTTAGATCATCATTGTCTTGTTCTTCTGTGAGAATAGAGAGAGTCTGCCATCCACTCACAGTTCTTAAACCTGCTAGGTCCCTCCCCTCGGTGTCAGTGGGTGGGCTAATAATCTCCACCCTTCAACTCCCTGCAGAATTTATTCCCAATATCTAAGAAAGGGGTTAACTTTCTCTAGGACGATCGGATCAGGACACGAGAGGTACCAGTGAATGCAGTTTGTTTTGCCTGTCACGTGGAGATCAAACATGGCCCGATTTGCCCTCCACAGCGACCCAATCTCTATATCTCAGGTCCCCGAGCAATCACCGACTCTGGAGTCGCACTGTCAGATGCGCGAGGTCTGCAGGATCACGCAGATATTTTTTATGAGTCTGTATCTCGAAAGACGTGCTCATAATCCTAGAATGGAGTCATAGTGGCTGAGAGAGACAAAGGATGTGTTTTCTGTGTCTAGCTGACAGGTATAATCTAATTGAAGCCCCCAGGCATCTCCAGGCCCCATGCTGGCGTGGCTCCTGACTGCAGCTTTGAAGTCCTGGTTTGGTCTGATCTACTTAGCATACTAAAAGACCTTGTTATTCAACAGTGGAGCACTAAACCCTGTTTTCTTCAATATGCCTACAGGCCATGGGGTTAGGAGCAGTTAGCTGCCTGTGGCTCTGTGAACTCAGACAAAGCAGCACCTGGGACAGGCCAAGCTCAGACATGAGGCGAGCATTATGCCCCATATCCAAAATGGTGGCTGTTCCTTCATCACAGGGAACCAATTGTGTGAAGACAATTTATGTGTTGAAATACACCCTGTATATCATAAGCCTCGACTATATATTTGCAAAAAAACAAAATCAAACATTCAAATAACAAGTTTATTTTTTACAACTGTATTTTTCCAAAATAAAAAAACATATTCAAATCATATGGCAACTTAGGATAATATGCCAAGGAAACATGAAACAAACAAACAAACAAACAAGACATTACCCATTAAAAGACACATTTTTACAAATTCTGGTGCAAAAGTGGAGGTTAGAGTGGCAGCACAGCCTGATTTGTTTGTTGATTTAGATTTCCTACATGATTGGACAGATGAGAGGTGGATGAGGCTGTGGTGAGGTATTCAGGCGTAGCATAGGACTACTGCTATGTCCACATTCATCATCATCTCGATTGGACTACTGTCCTGCAGAAGGTTGTGGTGGTGATTGTTTTTTTGTGATGGTGCAGAAGAAGGTCCAGCCTCATCTTCAACTTTGCCAACAGGGTCCAAGTTGACCTTGGAATCCGATGCTATTTCTCGTTCAGTAATGTGGGATTCAGTTCTGTTATTTGACAAAATTGAAAGGTACAAAATTATTAGTTTAGGTACCTTAAGGCCAAGTATAAAAATGTATGTCAAGCATCCACTTACGAACAGAGATCCAGAATGGGAGCTAGGAAATTCAAACGGTCATAATATATTGTGAGACAGTGAAGGAATATGTGTCGAATGGGGTGTACATTTCACCTAGGTACTGTGCTGTATGGTATAAGGGAAATGTGTGGCTTTGTAAACCTAGTGGTAGAGAAAGGTCACTACACCTTACATTCAGCACACACTTGCAGCTCAGACCTGAAGCTACTCAGGTGTTGATTAGGAGACCAGAAGTAGGTGTCTGCGAACACAGTCAGAGAGCTGGCTTAGTCTGGACAAGGAGTCTAGGCACAAGAAGCAGTCTCCAGGAGTATGAGCTATCTCAGTCTGGGTGCTCGATGTACCCCGACACAGGAGTAGTCTCAGTGAGAATCCGTGCGAATAGCGGCTGAATAGGAGGGGAGCTCTCTCAAGTCTGGACATTGAAGGTGCCTTCAGACACAAGGAGGAGACTCTGTGAAACTCCACGCTGGTAACTACTGAACATATTGTTGTTTTGGGCACAGACTGGTAGAGTCTGGACCCGGATAGAAAGGGAAATCTATCTAAGTGTAATTAGTGGCTCGACAAGCCCAGGTCTTATGTTTATGATTTATTTTTATCTGTTTGCTGTGGACTTTAATAAAGCTGGTTGCGGCCAGTTTTCACCAGAACTGCTGTGTGAATGAACTGTTTTCGTGCCACTCTGTCTACCCAGATGGCGATCCCAGAGCTATATCCCCTGAAAAGCTTACAATTGGCGGAGAATGCTGGGGCAGCAAGTGGCTGATACAAATGGTGCTGGAATGTGCATGCAGCACAGTGGCTTAGAGACAGCAATAAAGGTGAAGTCTGTTGAAATAGCAGCAGAGAAAAAAAAAAAAAAGTGTGTAAAGAGAAACGTCTATTGGAGCAGTCTTAAAGAGACAGTAGCCCTAATAGAGTTTGCAAAAAAAAAAAAAAAAGTGTGTCTGCACAGCAAAGCTGAACTTGTTGTGGAAAAGACTGTGGAGTGTGCAGCAGCAAAAGAGAAACGTCTATTGGAGCAGTCTTAAAGAGACAGTGGCCCTAATAGAGTTTGCAGAGAAAAAAAAAAAAAGTGTCTGCACAGCAGAGCTGAATTTTTCTGTGGAAAAGACTGTGGAGTGTGTATGTCTTGAGTGAAGACTGCCGTTGTTGAGACAGAGAAGTCTGACACATGGATGACAGCATGGAGGCGCTGTTTGAACAAATGGCGCAAGTTAATGTGCAACATAAGACTGCCGTGGTTGAGACAGATAAGTCCGGCAGTATGGAGGAGCTCATTGAGTACCTGGTCCAGGCCCAGCGGAGCATGGAGCAGCAGCGCCTGCAGCACCAGCAGCGCATGCAGCAGGCCCAGCAGCAATTCCTGCAGCAGCAGGCAGGAGAATAACCGGTTATTTGTTGAGCGGATGGCAGCACAAAAAAAGGATTTCGGTGCCACGTCCCGAAGTAATGTGGCAAAGTCACCTGCGTTGTCCGCTGTAAAGAAGGCGGTAAGACGGTCCTTGGAAAAAATGACACCTGTGATGATGTGGAGGTATATCTCACTAGGTTTGAGAGACTGGCAGAGAAGGAGAATCTGCCCCTATCTGAATGGGCCATGATGGTCCACCCTATCTGATTGGAGAACCCCAAAGGGCCTATGCTGACCTGAGCGAGCAGGACAGCCAAGACTATGCCAAGATGAAAGCGGAGATTCTTACCCGGCTGGGTGTTACGGTGACAGCCCGTGCCAGGGGAGTTCATGACTGGAGATACAGTTGGGAGTCTGCAGTCAGCAAACCTGATTATGGAGTTGAAAAGGTGGTAGTGAACCGCTACACCCGAGCACGTCCTCCTGAGGTACAGCCAGAGGTCGGACAAGGAGACCACCAGGACGCCAATCGTCTGGTCAGCCTGATGGAGAAGGCCTTCGCCAGCAAAGACTGTCTCCGTGACCAGCCGTCTGAGAGGTCTCACTTCAGAGTTCCCGGACGCTGAACTCTCGCGGTAAGAGCGTTCCAGCTGTTGGGGACATGGGGTATGCTGATAAGTGGGTTCGGACCCGAGGGGACATGTGGGTGGAAAAGTGTGATGGACAGGGTTGGAGATGTCGTGAAATTGCAGCCAACTGTCCAATAGAGGGGGAGCCTATGTATTGTGATGTTGGCAGATCCCTCTCTCTCTGCGCAGAACCTGTGTGTGTGTCCACCTCAGCCGAAGAGACTGGACCACAGGTGTGCACGGTGGTTGTAAATGACTGCCCAGCACAGGCCCTCTTGGACTCAGAGAGTCCAGTGACTTCCGTATGTGACAGCCTGATTGATAGGGACTTCATCCCTGATAAGCACCTGAGTATGGTGTGCATCCATGGAGACACCAAAGTCTACCCAGAGACTGCCGTGGACTTGGTCCCCAAACTCGGGGAGGTTTCATATGAAGTGGGGGTAGTGAAGAACCTGGTGCAACCCGTTATATTGGGTAATGACTTTCCCCGGTCTAAGGATCTCTGGGGGAAAAATGTTTCTGATGGACAGTGTGATGAAGCTCCTACTGAGGGTGCGCAGTCCCGAGGGGCGGAACACAATGCTAGTGGGCCGTTAAACTTATGTGATGATGATATAATGATAATGATGATGATGATGATGATCATGATAGTGATGATGATACTGATCATAATCATGATAATGATATTGATAATAATGATGACTGTGATAGTGATGAAATTCCTTTGCAGGTGATGTTGGGAGACGAGGATGGTGGTTCTCGGGAACCGAGTGTCCCTGACTTACCTGTGTCCTGTGACCATTTTGAGAGTGAGCAGTGGCGAGACCCCTCTCTTAAAACGGCACAGGAAAATATAAATGTTCTAAATGAGGTTTCCCAAGAGCCTGGCTCTGAGGAGAGGTTTCCTCATGCTGCCATGGACAATAGCCTATTGTATAGGGACACTGAAGTCCAGGGAGAGGTCGTGAGTCAGTCCTAGTACCTGAGCTATATAGAAGTATAGTGCTGGGGTTGTCACATAGTCACATACTTGAGGGACCAGATGGTGAAGTTAATGTTGTGGATGACATGTTAACTAAGGTTCCAGATCAGGATGTGAATGAGAATGAATTGTATACTCCTGAAAGTGAGCAGGATGAGAATGAGAATGAATTGTATAACCCTGAAAGTGACCGGATGTGGCTGAGAAAAAGGGGTCAGACAGGGATAGTGGGAGTGATAGTGAATCATCTGATGACAATAAAGCAACCAGTGCAAATGAGGAAGGCATGGTAGCAGAGGAGGTTGAGAGTCCTGAGAAGAAAGCTGATGCTGACCTTACAGCCAGACAGAAGATGGCATCTGAAGATGTTTTACAGTTGGCCGGTTCCCTGGCGAAGACTAAGGTGAAAGGAGGAGAGCTGAGCTTTAAAGGCAGGACTCTGAACCTGAACACAGCACAAGTGGATGCTGTTGAAGATGAGAAGTTGTCGGTGTGTGGTGTGGATCTGCATCATGCCAAGGACTCTGAAGGTGATGCTGCAGAGGTGGAAAAAGCCATAGAAGTGGTAGACACCAAACCAGATGCCTCATCAGTAGCTGCAACTCGTGAAGCTCAGGCTGGAAGTTCGGCGCCCGGAGCCCCAGCGGTGTTCCCGAGTGATACCAAGGATTTGGATAAATCACAAGATGAGATGTTGAGACATCAGGCTGGCATTGGTGAGCTCAAGCGCACTTTCATGGAGTCTACATCGGAGCCACGTCCCAATAAATGGGAAAAGCGGTGTGTCACTCCATTGCCCTGCAGACACACGGGAGCTCAGATGGGATGCAGAACGTGGTGGAAGAGAAGAATCCGGCGGGTTCTGAGTATACAGATGCAGCTATCAAGGAGAACTTGAAAGCTGGAATAAATGGAGATATTGGAGACCATAATGATGTGAATGAAGAAGTAGAATGTAAGACTGACGGTAGGGCTTCTGAGCATGTCCTACCAGAAGAGCCTGAAGAAGGGGCTGAAGACATAAAGGACGGCCAACAGGTACAAGATAATTGATTACTGCTCAGAAAAAACTTCAAACTGTGATGAAGGAGCGTGATGAGAGCCATGAGCATCTTCTGGAGAAGCTCAATGAAGTAAAGAAGGTTCAAGGGGAACTGGAGAAAAGTGGAAAACCCCCTATACCTTCTGTGATAGTTGGTGACACATGGTCAGTGCACCAGGGACAGGAGGTACGTGAGTTTCTGAGGAAGAGTCAGCAGAAGTGTTCTGATGTGCCGGTCGTACTTCTCTGGCCAGGCACTATATCGAAACTGAGCCCGGCCCTAAGGTCAAGATGAAACCGTGCAGGATACCCGAGGCCCGCAGAGAGCATAGGCCTGGGAGGGTACAGGGTAGTGCGGATGCTTCAGATGAAGAGAAAGCTGATGTTGGCTATGGCTCAGGTGAAGATACAGATGACAGTAGTGAAGATGAAGCTGATGAAGGCCATGACTGGTCCAGAGTTCGCTGTCTCTTTTGGATTGTTGACCAGCCCTCCGGTCTGGATGACCAGCCCTCCGGTCTGGAGAAGAGGGAGGGGATATGTGAGACAGTGAAGGAATATGTGTCGAATGGGGTGTACATTTCACCTAGGTACTGTGCTGTATGGTATAAGGGAAATGTGTGGCTTTGTAAACCTAGTGGTAGAGAAAGGTCACTACACCTTACATTCAGCACACACTTGCAGCTCAGACCTGAAGCTACTCAGGTGTTGATTAGGAGACCAGAAGTAGGTGTCTGCGAACACAGTCAGAGAGCTCGCTTAGTCTGGACAAGGAGTCTAGGCACAAGAAGCAGTCTCCAGGAGTATGAGCTATCTCAGTCTGGGTGCTCGATGTACCCCGTACACAGGAGTAGTCTCAGTGAGAATCCGTGCGAATAGCGGCTGAATAGGAGGGGAGCTCTCTCAAGTCTGGACATTGAAGGTGCCTTCAGACACAAGGAGGAGACTCTGTGAAACTCCACGCTGGTAACTACTGAATATATGTGTTGTTTTGGGCACAGACTGGTAGAGTCTGGACCCGGATAGAAAGGGAAATCTATCTAAGTGTAATTAGTGGCTGACAAGCCCAGGTCTTATGTTTATGATTTATTTTTATCTGTTTGCTGTGGACTTTAATAAAGCTGGTTGCGGCCAGTTTTCACCAGAACTGCTGTGTGAATGAACTGTTTTCGTGCCACTCTGTCTACCCAGATGGCGATCCCAGAGCTATATCCCCTGAAAAGCTTACAATATATATATATACAGTTAGGTCCATAAATATTTGGACAGAGACAACATTTATCTAATTTTGGTTCTAGACATTACCACAATGAATTTGAAACAAAACAAATCAGATGCAGTTGAAGTTCAGACTTTCAGCTTTCATTTGAGGGTTTTCACATTAAAATTGGATGAAGGGTTTAGGAGTTTCAGCTCCTTAACATGTGCCACCCTGTTTTTAAAGGGACTAAAAGTAATTGGACAGATTAAATAATTGTAAATAAAATGTTCATTTCTAGTACTTGGTTGAAAACCCTTTGTTAGCAATGACTGCCTGAAGTCTTGAACTCATGGACATCACCAGACACTGTGTTTCCTTCTTTTTGATGCTCTGCCAGGCCTTCACCGCGGTGGTTTTCAGTTGTTGCTTGTTTGTGGGCCTTTCTGTCTGAAGTTTAGTCTTTAACAAGTGAAATGCATGTTCAATTGGGTTGAGATCAGGTGACTGACTTGGCCATTCAAGATATTCCACTTCTTTGCTTTAATAAACTCCTGGGTTGCTTTGGCTTTATGTTTTGGGTCATTGTCCATCTGTAGTATGAAACGACGACCAATCAGTTTGGCTGCATTTGGCTGGATCTGAGCACACAGTATGGCTCTGAATACCTCAGAATTCATTCGGCTGTTTCTGTCCTGTGTCACATCATCAATAAACACTAGTGACCCAGTGCCACTGGCAGCCATGCATGCCCAAGCCATCACACTGCTTCCGCCATGTTTTACAGATGATGTGGTATGCTTTGGATCATGAGCTGTACCACGCCTTCGCCATACTTTTCTCTTTCCATCATTCTAGTAGAGGTTGATCTTGGTTTCATCTGTCCAAAGAATGTTCTTCCAGAACTGTGCTGGCTTTTTTAGATGTTTTTTAGCAAAAGTCCAGCCTAGCCTTTTTATTCTTGATTCTTATGAGTGGCTTGCACCGTGCAGTGAACCCTCTGTATTTAATTTCATGCAGTCTTCTCTTTATGGTAGATTTGGATATTGATACGCCTACCTCCTGGAGAGTGTTGTTCACTTGGTTGGCTGTTGTGAAGGGGTTTCTCTTCACCATGGAGAGTATTCTGCGATCATCCACCACTGTTGTCTTCCGTGGGCGCCCAGGTCTTTTTGCATTGATGAGTTCACCAGTGCTTTCTTTCTTTCTCAGAATGTACCAAACTGTAGATTTTGCCACTCCTAAAGTTGTAGCAATTTCTCGGATGGGTTTTTTCTGTTTTTTGCAGCTTAAGGATAGCTTGTTTCACCTGCATGGAGAGCTCCTATGACCGCATGTTTCCTTCACAGCTAAACCTTCCAAATGCAAACACCACACCTCAAATCAACACCAGCCCTTTTATCTGCTTAATTGAGAATGATATAATGAAGGGATTGCCCACACCTGTCATGAAATAGCCTTGGAGTCAATTGTCCAATTACTTTTGGTCCTTTAAAAACAGGGTGGCACATGTTAAGGAGCTGAAACTCCTAAACCCTTTATCCAATTTTAATGTGGATACCCTCAAATGAAAGCTGAAAGTCTGAACTTCAACTGCATCTGATTTGTTTTGTTTCAAATTCATTGTGGTAATGTCTAGAACCAAAATTAGATAAATGTTGTCTCTGTCCAAATATTTATGGACCTAACTGTATATTTCCACTTTTAATTGGCTGCTGCACCACTCCTGGCCTGCTGCTGGCGCTCACGATAGTACTGATCACGGCAACTGCGCCACCATCTTGTGACATCAGCCACTGCAAAGTAACACAATAAATAAATCTAAGTATGATCACTTTGCTTGAGTTAAGAATGATAGGTTACAGTGTAAACTTGCCTTCAGTTTGCCAAGTGTGTTTGGACAAACATGCTAGTTATTCCAAATAACATCATGCAGAATAATGTATTTCAGTGTTTTTATTCTTACTAATGTCCTGCTGTGCATCACGTATACTTTCATAATAATTGGAAAACATCTGGCAGTATATACGTCTCCAAGTTGCATCTTTTCTGTTGCTGTCCGCAAAATTGGCGTCGAGTTTTTCCCTGATTTCAGGTCACTCTTGCACCTGAACAATCAGTATTTCCACATTGATATGTCTGGCCATGTTGCTGGTATCCGTGGTGGCATGTTAATGGCTTTTTTAATGGTTTCCAGGACAATCTGATAGCCAAGCTTCCTGTTTTTGCCTGATGCAATTTCCTGCCTTCAGGAAAATGTGTGTGTATTTATTGCACACTATACGGATGGTCCGTGTGGTGTCCAAGCTTTTCTCTCACCCACTGACTTGCATTGGCGAGTCTTGGGCGATATACGCTTACAATTGCAGCATGCTGCGATTTTACACAAACGTCGAATACGCCTGAGAAAAAAACGCTGATATGAGCTGACCCATAGACTAACACTGGGCCGAGAGCTATGCAAAGTTTTCTTGCATAAAACTCGGCCGTATTCTATGGTAGTGTGACTCCGACCTTAGGAACATGGTGTACTGAAAGCGCACCTCATGGGAGAAAGTGAACTTTATTCCTACCAGAAGCTGCTGGCTTTCAGTCATACAGGCGTGGCGGGGTAGTTTCAGTCACCACTCATAGCATTAAAAGCAGTGACTATAAGCAAACCCGGGCAACCGTCACTGACAGCTGCTTCTCTACTGATAAACTGCAAAGCCGGATGTCAGTCAAAGTGCTGGAGCATGGTTACAGCAGGCGTTCACATTGGTGTGAGCAATGGCTGAATCCATCTCAGCACGACTGCATGGATGAAAGTCGGCGGCTTCCTGCAGGAATAAAGTTCATTTTCTCCCAAGGAGCTACATTTTCAGTACAGGGGCTGAGCATCTTCCCACCGCTTTTAACCCCGGAAGGTGGTTTGCAAGTTAATGAATACACCAATTTTTACAATTCTGGCCAGTGTCAATTTATGTGGATATAACTCTAGAACACTTCAACAAATCCCAGTGATTCTGACAATGACTTTTCGTGACAAATAGGTGCTTCTCACAAATTTAGAATATCATCAAAAAGTTAATTTATTTCAGTTCTTCAATACATAAAGTGAAACTCATATACTGTATGTGAAGAAACCAGATTGAATCTTAATTTCCCAGACAACCATGTTTTTGTAAACCCACAAGAATTGACTTTTTATCTGTATATTGGCTTGTGGATTTAAGTGTTTATGTCTGGTGGGTCAAGAAGACAATCTTGGAAGCTGATATACTATTTAACATACTGTGTAATGGCCTCGTCTCACATAGCGAGATCGCTAGCGAGATCGCTGCTAAACAGCGATCTCAGCAGCGATCTCGCTATGTCTGACACGTACCAGCGATCAGGCCCCTGCTGTGAATCACTGGTCGTGTCAGAAATGGCAGGACTTTTTTTTGATCGCTGGTCTCCCGCTGGCCAACACGCATCGCTGCGTGTGACAGGCAGGAGACCAGCGATCTCCTGGTAACCAAGGTACACATCGGGTTTCCAAGTGCGGGGCTGTGCCTGGAAACCCGACGTGTACGTTGGATACCAGCGCGCTGCTGCAGGGGAGCTGGTAACCAAGGTACACGTCGGGTTTCCAGGCACCGCGCAGTGCCTGGAAACCCGACGTGTACGTTGGTTACCAGCTCCCTGCATCAGTGCGCTGGTATCCAACGTACACTGCGGGTAACTAGGCGATGTTACCCGCAGTGTCGCTGTCCTGATCGCTGCCTGAGCTGCCTGTTTGGCAGCTCAGCAGCGATAATGTAGCGACACATCAGCGATCCTGATCGTTGTCGGGATCGCTGGTGTGTCGCTATGTGAGACGGGGCCCTAAGTCTGTAATAGTGACTTGTACATAGTGGGTGTTTATCTGTGTTTACTTTGAGCTGATATGCTAATTGTGTATTGTACTCTAAGCCAGTTTGAGCTGTGAGGCTGAACTGAAGCACACTGGGTAATTCTAAAGGGTATGCCACACTAAACAATATCGCTAACGGGATCGCTAAAAAACGTCACTATTTAGCGATCCGTTAGCGATATTGTTCAGTGCGGCAGCTTCCAGCGACGTGCTTCCTGCTGTGATCTCGCTCGTCGCTGGAATCGTTCCGGACCCTATTTCATCGCTGGCGCTCCCGCTGGGTAAGTATCTAATCGCTGTGTGGCACCTTTTCTTAGCGATTTAGCGGTACTTTTGTACCGCAAAGTCGTTAAGAAGATCGCTAACGGCGATAGCGTCGTTAACTATATCGCTAAATGCGGCAGCATTTAGCGATATAGAAACAATCCGCTAGCGATCTCATTAGTATGCAACGCTAACGAGATCGCTAGCGGGATTGCTTAGTGTGGCAGTACCTTAAAAATAGCTTACATGTCTAGGGTATAAAAACAAGAGACAGAGAGAGCAGATCAGACTACACCTCTTCTCATCACACAGAGCTACCAGTCGGCCATTCTGTACAACACTCAATGGATGAGAGACAGGACTGCAGCCAATTCATCATGGCACCATCACGAGGGACACGGATCAATGATTCGAAGGGAAACAAACTAGTTTTCGGCTCATGTTGGAAGGACACAGATCTGAACCAGTGACTATCTCTGAACCATGGTTATGTTTGGAGAAAGCCAGGTTTTGGGATCCGCTGGTCGCCTGGTTCCATGGAGATGGTCGGATAAGCCAGGTGGTGACCCTCGTGTCAACTGGCTTTGGACCTCGTATGGACAGTATGGACTGTCACCTCCCTACGCTTGTCGTTATCTCTTCTCTTTGTGTATATCACAAGTGAAATAGCGACCGTGGGAGCTGTGAAGTAGTGTCAACTGGCTTTGGGCCTTCTACGGAATCTATGGACTGTTCTCAGTCATCTCCCTACGCTTGTCAATATCTCTTCTCTGTGTGTATATCACAGGTGGAATATCGACCCTAGGAGCTCTGACATAACATCTACCGTTATCCAGGTGAGTCAGCGGAAGGGTCGGGCTGTGTAATGTGCACCATGTTGGGGGTAATTGTGGGAATGTTCTGTTTGCTACAGGGTGTTGTGGTTCAATAAAGCATTGCCACACTGTTTTACCCTAAGCCTGCGTTTTCCGTGTAGTATGTTGCCCACAGGGAGATAGAGCGGGCGTTCAGTGGTATGAGCCCTGGTCCATGCAGTCTTTCTAAAGGCAGCCAGGCCAGTGGACAAGAGCACTCACTGACCCCGTTTCTCCACACTATATTATATAGAGTCATTACAAACAGAGTGATTTATTTCAAGTGTTTAGTTCTGTTTATGTTGATAATTATGGCTTACAGCCAATGAAAACCCAAGTCACTATCTCAGTAAATTAGAATAATTAACAAAAAAAACACCTGCAAAGGCTTCCAGAGCATTTAAAAAGGTCCCTTAGTCTGTTTCAGTAGTCTCCACAATCATGGGGAAGACTGCTGACTTGACAGATGTCCAGAAGGCAGTCATTGACACTCTCCACAAGGAGGGTAAGCCACAAAAGGTCATTGCTAAAGAAGCTGTCTGTTCACAGAGTGCTGTATCCAAGCATATTAATGGAAAGTTGAGTAGAAGGAAAAAGTGTGGTAGAAAAAGGTGCACAAGCAATCCGGATAACCGCAGCCTTGAAAGGATTGTTAAGAAAAGGCCATTCAAAAATTGGGGGGAGATTCACAAGGAGTGGACTGCTGCTGGAGTCATTGCTTCAAGAGCCACCACACACAGCCATATCAAGGATATGGGCTACAAGTGTCGCATTCCTTGTGTCAAGCCACTCATGACCAATAGGCAACGCCAGAAGCGTCTTACCTGGACCAAGGAGAAAAAGAACTGGACTGTTGCTCAGCGGTCCAAGGTGTTATTTTCAGATGAAAGTAAATGTAGCATTTTAGTTGGAAATCAATGTCCCAGAGTCAGGAGGAAGAGTGGAGAGGCACACAGTGTCTAGTGTCAAGTTTCTACAATCAGTGATGGTTTGGGGAGCCATGTCATCTGCTGGTGTAGGTCCACTGTGTCAAGACCAATGTCAGCGCAGCCGTCTACCAGGACATTTTAGAGCACTTCATGCTTCCTCCTGCCGACAATCTTTTGGAAATGGAAATTTCATTCTCCAGCAGGACTTGGCAGTTGGCACCTGTCCAAACTGCCAAAACGACCAATACCTGGTTTAAAAACAACAGTATCCCTGTGCTTGATTGGCCAACAAACTCACCTTACCCTAACCCCATACAGAATCTATAGAGTATTGTCAAGAGGAAGATGAGAGACACCAGACCCAATAATGCAGACGAGCTGTAGGCTGCTATCAAAGCAACCTGGGCTTCCATAACACTTCAGCAGTGCCACAGGCTGATCGCCTCCATGCCATGCCGCATAGATGCAGTAATTGATGCAAAAGGAACCCCGACCAAGTATTGAGTGCATTTACTGAACATACTGTACATTTCTGTAGGCCAACATTTTGGATTTTAAAATCATTTTTCAAGCTTGTGTTATAAAGTATTCTAATTTAATGAGATAATGCAGCTCATAATTAAACATGAGGAGTCTGAATTAGTTACTATCAAACAAGACATTAAAATCTTGCAATTCTCGTTGGAGAAACATGCACAATTGAAGGAGTTTAATGCTTCCAGGTTAATGACTTGTATGTAAGGCAAAATAATTAACCCCAGACCAAAATTTTCCTCCACCACTTGGGCTATGTTCAAACGCAGCGTTTTTGAAGCATTTTTCAACTTTAATATTGCTTTAAACCAAAACAAATACATTCACTGGGAAATGTCATTGTAACATTTAACAATAATAGCTGGCCATGTGGTGTGTGACACATAAGCAGACACATCTTGTTTCATTTATGAAGGAGGGACTCTTAAAGTCACAGAGCCTATTTTTACAGGGACATCAGGCAGCATTAATCTGCTTAAAGGGCGATTATTAACCCCTTTATCCCCAAGGGTGGTTTGCATGTTAATGACCGGGCCTATTTTTACAATTCTGACCATTGTCCCTTTATGAGGTTATAACTCTGGAACGCTTCCATGGATCCCGGTGATTCTGACTTTATTTTCTCGAGACAGATTGTACTTCATGTTAGTGGTAAAATTTCTTTGATATAACTTGCGTTTATTTGTGAAAAAAATGGAAATTTGGCGAAATTTTTGAAAATTTCGCAATTTTTCAACCTTTAAATTTTCATGCCCATAAATCACAGAGATATGGCACACAAAATACTTAATAAGTAACATTGCCCACATGTCTACTTTACATCAGCACAATTTTGGAACCAAATTTTTTTTTGTGACGTAGTTATAGGGGTTAAACGTTAACCAGTGATTTCTCATTTTTACAACACCATTTTTTTGGGGGGACCACCTCACATTTGAAGTCACTTTGAGGGGTCTATATGATAGAAAATACCCAAAAGTGACACCATTCTAAAAACTGCACCCCTCAAGGTGCTCAAAACCACATTCAAGAAGTTTATTAACCCTTCAGGTGCTTCACAGGAATTTTGGAATGTTTTAAAAAAAAGAACATATAACTTTTTTTTACAAAAAAAATTTTCCTGGGCCCATCCAGTACCTGGGTTCAAAGGCTTATTAGGGTGCATATGACTTGGTAGCAGGGCAGGCCTTGCATTCAATGCAACATTTTTTATGGAAGCCCTCCTGGACATCTCGTGAAAGGGGTATTGGGGTGCGTCGTAATCCTTGGCAGCCCATCCACTCTCAGCATAGGCTATAAAAGTTTAGGAGACCCACTGTTTAAACCCCTTTCTGACATGAGGCTGGGCTGTGTATAATCACCCTGTATGGTTCCTTGATCCATGTCCTCGTGGTCCGCCTGCAGTGCCTCCTCTTTCATTGTGAGCTGAGAGCATCTCAGAATGCAGATGAGCGGGATGGTGATGCTAATAATGGCGTCATAGCCGCTCACCATCTTGGTGGACTCCTCAATAATTTGGACGATGCTACATATGTCTGACATCCATGTCCACTCCTGAGTTCTTATGTGTGGAGTGAAACCTTTACAAACAACGGCCTTGTTGATGCTGGTATTCAACAACTGCCCGCTTCTGCACACAAATCCTTTCCAACATATGCAGAGTAGAGTTCCAACGCGTGGGGACATCACACACCAGTCGGTGAGCCGGATCTGCAATCGCTGCTGAAGCACGGCAAGGGTGGTTGAAGCTGTAGCTGACTTTCTAAAATGTGCACACAGGTGATGTACTTTAACCCGCAGATCCGGCAGCTCTGGATAGCTTTTTAGAAAACATTGAACAACGAAGGTTCAGCACATTGGCCAGGCATGGTACGTATGTCAGTTCGCCTCGCCTCAAAGCTGCCATCAGGTTCCTGCCATTGTCACACACAACCATGCCTAAATATGAAATGAACTCGGCACTCAACTTATGTGTATGAGATATAAGGTTTTTATTCACAGTAGTAGCGAAACGTTTCGGTCCTATATCATGGACCTTCATCAGTCACTACATTTATAACAAAAAAGGAAAAAGGATAATATTAACATCAAAAGTGAAAAAAAGTATATACATATAGCAACTTGGTCATTTCAGAGCGAGAAATAGGGAAAAATTATTTCAGATCCAATGCTAGAGAGATCAGGGAGAGGTCATAGATCAGAGTAAAATAGAGGTATCAGAAACAATGACAAGAGTGGGGACGTACCACAAACTACTGCATAAAGGGTTAATCCACAATGGGAAAAGGAGAAGCTGGATGCAGCTGTAAAGTGAAAATAGGAATATAATGCGTGCTGTTGCAAGATACAAACGGTCTATGTGCATAGAGATATACATATGAAACATACCCAGTGGTGGTAGATAAAAATGAAGCCAAATGTCTCTATTTGAGCCGATATCCTGAAAAAATGGCCAGGTGTAAGTATCTGGATAATGGAAGAGCAGTGTGACCGCAGCATGTGTCAGAGACTGACCTGTGGGATAAAATCCAGCGGTGAATGTGATCTCTGCATGGGACGCGGTGTCCACCGCAAGTCTGAGTGCAGGGATAGCTGAATCAGCCTGTATAAGAAAGGAAGAGGCGGGACTAAGCGTCAGTGAGAGCACAGAGCGTCAGACAGGAAGTGAGGTGGCAGGAAATCAATGGATGTGAGTTCCACCACTAATAGTTTGCGTTCCAGTGGGTGCTTAGGAACTGGAGGACGTCCCACAGATGGGAGGAGTAGAAAGGACGACGTGCTGAAGAAGTTGTTGTGGGATATAAACATCAGAGTGGCGTGGCAGCATATTAGTATTAATACAGGCGGCTCTGAAGAGGAAAGAGAGACATATTAATAAAAGCACAACATGTTATAGCATTATATAATGTAATCCTATATATTGATATGGGGAATAGCTTAAACTGTCATTTTACATAATATTAACCCCTTACTGCCATCGGACGTACTATCCCGTCCATGGTACCTGGGCCCGTATGACCGGGGACGGGATAGTACGTCCAGCCCTTTAATGCGACATTGCGACTTAAGTCGCAATGATCGCATTAAAATTCCGACGCCATCTTACCTCAGGAGAGATGGCGCCGGCATCCCGGGGTCTGTCACCGCCCACCCTCACTCCCGATCGCTGTGATTGGCTGTTCAATTCTGAACAGCCAATCGCAGCCTTTCTCACTGTTTCAGCCAATCCGATGGGCTGAAACAGTGAGATCCCAGGCTAGAATCGAGTACCGATGTACTCGATCCTAGGCCTGGGCATAGAAAGGAGCAGACCCCCCCTGTATTGGCGCGATCGCCGATCACATCGATCGCGCCAATCGCAGGGCACAGCCGCGGTGTATCCGCGCTGTGCCCTGCCTGTACCTGCCTGGATCGGTGCAGTAATAGCACCGATCCTAGGCCGGAGCCTAGGACAGGCCCAGTAGGGCCTGCAGCTGCTGATTGGCGCGATCGATGTCATCGACGATCGCGCCAATCACAGGGCACAGCAGCGGTGTGACCGCTCTGTGCCCTGCTTCCTGACCTGCCGGTGACCTGCCTAGGAATCGGAGCAGTGAGCTCCGATTACTAGGCCGGTGCCTAGCAACCGGCAAAACAAGGGTCTCCTCTGATTGGTGGGATCGATGTGATCATCGATCCCACCAATGACAGGTCACAGCAGCGATGTGACCGCTCTGTGACCTGTCTGCAAACTGGATCTGACCTGTCTGACCGCACTGCAGGGGTCCTCACACTTGCTGAGGATTCCTGCAGTGCGGTCACACGCCAGATCTCCTCCTGTGCTGGGCCTTGTGGTGCCACAGTAGCCTGTGACACCACAACTCCTGCTGAAGAAAGAGAGAGAAGAAAGAGAAGAGAAGAAAGAAGAGAGAAGAAAGAAGAGAGAAGAAAGAAGAGAGACTACAAACGTGAGTTTTTGAGCCCCGATCCCTGCCCGATCCACCCCAATCCCCCATTCCCCCCTCCCCCTTCCCTTTCCCCCTCTTTTTACCCCCCCTTTGCACACATTTAGCAGCCGCCGAGCGTTGATTGGTGACGCAGTTCACCGATCAACACTCGTGCTCGTTTTTCTTTTGCACCCCCCTCCGTGCGCACTTCCAGCAGCCGCGGAACTTTGATAAGTGACACCAGTCACTTATCAGAGCTCGTTCCTGCAGTTTTTTTTTTTTTTTCACTCCCCTTTCCGCCACTCCTGTGCGCACTTCCAGCAGCCGCGGAACTTTGATAAGTGACACCAGTCACTTATCAGAGCTCGTTCCTGCAGGTTTTTTTTTTTTTTCACCCCACTTTCCGCCACTCCCGTGCGCACATCTAGCAGCCGCGGAACTTTGATAAGTGACACCAGTCACTTATCAGAGCTCGTTCCTGCAGTTTTTTTTTTTTCACACCACTTTCCGCCACTCCGTGCGCACATCTAGCAGCCGCGGAACTTTGATAAGTGACACCGGTCACTTATCAGAGCTCGTTCCTGCCGTTTTTTTTTTTTTTTCACTCCCCTTTCCGCCACTCCTGTGCGCACTTCCAGCAGCCGCGGAACTTTGATAAGTGACACCAGTCACTTATCAGAGCTCGTTCCTGCAGTTTTTTTTTTTTTTCA
>JARQOD010000005.1:378779279-378804912 GCA_033576555.1 Oophaga sylvatica
GATGAAATTTTTATCACTTGTAAGGATTTTAAAGCTGGTGGTCATTGCCGACATTGACAAGTTCCGGTCAACTCCTTACTTCACCTTTGATGTAAAAGATCTTTACACCCTTACCCATGAGAATGGTTACATCTGTCCCTTTTTTAGAAACTCTGCCCTCAACCGAAGACGCTCTTTGTTTGGGAACCCCTTAACCATTGTACCAAACACAATTATTTTATTTCCAGGATTTCTACCTAAACAAGGGGGACCGCATGGGTCGAAGTACACCCCCCATGCAAATTGCTTATGGCCCTTTTGAGGAACATCATCTACACAAATTCCCTTTTTCAGGACAACGCGATCATTTGGAAACGCTATATAGACGATGTCTTCTGCATATGGGGGGGAACTTCGAGTCCCGACCAACTTTTCACCAGTTCCTGAATGTTCCTGGCCCGCCTTCTTCCCATTTCCATGACAATTCTAGGATTAACTTCTGGACCAGTGGTGAAAAAGATTTAAGGATCTATCCACCGATCTTTAGTGAAACCGACAGATACAAAGTTTACTTCATTTAATAGTTCCCCCGACAGCTATGAAAAAATCCATCCCGACATCCCAATTCCACCGGGTTAAAAGGTAGTTTCAGACCACCTATCCAAAAACTGTCTCTCAAGATGAATTCCAAATTTGCACGGATACCCACAAAAAATTTGGACCGCTTAAATTACTGCAACTCGACTAAACCAATCGGGGGGTAGATTGCTTTTGTACACATTACATCCTTACGCTATACCACATAAATCATTCCCAACATTGGCCATCCTACAGACAGCACACCGACATCAAAAATTTTTTCTAAACCTTTTTCCCATGTTTCCGCATGCTCCCAACTTGAGAAAATTCCCTGATTAGAGCCGATCTAGGCCCCAAAAAACCTGTAACTTACAACAATTCTGAAAAGACCAAAAAATCGGCACGTTTCCTTGCTTGGTTGCACCCAAGTAACAATGTACTCGGGAGACCATTTATCCCCATAGGAAAAACGTTCAAAGTCCGTGGTTTTTTCCCCTTTGGGACACCGCCCCCTTCTTGATATACGGAAAATCCCGGCGGGCTACTATATGTGGGAAGACAAGCCAACCATGAAACATCCATTTCAAAACACAAATCGACCATAAGGTTAAAAAACACTTTACTCCCCATCCCATATCATTTCACACAATGGGACACACTATGCCCAACTTAAATTTCAAATTCGAACAATACCAATTCACGCGAGGCGGCGATCGCAACGACAATTAAAAAAAAAAGAGGCTTATTGGATACACCCTGGAACCTCTTCACCCAGGGGCCCAATCGGAATCGATTTACTCCCTTCATGAACCTTGTTTTACCCCGGCTTACTTTTTCTTGAATTTACAGGTGCCTCTTTTTACTTGCATTCTTAATGAACATTTATTCGCTGTCCATATATACTCGAATAAGATGCCTGATGTATAACCATCCTGCTATTTCACAAGCTATGTGACATTTTATAAATAAACACCCCAAAAATACTCAACCCGTAATACCTTAATTTTCCCTTTCTGTTTAATATTAGTAAAATTACAGTTTAACTATTCCCCAAATCTTATATAGGATTACTTAATAAGCTAAACATTTTGCTTTAATTAATATTCTCTCTTTTCTTCAGAGCCGCCTGTATTAATACTAATATGCTGCCACGCCACTCGATTTTATACCCAACAACAACTTCTTCAGCACTTGCCTTTCTACTCCTCCCATCTGTGGGACGTCCTCCAGTTCCTAAGCACCCACTGGAACGCAAATATTAGTGGGGGATACATCCATTGATTTCCTGCCACCTCACTTCCTGTCTGACGCCTGCCTCAAGCGCTTAGTCCCGCCTCTTCCTTTCTTATCATGCTGATTTCCTATCCCTGCCTCGACTTGCGGTGGACACCGCGTCCCATGCAGAGATCAATTTCACCCCTGGACTTACCCACAGGTCTCTCTGACACATGCGCGGCACACTGCTCTTTTTCCCTTATCCAATACTTACACCTGGCCTTTTTTGGAAACGGCCAAATAGAGACATTTGGCTTCATTCTTATCTACCACCACTGGGTATGTTTCATATGACATCTCTATCACATAGACCTTTTGTATCTTGCACAGCACCATTATATTCCCCTTTTTTACTTACGTGCATCAGCTTCTCCCTTTTCCCATTGTGGATTAACCCTTAGCAGTAGTTTGTGGTAGTCCCCATCTTGCGTGTGTCTGATCCTCATTTTACTCTGATCTATGCCTCTCCCTGACTCTCTAGCTTGGATCTGAAATAATTTTTCCCTATTTCTCGCTTGAAATGACCAAGTTGCTTATGTTATCTTTTTTTCACTTTTGATGTTAATATTACCTTTTTCCTTTTTTGTTATAAATGTGTGACTGATGAAGGTCCAGATATAGGGGCCGAAACGTTTTCGCTACTCGGAATAAAAACCTATTTCAACACTAAGTTGGTGCCATTCATTTTTATATTTTAGTTACGGTGTGGGAACCTACTCGGGCACTCTCTCTTTGGCTGTCACATGGTTTACCTTTTCCCAAACCACCTGTTGGAGATTTAAACAGTGTCAGCCCAACATCTGCCTGCCTTTCAGAGCTGTCAACAACTCTTCACATTGTCGGTTTGTCACCGAACAAATTGCTTCAACACAGCCTCTTGCCGTTTGCTTTTTGGCATGTGCATGCTTCCAGCTGTTACTGATGTGCCATTTCTGACATGGAGGCTGAAAAGAAGGAGGAGGGATGAGGTGCAGGAGTTACACATGAGGCAACCCTGATTGACTAGGGCCCGCAATCCTTCGCATCGGGGACGTGTTCCAAACACAAAGTCTGACTAGGTATCGCTTCCACTATGTCAACCCAGAGTGCCAACCTTTTTACCTGTCCGGGTTTAGGTGTACTTTTCCAGTAACTGCATTGTGAGGCACGGTAATTTTGTGGAACACGGTTGCTAATGCCCGGGCGCCAGCGGGGAAATAGTGGCGGCTGGGGACAGAGTACCTTGGACGGCCACCGCCATCAGGTTGCGGAAAGCTTCCATCTCCACGAGCCTAAAAGGCAACATTTTCACCGTAATCAGACGAGAAATATAAGAATTGAGTACTGTGGCCTGTGGGCGTTGGCTGCGTATTTCTGCTTATGTTCCAATGACTGGGGTATGGACAACTGAAGCTGCGCTGGGTACAAGGACTGGACGTGCTTGAGATGGTACTATTTGACTGTGGGCAACAGCAGGTGCAACGCAGGAGGCATCTTCACATGCACCGTGGATAGGGGATTGGCTTGCACGCACAACATGAAAGAAGCAGTGGTGTCACCCACAGACACCGTTCCTGGAGCCTGGGTTGGGCCCACAAAGTCGGGTGCTTTGCTGCCTTGTGCCTGATCATGCTGGGGTGGTAAGGCTGGTAGTTTTGCTACCCCTGCTGATGCTGCATGACAGGTGTTGCAAAATGGCCTGTTTTGGGTTATCGGCAGAGTCTTTAAAAAATAACCAACTCGGGAAGACCAACAGTTGGACTGGCAAAATTCTGTCCGGGTGCTGTTACAGGAAAACGGTTGCCCGCCTTCTGTCTGTGGCCACCACACTGCTTCTTACTGCCTGAAGTGGTGCGATGCCTACCTCACCCTGTATGCTGCTGTCCTTGCTCTGTACGTCCTCCTGCCAGGTTGGGTCTGTTACTACATCATCCACCACCTCATCTTCCACTTCCCCACCCTGGTCCCCTCCGACTTTCCGGCAAATGCGTCTCATCTCATTCACCTCTTGTGACCGTGGCGCTCAAAGATTTGTGCATGCTACATGGAAAATCATCTTGCCCCGCTTCAATTGGAGCGGCAAGAGGCACGATCTCCAAAGGAAAACTGAAAGCTCTTCAGAGTATCCGAGTGTGTGATCAGTTGTCTCAGGCACTCAGCTTGGTGGGTGGAAGGAGGGATCAGGGAAAGGAATATGCGTCCAGATTCACGGCTACTGTGACTTGACCGTGTGAAAATAGGGTGCGGTGGTGGTGGATAAGTAACTGGAAGTATTATCCACTATCCAACAAACAACCTTTTCACACTGCTCAGGCTTCAATAGTGCTGTCTTGCCGAAGTCCCCTAGGACTTCGTACACTAAGGTCCAGCGAGAAGATGTAGGTGTTTTCGGTGGGCCTATTTCAGCTTGCCCACGCCTCGGCCTGCACCATCACCATCACTCCACTTCCCGTCCTTGCCACGAGCCTTGCCCATTGTAAATGGAATAAATATTATACACATTCACTACAAAAGGGTGATTTAGGAGTCAACTTGTATGTGATACGTCTGCTTGAAAACCACACTTTAATCTATCTGGACTTTAGGTAAAAATGTTTTTGCCTCATCATATTTAATAATTGCATTAACAGACTGCAAAAAAAAACAATGTTTGGTCTAAACTGGCAAAACTTGAGCACGCACAGATATGAGCGCCACGGAGATACAACTACGACAAATGGTGCCCTGTTTTTTTTTAATTTTGTGCTAACTATGCTGTATATCAGGACTGTGACATCCAGGACAAAAAAGGAAAGCCCGCTTACACTGCCCAAACTTTGAGCACACACAGATATGAGCTGCCACGGAGAAGCAGTACGAGAAAATGTGTGTCCTTTTTTTTTTATTTTTTGGCTAACTAGTGCTGTATATCAGGACTGTGACACCCAGGACAAAAAAAGGAAAACCGGCCTACACTGCCCAAACTTTGAGCACACACAGATTGACTGCCACAGAGAACCACTACGACAAATGTGTGGTGTGTATTTTTTTTTTTTTGCGAAATACTGCTATATTAAGTACAGTGACACCCAGGACAAAAAAAGAAAACTGCCCAAACTTTGAGCACATACAGATATGAGCTGCCCGAAGATACCACTACATAAATGTGTGCCCTGTTTTTTTATTTTTGGGCTAACTAGAGCTGTATATCAGTACAGTGAAACCCAGGACAAAAAAAATAAAACTGACATAAACTGGCCAACTTTGAGCCACACAGATATGAGTTGCCACAGCCGATAACAGTATGACAAATGTGTGGCCTGTATTTTTTTAAGAAAACCTGACACAAAAACAAATATCCAAAATAAAAATAAATATTTTTTTTTTCAAAAAATGCATGAAGGTAGTTAATAATTTTAAGGGTATTTAGTAAACATAATTTTGATCAAAAGAATGTACAAGCCATCCCGCCACATCAAGGTGTAAGGTTTTTGTGTATCTGTTTCTGAAACTCAGTTTGTTCGTCGGCCATTTTGGGCTTCTGTTTTGCTGACAGCTATCTTGCCTCAGTCAAAATGGAGTTTTTCCCAGCTTGCATGTTCCGCCCTGATTCTCTCCGTTTGCTTCTTAAACAGCCACGCTGAGCAATCAGTGCTCAGAATCTAGCCTGCAGTGAACCTGTGTTCTGACTCCTGAAGCCTTGGACCTTGTACTCCAGCCATTCCTACTGAGGAACTCTGAAGCAACTTGTGGACTCTGAACTCTGCTCTTGAGAGCCTCACGTTGCATGGACTTGCGGTAACAAGGAAGAAGATCTGAATCTGTTGTTGGAGAGTTATTGCTGAGCTTAGATTACTCTGGCTGCTGTGTCTCTGCTTCTGTGTTTGCAACCTGTGTGTTTATTTTTGCCAATTTGTATGAAGCAATACAAAACTTTTCTTTATCAACCTGTGTCTCAAGTATTTTCATCGCACCCAAGCACAAGACGCTATATGAACTGTACCACATACATTACAAGATTCTGAAGACAAACGTTAGTGTCTGCTGGGTCTGGAAAGGCTTGTCTGCTGTACTGTGGATTATCGGATGTCCGGTTGTACTTTCTGTGATGACAGTGGTTGTGACTTCTCACAACCATTCCAGGTGAGCAAATTCCCCTTAAGTTTTTTTTTCTGCAGTGTTATCACAGGTAAACACTATTGTTTTGTTTTTTTCCTCTTCTCTTTTGTCTGCTGAAACTCTGGATATCAGATGTCTGGTTGAAACTTTCTATGATGATAGGTTGTGACTTCTCACAACCATTCCAGGTGAGCAGTTCCCTTAAAGTTTTTTCTTTCTTCAGTGTTGCCACAGTGAACACTATTGTTTTTTTTTTTCTCTCCTCTTCTTCCAGTATCCTGTCTTAAAAGATCTGGAAATGGAGGCCCGCAAAAGGACTTTGCGGAGTGACTGATAATATCCTTGCAGATTTGCAGAATATAAAGACCCGTTTTTACAAATCTCAGGACCTAAATAATCACAATTTGCAAGTGGTTGGACAGACTACCCAGGATTTGCGAGCCAGATTGGGTTCTGGAGGGGCGAGTCCAGCTCCTGCCGTGGCCCCGAGTTCTGGGATTCCCAAGTTGCCCCTTTTCGTTTTGGTGGTGAACGTGAAAAATTCAGGGGATTTGTTAATCAATGCAATCTTTTTTTTCGCACATGCTTCACAATTTCCTACTGAACGATCTTAAGGTGCTTACTAAATTATGTTGCTTACCAACAGGCTTTGAATATGGGCAAACCCTCTGATTGAGACTGAGGATGATTTTTTTGAATCACCTTGATGATTTATTTCAGCCATGGGGCAGGTGTTTGATGACCCCAATCCGAGGTGCAACAGCTGAAGCAGCCATGTAGCTTTGCGCCAAGGTAAGCACTCGTAGCTGAAATATGCCTTGGATTCAGGAGATGGGCCCTTGATACCACCTGGGACAATTCCGCCAAAAAATCTATTTTCGAAAGGGTTATCCCCACTGATTAAGGATGAACTTGCTCGTGCCGACCCTCCCACTGCGTTAGGTGACTTTATTAACTACTGCATCCGTATTGATACTCGTTTAACTGAACGCAGGCAAGAGAGATGGTTCGAAAGCAATCGTACTAACCTTTTCCTACCTTCCTCTCCAGCTAAGGAACCTTTGAATAGGTTTACACGGAACCTGAACCTGAACCCATGCAGGTAGACTCTTTACTACGACGGGTTAGTGATGCACGCAAGGAACATCGTTTAAGGAGAATCTATGTTTTTATTGTGGTAAAGTCAGGGCACTTTATTATTAACTGTCCCAGCCGTTCTCGCAAGACTTACTGCAGCACTCATTCATTGTGAGTGTTGCGAGAGGGGATCTGTCAGGTCCGAGCCTCAGGCTCCAGAGAGAGCTGCAGCAACAGATCTTGATTTCTCGGACTTAAACTCCGTTACCTCTGAGGACGTTGACTGTGTAAAGCTGCCATCTTTCAAGTTTCCTCAGCGGTGTCCCCAGCTGAGTTGTAAAGAAAAACAATTCTCACTGTTTCCTTTCCATCAAACTCTGGGTTAACTCAGCCTGGGTGTCTAGCTCTGCTATGATCGACTCAGGTGCAAGTGGAAATTTTATGGATGTCTCCTTTGCTCTAAAACAGGGAATACGTTCAGTGAAGAAGGCTACTCCAGTACAGATGGAAATGTGGAATGGCTCCCTGCTGACCTCTGGACCAGTGGATCAGGAAACAGAGCTTTAAAGGTTCTTATGGGTAAAGATCATCAAAGAAAACTGTCCTTTATGCTATCTCTTCTCCTCACTTTCCCATTATTCTAGGGCTACCATGGCTGCAGGCTCAGAATCCTACCATTAACTGGGAGACCAAGGAATTACACTTTCCAGAGAAACAGATGAGTCCAAAAATTTCAGCTTGCTCTGTTCCTAAAGAACCATGTCAGTCCCGAACTACCAGCTGTATTACCAGGACTATGTGGATTTATGTGACAAGAAGAACGTGACCACTTCCTCCTCACCGTCCATATGATTGTCCAATTGAATAAATTGCCTGGAGCAGAGATACCTTTTGGTAAGATCTACCCCCTGGCGGGGCCCGAGCTGAAGGCTTTTAAAAGAGTACTAGACGAAATCTAGCCAAGGGCTTCATACGCCCCTCTTCATCTCCTGCAGGGGCACCCATATTCTTTGTAAAGAAGAAAGATGGATCCCTGAGACCATGCGTAGACTATAGGGAACTCAATAAGGTTTACTATTAGAAACCGTTATCCATTGCCTTTAATCCCTGAGTTATTGGAGAGAGTGCGACATGCCAAAATTTTTCTAAACTAGATCTTCGTTGGGGCCTATAACTTAGTCCGTATTAGACCTGGGGATGAATGGAAGACTGCATTCAGGTCACGCTATGGACACTTTGAATATCTGGTTATGCCTTTTGGTCTGAGTACCGCCCCCAGCCACTTTCCAACACTTGGTGAATGACATCTTCAGGGATCTCCTAGATACATCGTGGTAATTTATTTGGATGATATTTTAATTTTTTTCTAACTCCACAGAGGAACATCATGGACAATGTGAGAATGGTCTGGAACGTCTAAGACAAAATCATCTTTACATCAAGCTTGAAAAGTGTGAATTCCATAAGACCGAAAATTCAATTTCTTGGGTATGTACTGTCTACACAAGAATTAGTATGGATGGAAGTAAACCCAAGCCATCAATGATTGGCCAAGTTCCTAGAAATGTGTAAGGAGGTTACAGCGCTTCATCGGTTTGCAAACTTCTATGACGTTTCATTAGAAATTTCTTGAGGTAGTGTCACCTATCACCCAACTACCCGGAAGAGTCTAAGTTCTCCTGACTCCCCAAGCCAGGAAGCATTTTCCCGTCTAAAAGATAAATTTACCACGCCACCTATCCTAGTACATCCCAACCCAGAGCTTGCCTTCATAATAGAGGTGGATGCTTCAACTGTGCCGTGGAGCTATACTCTCTCAGAGAACAGGTAGAAAATGTCTTGCATCCCTGTGCCTTCTTTTCCCAGCAGTTGTCTTCGGCTGAGAAAACTACGAGTGGGCAATAGTGAGTTGTTGGCCATTATTGCCGCCTTCAAAGAATGGAGAACCTTCTTCAGGAGCTGCACAGCAAATAGTCGTCTGACAGACCATCGTAATCTTGAGTTTATCAGGTCGGCTAAGTGCCTGACTCCTCGCCAGGCTCGCTGGAATCTTTTCTTAAACCAATTAATTTTATTATTTCTATAGACCAGGATCGCGCAATGGAAAGCTGATGCACTCTCTAGGATTTACTCAGCAGAGACACGTCCAATTACTCCTCCAAAGACTATTCTTCCTGACTCTAGATTCCTAGGAGTGATTCATCATCAAGACCTAATTTAAAGACATCAAGGAAGCATACCATGCGGATTCTTTTTTGGCTCAACCCCAAGGGGACGTAAGTCTTGTCTTTAAGAATGGTGTGTGGATTCTGGGACAACGTCTGTATATACCTGAAACAGTCAGATTAGAGTATTGAACTCATTCACGATTCCAAAATAAGCCGGGCATAGAGGAATTCTAAAGACACAGGAATTCTTTCTCGTTTCTTTTGGTGGCCCACTTGTAGGAAGGATTTTTTGGACAATGTCCTTCGTGTGAGGTTTGTGCAAGATGCAAAACACCTCGCTCTTCACCAACTGGTCTGTTACAGCCTCTTCCCACCCCGTCCCGCCCGTGGGGATCCATTTCTAGGACTCATTGTGGAATTACCACCTCTCAAGGGAAGAAACTATTCTAGTGGTGGTTGACCGTTTAACAAAGGCAGCTCATTTTATCCCTTGTGTCGGCTTACCCACTGCAAAACAGACATCAGATTTGATGATTAAAGATGTGTTTCGTTTACATGAGTACCGATGAGGTTATTTCGGATCGAGGGGTGCAATCACTTCTAGTTTTGGCAAAATTTCTGTGCAGCATTGGACATTAAAGTAAACCTTTCTTCTGCTTTTCATCCCCAGACTAATGGACAAAACCGAACGAACCAATCAAACCCTGGAGCAGTATCTCTCCGCTGCTTTATCTGCCACCTACAGGATGATTGGGTGGATCTACTTCCATTTGGCTGAGTTCTCTTACAACAACTCTCACGGTGCCTCCACTAAACAGTCTCCTTTTTACTCTAATCTAGGTTATCATCCTAACAATCAATACCACGATTTCCCATAGAGACGCCTTTGCCAGCAGTGGCTGAAAGAGTCACGACTTTACAGAAGATATGGATCTTCTAAAGGAGAATCTGGAATCGGCTCAGGAAAGGTACAAGAAGGCAGCAGATAAAATTTCGTAAACCTGCACCAGCTTTTAAGGTAGAGACCTGGTCTGGCTGTCAACCAGAAATCTTAAGTTAAGGATTCCATCGTCATAAGTTGGGACATAAGTACATTGGACCCTATAAAATCAGTAAGATTATAAGTGCCGTTGCTTGTCGTCTTCAATTGCCCAGAACTATGAGAATCCACCCTGTCTTTCATGTATCCCTACTAAAAGGCTGCGACACCCAATACGTTTCCTGGACGTTCTTCTCCTTGCCCTGACCCAGTGCTAGTCGATGGTCAGGAGAATTTGTGGTGGAAGGATTTTAGATTCCAGGTTGTATAGAAAATCAGTTACAATATCTGATTAAATGGCAGGGCTACCCAGTGGAGGACAACTCAGGGAGCCAGTCAATAACGTTAATGCTCCTCGCTTTGCTCCGTCAGTTTCATCAGAGGTACCCACACAAGCCTGGTCTGGGTCATCCGGAGGTTGTCCCTAAGGGGGGAGTAATGTAAGTCTGTGTATCTGTTTCTGAAATCAGTTTGTCGTCGGCCATTTGCTTTCTGTTTTGCTGCACTATCTTGCCCTCAGTCAAAATGGAGTTTTCCAGCTTGCATGTTCCCGCCCTGATTCTCTCCGTTTGCTTCTTAAACAGCCACAGCTGAGCAATCAGTGCTTCAGAATCTAGCCTGCAGTGAACCTGTGTTCTGACTCCTGAAGCCTTGGACCTTGTACTCCAGCCATTCCTCTGAGAACTCTGAAGCACTTGTGGACTCTGAACTTGCTCTTGAGAGCCTCACGTTTGCATGGACTTGCGGTAACAGAGAAGAAGATCTGAATCTGTTGTGAGAGTTATTGCTGAGCTTAGATTACTCTGGCCTGCTGTGTCTCCTGCTTCTGTGTTTGCAACCTGTGTGTTTATTTTTTGCCAATTTGTATGAAGCATAACAAGACTTTCTTTATCAACCTGTGTCTAAGTATTTTCATCGCACCCAAGCACAAGACGCTATATGAACGTACCACATAATTACCAAGCAACCCTTTGGGACATTCCTACTCTTGTATTAAAAAACCTTTCCACTTGTCAAGTGACGTAAATGTGAACAAAGACAGAGGGACTGAACCCACCAGTTAAAGCATAGGCCAGACAGGATGGATTTCTCAGCTCAGAAACTGGGCAGTCACACCGTTTAAAGCACAAGACGCACTTTGAACTAAATAAAAAACTAGATCTGAGCTGAAAAAATAAGTTAATGTGTATGCAAAAGTACATGCATATTAACAATTACCATTACACAGAGAAACCAGACACAAAAAAACAAATATTCAAAGTAAAATAAATGCTCTTCCATTATCCAGATTACTTACAACCTGGCCATTTTTTCAGAATAAATACTTTTTTTTGTGCAAAAAATGCATGATGGTAGTAAAATAAGGGTATTTAGTAAACATAATTTTGATCAAAAGAATGTACAAGCCATCCCGTCACGTCAAGCACTCTTGTGGACAGTTCAAACTCTTGTATTAAAACCTTTCCACTTGTCAAGTGACTAAATGTGAACAAGGACAGAGGGACTGAACCCACCAGTTAAAGCATAGGCCAGACAGGATGGATTTCTCAGCTCAGAAACAGGGCGTTCACAACCCTTATATGCACAAGATGCACTTTGAACAAATAAGAAAACTAGATCTGAGCTGAAAAAAAGTTACTGCTTATGCAAAAATATAAATGCATATAACTCAGACCATTACACAGAGAAAACCAGACACAAACAAATATCCAAAATAAAAATAATTTTTCTTTTTTTTTTGCAAAAAGTGCATGAAGGGAGTAATAATATAAGGGTATTTAGTAAACATAATTTTGATCAAAAGAATGTACAAGCCATCCCACCACGTCAAGGCAACCCTTGTTGGGACGTCCTAACTCTTGTATTAAAACCTTTCCACTGTTCAAGTGATGTAAATGTGAACAAGGACAGAGGGACTGAACCCACCAGTTTAAAGCATAGGCCAGACGTGATGGATTTCTCAGCTCAGAAACAGGGAAGTCACACCCTTATATGGACAAGATGAACTTTGAATGAAATAAGGAACTAGATCTGAGCTGAAAAATAAGTTAATGTTTATGCAAATGTAAATGAATTAACACATGACCATTACACAGAGAAAACCAGACACAAAACAAATATCCAAAACAAAATAAAATAAATATTTTTTTTTTTTTGCAAAAAATGCATGAAGGTAGTATATGAGTACTGTGATACCCAGGACAAAAAAAGAAAACTGCCGTAAATTGCCCAAACTTTGAGCACACACAGATATGAGCTGCCACGGAGATACCACTACGACAAATTTTTGCCCTGTTTTTTTGGGGGGGCTAACTGGTGCATCAGTACAGTGACACCCAGGACAAAAAAAATAAAACTACCGTAAACTGGCCAAACTTTGAGCATGCACAGATTGAGCTGGCACGGAGATACCACACCGAAAAATGTGTGGCCTGTATTTCAATTACACCTGGGGCTAGCTATATACAGCCAATATATCATACAGGTAGCAGCAGCAGCACCAGAACACAGGAAGGGAATGGACCCTCTTGATGTATGCAATGATCTATATACACACATACAGTGCCTGTAGACCTTGCAGTGATATGTATAGAGCGAAGTACATTCCCCTGCCTACCTAACACTGGAACCTATATACTCTGGAATTAGTCCTTAGAAGGACTGTTGGTTTATCTGGATTTGAGTAGTTTAGGATGGTAGCCCCCACACTGACTAAGAAATCCCCAAATCTGACCCTATCTCAGCAGCAGTTCTCCCTACACTATCTCAATCCTGAGCTGAATGCGGCGAGCTGGGCGGTGTCCGGTCTCTTATACCCCTGATGATGCTGTGCGGCCTGCCAATCACTGCACAACCACAACAAAGATGGCTGCGGCATTTCATTGCCTGGCAGACAATCCCTGCATTGTGATTGGGTCTGTAAAGTCCGCCAAAAAAGCTGGGCGGAGACCTGAGTTCCTGCCGAGTAATCCCGGAAATGCTTGGTGCTCGCCAAGTACACCGAGTACCGTGATACTCAGGCAAGTAACGAGTAGTGGCAAGCGCGTTCCAGGACTTAATAGAGAAATAACTAGTGGAATTGAAGGAACATACAACAGCAAATCCCCATATTATGAATTTAACAAAAAAAAGAAAAAAAAAGCTGTTAGTGATTTGAGAAGTAATAAACATTTAATTGTACACCCAGCCGACAAAGGTGGGACAATTGTAATCATGAATGCAGGACTGTATCGGATATTAAATCTAAATGACTTGGAACATGTGGATACCTACCATGAATTATGCGGAGACTACAAAAAAAATTAATGACATGCTGCATGATTTGATTCAATAGGGTCTACATACAGGATCCCTGGACAAAAAACTAGCAGAGTACCTTTATGTTGACTACCCTATAGTATCCATTTACCACTCATTACCTAAGATACATAAAATATATTTCCACCTCCCTAAGACCTATAGTGACAGTGATAGGGTCATTGGGAGAGAAATTAGGATCATGGTTGACCACTATCTACAACCTTTAGTCCAGGAAGCTAGAGATGAGCGAACCTTTCAAGGTTCGGTTTGGTTCAGTTAGGAGAACGGCCCGATATTCATCGAACAATTACCGGAACCCCATTAAATTCAATGGGAGGCAAAGCCATACACATAGACAACACCTTAAGGGGTGACAAAAATCTTCCCAAGCAGCTCAAATTAGGGGCAGACACCAGAAAAAGTGGAATCAATTGACCTAGAGTGCAAAAAGTAAAATTGTGCAGCATGAATGCATGGGACAGGGCTTAAACCAGCCTTTCTAGCTGAAACATTAATCAGTAACAGGTGGATGAGTGACAGGTGTAGGCCTAGTGCTCTGAGAGCCCTGCTAAATTCAGGCAACACATGTGAAGGACACCCAACTTGGAGACCAAACATTTCCAAAACTTAGAGGTAGAAAACAGGAAAGTGCCATCAATTGACCCACGGTAGAAATTTGATAATGGCACAGCAATAGTCAGCCATGTGCCATGCATGAGGCATCAGGGTCTGGACCAGCATTCAGAGATTTGAATTGAAGTTTCAATTAAGACAAGGTGGGTGAGAGACTGGTGTAAGCCTGCTGTCTTGGAGCCCTGATACCTCATGCAACAGCTCAAACTGCTTTTTGTTCTCAGCCACACTCAGGTGGCACAAATATCAGCTTAGTAGACCACAAATGTTATAAAAATGTAAGGATAGTAAGACAGGTAGTTGACTGATCAATTCACCCACAGTAAAAATTTTAGAATGGCACAGCAGCAGTCAGACATATGCCATGCATGAGGTATCAGGGTCTTGGCAAGCATTTAGAGCTTTGAATTGAAGTTTCCATTAAGATTGAGGTGGGTGAGGGACCTGTGTAAGCCTGTGGTGCTGGAGCCCTGATAACTATGCAACAGCTCAAACTGCTTTTATACACAGCCACACTAGGGTGGCACAAATAATAGCTTGATAGACCACTAATGTTATAAAAATTTAACGATCGTAACACCAGTACTTGACTAAAGTAAGTTCTGGCATGCCAGTCTGGGAGCCCTACTACTACAGGCAATACACATTAAGGAGATCCAACCTGGAGTGCAAACATGTAAAAAAATAATGCCACACACCACTAAAGTGGCATCAATTACCCAGAGTAAAAATAGTATAATGGGCCTCTGAGACCCCTTTCACTAAAGGCAACGCACCAGATGGATACCCATCTTGGAGTCTCCACATTTCCAAAAATTATTGTCACACACCACTAAAGTGGCATCAATTTCCCCAGAGTACAAATAGTATAATGAGACCCCTTTCTCTACAGGCAACCCACCAGATGGAGACCCAAATTGAGTCTCCACATTTCAAAAAATTGCTTGCAACATCAGCAGCAGTAGCAACAGCAGGCACAGGAGCCACGATAAAGTGGCTAAAGTGGCATCAATTTCCATAGAGTACAAATAGTATAATGGGCTTCTGGGACCCCTTTCACTAAAGGCAATGCGCCAGATGGATACCCATCTTGGAGTCTCCACATTTCCAAAAATTATTGTCACACACCACTAAAGTGGCATCAATTTCCCCAGAGTACAAATAGTATAATGAGACCCCTTTCTCTACAGGCAACCCACCAGATGGAGACCCAAATTGAGTCTCCACATTTCAAAAAATTGCTTGCAACATCAGCAGCAGTAGCAACAGCAGGCACAGGAGCCACGATAAAGTGGCTAAAGTGGCATCAATTTCCATAGAGTACAAATAGTATAATGGGCCTCTGGGACCCCTTTCACTAAAGGCAATGCGCCAGCTGGATACCCATCTTGGAGTCTCCACATTTCCAAAAATTATTGTCACACACCACTAAAGTGGCATCAATTTCCCCAGAGTACAAATGAGTATGATGAGACTCCTTTCACTACAGGCAACCCATCAGATGGAGACCCAAATTGATTCTCCACATTTCAATAAATTGTAACATCAGCAGCAGTAGCAACAGCAGGCACAGAAGCCACGATAAAGGGGTCACAGACTGCAATATAGCAGCACACTAAAGACAATAACATCGCCTAGTCTGGCCAGTCTGTGACTAGAGTGCAAAAGTCATTAGAGATCCATGACTTGTTCATCTTGATGAAAGTTAGGTGGTCTACACTTTCCTGGGACAGACAAGTGCGCTTATCCATCAGGACAACAACTGTCGGGCATGACAAAATGTGTGACAGGCGAGCTCAGGCCACTCTTCCATTTTTGAAGACCGAAAATGCAAAAGGGTCCAATTTCCCCCTGCTGGCATTGATATTGAGCTTGAGATACTTCTCCACCATCCTCTCCAGTCATTCACAACGTGTTAGACTTGTACTCTGTTCTGCTGGTGCAAGGGCTGGTGTAAAAAATGTGTGAAACAACTTACAGAAATTGCATATGCCACTTACACTGCTGCTGCTGTTTTTGCATTGACGACTCAACAGTCCCGGGGATGGAAGTCTATAACTGCGCTGCACACTGTGTGCCTCACTGCTGTCTTGGGTAAAACCACTCTTAAGATATTCTACAAGCGTGTTTCGATACTCCAGTATGCACGTGTTCCTTTCCAGGGGGAAGTATCAGGCAAAATTTACGCTTGTACCGTGGATCTAACAGAGTGGCAACCCAGTAGTCAGCACTATTTCTAATCCTAACAATAAGGGCATGATGTTTCAGATAGTGCAGCAACATGTGTCGGGCGCTTTAATGAGGTCCATGTCCATGGTGTGCTGGTGGCGGGGGTAACTCTCAAGCTTGCTTCCTCCATCCCCTTCCATCAACCACAGGCAACAGAGAAGGGATGTTTATCCTCTTCTTCTCCTGACTGTTGCACACCCATCAACTCTTCCTCCTCGATCTACTCCATTTGTTCATCAGCTCTGGTACCTTCAGTAACAGTTTGTATGATACCATGAGCCCCCATTAATCTCTGTAATCCACCCTCCCATGGCACCTGCCTGTGCAACGAAAGTCCGGAACTTAGAGATATTGTTATCCCTTCTGCATCATCCTCTGCTTCCACCTCTTCCTCTGGGACCATCACCTCCTCACGCAGACTATTCAAACTGTGCTCCAGCATGTAGATGACCGTAATAGTGATGCTGATGATGGCATTGTCAGCGCTAACTATCTCAGTAGCCATTTCAAAACTTTGCAGAAGGGTACAGAGGTCCTTCATCATTGCTCACTCCACAAGCGTGATTTGCACCATGTTTGTACTGCTTTATGCAAAAGGACATACTGCACCAGGGCTCATAGCTGCTGCCTCAATCGCTGCAACATGTGCAGAGTGGAATTTCAACCATTTAGAAAAGGCAGAAGCAGTGGAGGAAGTGTTAGATACAGAGGTTTGTACCGCAAGCCTTTGGAATTCCAAGACTTGTGGAGCAGCCCCTTGCCTGCCCCCACAAAGCCACCAGAGTCAACCAGGACCCAGTGAGTGAGATGTAACGCTCCTGCCCATGTTTACTCATCTAGGTGTCAGTGGTGAAATGCACACAAGCAGACGTAGATTTTTTCAGGAATGGGTGATATCATCTGCAACAAACTGCTGTAGCGCAGGTACAGCATTCTTAATAATAAAAATCTTTATTTTTATATAGTGCTAACATATTCCGCAGCTCTTTACAGTTTTGCACACATTATCATCGCTGTCTCCGATGGGTCTCACAATCTAAATTCCCTATCAATATGTCTTTGGAATATGGGAGGAAACCGGAGTATCTGGAGGGAACTCACACAAATATGGGGAGAGCATACAAACTCCTTGCAGATGTTGTTCTTGGTGGGATTTGAACCTAGGACTGCAGTGCTAACCACTGAGCCACCGTGCTGATCTTTTTAGATAAATAATGGCAACTGTGCAACTGGTACTGGGGGACTTCGATGGCCATCACCATTCAGAAACCGTTTGTATCCACCAGGAGGAAAGGCAGCATTTCCATGGCCACCAGATTGGAAAATGGTGTAGTTCAAGCTGTTAACTTTGACGTGTGTAGGAGGAAACATCCTTTTATGTGACCACAACTGCGGGACCGAGGGCTGGCTGCTGTGCTGAGAGAGTATGGAGTAAACAACCCAAGAACATAAACAATCCAAGATCATAAACAATTAAAGGTCACAATCATTGATCATATATATCAGGTATGATACAGTAAAGGATAGATACAGACAACTCATCAACAGGGAAAATTATTGGATTTTTAAGTTGGGTTGTTTACACTCTGAGGGCCTTAATCTTTGTCTTGAAAATGTTTTTTTTTTTAAATCTGTTGTCTTCAATATTCCTTGTATTATATTCTTTGTGTAAGGGAAAAGAGAATCTTTTTCATTTAGGTTCCCTGAGATCCCTGATTAACATTTTTTGTGAGATTCATATTCATTTTACTATTGGTAAACAACTAACTGAAAATAAATAAAATATATTAGAAAAGTATACATTTTAATATATTTTTGTAAAAAAAATGTTACTATATTTTTCTAATTTCCCCATTTTTAGTTGCCATATCAGCAGAAATATTTTTTATAAAAGGAGAAAGAAACACACATTTTTAATGTCCACTTGCTTTTTATCTGTTGTTTTTTTAGATGTAATAAATAAGCTTTCACTAGTGATGAGCAAACGTGCTTGTTAATACTCGTTACTCGCCCGAGCATCGCTGTACTCACCGAGCACCGAGCATTTTCGTGTTTGCTCGGCGGGAGTTCTGGTGCACGCCCTGCATTTTACGTGCTCCTTAGAGCGCCAATCAACATGCAGAGATTGTCTGCCATGCACTGTAATGCCGCAGTCATCTTTGTTGTGGTATTACAGTGATTGGCAGGCAGCACAGCGTCATCAGGTGTATAAGAAACCTGGCGCCGCCATGCTCGTCTCATTCTGCTCCAGAATTAGCGAGTGTAGGGAGAGCTGCTGCGAGATAGGGTCAGATTTGAAGGTTTAGAAGGTAGAGTAGGTATACCATCAAAGAATACACAAATCCAGCTAAATCAACAGTCCTTCTAAGGACTAATTATGGTGTATATAGGCAGGGAGTGTATGTGCATATATACATATCAGTGCAAGACATGTACGCACTGTATGTGGGTATGTAGATCTCAGTAGCAGACAGGAATTCTATGTGGCATACTTACAGTAATTGCATACATCAAGAGGGTCCATTTCATTACTGTCTGCTGCTGCTGCCTATTACATATATTGACTGTATCTACACAACCCTATGTCTCAGTGGGCAGCAAATTTTTTTTTTTGCATCTTAATCCTGATTATTTTTTTCCAAAGCAATCCAGAACCCCTTTTTTTTCTCTAATTGCTTGTTGACACTGCAGAACATGGCCAGATCCTTTTCATAGTACAACTTGAAAATACAGCTATTTTAAATGGTTTGCCTGTCCCAGGCCTGACATCTGAATGCACATAAAAATCTGCCATTTTTTGTGATGCTGTAGAATTTTTTTGGAGTGTGTTATACATTTTTTGACACCATTTTGCTGCCCAAAAAATATTTAGCTACAGGGCAGATATTTTACACTGGGTTTTGTGCGGCATACGGATTTCATATCATTGCGCTAAAAAATTTTGTGCCATTTCAGGCTTCCATATAATTTTTTTGTTGTGTCATAGCCTACTTATTGACACAATTTTCTCTGGCCAAAAAAAAAATTACAGAGCAGATATTTGAAAGTGGGCTCTCTTCGAGAGACGCCTGATCTATCAGTGTGCTAAAAATTGTGTCATTTCAGGGCTACATTCCACTGTTTTTGCTGTGTCTTACCCTATTTCTATACACTATTTTGGGGTAAAAAATAAATTAATCCAGGCCACATATTGAACAGTGTGGTATCTCTGTCAGACGCCTATCTGTGTTCTTAAAATTGTGGCATTTCAGGGCTACATTCCCCTTTTTTTGCTGTGTCTTACTCTATTTCTATACACTATTTTGGGGTAAAAAATAAATAAATCCAGGCCACATATTAAACAGTGTGGTATATCTGTCAGACGCCTATCTATCTTTGTGCTAAAAATTGTGACATTTCAGGGCTACATTCTGTTAGGGTTGGCGGAACGCACCAAATTAAATATATATATAACCGTTAGGGTTGGTCAGGACCCACTATGAGGTTTGCCGTGACGTGGCAGTGGGCTTCATACAGTCTGATCAGAATGTTAAACTAAGAACCTCATGTTCAGTTATATATATTTTTGCCGAGAAGCATTAGATCATTATATGATTTTTGGAGGAGCTGTCCTCTCTCTTTTTTGAGCATATTGCATGTTCTGTCCATTTTTTTTCCTTTGGATGTGCACTCCTCCCATTTGGCACAGGTGATTTTAGTTAGCAGGAGACTAAAAAGTAATGGGTCTAGCCCTTTTCTGCTCTCACTGAAGAGCTAGAGGAAGGGGAGTTTCAGTACTCCTTTCATTTTTGGTGTGGGTGCCGTGTGGCGACCATTGTTGCTGTGGCTTTGTGCTGGTGGGGCGGTGCGGTCTAGAGTCATGGGGACTCAGTCTTGCAGCACGGGTGCTGTGGGGCAACAGGCCGTCTGCCCTTCTGGTGCATTGGCGCGGTGGCGGTGGTCGCCGCACGGCTCCGCTCCGTTAGGGTTGGTCTGGAACCAATACGAGGTTTGCCGTGACGTGGCATTGGGCTTCATACAGTCTGATCAGAATGTTAAACTAAGAACCTCATGTTCAGTTATATATATTTTTGCCGAGAGGCATTAGATCATTGTATGATTTTTGGAGGTGCTGTCCTCTCTCTTTTTTGAGCATATTGCATGTTCTGTCCTTTTTTATCCTTTGGATGTGCACTCCTCCCATTTGGCACAGGTGATTTTAATTAGCAGGAGACTGCAAAGTAATGGGTCTAGTCCTTTTCTACTCTCACTGAAGAGCTAGAGGAAGGTGAGTTTCAGTACTCCTTTCATTTTTGGTGTGGGTGCCGTGTGGCGGCCATTGTTGCTGTGGCTTTGTGCTGGTGGGGCGGTGCGGTCTGGAGTCATGGGGACTCAGTCTTGCAGCACGGGTGCTGTGGGGCAACAGGCCGTCTGCCCTGCTGGTGTATTGGCGCGGTGGCGGTGGTCGCCGCACGGCTCAGCTCCGTTAGGGTTGATCAGGACCCACTACGAGGTTTGCCGTGACGTGGCAGTGGGCTTAATAATAAATAATAATAATGTTAAACTAAGAACCTCATGTTCAGTTATATATATTTTTGCCGAGAGGCATTAGATCATTGTATGATTTTTGGAGGTGCTGTCCTCTCTCTTTTTTGAGCATATAATAATAATAAGGTGCTTTGCAACCTGGGGTCCACCGTGCAGAGATGGAACCTGCTGCTAAGCAATGGTGGAACAAGATGGTAGTTGAATGCTAAAAACACGTGGGTTAGATGTCACCCAGTGTGAATGACGGCAAACTCTGTTACTTCACAGAGCCGCTGCAACAAAGTAATAAGAGGCTGTTCCCTGTTGAATGTCACAGGACACAGCCGATATGGTGTGAGTGAGCTCTCTAGGCTCAACCCCTAGAACGCGGGGACTTGAGTCTGACAAAACCCACAATGCACACCGCGTCACACAGGCGATGCCACTGCTTGGCGCTGAGTGGTAGCAAAATACAGCTAACTAAAGCACACCAGGATTTGGTGCAAAACAAGAGAAACAGCTCAACTGACCGCAGAGTGGAACCAAAAGATGTGTGCCAGAGCATGTGGATTGACTGTGCCCCGTAAACAGCCCATGCTAAGCAGCACTTGTGGCCGAGACAGGCACTAGGTCAAGCCGAGTAAAAATCTGCCTGACTAAAGAAGACTAGACGATCATACATGCAGACAGTGCGGCAGGTTCTCTGCCCAAACACATGTGCATACACAGAGTGGTAGCGTATCCACTTGCTCATACACACCACATGGTTTATACTAGAGCACAACCATGCGGTTTGCGATCCTTTTTATAACCGAAGCCTTCCAGGACCTTGCTGATGGCCCAATCCGAACTGCTTGAGGACCTGAGCATGTGACTTCCGACCACAAACGAGCGGTCGTCTCACGGGCATGCTCAGATAAGAAAAGCAGGACTAAGTCCCAGGAGCATCTGCTCGCCGCTGACTAATGCTGGTTGCTATAGCTGAACCTGGGTCGGCAGCAGCAACCAAACGCATAGCATTAGCCTGAGCAAGACACTGGGACCGACATCTCCGCTGAACAGGATTCTCTGCAGCTGGGAGACCACAGAGGACATGACTCGAGATTCCCCCTGTGCAGCGGTGGGATCTCGACGCCTAATCCATTTCCCTTTTTTTGCTGTGTTTTACCCTATTTCTATATACTATTTTGGTGTAAAAATAAATAAATCCAGGCCACATATTGAACAGTGTGGTATCTCTGTCAGACGCCTATCTATCTGTTTTCTTAAAATTGTGGCATTTCAGGGCTACATTCCTCTTTTTTTGCTGTGTCTTACCCTATTTCTATACACTATTTTGGGGTAAAAAATAAATAAATCCAGGCCACATATTGAACAGTGCAGTATCTCTGTCAGATGCCTATTTATATGTGTACTAAAAATTGTGCCATTTCAGGGCTACATTCCTCTTTTTATGCTGTGTATTACCCTATTTCTATACACTATTTTTGGGGAAAAAAATTAAAAATACAGACCACATATTGAACAGTGTGGTATCTCTGTCAGACGCTTGATCTATCTGTGTGCTAAAAATTGTTGCATTTCAGAGCTACATTACACTGAATTTGTTGTTGGCTAACTTATTTCTATACACTATTTTGGGGTAAAAAAAATTTACAAATACAGGCCACATATTGAACAGTGTGGTATTTCCATGACACGCCTCATGTATCTGTGGTCTACAAATTGTGGCATTTGAGGTCTCCATTCAACTATTTTTGCTGTGTGTTACCCTAGTTTTAAACACTATTTTGCTGTGAAAAACAAAAATACGGCCACATATTGAACAGTTTAGTATCTGTGTAAAAATACTTCTGTTTCAAATTGTTATGTCTGCTTCATGACTGTGTCTTAAATGCATCAAATACTACCACCATCATAATCTTCTGCCTGGAGGCAGTTACTGTGCAGATAGAAAGTCTGATGAGCAGAGGGTGAACGCTTGGGCGGTGTTGTACTCTGTCTCTGGATTACGAAGGCGAAATCTTCAAGATTAAATTATGACTTGAAGAGCCAGAGCAAGTGGAAGAGCACGGGGCCTGGACTCGCAACTACCATAGCCTGGTGATCTTGGGCCGAATTCTGACAATCCATCACCTACTAATACTGAACTTGTTGGACAAGGACGTCAAAAAGGAGCCTCTGCAGTTTCTAGAACAGAAGCTAGAGATTTTGACATTTCGACTGAATTTAAAGATGTGTCAATCGGAGAACGTGGTGGTTGTAGATGTGACTTCTATGATATGGGTGTTTCCACTAGACAGTCCTTCAAAGTGAAACTGTTCTGGATGTAATGTACAATTTAATCTTTAAAATTATAACATGCCTTCTCTGATGCTTGCATTAAAGTACTGATTAGCCAGATATATACAGACTCAGGTAGAAAAAACACGTAAAGCAGGAGTGAGTCCCCAGCTGTTAGCGTGTGAGCAGCAAAGGGGGCAGCGCACAACGAACCCGAAGCGCCGGCGCTGTGACAGACTGCAGCAGACAGTCCGGTGACCCAGAGGCAGGGGGGTGATCCTAAGAGAAAGCAGGCGCAATCAGCAAGTAGAAGACTGAGGAGCGTGCTCCGTCCTTAGAGCACTGGTGCAGCGAAGGACTGTTCCCGTTGGCTTCCGACACTAAAAGCGGTACTGCCAGAGAGCGAGGCACCGTGTGAGCAGTGGCCACCAGAGAGCGAGGCGCCATGCGCTCCATGACCGTGAGTACAGTGCACGTGGGCAGTAGAGAGAGCAGTTCATGCCACGTGTCCAGCTTGGGTAACCAATAATTATAAGGCACAGATGAATGACGGGGACATTGGTACGGTCATCAAGGTACTCCCTCAGTATCTTCCCAAACTTTGCACTCCTTATGAGAGTATCCCACGTCTCAGGGCCAGGGCGATGGGAGGGTCTCAGAAAGCTCTCCCATAACTTTGCCAGTGTTCCACTGCCTCTGCTGGATTGGAGTTGTGTCTCTTTCACCTGTACTCCTTGGTTCTCCAACAAACTGTGACCTCTGACGGCAGCGTTTTGAGATGGGAATTTTTTTAATAATTCCGCAGAAAGGGCCCTCTGGTACTGCAACATTTTTATACACCTGTCTGCCTCTGGAATAAGACGAGCTTGTTGATGGTGCTATTTGAGTTTGTGTGCAACGACAGATGCAAGGCAGGAGACATCTTCCCATGCACCATGGACAGGGAATTTGCTTGCACACACAACAGCGCAAGAAACAGTGGTATCACCCGCAGACACTGTTCCTGGAGCATGGTGTTCGGCCCACAAAGTGGTTGTTTTGCTGCCATGTGCGTGATCATGCTGGTGGTGGACAAGCTGTTATTTTTGCTAACCCTACTGATGCTGGCATGGTCGGTGGTGCAAATGGCCTGTTTGAAGTTATCGGCAGAGTCTTTAAAAATCCACCAGACTTGGGAAGACCTAACAGTTGTACTGCCAACTTCCGTCGTGTTGGTGTTACGGGGAAATTCAGTGTCTTCCCTCTCCCACACCACCTCCTCACCTCGCCCCCTGTGTTTCTGGGTTCCCCAAGGCTCAGTTCTAGGACCCCTATTCTTCTCCATGTACACCTACAGCCTGGAAAGTTCATAGAATGCCACGGTTTGCAATATCATCTCTATGCCGATTACACGCAGGTCTACCTATCTCGACCTGACATCACCTCCTTACTGACCAAAATCACACAATGTTTTTCCGCCATTTCATCCTTATTTTCTGCTCACTTACTAAAAGTGAACATGGACAAAACAGACTTCATCATCTTTCAACCATCTCACTGTGCCCCTCTACCAGAACTATCCATCAATGTTAATGGCTGATCACTTTCCCCAGTCCCGTATGATCGGTGCCTTGGGGTGATCCTCGACTCTGCCCTCTCTTTCAAGCCACATATCCAAGGCCTTGCTCCTCCTGGAGACTCCCGCTCAAAAACATTTCCCGGATCCTTACATTCCTTGACCAAGGAAATGCAAAAACGATTTTGCACGCCCCATCATCTCCCACCTCTCTGGCCTCCCCTATAGCACTCTTGCACCACTCCAATCTATCCTAAACTATGCTGCCTGACTAATCCACCTGTCTCCCCATTATTCCCCAGCCTCTCCTCTCTAAATCCTAAAACTATGACATACAAAGTCATCCACAACCTGTCTCCTCCATAATCTGTGACATGGTCTCCCTAGACTTACCTACACACAACCTTCGATCCTCTCAACATCTTCTTCTCTACTCACCTCTTATCTTTTCTTCCCACAACTGCATTCAAGACTTCTCCTGTGCTTCACTCATACTCTGTAACTCTCTATCCCAACACATCAGACTACCGCCTACCACAGACACATTCAAAACAAACATGAAGAACAACCTCTTCTGACAAGCCTACAACCTGCAGTGATCCTCAGTATACTGAACCGCACAACCAGCTCTACCCTCTCCTAGTGTATCCTCACCCATCCCCTGTGAGCCCTCGTGGGAAGGGTCCCTCTCCTTCTGTACTTGCGTATGCCTTCAATTGCTCATGTTTAGTGTACTTGTCTACGTCTGCCCCTTTTTCACATGTAAAGCGCCATGAAATAAATGGCGCTATAAAAATGACAAATAATAATGATATCATCCACCACCTCATCTTCCACTTCCGCACCCTGGTCCTCCTCCTGACTTTCTGGCAATTGTGTCTCATCATAGTCCACCTATTTTGACACGTTTCCACCCTCGCCTTCGTGTGACAC
>JARQOD010000005.1:378805012-378985327 GCA_033576555.1 Oophaga sylvatica
AGAAATTTTTTGTTTTTGTTTTTTTTTTTTTTTTTTTTCCCCTCGATCTCTGGTGCGGGGGAGGATCTTTTTTTTCCAATGGAGTTTGCACTTTTTTTGTCTGGCCGTGTGGTTTCAGCTTGCCACTGGGGGTTCGGAGTATTGCTTCTATCTTGCGGGGTTTGCCTGTTGTGGAACCTAGGATTCCCATGCCAGATTTGTTTTTAGGGGATCGGCTAAGTTTCAGAATTTCAAAAATAATTGAAAATTTGTTTTTTGCCTTAAAACCTAAGTCCTCAGGAACGCAGCGGCAGGTTCAAATTATCATCTCCTTCCTGCGCGGCGATCCTCGGATTGGGCTTTTTCCCTATACCTGGGATCCTGTTTTGAGTGATGTTGATGCTTTTTTTCGGGCCCTTGGGGTTATTGTACGATGACCCCTAATGTCACTGATCAAGCTGAAAAACCCTTGTTGGCATTAAATTCAGGGGCTTGATGACGCTGAGTTATACTGTCAGAGATTCCGTAGGTGGGCAGTCCTGACCAAATGGAATGACGACGCTTTGGCAGCCCTTTTCCGGAAGGGTCTGTCTGATAATGTAAAGGGGTGTTATGGTGGGAAATTTCCCCGCCCTCTGGTCTCAATGATTCTATGTCATTAGCGATTCAAATTGACAGACATTTGCGTGACGGAGAAGTATGCGTGGAATGGTGTTGCCTTGTGAACCGCTTCTGAACCCATTGCAGTGTGATAGAGTGGGTGTCTGGGGCTCAGCGTCATGAGTTTCAAAAGCGCAATGGGTTATGTTTCTACTGTGGTGATGCCTCTCATGCTATTTCAGTCTGCCCTAGGGGGAAGACGTTTTGCACGCTCAGTTGTCTTGGGTAGTGTTCAGACTAAGTTTTTATTAACTGTCACTCTGATATGCTCTCTGTCCTCATTTTCTGCTCAGGCTTTCGTTGATTCTGGAGCAGCTATTAACCTGATGGATTATGATTTTGCTAAACGTTGTGGATTTCCCTTGATACCCCTACAGAAGTCTATTCCCCTACTGGGGATCGATTCTACCCCTTTGGCTGAGAATAAACCCCAGTTTTCTACTCAGGTGATAATGAGGGTTGAACCTGATCACCAGGAGTGCTGCAAATTTTTGGTTCTGTATAATCTGCATGACATTATCGTGCTGGGTTTTCCTTGGTTACAGTCTCATAATCCTGTTTTGGATTGGAAATCTGTGTCTGTAACCAGTTGGGGCTGCCAATGTGTTAATACCAACACTCCTGTTTTTTCTGCCTCCCCCCAGGCTGAGGATGTTCCTGACTTTTTGATTGATTTTTCTGATGTGTTTAGCGAAAGTAAATCTGCATCCTTGCCTCCCCATAGGAGCTATGACTGCGCTATTGAATTAGTGCCGGGTAGTAAATTCCCTAAAGGTCGCCTTTTTAACTTGTCTGTACCTGAACATGACGCTATGCGGTCTTATATCAAGGAATCATTGTAGAAGGGTCATATCAGACCATCCTCTACACCCTTAGGTGCCGGTTTTTTCTTTGTGGCCAAAAAGGATGGTTCATTAAGGCCGTGTATTGATTATCGTCTCTTGAACAATATTACTGTGAAATATCAATACCCGTTACCCTTGATTTCTGACCTGTTTTCCAGGGTGAAAAACGCTACTTGGTTTACCAAGCTTGACCTCAGGGGGGCGTATAACCTTATTCGCATTAAGCACGGGGATGAATGGAAGACGGCATTCAATACCCCTGAATGGCATTTTGAGTACCTGGTGATGCCCTTTGGGCTCACTAATGCTCCTTCCGTCTTCCAGTCCTTCATGAATGACATTTTCAGGGATTTTGTGGACAAATTTCTGATTGTTTATTTGGATGATATCTTGATTTTTTCTAATGACTGGGACTCTCATGTGAAACATGTTCGAACTGTATTCCAGATTTTGAGAGAGAATGCTCTGTATGTGAAGGGATCAAAGTGTCTTTTTGGCGTACAGAGGATCTCATTTCTGGGATTCATTTTGTCCCCATCTATTATTGAAATGGACCCTGTCAAGGTTCAGGCCATCTGTGATTGGGTCCAACCTACTTCATTAAAGGCTCTTCAGAGATTTTTGGGTTTTGCCAATTTTTATCGTAAATTTATTGGTAATTTCTCGGTTATTGTTAAACCATTAACTGATTTGACCAGAAAGGGTTCTGATGTGGTGAATTGGCCTCCTGAGGCAGTCTCTGCATTTCAGGAACTTAAGCAGAGAATACACTTCTGCTCCTGTTCTACTGCAGCCTGATGTTTCTCTGCCATTTCAGGTGGAGGTTGATGCCTCTGAAATTGGGGCAGGTGCCGTTTTGTCCCAAAAAGATCCAGAGACCTCTAAAAGTAACCCTTGTGCCTTTTTCTCTCGAAAATTTTCTCCTACTGAACGTAATTATGACGTGGGTAATCGGGAGTTATTGGCCATGAAGTGGGCTTTTGAAGAGTGGAGACATTGGCTGGAGGGAGCCAAACATCAGGTGGTGGTCCTTACGGACCATAAAAATCTGGTCTATCTGGAATCTGCCAAGCGACTCAATCCTAGACAGGCCAGGTGGGCCTTGTTTTTCACACGTTTTAATTTTGTGGTTTCCTTTCTTCCTGGCACTAAGAATGTTAAGGCGGATGCCCTCTCGAGGAGTTTCCTTGCGGACTCTCCTGAGTTATCTGATCCTTCTGTTATTTGAAAGAGGGTGTAGTTCTTTCCGCCATCTCGCCCAATTTGAGACTTGCTCTGGAGGGGTGTCAGGAGGATAGGCCCGAGCGCTGCCCTGTTGGAAAATTGTTTGTCCCAGATCAGTGGAAAAAGAGTGTGATGTCTGAGATTCATTGTTCCGCATTGGCTGGGCATCCCGGAATTTTTGGTACCAGAGACTTGGTTAGTCGGTCCTTTTGGTGGCCTACCTTGTCTCGCGATGTCAGGGAATTTGTGCAGTCCTGCGGGACTTGCTCTCGCTCCAAGCCTTGCTCTCGCTCTAGTGGTTTGTTGATGCCATTGCCTGTGCCCAAGAGACCATGGACCCATATCTCTATGGATTTCATTTCCGACCTTCCTGTTTCTCAGAGAATGACCACCATCTGGGTAATTTGTGATAGGTTTTCCAAAATGATACATCTTGTGCCATTACCTAAGTTGCCTTTCTCCTCTGAATTGGTGCCGTTGTTCCTTCAGCACGTGGTTCGTTTACACGGCATTCCTGAGAACATTGTGTCTGACAGAGGAGTCCAGTTTGTTTCCAGATTTTGGAGGACTTATTGTTCTAAACTGGGTGTTCAATTGTCTTTCTCCTCGGCATTTCATCCTCAGACCAATGGTCAAACTGAGAGAACAAACCAGACATTGGAGACTTATCTAAGATGCTTTGTGTCTGCTGATCAGGATGACTGGGTCTCTTTTTTGACTTTGGCTCAGTTTGCTCTTAATAATAGGGCTAGCTCTGCCACTTTGATGTCTCCATTTTTTTGTAATTCTGGGTTTCACCCTCGATTTTCTTCAGGACAGACGGAGGCTTCTGTCTGTCCAGGTGTTGACTCTGTTGTGGAGCGTCTGCAGCAGATTTGGGACCAGGTAGTGGAGAGGTTGTCCCTCTCTCAGGAGAGGGCCCAGCGGTTTGCTAACCGGCATAGGACTGATGGTCCTCGGTTTGAAGTGGGGGACTTGGTCTGGTTGTCCTCAAAGAATATTCCTATGAGAGTAGCATCTCCTAAATTTAAGCCTAGGTTCATTGGACCTTATAAGATCATGGAGATTATTAATCCTGTTTCTTTTCGTTTGCTTCTTCCAGGGACATTTAAGATCCATAACGTGTTCCACAAGTCCTTGTTGAAGAGGTTTTTGAGCCAGTGGTTCCTGCTGCTGTGCCTCCTGACCCTGTTTTGGTTGAGGGCAATCTGGAGTATGTGGTTGAGAAAATATTAGATTCTCGTTTTTCTAGACGGAAACTCCAGTATTTGGTTAAATGGAGAGGTTATGGTCAGGAAGACAATTCTTGGGTGTTTGCTTCGGACATCCATGCTAGGAGACTTATCCGTGCGTATCATAGAACTCATCCTGACCGACCTGGTTGCTCAAATGAGGGTTCGGTGACCCCTCCTCAAGGGGGGGGTACTGTTGTGAATGGGTTTGAGATGAGTTCTGAGCAGAGGCTCCCTCTGGTGGTTACAAGCGGTGCTAGTCTGTCCAGTGAAGATTGTGAGGACTGGGAATCAGGTGTTACTGATTGGTCTTATATAAGGGAGTCACCTTCCCATCAGGGTTGCCGGTGACCAATTGTTCTGGTCTGGATCCTTTATTCCTGTTTCCCTTGTAGCCTGCTGTGTCGTGTCTGCATCTCCTGCTAACAGATAAGACATTTTCTTCTTTTGTGTTTGTGCTATATTTTGCATTTTGTCCTGCACTTCTGTGGGGGCCTTCAGGGTCCCCTCCGGGGCTTTTGCCCTCTTAGTTTAGTTCAGCCACTGATGTTTGTACTTTTGCTTTTTCCAGTTTTTTCAGTGGCTGCTGTTTTGATTTTGTTACACCAGAGAACTAATTTAGGTGGAAGAGGTCGTGTGATCTCAGGTGTTTTTGAAATTAGTAGAGTTGGTGCCTTTCAGGGTTTTCTGGGATTGCAGTAAGTACCCTTCCTATCCTTTTCTATTTAGTTGGTTTGGGCCCCAGCGTTTGCTCATACTATTTTCTTTCTGTGTCAGTATTTCATCTTGTCTAACCGCCATTACATGTTTGGGGGCTTTCTATTATCTTTGGGGTTCTGCTCCGGGGCAGATAGCTTTCCTATTTCTATCTTTAGGTGTAGTTAGTTTCTCAGGCTGTGACGAGGCGTCTAGGACCAACGTAGGAACGCTCCACGGCTGCCTCTAGTTGTGGTGGTTAGTCAGGGTACTGCAATCTCATAGATTCCAACTGCTCTGGTGTATTGCCTTTTTTACCTGCACTCCTCAGCTACCGAAACATAACAATTGCCTATGACGTACTATCCCGTCCATGGTCAGATTGGCACGGGTTTCATGGACGGGATAGTACGTTTGATGTCAGAGAGGGGTTAAGACTACAGCGGACCACGGAGTATTGATGTTGGTTTATTTTATTTTTATTACAGGAGATCGAGGGCTTTGCTGGGATTAGGTGTAATAATAAAAATGGAAAACTGTGTTTAGTGTTATGTGAATTAAAGGACTTTATACTGGCTGTGTCTTTATTGACCATATAATCATATACCATATAGGATTAGTAATGGATAGGTGTCTTATAGATGCATGTCCATTATTAATCCGTGGGCTTGATGTCACCGCACAATACAAAGGTGACATCAACCCAACAAATATGAACTCCACTTGCTACCGCTATAGGGCAAGTGGGAAGAACGAGGCTAAGTGCCAGAATCGGCACATCTATAAGATGCGCCATTTCTGGGGTGGCTGAGAGCTGTTGTTTTTAGCCTGGGGGGGTGCCAATATACATGGCCCCTTCCCAGGCTATTAATATCAGCCTGCAGCTGTCTGCCTAGCCTTTGCTGGTTCGATTTTATAGGGGGACCCCATGTCAATTTTTTTCTGGGGTTTCTCTGTAAAGTATCCAGTAAAGGCTAAGCAAACATCTGGGAAAATAAAATTACGGGAGGCCACGCAATTTTTGCTTAAAAAACTTTTGAAAAATAAATAGATATTGCATTTCACGCAAATTTCGTGTGTGTGTATAATTTATTTAACTCTCTATGTACCAATTTATTAATGAGGGTACCTGGCTAACACATATACAGTACAGACCAAAAGTTTGGACACACCTTCTCATTTAAAGAATTTTCTGTATTTTCATGACTATGAAAATTGTACATTCACACTGAAGGCATCAAAACTATGAATTAACACATGTGGAATTATATACTTACCGTATATACTCATGTATAAGTCGACCCGTGTATAAGCCGACCCCCCTAATTTTGCCACAAAAAACTTGGAAAACTTATTGACTCGCGTATAAGCCGGGTGTATAAGTTGCCGTCCTTGTTGTGAATGGGTTTGAGATGAGTTCTGAGCAGAGGCTCCCTCTGGTGGTTACAAGCGGTACTAGTGAGGATTGTGAGGACTGGGAATCAGGTGTTACTGATTGGTCTTATATAAGGGAGTCATTTTCCCATCAGGGTTGCCGGTGATCAATTGTTCTGGTCTGAATCCTTCTTTCCAGTTTCCCTTGTAGCCTGCTGTGTCGTGTCTGCATCTCCTGCTATCAGATAAGACAATTTCTTATTTTGTGTTTTTGCTATATTTTTGCATTTTGTCCTGCACTTCTGTGGGGGCCTTCAGGGTCCCCTCCGGGGGCTTTTGCCCTCTCAGTTTAGTCCAGCCACTGTGTTTTGTACTTTTGCTTTTTCCAGTTTTTTTTCAGTGGCTGCTGTTTTGTTTTTGTTACACCAGAGAACTAATTTAGGTGGTAGAGGTCGTGTGATCTCAGGTGATTTTGAAATTAGTAGAGTTGGTGTTTTTTCAGGGTTTTCTGAGATTGCAGTAAGTACCCTTCCTATCCTTTTCTATTTAGATAGTTTGGGCCCCAGCGTTTGCTCATACTATTTTCTTTCTGTGTCAGTATTTCCTCTTGTCTAACCGCCATTATATGTTTGGGGGCTTTCTATTATCTTTGGGGTTCTGCTCCGGGGCAGATAGCTTTCCTATTTCTATCTTTAGGTGTAGTTAGTTTCTCAGGCTGTGACGAGGCGTCTAGGACCAACGTAGGAACGCTCCACGGCTGCCTCTAGTTGCGGTGGTTAGTCAGGGTACTGCTATCTCATAGATTCCAACTGCTCTGGTGTATTTCCTTTTTTACCTGCACTCCTCAGCTACCGTAACAAAACAGTATCACCGGCCATAAAAATTGTATGGTACTCACAGAAGGGAAAAAATATTTTGAAGGAAGAAAAGTTGTCAGAGATATTTTTCTGTTTGTTGCATTTTTTTTTTTTTCTCCCTCTGTATCTCTGGGTGCTGGGGAGGATCTTTTCTCCCAATGGAGTTTGCACAGTTGTCTGGCCGTGTGGATCAGCTTGCCACTGAGGTTCAGAGTATTGCTGCATATCTTGCTAGGTTGCCTGTTGTGGAACCTAGGATCCCCATGCCAGATTTGTTTTTAGGGGATCGAGCTAAGTTTCAGAATTTCAAAAATAATTGTAAATTGTTTCTTGCCTTAAAATCTAAGTCCTCAGGAAACGCAGCGCAGCAGGTTCAAATTATCATCTCTCTCCTGCGCGGCGATCCTCAGGATTGGGCTTTTTCCCTGATACCTGGGGATCCTGTTTTGAGTGATGTTGATGCATTTTTTCAGGCTTTGGGGTTATTGTACGATGAGCCTAATGTCACTGATCAAGCTGAAAAAGCCTTGTTGGCATTAAATCAGGGGCTTGATGACGCTGAGTTATACTGTCAGAGATTCCGTAGGTGGGCAGTCCTGACCAAGTGGAATGACGACGCTTTGGCGGCCCTTTTCCGGAAGGGTCTGTCAGATAATGTAAAGGATGTTATGGTGGGATTCCCTGTCCCCTCTGGTCTCAATGATTCTATGTCATTAGCGATTCAAATTGACAGACGTTTGCGTGAGCGGAGAAGTATGCGTGGAGTGGTGTTGCCTTGTGAGCCAGCTGCTGAGCCCATGCAGTGTGATGGAGTGGTGTCTGGGGCACAGCGTCATGAGTTTCGAAAGCGCAATGGGTTATGTTTCTACTGTGGTGATGCCTCTCATGCTATTTCAGTCTGCCCTAAGCGGGGAAGACATTTTGCACGCTCAGTTGTCTTGGGTAGTGTTCAGACTAAGTTTTTATTAACTGTCACTCTGATATGCTCTCTGTCCTCATTTTCTGCTCAGGCTTTCGTTGATTCTGGAGCAGCTATTAACCTGATGGATTATGATTTTGCTAAACGTTGTGGGTTTCCCTTGATACCCCTACAGAAGTCTATTCCTTTACTGGGGATCGATTCTACCCCTTTGGCTGAGAATAAACCCCAGTTTTCTACTCAGGTGATAATGAGGGTTGAACCTGATCACCAGGAGTGCTGCAAATTTTTGGTTCTATATAATCTGCATGACATTATAGTGCTGGGTTTCCCTTGGTTACAGTCTCATAATCCTGTTTTGGATTGGAAATCTGTGTCTGTAACCAGTTGGGGCTGCCAATGTGTTAATACCAACACTCCTGTTTTTTCTGCCTCCCCCCAGGCTGAGGATGTTCCTGACTTTTTGTTTGATTTTTCTGATGTGTTTAGCGAAAGTAAATCTGCATCCTTACCTCCCCATAGGAGCTATGACTGCGCTATTGAATTAGTGCCAGGTAGTAAATTCCCTAAAGGTCGCCTTTTTAACTTGTCTGTACCTGAACATGACGCTATGCGGTCTTATATCAAGGAATCATTGGAGAAGGGTCATATCAGACCATCCTCTTCACCCTTAGGTGCCGGTTTTTTCTTTGTGGCCAAAAAAGATGGTTCATTAAGGCCGTGTATTGATTATCGTCTCTTGAACAATATTACTGTGAAATATCAATACCCGTTACCCTTGATTTCTGACCTGTTTTCCAGGGTAAAAAACGCTACTTGGTTTACCAAGCTTGACCTCAGGGGGGCGTATAACCTTATTCGCATTAAGCACGGGGATGAATGGAAGACGGCATTTAACACCCCTGAAGGGCATTTTGAGTACCTTGTGATGCCCTTTGGGCTCACTAATGCTCCTTCCGTCTTCCAGTCCTTCATGAATGACATTTTCAGGGATTTTGTGGACAAGTTTCTGATTGTTTATTTGGATGATATCTTGATTTTTTCTAATGACTGGGACTCTCATGTGAAACATGTTCGAACTGTATTCCAGATTTTGAGAGAGAATGCTCTGTATGTGAAGGGATCAAAGTGTCTTTTTGGCGTACAGAAGATCTCATTTCTGGGATTCATTTTGTCCCCATCTGTTATTGAAATGGACCCGGTCAAGGTTCAGGCCATCTGTGATTGGGTCCAACCTACTTCATTAAAGGCTCTTCAGAGATTTTTGGGTTTTGCCAATTTTTATCGTAAATTTATTGGTAATTTCTCGGTTATTGTTAAACCATTAACTGATTTGACCACAAAGGGTTCTGATGTGGTGAATTGGCCTCCTGAGGCAGTCTCTGCGTTTCAGGAACTTAAGCAGAGATTCACTTCTGCTCCTGTTCTACGGCAGCCTGATGTTTCTCTGCCATTTCAGGTGGAGGTTGATGCCTCTGAAATTGGGGCAGGTGCCGTTTTGTCCCAAAAAGATCCAGAGACCTCTAAAAGTAACCCTTGTGCCTTTTTCTCTCGAAAATTTTCTCCTACTGAACGTAATTATGACGTGGGTAATCGGGAGTTATTGGCCATGAAGTGGGCTTTTGAAGAGTGGAGACATTGGCTGGAGGGAGCCAAACATCAGGTGGTGGTCCTTACGGACCATAAGAATCTGGTCTATCTGGAATCTGTCAAGCGACTCAATCCTAGACAGGCCAGGTGGGCCTTGTTTTTCACACGTTTTAATTTTGTGGTTTCCTTTCTTCCTGGCACTAAGAATGTTAAGGCGGATGCCCTCTCGAGGAGTTTCCTTGCGGACTCTCCTGAGCTATCTGATCCCTCTGTTATTTTGAAGGAGGGTGTAGTTCTTTCCGCCATCTCGCCCAATTTGAGACTTGCTCTGGAGGGGTGTCAGGAGGTTAGGCCCGAGCGCTGCTCTGTTGGAAAATTGTTTGTCCCGGACCAATGGAAAAAGAGTGTGATGTCTGAGATTCATTGTTCCGCATTGGCTGGGCATCCCGGAATTTTTGGTACCAGAGACTTGGTTAGTCGGTCCTTTTGGTGGCCTACCTTGTCTCGCGATGTCAGGGAATTTGTGCAGTCCTGCGGGACTTGCTCTCGCTCCAAGCCTTGCTCTCGCTCTAGTGGTTTGTTGATGCCATTGCCTGTGCCCAAGAGACCATGGACCCATATCTCTATGGATTTCATTTCCGATCTTCCTGTTTCTCAGAGAATGACCACCATCTGGGTAATTTGTGATAGGTTTTCCAAAATGATACATCTTGTGCCATTACCTAAGTTGCCTTCCTCCTCTGAATTGGTGCCGTTGTTCCTTCAGCACGTGGTTCGTTTACACGGCATTCCTGAGAACATTGTGTCTGACAGAGGAGTCCAGTTTGTTTCCAGATTTTGGAGGACTTTTTGTTCTAAACTGGGTGTTCAATTGTCTTTCTCCTCGGCATTTCATCCTCAGACCAATGGTCAAACTGAGAGAACAAACCAGATATTGGAGACTTATCTAAGATGCTTTGTGTCTGCTGATCAGGATGACTGGGTCTCTTTTTTGCCTTTGGCTGAGTTTGCTCTTAATAATAGGGCTAGCTCTGCCACTTTGATGTCTCCGTTTTTCTGTAATTCTGGGTTTCACCCTCGATTTTCTTCAGGACAGACGGAGGCTTCTGTCTGTCCAGGTGTTGACTCTGTTGTTGAGCGTATGCAGCAGATTTGGGACCAGGTAGTGGAGAGGTTGTCCCTCTCTCAGGAGAAGGCCCAGCGGTTTGCTAACCGGCATAGGACTGATGGTCCTCGGTTTAAAGTGGGGGACTTGGTCTGGTTGTCCTCAAAGAATATTCCTATGAGAGTAGCATCTCCTAAATTTAAGCCTAGGTTCATTGGACCTTATAAGATCATGGAGATTATTAATCCTGTTTCTTTTCGTTTGCTTCTTCCAGGGACATTTAAGATCCATAACGTGTTCCACAAGTCCTTGTTGAAGAGGTTTGTTGAGCCAGTGGTTCCTGCTGCTGTGCCTCCTGACCCTGTTTTGGTTGAGGGCAATCTGGAGTATGTGGTTGAGAAAATATTGGATTCTCGTTTTTCTAGACGAAGACTCCAGTATTTGGTTAAATGGAGAGGTTATGGTCAGGAAGACAATTCTTGGGTGTTTGCTTCGGACATCCATGCTAGGAGACTTATCCGTGCGTATCATAGAACTCATCCTGACCGACCTGGTTGCTCAAATGAGGGTTCGGTGACCCCTCCTCAAGGGGGGGGTACTGTTGTGAATGGGTTTGAGATGAGTTCTGAGCAGAGGCTCCCTCTGGTGGTTACAAGCGGTACTAGTGAGGATTGTGAGGACTGGGAATCAGGTGTTACTGATTGGTCTTATATAAGGGAGTCATTTTCCCATCAGGGTTGCCAGTGATCAATTGTTCTGGTCTGAATCCTTCTTTCCAGTTTCCCTTGTAGCCTGCTGTGTCGTGTCTGCATCTCCTGCTATCAGATAAGACAATTTCTTATTTTGTGTTTTTGCTATATTTTTGCATTTTGTCCTGCACTTCTGTGGGGGCCTTCAGGGTCCCCTCCGGGGGCTTTTGCCCTCTCAGTTTAGTCCAGCCACTGGGTTTTGTACTTTTGCTTTTTCCAGTTTTTTTTCAGTGGCTGCTGTTTTGTTTTTGTTACACCAGAGAACTAATTTAGGTGGTAGAGGTCGTGTGATCTCAGGTGATTTTGAAATTAGTAGAGTTGGTGTTTTTTCAGGGTTTTCTGAGATTGCAGTAAGTACCCTTCCTATCCTTTTCTATTTAGATAGTTTGGGCCCCAGCGTTTGCTCATACTATTTTCTTTCTGTGTCAGTATTTCCTCTTGTCTAACCGCCATTACATGTTTGGGGGCTTTCTATTATCTTTGGGGTTCTGCTCCGGGGCAGATAGCTTTCCTATTTCTATCTTTAGGTGTAGTTAGTTTCTCAGGCTGTGACGAGGCATCTAGGACCAACGTAGGAACGCTCCACGGCTGCCTCTAGTTGCGGTGGTTAGTCAGGGTACTGCAATCTCATAGATTCCAACTGCTCTGGTGTATTTCCTTTTTTACCTGCACTCCTCAGCTACCGTAACATAACACGTCCTGCTCTGTGCTGCCCCCCATTCTCCTCTGTGCTCCCCTCCTCCTGCTCCATTATCCTGTCCTGCTCGTGCTTTCCATCCTCCCCATCCTGCTCCGTGCTCCCCCATCCAGCTCTGCACTCCCCCATTCTCCTCTGTGCCCACCCCCGTCCTGCTCCATGCTCTCCGTCCTCCCCCGTGCTCTCCGTCCTCCCCCCCGTCCTGCTCCGTGCTCTCCGTCCTCCCCCGTTCTGCTCCGTGCTCTCCGTCCTCCCCCCGTTCTGCTCCGTGCTCTCCGTCCTCCCCCCGTCCTGCTCCATGCTCCTTGTCCTCCTCCATGCTCCCCCCATCCTCCTCCATCATACTCACCCTCCCTGTGCCATCGCTGAACGTCCCGGCCGGCAATCCTGCGTTCCCTCCGGCTTCCTGCAGCTCTCCAGCGCTGAGCGGTGACGTAATACCGCTCATTAAGGCCATGAATATGGAGGCTACGCCCATGGGAGTGGCGTCGCGTCCATATTACATGACCTTAATGAGCGGGTATTACGTCACCGCTCAGCGCTGGAGAGCTGCAGGAAGCCGGGGAGAGCTGCAAGGAAGCCGGGGAGAACGCAGGATTGCAGGGACGTTCAGCGATGGCACGGGGAGGGTGAGTATGATGTCCCAGCCACCGGCTCCTGCCGCCGCATCCCCTCCCCCGCTGGTTTCTGCCCTATGACTCGTGTATAAGCCGAGGGGGCATTTTCAGCACAAAAAAAAGGTGCTGAAAATCTCGGCTTATACACGAGTATATACGGTAACAAAAAAAGTGTGTAACAACTGAAATTATGTCTTATATTCTAAGTTCTTCAAAGTAGCCACCTTTTGCTTTGATGACTGCTTTGCACACTCTTGGCATTCTCTTGATGAGCATCAAGAGGTAGTCACCGGAAATGGTTTTCACTTCACAGGTGTGCTCTACCAGGTTTATTAAGTGGGATTTCTGGCCTTATAAATGGGGTTAGGACCAACAGTTGTGTTGTGCAGAAGTCTGGTGGATACACAGCTGATAGTTCTACTTAATAGACTGTTAGAATTTGTATTAGGGCAAGAAAAAAGCAGCTAAGTAAAGAAAAACGAGTGGCCATCATTACTTTAAGAAATGAAGGTCAGTCAGTCCGAAAAATTGGGTAAACTTTGAAAGTGTCCCCAATTGAAGTTGCAAAAACCATCAAGCGCTACAAAGAAATTGGCTCACATGAGGACCGCCCCAGGAAAGGAAGACCAAGAGTCACCTCTGCTTCTGAGGATGTTTATCCGAGTTATCAGCCTCAGAAATCGCAGGTTAACAGCAGCTCAGATTAGAGACTAGGTCAATGCCACACAGAGTTCTAGCAGCAGACACATCTCTACAACAACTGTTAAGAGAAGACTTTGTGCAGCAGGCCTTCATGGTAAAATAGCTGCTAGGAAACCACTGCTAAGGACAGGCAACAAGCAGAAGAGAATTGTTTGGGCTAAAGAACGCAAGAAATAGACATTAGACCAGTGGAAATCTGTGCTTTGGTCTGATGAGTCCAAATTTGAGATCTTTGGTTCCAAGCACGGTGTCTTTGTGGGACGCAGAAAAGGTGAACGGATGGACTCTACATGCCTGGTTGAAGCATGGAGGAGGAGGTGTGATGGTGTGGGGGTGCTTTGCTGGTGACACTGTTGGGGATTTATTAAAAATTAAAGGCATACTGAACCAGCATGCAGCGGCATGCTATTCCATCCGGTTTGCGTTTCGTTGGACCATCATTTATTTTTCAACAGGACAATGACCCCAAACACACCTCCAGGCTGTGTAAGGGCTATTTGACCAAGAAGGAGAGTGATGGGATGCTACGCCAGATGACCTGGCCTCCACAGTCACCAGACCTGAACCCAATCGAGATGGTTTGGGGTGAGCTGGACCGCAGAGTGAAGGCAAAAGGGTCAACAAGCGATAAGCATCTCTGGGAACTCCTTCAAGATTGTTGGAAGACCATTTCTGGTGACTACCTCTTGAAGCTCATCAAGAGAATGCCAAGAGTGTGCAAAGCAGTCATCAAAGCAAAAGGTGGCCACTTTGAAGAACCTAGAATATAAGACATAATTTCAGTTGTTACACACTTTTTTGTTAAGTATATAATTCCACATGTGTTAATTCATAGTTTTGATGCCTTCAGTGTGAATGTACAATTTTCATAGTCATGAAAATGCAGAAAAATCTTTAAATGAGAAGGTGTGTCCAAACTTTTGGTCTTTACTGTATATATATATGTATATAAGTATATGTATGTATATATATGTATATATATATATATATATATATACATGTATGTATGTATATACAGGGTGTTCGTAAAGTATTCAGACCCCTTTACATTTTTCACTCTTTGTTTCATTGCAGCCATTTGATAAATCCAAAAAAGTTCTTTTTTTTCTCATTAGTGTACACTCTGCACCCCATCTTGACTGATAAAAACCAGAAATATAGAAATTTTTGAAAATGTATTAACCCCTCTCTGCCATCAGACGTACTATTCCGTCCATGTGACCCTGGACCTTATTCCCATGGACGGAATAGTACGTCATGGGCGATCAGCTGCGCTCCCGGGGGGAGCGCAGCTGATCGCCGCCGGGTGTCAGCTGATTATCACAGCTGACACCCGTGACTGTGTGTCAGGAGCGGTCATGGACCGCTCCCGGCACATTAACCCCTGGCACACCGCGATCAAACATGATCGCGGTGTACCCGGGGCACAGGGGAGGATCGCGCAGGCAGGGGGCTCCCTGCGCGCTCCCCTGAGACCCTCAGAGCAGCGCGATGTGTCGCGCTGTTCCGAGGGTCCGTCCTCCCTCCAGGTCCCCGGATCCAAGATGGCGCCGGGGTCCTGCAGGGAGGCGGCTTCCTCAGTGCCTGCTGAGAGCAGGCGCTGGGGAAGCTTGCAGCAGTGCCAGAGCGATCGCTGGTGTGACAGAGTGCTGTGCACACTGTCACACCAGCGATCTGCTAAAATACAGTGATGTCCCACCCTGGGACAAAGTATAAAAGTAAAAAAAATAAAAATAAAAAGTAAAAAAAAATCATAAAAAAAAAAAAAATTCCCCAATAAATTCATTCTTTCCTGTAAATAAAAAAAACAAAACAATAAAAGTACACATATTTGGTATCGCCCGGTCCGTAACGACCCCCCCTATAAAACTGTCCCACTAGTTAACCCCTTTAATGAACCCCTTAAAAAAAAAAAAGAAAACGAAGCAAAAAATCAATGCTTTATCATCATACCGCTGAACAAAAAGTGGAATAACACGCGATCAAAAAGACCGAGATAAATAACCATGGTACCGCTGAAAACGTCATCTTCTCCCGCAAAAAACGAGCTGTCAAACAGCATCATCAGCGAAAAAATAAAAAAGTTATAGCTCGCAGAATAAAACGATGCAAAAATAATAATTTTTTATATAAAATAGTTTTCATGCTATAAAAGCACCAAAACATAAAAAAATGATATAAATAAGGTATCGCCGTAATCGTACTGACCCGAAGAATAAAACTGCTTTATCAATTTTACCACACGCGGAACGGTACAAACGCCTCCCCCAAAAGAAATTCATGAATTGCTGATTTTTGTTCATTCTAACCTCCCAAAAATCTAAATAAAAAGCGATCAAAAAATGTCACGTGCTCAAAAATGATACCAATAAAAACGTCACCTCGTCCCGCAAAAAATAAGACCTCACATGACTCTGTGGGCCAAAATATGCAAAAATTATAGCTCTCAAAATGTGGTGATGCAAAAAACTATTTTTTGCAATAAAAAGCGTCTTTTAGCGTGACAGCTGCCAATCATAAAAACCCGCTATAAATAGTAAAATCAAACCCCCCTTTATCACCCCCTTAGTTAGGGAAAAATAATAAAATTAAAAAAATGTATTTATTTCCATTTTCCCATTAGGGTTAGGGTTGCGGCTAAAGTTAGGGATAGGGTTGGCGCTAACGTTAGGATTAGGATTAGGGTTGGGATTACGGTTAGGGGTGTGTTAGGGTTAGGTTTGTGGTTAGGGTTGGGACTAGGGTTAGGGGTGTGTTGGGGTTAGGGTTGGAGTTAGAATTGGGGGGTTTCCGCTGTTTAGGCACATCAGGGGCTCTCCAAATGTGACATGGCGTCTGATCTCAATTCCAGCCAATTCTGCGTTGAAAAAGTCAAACGGTGCTCCTTCACTTCTGAGCTCTGCCATGCGCCCATACAGTAGTTTACTCCCGCATATGGGGTATCAGCGTACTCTGGACCACAAGAGTTATTGTGCAATTTGTCCTATTTCTTCTGTTACCCTTGGGAAAATAAAAAACTGGGGGCGACAAAATCATTTTTGTAAAAAAAAAATGATTTTTTTGTTTTTACGGCTGTATGTTATAAAACTTCTGTGAAGCACTTGGAGCTTCATAGCGCTCCCCACACTTCTAGATAAGTTCCTTGTGGGGTCTATTTTCCAAAATGGGTCACTTGTGGGGTGTTTCCACTGTTTAGGCGCATCAGGGGCTCTCCAAATGCGACATGACGCCCCCAGACCATTCCATCAAAGTCTGCAATCCAAAACGTCACTACTTCCCTTCCGAGCCCCGACGTGCGCCCATACAGTAGTTTACTCCCACATATTGGGTATCAGCATACTCAGGACAAATTGGACAACAACTTTTGGGGTCCAATTTCTCCTGTTACCCTTGTGAAAATAAAATATTGGGGGCGAAAAAATCATTTTTGTAAAAAAAAAAAGGATTTTTTATTTTTACGGCTGTACGTTATAAACTTCTGTGAAGCACTTCGGGGTTCAAAGTGCTCACCACACATCTAGATAAGTTCCTTGTGGGTCTATTTTCCAAAATGGGGTCACTTGTGTGGGGTTTCCACTGTTTAGACGCATCAGGGCCTCTCCAAATGCGACATGACTCCCCCAGACCATTCCATCAAAGTCTGCAATCCAAAACGTCACTACTTCCCTTCCGAGCCCCGACGTGCGCCCATACAGTAGTTTACTCCCACATATTGGGTATCAGCATACTCAGGACAAATTGGACAACAACTTTTGGGGTCCAATTTCTCCTGTTACCCTTGTGAAAATAAAATATTGAGGGCGAAAAAATCATTTTTGTAAAAAAAAAAAAGGATTTTTTATTTTACGGCTGTACGTTATAAACTTCTGTGAAGCACTTTGGGGTTCAAAGTGCTCACCACACATCTAGATAAGTTCCTTGAGGGGTCTAGTTTCCAAAATGGTGTCATTTGTGGGGGGTTTCCACTGTTTAGGCATATCAGGAGCTCTCCAAACACGACATGGCATCCAGCCAATTCTGCGTTGAAAAAGTCAAACGGCGCTCCTTCCCTTCCAAACTCTGCCATGCACCCAAACAGTGGTTTACTCCCACATATGGGGTATCAGCGCACTCAGGACAAATTGCACAATAACTTTTGGAGTCTTGTTACCCTTGGGAAAATAAAAATTGGGGTGAAAAAATCAATTTTGTGGAAAAAATATGATTTTTTAATTTTACGGCTCTACGTTATAAACTTGTGTGAAGCACTTGGGGGTTCAAATTGCTCACCAAAGATCTAGATAAGTTCCTTAGGGGGTCTAGTTTCCCAAATGGGGGCACTTGTGGGGGATTTCCACTGTTTAGGCACAACAGGGGCTCTCCAAATGCAACATGGCGTCCAATCTCAATTCCAGCCAATTTTGGTTGGAAAAAGTCAAATGGTGCTCCTTCCATTCCGAGCTCTGCCATGCACCCAAACAGTGGTTCCCCCCACATATGGGGTATCAGCGTACTCAGGACAAATTGACAACAAATTTTGTGGTCCAATTTCTCCTGTTACCCTTGGGAAAATAAAAAATGAGTGACTAAGAGATAATTTTTGTGGAAAAAAATAGGATTTTTTATTTTCATGCTCGGGCATTATAAACTTGTGTGAAGCACTTGGGGGTTCAAAGTGCTCACCAAAGATCTAGATAAGTTCCTTAGGGGGTCTAGCTTCCAAAATGGGGTCACTTGTGGGGGGTTTCCACTGTTTAGGCTCATCTGGGGCACTACAAATGGAACATGACCCCCATCAATGTTTGCATTCCAAAACGTTACTGCTTCCTTTCCAAGCCCTGCCGTGCGCCCAAACAGTTTCCCCCCCCCACATATGGGGTATCAGCGTACTCAGGACAAATTGGAAAACAACTTTTGGGGTCCAATTTCCTTGGGAAAAATCAAAAATTTGGGACTAAAAATCATTTTTGTGGAAAATTGTTTTTTTTTTTTCACACCCAGGCATTATAAACTTTTGTGAAACACTTTGGGGTTCAAAGTGCTCACAACAGATCTAGATAAGTTCCTTAGGGGGTCTAGTTTCCAAAATGGTGTCACTTGTGGGGGGTTTCCACTGTTTAGGCATATCAGGGGCTCTCCAAACACGACATGGCGTCCAATCTCAATTCCAGCCAATTTTAGTTTGAAAAAGTCAAACGCGCTCCTTCCCTTACGAGCTCTGCCGTGTGCCCAAACAGTGGTTTTCCCCCACATATGGGGTATTGGCGTACTCAGGAGAAATTGCACAAAAACTTTATCTGCCCATTTTCTCCTTTTACCCTTGTGAAAATAAAAAAATGTTTGTAAAAGATCATTTTTGTGGCTAAAAAGTTAAATATTAATTTTTTCCTTCCACATTGCTTCAGCTCCTGTGAAGTACCTGAAGGGTTATTAAACTTCTTGAATGTGGTTTTGAGTACCTTGAGGGGTGCAGTTTTTAGAATGGTGTCACTTTTGGGTATTTTCTGCCATATAGACCCCTCAAAGTGACTTCAAATGTGAGGTGGTCCCTAAAAAAATGGCTTTGTAAATTTTGTTGTAAAAATGAGAAATCACTGGTCAACTTTTAACCCCTATAATTTCCTAACAAAAAAAATTTTGGTTCCAAAATTGTGCTGATGTAAAGTAGACATGTGGGAAATGTTATTTATTAACTATTTTGTGTGACATATCTCTCTGTTTTAAGGGAAAAAAAATTCAAAGTTTGAAAATTGCAAAATTTTCAAAATTTTCGCCATATTTGCGTTTTTTTAAAAAATAAACGCAAGGTATATCGAAGAAATTTTACTTCTAACGTGAAGTACAATATGTCACGAGAAAACAATCTCAGAATCGCGAAGATCCGTTGAAGCGTTCCAGAGTTATAACCTCATAAAGAGACAGTGGTCAGAATTGTAAAAATTGGCCCGGTCATTAACGTGCAAACCACCCTTGGGGGTGAAGGGGTTAAAAAAGAAAAACTGAAATATCACATGGCCATATGTATTCAGACCCTTTGCCCAGACACTCATATTTACGTCACATGCTGTCCATTTCCTTGTGATCCTCCTTGAGATAGCTCTACTCCTTCATTGGAATCCAACTGTGTTTAATTAAACTGATTGGACTTGATTTGTAAAGGCATACACCTGTCTATATAAGACCTCACAGCTCACAGTACATGTCAGACCAAATAAGAATCATGAGGTCAAAGGAATTGGCCAAGGGGCTCAGAGGCAGAATTGTGGCAAGGCAAAGTTATGGACAAGGTTACAAAAGAATTTCTACATTACTCAAGGTTCCTAAGAGCACAGTGTCCTCCATAATCCTTAAATGGAAGAAGTTTAGGACCACCAGAAGTCTTCCTAGACCTGGCCATTCAGCCAATCTGAGCAATCGTGGGAGAAGAGCCTTGGTGAGAGAGGTAAAGAAGAACCCCAAGATCACTGTGGCTGAGCTCCACAGATGCAGTAGAGAGATGGGAGAAAGTTCCACAAAGTCAACTATCACTGCAGCCCTCCACCAGTCAGGCCTTTATGGCATAGTGGCCCAACGGAAGTCTCTCCTCAGTTTCAAGACATATAAAGGCCAGCATAGCATTAGCTAAAACACATGATGGACTCCCAGACTAAGAAAAATAAGATTCTCTGGTCTGATGAGACAAAGATTAAACTTTTTGGTAATAATTCTAAGCGGTATGTGTGGAGAAAACCAGGCACTGCTCATGACCTGCCCAATACAATCCCAACAGTTAAACATGGTGGTGGCAGCATCTTGCTGTGGGGGTGTTTTTCAGTTGCAGGGACAGGACGACTGGTTGCAATTGAAGGAAATATGAATGAGGCCAAGTACAGAGATATCCTGGATGAAAACTTCTTCCAGAGTGCTCTGGACCTCAGACTTGGCCGAAGGTTCACCTTCCAACAAGACAATGACCCTAAGCACACAGCTAAATTGACAAAGAGTGGCTTCAGAACAACTCTGTGACCATTCTTGACTGGCCCAGCCAGATCCCTGATCTAAACCAAATTGACCATCTCTGGAGAGACCTGAAAATGGCTGTCCACCAACGTTCACCATCCAAACTGACAGAACTGGAGATGATCTGCAAGGAATAATAGCAGAGTATCCCCAAATCCAGGTGTGAAAAACTTGTTACATCATTCCCAAGAAGACTCATAGCTGTACTAGCTCAAAAGCGTGCTTCTATTCAACACTGAGCAAAGGGTCTGAATACTTATGACTAAAGTTGAGCGAAACAGGTCTGTCAGATTAAAAAAAGACCGACTTTCGCCAAAGTCGTGTTTCGCCGAGCGACACCCGACCATAGCGTGAGGTCGGCCATGCGTTCGGCGACCCGAGCGCCTCAGTCGGTTTTCCCATAATGCTTGAAGGTTGTTTTCTCAGCCAATGAGCAAGGATGCAGACTGTGGGCAACGCGATGACATGGGCAGCGGCCAGCACCATCTTAGAGAAGGGCATTGCAGTGATTGGCTTGCTTTGTGTGGCATCACAGTGCCTATAAAAGCTCTCACCGCCAACCACCATTTTACTTCTGCTGATCTTAACATAGGGAGAGATTGCTGGCGCTGGTTCTCAGTAGGGAGAGCGTTAGGCAGTAAAAAAAATAATAATTCTGTGCTTGTGCTGATAGCGATTAGCTGTACAGTTAGTGTGCAGTGACAGTGGAGGGAGGATTTTGCTGTGTGCAGCAGCTCTGGTCCTTAGGCTGCCTGCCAGTGACAGGGGAGGAATTGCTTGTGTGGAGCAGCAGAGCTGATTATTAGGCTGCCTGCCAGTGAGAGGGTAGGAATTTATTGTGTGCAGCAGCAGAGCTGATTATTAGGCTGCCTGCCAGTGACAGGGGAGGAATTTCTTTAGCTGTGTGTACACTGCTGTGCAGATTCCATTTTAATACAGCACTTACACAGCACTAATACTTTTATTTTTTTCTGCACAGCTACTGAGCGTTCATTTTTTCCCACACCGTATAGAGCTGTACGCTTCTCACACTACCGTTTACCGGCTGGTATCACGGACAAATACATGCTGACTATCTGTGTGTGACTCAGGAAATATATACGGAGATTTAAATTTTCCCCAAAACCGTATACAGCTGGTATCTTCTGATACAGTACCGTTTTTCTGCCTTGTGTATTACGGTCAAATCCATACTGTGAGAGGGTCTGTGTGTGACTCCGGAAATATATACGGAGATTTAATTTTTCCCCAAAACCGTATACAGCTGGTATCTTCTGATACAGTACCTTTTTCTGCCTTCTGTATTACGGTCAAATCCATACTGAGAGAGTGTGTGTGTGTTACTCCTAAAATATATACAGAGATTTAAAATTACCCCAACACTGTATACACCTGTACGCTACTGATACAGTACAATTTTTCTGCTTTTCATATTCTGGTGTGATCAATACTGAGCCTGTGAGAGCCAGTGTCTGACTCTGGCAAAATATACGGAGATTTACAATTTACCCAACCTGTATACACTGTCCGCTTGTAATACATTACCCTTTTTCTAATTTTTTATCGTGGACAATTCTGCGGAGACCATGTCTGATCAATTCGAGATCAATTACCAATCCGTAAGCTGTCTGTTGACACATTACCTTTCTATTTATTCGTGTAATCTACTGGAACCAGGTGACCCGGCAAAATATACGGAGATTTTCAACTTCCCCAACCCTGTATACAGCTGTCCGCTTGTAATACATTACCCTTTTTCTACTTTTTATATTCTGGTGTGATCAATACTGAGCCTGTGAGAGGCAGTGTCTGACTCTGGCAAAATATACGGAGATTTACAATTTACCCAACCCTGTATACAGCTGTCCGCTTGTAATACATTACCCTTTTTCTATTTTTATATTCTGGTGTGATCAATACTGAGCCTGTGAGAGGCAGTGTGTGACTCTGGCAAAATATACGGAGATTTTCAATTCCCCAACCCTGTATACAGCTGTCCGCTTGTAATACATTACCCTTTTTCTACTTTTTATATTCTGGTGTGATCAATACTGAGCCTGTGAGAGGCAGTGTCTGACTCTGGCAAAATATATGGAGATTTACAATTTCCCAAACACTGTATACAGCTGGACGCTTCCAATACATTACACTTTTTCTACTTTTTATATTCTGGTCTAATCCATACAGAGCCTGTGAGGGTCTGTCTGTTACTCCGGAAATAAATACGGAGATTTACAATTACCCCTAGACTGTATACATCTGTACACTTGGGATACAGTACCCTTTTTGGCAGAAAGTCATCCTACCCCCCCAACTGTAAGTGCATCATTGACACCTGGAACATTGACCCACATGTGGGATTATTTCTTGCGGATCTTTTTATATTATTGTGTAATCCATACTGAGCCTGAGAGCGTCAGTGTCTGCCTCCTGAAATATTTACGGAGATTTAGAATATTTTCACTATACTATATATACCTTGCATCTGGTGATACAGTACGCCTTTTTCATCTTTTTAGATTATTGTGTAATCCATACTGAGTCTGAGAGCGTCAGTGTCTGCCTCCTGAAATATATACGGAGATTTAGAATATTTTGACTATACTATATATACCTGGTATCTGCTGATACAGTACCCCTTTTTCTTCTTATATTCTGGTGTGATCCATAAGGAGCCTGTGAGAGTCTGTCTGTTACTCCGGAAATATATACGGAGATTTACAATGACCGCTAGACTGTATACAGCAGTACGCTTGGGATACAGTACCCTTTTTGCCAGAAAGTCCTCCTCCATCCACCACTCTTAGTGCATCATTGACACCTGGAACATTGGCCCACATGTGTGATTATTTCTTGCTGATCTGCTTTTTATATTCTTGTCTAATCCATACTGAGCCTGTGAGCGTCTTTGTCTGCCTCCTGAATTATATACGCAGATTTAGAATATTTTCACTATACTACCTTGTATCTGGTGATACAGTACCCCTTTTCATCTTTTGATATTATTGTGTAATCCATACTGAGCCTGAAAGCATCAGTGTCTGCCTCCTGAAATATATATGGAGATTTAGAATATTTTCACTATATTATATATACCTTGTATCTGGTGATACAGTACCCCTTTTTCATCTTTTTAGATTATTTTGTAATCCATACTGAGCCTGTGAGCATCAGTGTCTGCCTCCTGAAATATATACGGAGATTTATAATATTTTCACTATACTACCTTGCATCTGGTCATACAGTATCCCTTTTTCATCTTTTTAGATTATTGTGTAATCCATACTGAGGCTGAGAGTGTCAGTGTCTGCCTCCTGAAATATATACGGAGATTTAGAATATTTTCACTATATTACCTTGTATCTGGTGATACAGTACCCCTTTTTCATCTTTTTAAATTATTGTGTAATCCATACTGAGCCTGAGAGCATCAGTGTCTGCCTCCTGAAATATATACGGAGATTTAGAATATTTTCACTATACTACCTTGTATCTGGTCATACAATACCCCTTTTTCATCTTTTTATATTATTGTGTAATCCATACTGAGCCTGAGAGCATCAGTGTCTGCCTCCTGAAATATATACGGAGATTTAGAATATTTTGACTATACTATATATACCTGGTATCTGCTGATACAGTACCCCTTTTTCTTCTTATTATATTCTGGTGTGATCCATACGGAGCCTGTGAGAGTCTGTCTTTTACTCCGGAAATATATACGGAGATTTACAATGACCCCTAGACTGTATACAGCTGTACGCTTGGGATACAGTATCCTTTTTGCCAGAAAGTCCTCCTCCACCCACCACTCTAAGTGCATCATTGACACCTGGAACATTAGCCCACATGTGTAATTATTTCTTGCGGATCTGCTTTTTATATTTTTGTCTAATCCATACTGAGCATGTGAGCGTCTTTGTCTGCCTCCTGAAATATATACGGAGATTTAGAAAATTTTCACTATACTTCCTTGTATCTGGTGATACAGTACCCCTTTTTCATCTTTTTATATTATTGTGTAATCCATACTGAGCCTGAGAGTGTCAGTGTCTGCCTCCTGAAATATATATGGAGATTTAGAATATTTTCACTATACTACCTTGCATCTGGTGATACAGTACCCTTTTTCATCTTTTTAGATTATTGTGTAATCCATACTGAGGATGAGAACGTGTCTGCCTCCTGAAATATATACGGAGATTTAGAATATTTTCACTATACTACCTTGTATCTGGTGATATAGAGCCCCTTTTTCATCTTTTTATATTCTTGTCTAATCCATACTGAGCCTGTGAGCGTCTTTGTCTGCCTCCTGAAATATATACGGAGATTTAGAATATTTTCACTATACTATGTTAAGGGCCAGCGGAACGCACCTAATAGATATTAAGGAGAGGTGCGTTCGCAGCCCGGGGTCCGCCGTGCAGGCAGAGCCTGCTGCTAGTAAGATGGCGTAAATAGGCAGTATAAGCGAACTCTGTTATCCCGCAGAGTCGCAGATGTAAACGCCGTAGCACTATATGACGGAATAAGCGGTCTCTGTTAACACACAGAGCCGCTGTAACAAAGACTGTGTCCTGTTAGACTCACAGGGAACACAGATGACTGCTAAGCGGATTGCAGTCTGTGGTCATGCAATCAGAACCCAAGCAGTAATCTCCTCACCGAAGTAGCCGGTATTCTAATGGCATTTTCAGCCGAGCCCTGAACACGTGCATACAATCTCCTCACCGGAGGTTCTGGTATTCTAGGGGTTTATTTCAGCCAGACCTAACCACATGCATACATGACCACACTGGCACAAGCACGTAACAGATTTGATACTAGCGCACGGCCGTGCGGTAAGGACAGCCACGTGAAAAAGAGCTTCCAGGAAGGACCAATGGGAAGCTGCTTCAGAACATCAACAGCCACAGGACCTTCCTGAAGGACCAATAGGAGTGGCAGCTGTATCTGAGCATGTGACCCCTGATCTCCAATGGGAGATCTTGCTCTGGGCACGCTCAGATGAAGAAACAAAGGACTTAGTCCTAAAGACGTCTGCTCACCACTGACCAGTACTGGCTACAATAGCAGAACCTGAAGAGGCAGCAGCAAGTCTCTGCACAGTATTATAGCAAATAAACTCAGAACTCAACTTCAGTAGAGTGATGATTTTTAATCGTGTCCACAGTAATAACAGAAACGTTTCGGTCCTGAACTTGGACCTTCATCAGTCACATGGACTACTGTGAGTAGGTGGACCCAGCAAAAAGAGGGCTATGCCCGGAATATCAGGTTTAAATTATGTTCGATATAGGTGATCAAATATGGCAGCGGTTACCTGGGGGGTCCCGGTGGAGCAAAAATGTGCCTGCGGTGGACGCGGTATCCGCCGCTAGTCCGTGCACGGCAGGCACATTTTTGCTCCACCGGGACCCCCCAGGTAACCGCTGCCATATTTGATCACCTATATCGAACATAATTTAAACCTGATATTCCGGGCATAGCCCCTCTTTTTGCTGGGTCCACCTACTCACAGTAGTCCATGTGACTGATGAAGGTCCAAGTTCAGGACCGAAACGTTTCTGTTATTACTGTGGACACGATTAAAAATCATCACTCTACTGAAGTTGAGTTCTGAGTTTATTTGCTATATTTATATGGTGTGGGAACCTACTCAGATACTCCTATACGGCTGTGCACATGATTATTCACTTTGCATCTGCACAGTATTAGACCGGGCGAGACCCTGGGACCGACGTCTTTGCTGAGCAGGCTCCACTGCGGCCGGAGATGGATGGGGGACCGCAGCGGGACTGGTTCGAGACTCCCCTTGTGCAGCAGCGGGAACTCGAATCCTAACATTCCCCCTCCCTTGTTTGGGCCTCGCTGCGCTCAAAGGCAGAGATGAGCTGCAGAGCGTGAACATGCTCGGCAGGCTCCCAGGAACTATCATCAGGCGCATAACCCCTCCAATCCTCCAAATAAAATTATTTTCCTCGTACCACCTTGCACCCAACAATGGCGTTCACCTCATGATCGTCGGTAGATGAACCCGACGTCCCGGCAGATGACTTGGAAAACCGGGAAATGGCCACGGGTTTCAAGAGGGACACGTGAAAGGTGTCGGTGATACCAAGGCGAGGCGGAAGGGCTAGGCAGTAAACCACCGGGTTCACCTGCTCAAGAACTTTAAAGGGACCCAAAAATCGAGGTGCCAACTTGGTGGACTCTACACGTAGCCTGATGTTTCGGGCAGAGAGCCACACTAGGTCACCCAAGGCAAATGTAGGAGTGGGGCGCCGATGGGCATCGGCTGAAGACCTCATCCTCTCTTTGGAGGCCTGAATGGCATCCTGGGTGCGGTCCCAAATGTCCTGTGCCTCCACAGCCCAGTCTGCCACCCTGGAATCGGCGGAAGACACGGGCATGGGCATTGGTACCCGCGGATGCTGACCGTAGTTCAGGAGGAATGGGGTCTGTCCGGTTGAGTCAGCCACAGCATTATTTAGAGCGAACTCAGCCCACGGTAGCAAGGATGCCCAGTCATCCTGCCTGGCAGAGACAAAATGTCGCAAGTATGTGACCAAGGTCTGGTTGTCCCTCTCTACCAACCCATTCGTCTCGGGATGGTATGCAGAGGGGAGATTCAACTCAATGCTGAGTAAACGACACAGCTCTCTCCAGAACCGAGAAGCAAACTGGGTACCTCGATCACTGACAATTTTGTCTGGCATACCGTGTAGGCGGAAAATATGCCTAATGAATAATGCTGCCAAGGCCCGTGCAGACGGTAACCGTGGTAACGACACCAAGTGCACCATTTTGGAGAAGTGGTCGGTTATCACCCAGATGATGGTGCAGCCCCAAGACTTGGGTAAGCCCACCACAAAATCCATCCCAACCATCTCCCAGGGCCTGTCTGCCACCGGTAAAGGGAAAAGTAACCCAGCTGGACGTTGTCGAGGGGACTTATTCTTGGCGCAGGAGACGCAAGCCTGAACGCATTCCCTGACGTCATGGACCATATGTGGCCACCAGTATGTCCTCGCCAGAAACTCAGATGTCCTCTTGGCCCCAAAATGTCCACCCACCCTGGACGAGTGTGCCCAAGAGAGTACCTCCGGTCGCAAATTGATGGGCACAAAAGTCTTGCCCGGAGGCACAGACTAAAGCGAAACCGGGGCCACAGTTCTTAGACTCTCTGTGGGGACAATCAGCCGAGGCTCCTCCTCCACCTCCTCAGAGGACACCACGGAGCGAGACAGAGCATCGTCACGAATGTTCTTGTCCCTAGAGAGAAAATGGAGGGTGAAATGGAACCGGGAGAAGAACAGGGACCTTCTGGCCTGACGGGAATTTAGCCGCTGGGCGGTCTGTAAATAGACCAAATTTTTGTGGTCAGTGAAAACTTGAAAGGGAAAGCAAGCCCCCTCCAGGAGATGTCTCCACTCGGAAAAGGCCAACTTCATGGCTAGCAACTCCCTATCCCCAATGGAATAATTCCTCTCCGCTGGTGTGAAGGTCTTGGAGAAGAAGAAGCAAGGATGTTTACGACCGTGAGCATCCTTTTAAAAAAAGGACTGCTCCAGCACCAACGGACGAGGCATCTACCTCCAATATAAGGATGATGTAGGATAGGAGCGCTAGCAAAATGGGACTTGATTGAAGTAAAGGCCTTGGAGACCTCCTCTGACCACAATTTGGGATTGGCTCCTTTCTTTGTGAGGGCTACCAAGGGAGCAACCAAAGTAGAGAAGTGGGGAATGAATTGGCGATAGTAATTAATGAACCCCATAAAGTGCTGCACCGCTTTAAGAGAGTGAGGTTCTTGCCAATCCATTACAGCCTGTAGTTTTGACTTCCTAATACACCCTCTTGCCAGATTTTCCTGGATGTATTGTGACATGGCCTCTGTCTCAGGAAGAGAGAGAGGATACACTCTTCCCCGAAGGGGCTCCGTTCCAGGCAAGAGGTCTATAGGACAGTCATAGGGGCGATGAGGTGGAAGAGTCTCCGCTGCCTTCTTGGAGAATACATCCGCGTATGACCGATAAACCTTGGGGAGAGAAGCAAGGTCTATGGGTATCTCCGTGGTGGAAACCTGAACGTCCTCTCTGAGACATCTGTCTCTGCAATGATCACCCCAACCCAGTATTCTCCCAGAGGACCACTCAATATGGGGAGAATGGTGGCAAAGCCAGGGTAATCCCAACAAAACCTCATCTATTCCCTCAGGAAGAACAAAAGGGATTTATTCTCCTGATGAGAAGGGGACATAGACAGAGGTAGAGAGACATGTAAGATAAACTCGGCACTCAACTTGATAATGCTAAATGGTATGAAATTTATTGTGGACAGCAATAAACGTCAAAACGTTTCGGTCGTACAAGACCTTCATCAGTTGCGTTTGTCACGCTATGGATAAGTCCAAGTTTAGAGAAAGTATAGACAGTGTGAGCCCAAAATATTGTCTCTGGGGAGTCGGACGCCCGAACGGGAAATTCAAGAGGTTTGGCAAAGGTGGGAGGCAGTCGAAACCTCTGCCTACACTGGGTCCGCTCTAACCTCCGCTCGTGAAAACGGAGGTCGATGCGGGTAGATATAAAAATGAGTTTCTCCAGTGTGGCAGGGATCTCCCTGGTAGCCAAAGCGTCCTTTACCTGGTCTGCCAGTCCTCTCCAGAACACTGGAATAAGAACTTTATCTGGCCACTCTAATTCAGAGGCCAAAGTCCGAAATTGGACTGAGAACTGGCTGACCATGGACAAGCCCTGTGACATTGCCAGCAGTTGGAGTGCCGTATCGTGCGTGACCTGAGGTCCTAAAAAGACCTTTTTCAGAGCCTCCAAAAACCGAGGAGCACTCCGCACCACACGATCGTCGCGCTCCCACAGCGGCGTTGCCCACTCCAAAGCTCTGCCTGACAGAAGAGACACAATAAAAGCCACTTGTGCCCGTTCCGTGGGGAAACGTGTTGCAAAAGCTCAAGCTGTATAGAGCACTGACTCATGAATCCCCGACAATGTTTACTGTCTCCCGTAAACTTGTCTGGAAGTGGGAGGTGGGATAATGTCGGAGCAGAGGTAGCGGTGGACAAACTGGCTGCAGCTACGCTAGCAGCCTGAACAGCGACTGCGGTAACATCCACAGCTGAGGTTGTGCGCTCAAGGACCGCCAAACTACCCTCCAGCTGCTGGATGTACTGCTGTAGACGCTGGTCAACCGCCATTTTACTAGCCAGACCCTGGTCTAGTATTATGTTAGGGTCTGCGGAACGCACCTAATAGATATAGTAGAGAGGTGCGTTCGCAGCCCGGGGTCCACCGTGCAGGCGAAGCCCGCTGCTAGTAAGATGGTGAAAGTAGCGAACTCTGTTATCCCGCAGAGTCGCTAAAATAAACGCAGTAGCGCACTGTGGCAGTAAGTGCGACTCTGTTAATCCCCAGAGCTGCTAACGGGAATGCCACAGCGCTATATGGCGATAAGTGCGAACTCACTTAGCTTCAGTGAGCCGCAAAGTAAAACGCTAGGGTGCTGAACCAGCATTATAAAGCGAACCCTGTTGCGTCACAGAGCCGCTGAGAAAAAGACTGTGTCCTGTTAACACCACAGGGGTACACAGATAACTGCTGTGCGGGTAGCAGTCCGTGATCATGCAGACAGCAACGCAATCAAGCAATCTCCTCACCGGAGAAGCCGGTATTCTAGGGGCATATTTCAGCCAAGCCCTAACCACGTGCACTCAAATGTCCTCACCAGAGGTGCCGGTATTCTAGGGGCTTATTTCAGCCGAGCCCTAACCACATGCGTGCATGATCACACTGGCGCAAAGCACATAATGCAATTGATACTAGCGCATGGCGGCCCAGCCATGCCACCCTTTTATAGTAACAGCTTCAGGACCTGCCAGAAACAAGGACCAATGAGAAACTGTTCCAAACACATGTAGTTTCAGGACCTTCCTGGTGGACCAATAGAGCTGCTGCAGTACCTGAACATGTGACCCCTGATCTCCAATGAGAGATCTTACCCTGGGCATGCTCAGAAGGGGAAACGCAGGACTTCGTCCCAAAGACGTCTCCTCCAGCACTGGCTATAATAGAAGATCCAGGAAGGGCAGCAGCAAGTCTCTGCACAGTATTGGAATGAGCAAGAGGCTGAGCAGGCTCCACTGCGGCCGGAGATGGATGGGGGACCGCAGCGGGACTGGTTCGAGACTCCCCTTGTGCAGCAGCGGGAACTCGAACCCTAACACACACACACGCACACTCAGTATGGATTTGACCGTAAGACAAAAAGCAGAAAAACGGTGCTGTATCATAAGCGTACAGCTGTACACATTGTAGGGGAAAATTTAAATCTCCGTGTATATTTCCGGAGTCACACACAGACGCTCACTCAGTATGGATTTGACTGTAATACAAAAAGCAGAAAAACGGTACTGTATCAGTAGTGTACAGCTGTATACAGTGTAGGGGAAAATTTAAATCTCCGTATATATTTCTGGAGTCACACACAGACGCTCACTCAGTATGGATTACACCAGAATACATAAAGCAGAAAAATGGTACTTTTTCAGAAGTGTACAGCTGTATACAGTGTAGGGGAAAATTTAAATCTCCATATATATTTCCGAAGTCACACACAGACGATCACTCAAAATGTATTTGACCGTTATACAAAAGGCAGAAAAACGGTATTGTATCAGAAGCATACAGCTGTATACATTATAGGGGAAAATTTAAATCTCCGTACATATTTCCGGAGTCACACACAGACGCTCACTCAGTATGGATTTGACTGTAATACAAAAAGCAGTAAAACGGTACTGTATCAGAAGCGTACAGCTGTATACAGTGTAGGGGAAAATGTAAATCTCTGTATATATTTCCGGAGTCACACACAGACGCTCACTCAGTATGGATTAGATCAGAATACAAAAAGCAGAAAAATGGTACTGTATCATAAGCATACAGCAGTATACAGTGTAGGGGTAATTTTAAATCTCCGTATATATTTCCGGAGTCACACACAGACACTCACTCAGTATGGATATGACCGTAATACAAAAGGCAGAAAAATGGTACTGTATCAGAAGCGTAAAGCTGGATAAAGTGTAGCGGAAAATTTAAATCTCCGTATATATTTCCGAAATCACACACAGACGCTCACTCAGTATGGATTTGACCGTAATACAAAAGGCAGAAAAACGGTACTGTCTCAGAAGCGTACAGCTGTATACAGTGTAGGGGAAATTTTAAATCTCCGTATATATTTCCGGAGTCACACACAGACGCTCACTCAGTATGTGTAACGCTGGTATTATCTGTACCTTGTTTTCCAGCGTTACTTCGCATGTCTTTGCTTTAACCCTTTTGCTCCTTTCCCCCTAACCAGCTGGGATACTGTTGTCTGTTACCTGTATGGATGCTGCTCAGTTCCCAGCTCTGCTGCGTAGCCGTACTTGCGTGAGTGTCTCCGCTGCGTTGCTTGACCACCCGCATGTGCGGTCCCTGGCCTGCTGTAGAAGCTACCCGTAGGTTGCAAAGTCCTCTGCAGTGGTGCATGACTTACTACGTGTGTGGCTGCAGCCACTGTCAGGTGTCCTTCTGTGCTGAGTTGTGTCTGGCTCTGCATAGGGGGCGCGGCCCACACCTGTCATGCTTTTATGAGGATTGGGTGTGTACTAGAATTGCTGCTCCAGCCTATCACTGTGAAGCAGCTCATATATAAAGTTTCCCAGCCCTGTGGGGCGTTGCCAGAGATTTGCATTGAGTTGCATTGAGTTCCTGAAACTAGCCGTGTGTGTTTGTGTGTTCAGCTCCTGCTCTGAGTGCGTTCAGTTCTGGAGAGCTGATTCCCTTTGTCCTGTCTTGTGTTTCCGCCTGTTCTGGGGGCTGAGTACCCAGATCGCCCTTCCTGGAGGCTGCATATCCAGGCCTGTTCCTGTTGTGTTTTGTTACCTGAATCCCTGATCCTGGATCTGTTACGGTACCTGAATGTCTGAACTGTGTCTTGTGTTTCTGCCAGCTCTGGGGGCAGAATACCCAGATCGCCATTCCTGGAGGCTGCATATCCAGGGCTGTTCCTGCTGTGTCTTGTTCCCTGAATCCCTAATCCTGGATCTGTTCCTGTACCTGAATGTTTGAACTGTGTCTTGTGTTTCGCCTGTTCTGGGGGCTGAGTACCCAGATCGCCCTTCCTGGAGGCTGCATGTCCAGGCCTGTTCCTGCTGTGTCTTGTTACCTGAATCCCTGATCCTGGATTGCATCCTGTACCTGACTGTCTGAACTGTGTCCTCTGTGTTATGTTCCTGAAGTCCTTCTGTGTCCTGAACCCTGTACCAGTGACTGTGATTCTTTGCTATATAACCTGAGTTCATCTTGGAAGGAGGAGTCCGGTGTGTGTGCTGAGTTTCTGTTACTCTGTGCTCAGCTTCTGTGCAATCCCCGGCCAGCTCCCGTTGAGCCTGGCGGGGCTTGCACCAGACCGCTGGGATTCCTTTTCAGGTCGCTGCCAGATGTCCGATGCCTGATGACTATGGCCTGATGTCCGATGTCCGATGACCACTTCCTGATGTCCGGATCCTATCCTCCCTGCCTGATGTCCGGAGCCTGCCGATCGTTGCCAGATGTCCGGAGCCTGCCGATCGTTGCCAGATGTCCGGAGTCCGATGCCAGTGTTCTGATGTTCCAGTCCGTGTTCCTGAGTTCCAGTCCGTGTTCCTGAGTTCCAGTCCGTGTTCCTGAGTTCCAGTCCATGTTCCTGAGTTCCAGTCCGTGTTCCTGTGTCCCCGAGATCCAATCCGTGTTCCTGATATCCTGTCCGTGTTCCTGAGTTCCTGAGATCCAATCCGTGTTCCTGATGTCCTGTCTGTGTTCCTGAGTCCCTGAGATCCAGTCCGTGTTCCTGAGTTCCGGTCCGTGTTCCTGAGTCCCTGAGATCCAGTCCGAGTTATTATTATTATTATTATTATACATTTATATAGCGCCATTTATTCCATGGCGCTTTACATATGAAAAGGGAAAAATATAGACAGATACAATAAAATGTGCTAGACAAGGGACACACAAGTACAGAAGGAGAGAGGACCCTGCCCGCGAGGGCTCACAGTCTACAGGGATGGGTGAGAATACACTAGGAGAGGGTAGAGCTGGTCGTGCGATGGTTCAGTAGACTGAGGATCATTGCAGGTTGTAGGCTTGTCGGAACAGGTGGGTCTTCAGGTTTTTCTTGAAGGTCTCCGTTGTTGGTGAAAGTCTGATGTTTTGCGGCAGGGAGTTCCAGAGTATGGGGGAAGCCCGGGAGAAGTCTTGTATGCGGTTGTGGGAAGAAGAGATGAGGGGGGAGTCGAGAAGGAGATCTTGAGAGGATCGAAGGTTGCGTGTAGGTAGGTAGCGAGTTCCTGATGTCCCGATGTCCTGCCGGTTCCTCCGTGGTCTACCCTGTGATGACGTCTGTCCTGGGTCAGTGTCTGATGTTCTCCTGCTGAGCCTGTGCTACGTCTGAGGCCTGAGAGAGAGGCCGTCCTAGTATGCCTGTGCCAGATGACCCTGGACTGCATCAACCCGTGATGACCCCGCCATCGTCTGATGGTCGTCCTGGGCCAGTGTCTGATGTTCTCCTGCTGAGCCTGTGCTACGCCTGAGGCCTGAGAGAGAGGCCAAACTAGTATGCCTGTGCCAGATGATCCTGGACTGCATATACCCGTGATGACCCCGTCATCGTCTGAAGTCTGTCTGAGGTCGGTGTCTGATGTTCTCCTGCTGAGCCTGTGCTACGCCTGAGGCCTGAGAGAGAGGCCGCCCTAGTATGCCCGTGCCAGATAACCTTGGACAGCATCTACCCGTGATGACCTCCTGCACTCGTCTGTGATCCTGAGACGTGTACCCTTCTCTGATGTGCGGAAGCGAGAGCCCGGCATTATGTTCTGTTTATGTACTGTGTGTCTTTAAGTAAACTTTATGTTTCTTCATACCTGAAGTTGTGCGGTGTTGTCTAGTCCTGCAGGTCGCCATCTTGCCCACATGCTCAGCTGCCACGGATCCCGGTCGCTGCCCTCCCCTAGTCCGGGCAGGCCCGGGTCTCCCTCTGTGGTCCAGTGGGTCCACATTCTCTTACCATCTGGGACGCATGCCTCACGTCGTCGTGGACTGGCGGCGTGGGAGCATTGGCTAGTTAGGCAAGCTATGCCATGTCCAAAAGCCCCGCAGCCGTGGGAAGCGTCACAGTATGGATTTGACCGTAATACAAAAGGCAGAAAAATGGTACTGTATCAGAAGCGTTCAGCTGTATACAGTGTAGGGAAAATTTAAATCTCTGTATATATTTCCAGAGTCACACACAGATGCTCACTCAGGATGGATTTGACCGTAATACAAAAAGCAGAATAACGGTACTGTATCAGAAGCGTACAGCTGTATACAGTGTAGGGGAAAGTTTAAATCTCCTTATATATTTCCCGGAGTCACACACAGACGCTCACTCAGTATGGATTAGAACTAGAAAACAAAAAGCAGAAAAACGGTACTGAATCAGAAGCGTACAGTTGTATACAGTGTAGGGGAAAATTTAAATCTCCGTATATTTTTCCGGAGTCACACACAGACGCTCACTCAGTATGGATTAGACCAAAATACAAGTTTCAGAAAAACGGTACTGTATCAGAAGCATATAGCTGTATACAGTGTAGGGGAAAATTTAAATCTCCGTATAAATTTCCGGAGTCACACACAGACGCTCACTCAGTATGGATTTGACCGTAATACAAAAGGCAGAAAAACGGTACTGTATCAGAAGTGTTCAGCTGTATACAGTGTAGGGGAAATTTAAATCTCTGTGTATATTTCCGGAGTCACACACAGACGCTCACTCAGTATGGATTTGACCGTAATACAAAAAGCAGAAAAACGGTACTGTATCAGAAGCGTACAGCTGTATACAGTGTAGGGGGAAATTTAAATCTCCGTACATATTTCCCGGAGTCACACACAGAAGCTCACTCGGTATGGATTAGACTAGAATACAAAAATCAGAAAAACGGTACTGAATCAGAATCGTACAGTTGTATACCTTGTAGGGGAAAATTTAAATCTCCGTATATATTTCCGGAGTCACACACAGATGTTCACTCAGTATGGATTTGACCAGAATACAAAAAGCAGAAAAACGGTACTGTATCAGAAGGGTACAGTTGTATACGGTGAAGGGGAAAATTTAAATCTCCGTATATATTTCCGGAGTCACAGACGCTCACTCAGTAAGGATTAGACCAGAATACAAGAAGCAGAAAAACGGTACTGTATCAGAAATATACAGCTGTATACAGTGTAGGGGAAAATTTAAATCTCCGTATATATTTCCGGAATCACACACAGACGCTCACTCAGTATGGATTTAAGCAGAAAAACGTTACTGTATCAGAAGCGTACAGCTGTATACGGTGAAGGGGAAAATTTAAATCTCCGTATATATTTCCAGAGTCACACACAGACGCTCTCTCAGTACGGATTTGACCATAATACAAAAAGCAGAAAATGGTACTGTTTCAGAAGCGTACACTTGTATACGCTGAAAGGGAAAATTTCAATCTCCGTATATATTTCCAGAGTCACACAGATGCTCACTCAGTATGGATTAGACCAGAATGCGAAAAGCAGAAAAACTGTACTGTATCAGAAGCGTACAGCTGTATACAGTGTAGGGGAAAATTTAAATCTCTGTATATATTTCCGGAGTCACACACAGATGTTCTCTTATTATGGTTTTGACCGTAATACAAAAAGCAGAAAAACTGTACTGTATCAGAAGCGTACAGCTGTACACGGTGAAGGGGAAAATTTAAATCTCTGTATATATTTCCGGAGTCACACACAGACGCTCTCTCAGTATGGATTTGACCGTAATACAAAAAGTAGAAAAATGGTACTGTATCAGAAGCGTACAGCTGTATACAGTGTAGGGGAAAATTTAAATCTCCGTATATATTTCCGGAGTCACACACACACGCTCACTCTGTATGGATTTGACCGTAATACAAAAAGTAGAAAAACGGTGCTGTATCACAAGCGTACAGCTGTATACATTGTAGGGTAAAATTTAAATCTCCATATATATTTCCGGAGTCACACACAGATAGTCAGCATGTATTTGTCCGTGATACCAGCCGATACACGGTAGTGAGTTAGGAGCGTACAGCTCTATACGGTGTGGGAAAAAATTAACGCTCGGTAACTGTGCAGAAAAAAAGAATAAAAGTATTAGTGCTGTGTAAAAAGCAGTCTGCACAGCAGTGTACACACAGCAATACAGCTATCAGGCAGCCTAATAACCAGTGCTGCTGCACACAAGAAAATCCTCCCCTGTCACTGCACACTAACTGTACAGCACAATTGCTATCAGCACAAGCACATAAGAACTTCTCTTTTCAGCCCTAACTCTCTCCATACTGATAAACAGCAAGCAACCTCTCCCTACTGTTAATATCGGCAGAAGTAAAATGGAGGTCGGTGGTCAGGGCTTTTATAGACACTATGATGCCCCCCAAAGCAAGCCAATCACTGCAATGCTCTTCTCTATGATGGTGGTGGACGCTGCCCATGTCATCTCGTTGCCCACAGCGTACGTCCTTGCTCATTGGCTGAAAAAAGGCGCCTGCAAGCATTATGGGAAAACCGACTTTGGCGCTTGTTTTGCCGAACGCATGGCCGACTCCACGCTTTGGTCGGGTTTCGCTCGGCGAAACCCGACTTTGGCGAAAGTCGGCGACTTATGAATCTGACCAACCTGTTTCGATCAACTCTAGTGGTGAGTTTTATAGTATGTGGATGGTGGGGTTTGTGTTTTTTGTCTCAGTCCGTCCCTGGCCCAATGTATTTGTGTCCAGTTAAATTTCTTGAAAAATTTGAGGCATTTCCATGGCATCAGTGCCGGTCCTGATCAATGACTACCTTTTCCAAGCTTTCTCTATCTCTAACAACACTAGGCAATGTTGCCCCTTGTCTAAATTATTGTTTATTCTTACTAGGGAGACATTACTTCAGAAAGTCAAAGCATTCAATAGGATCTGAAGGATGAAGTGTGGAGGTCTTAAGCAGAAAACAGCAGCTAGCCTTGCTGAGCACTTGCCTTTGCTGATTTCTAGCCGCTGATGCTTTGGAAATTTTAGAAGGATACAGAAAAATCACTAATTTCAAGGTCAAAATGGAAAAACCTGCTTTTACAAGATTATCATGATCGATGATTCCTACGAAAGCTTGTATCAAGATAATCTTGCAGTCTAAACAAGTTGTAAAATGCTCATTCATTGGGTGAAATAATATTTTGGTTTCCACAAAAGATCGTCGTTCTTGGCAGTGCATTGTCTTGTGTAAACAGAATTTGCGATGCTGAGAACCATGGCAAACTATGCGCACTAAATGATCTATTACGGATTGCTCATCGATTGTGCATCGTTAATTGCGGTCTACCTGTGTAAACAGACTATTAAACGACAGCTGATGAGTAATATTTACCAATCGGCGGTCATTTGATGCTGTCAAATAGGGTAATGTAAACCCACCTTAAATTGCAAATACTTAATGACACCCTCTCTTCCAACACAAACACCCAAGTTGCCTCCAATTTCCCCCTTGATAAGCCCTGCCATTTTCTACACATTTCCTTGGAATTAAAATATCACATAACCTGCGGGTGCTATACAAGAACAACTTTCCTCCCTTGCTGGAAAGCATATCAATGATGTTCTTCACAATGATGCTCTGGCCTCCTTCATCTGCAGCACCTCACAACCCCAGGGGTGTAGGGTTGCCTCTCCTGGGCTTCGTAGTTCTTTTGTGGGGGCTGCTACCCACCAGACTTCACAATAGCCCTTACACTAATTACATATGTGTGTGTAAAAATGGCTGAAGAACTGGCTTCTCACACCATCAGAGTTCACATTTATGGCTGATCCTGTGATATTAGCAACATTCCTACATATCACATTTATTTAATTTATTACCTCAGTGATGTTGGATATAGCTCTGTATTTATAAAGTAAACTATTTCAAATGCCATGGTGATTCCCAGTCGTCCTAAAGTGGCTAGAGTTATTTTTAGCCACAAATGATCTGCAAATGAATAGATATTTATCATATTAGAGTCTGTAAAATTTAAACAGTGAAATATTTTCTAAAACCAAGTAAAAAGTCTAATAAGTGGTCAAGTGTGTATGTATGTCTATTTTAAATATACAAAATAGCTAATTTATTAAAGACGCCTATCTAGCTTTGTACGAGCTTTGATCTTTATGAATTTGTTATGTCACAGATTCCAAACGGGGACTGGAGTCATCAAAGTTTTTACGTCAGTATTCTAGTGTAAAACTCTTAGAAAAGTCACAAAATTTTGGAGCAACTAGAGGCTGTGGTAAAAAGATGCTACTTTTGCTGTTCCAACTAAAATTTTCACACAGCTCCAGTAAAGTGGTCAGAGCTTGGTCAGTATGGGGTCATGGCGAACACCTCTCATCAAATCCATGATGAGTGTCGGCATTCGGTACGGCCCAAATCTTACTCTAGAATGCACTTGAGTAGAATTTGTGGTGAGGTACACATAGAGGTGTACATCTCTTATCAGGCGCTCCTCATTCATGAATCAGGAGCGTCAGACTCCTGTACTCTTGAGATTATTTTACTATAAATCCCACAAGGTTGGCAGTTTTTGGAATACATGCCCTAGCAAATCTTCTACTGATTATTATGTCTATGTCAAGGTTGCTCAGATGACATCTCACATCAAATCAAAAATGGTCGTGAAGATAGACATTTATAAAGGGCATTTTAGTTATTGGACAACCAGTTTAAGGACATATCACATTGCATCCCACTGTGGCGCCCCTGAGGTCCAGTCACCACAGAGGTACTGCACCTCAGCCAGAGGTGTGGTGCTCTGCTCTCGGGTAAGGAGGGGACATCACCCAGAACCCACACACTTGCCTCCAACAGACCTCTCAGGGCCCTGGAGGTGCTAGGTAGAGGGTGTGGGTGGAGAAAGCAGAGAAGGCGAAGGAGCTTAGTGAGTGGTCTAAACACAGAGAGTTAGAGGAGTTGGTCGGAAAGGAGGAGAGGAGAGTGGTGGTGCTGGGGACTGGAGCAGAGAGTAGCTCGTACCTAGACCAGACAACAGAGTGTGAGAGGAACAGAAAGGACAGAAGAGAGAGAGGAAAAAGCTCCAGTGAAAGAGGGAGGAAGAAGGGTTCCTAGGGGCATGGGAAGTGAGGAATCCACCCGTGGGGCCCCTATCCACGCTGACCGTAGTCGGGCGGAGGGACCAGGTCACAGTAAGGGGACCGGCCTCAGTCTAGTGGAGAAACTAAGGACTCAGCTAGCTAACCGGAGGCTGCAGTATCTGCATGTGCTACAGCCGCATCCACACACATTTGCTGAAAAGAAAGCCAGATAGGACCAAGGGGACCTAGAGCATGTCGCCCGACAAGATCCGAGGCTGCTGGCTTGGGAAACTGTGTGTGAAGGTGCAGGGCAGGAGAGGAGGGAGCCAGTGCAGAGAGACTGACAGAAAAGGAACATCTAAGGGGTTCTGACACGGTGTACCCCAATTTACCTGAGAGCTGTCTGGACCAGCTCACCGGAGGACACAGCAACCTGGCTGGGGATCGTAACAACAAACTGTGGGTAAACTGGAAAGACTGCGCCCTGCTGTGTCCTCACAATTATTTACTGCGTCATCTGCCCTGCACTACAACCACCATCATCATCTCGAACACATACAGCTGCCCTAGGGCCTAGCTCTACCTGTGGAGAGCTGAAACAACTCTGCTGCATCTCCTTCAGCCCCAGCGGACTCTGAAGCAGCGTCGGCTAACACCTTTATTGCCGAATACCACAGGTGGTGTCACAAACTATTCCCCTATCCCCCATAACTTTTACATTTTCATCATCATTTTTATTGGACGTCCAGGGCCATGGACTGGGTCACTGCTGCCATGACACTTCCCCTTTAAGAACCGCCCGACCCCGGTCCGAGTACCCCATGGTCCTTGGGGGCGCTCCACCACCAACTGATCCCTTCTAATAACTTAGTACCTGTGGATATGGCAGCTGTTATTAAACATGCAATGCCTGCTCCAGCATTACTCAAGGCAAATGGAAGTCTTCTGCCAACACGATCAATAGAGAAGAGAATAAAGAAGGCTGCTGGTAATTCCACAACTGCAGAGATAAAAAAGTCTGTATACAGACTTCCAGATACAATCCCTAGCCGCATGACAAGACCTTGGTAGATGACGGCACTTGTGAACCTGCAAGAAACAAAAAGAAACTGAATATTGGTAAGCTAGCCAAATAAATGAAACCATCATGTTCACATACAAAGAGTATATACAATGGGCCATTACTAATCGAGAGGTAAACACAACATGCTCAGCAGAGATAGAGATGGCGACACACAATTCCTTAATGTCACCATCTCTATCCCTTAAAGGGAATCTGTCATGTCATTTTTCGACTATAAGGTGCAGCCACCGCCATCAGGGGCTTATCTACAGAATTCTGCGTCGCAGTCCGGTCCGGCGCCTCCCATCTTCTAGCGAAGACGTCATCTTCTTTGCTTCCCATCGCAGCTCCTGCACAGGCACACTGCTCTGCCCTGTTGTCATGGGTGCATCGCCACGAGGATCGTCGCGATTGCACATTCTGACTTCTCGCAGCTGAGTTGCTGTTACTTTGTGTTTGGTAGTGAGGGAGTTAATTTTACCTAGCTCTTTGCTAAGACTAGGTCCAGCCTCGCCCGGCTGCTTTTGATTATGTGCTAATTAGCTTCCTTTATATTCCTGCCAGTCTGTGTGTTAGATGCCGGTGAAAGCATTCATACAGACTGCAGATAGGATCGGTTCTGAGAAGACTTAAGCTAAGAGCTCTTTTGTTGTTCTCCTTCCTTGCTTATAGTTTATCTCCTAGACCTTTGGTGTTCCCTCTGTGTTTTATTGTTGTATGAAAGACAGTATTTACTTATCCCCTGTCTGTCTTGTTTGTCTATACTGTTTGTTAACCTTTACCTGTCCATTCTCTATGTTGGTAATCAGGGTCCTTCTAAGGACTAGATTACAGTGGTGAGGGATTATAGGAGACAGGGTTTACGCTGGTGGCCTGGACCTCTGTACCATTAACAGTACCTCCAGGTAGAGGGACTAGTCAGGACCCCAGTTTAGGGTCAGCTTAGACCCCGGTCCACCTTTATCCAGAGACAGCGTGAAAAGGATTCAGTATTGGCCTTCAGGATATTATGTCAGGTAATACTATGCTATATATACATATTAATGTTACCTATTTATATGTTATATAGAATGTTGTTCCACTTGATAGATTACTGACATTATATATTTATACATCTGCTAGACAGCGTGACACATGTTGAGGGCAGAGCAGAATACTGCAGTGTGCAGGCGCCGGACCTCTCTGACCTTTCCCAGCGCCTGCACACTGCAATACTCTGCTCTGCCCTCAACAGAAGAGGGAAGCAAAGAAGAGGACGTCGTCGCTATAAGGTCGGAGGCGCCGGACCGGACCGCGACGCCCATCGGACCAGATCCCGGACCGCCCCTGGGTGAGTATAATATAACTCGTTTTTCTTTCTCTTTCAGGTTACATTGGGGGTTTATCCACAGCATTACAGAATCCTGTAGATAAGCCCCTGATGGCGGTGGCCGCACCTTATAGTCGAAAAATGGGGTGACAGATTTCCTTTAATGAGGGGTACATACAGCCATCATTTTCCCCGAACAGCTGTTGGTGGAGCCTAACTATGCCAGTTGCTATTAACCTAATAAATGGCACCGGCAGTCTCAAGTTAGTGTGTGGCCTGGGGATTCTGGAGACCCCCGTACCTACCATTGCAATACTCCTATGAAGACCAGCCTGTGGTTGGCATTCATAGTAGACTGATTTTTACTATATGCTGTAATAAAGTTTATTGCAGTATATAGTACAAGAAATTAGACTAGTTCAGGTTAAAGTCCCCTAAGGGGACTAAAAAATACAGTAAAAATAATATTTTTAAAGAAATATTAAAAAATAAAAACAACATAAAAAAATTGAATCACATCCTTTTCCATATTTGGTATTGCTGCTTGCGTAAAAGTTTATCTATGAAAATATAACATTTATTGACCCTGTAAGGTTTCAACTCACTCGGCTGCTTCAGAGGTAATCAGGAGACACTTTTCTTATGCAAAAAGTCCTTAGGTTTATTACATCATAAACCTTAAGGGTATGCCACACTGAACAATATCGCTAACGGATCGCTAAAAAACGTCACTATTTAGCGATCCCGTTAGCGATGTTGTTCAGTGCGGCAGCTTCCAGCGACGAGCTTCCTGCTGTGATCTCGCTCGTCGCTGGAATCGTTCCGGACCCTATTTTCTCGTCGGCGCTCCCGCTGGGTAAGTATCTAATCGCTGTGTGGCACCTTTTCTTAGCGATTTAGCGGTACTTTTGTACCGCTAAAGTCGTTAAGAAGATCGCTAACGGCGATAGCGTCGTTAACTATATCGCTAAATGTGGCCGCACTTCGCGATATAGAAACAATCCCGCTAGCGATTGCATTAGTATGCGTCGTTATCGTGATCGCTAGCGGGATTGTTTAGTGTGGCAGTACCTTTACAGTCACATGCAATACAAATCTGCAGTACTTCAGCTCCTGCCTGGAGCCTCACTCCTCAGACACAGAGACCTCTCTGTGATGTCCCGCCGGACACATGGAAGTCTGTCCACCATGGCAGACTCCCACACACTCTCTTAGGTGCCAAACACAACTCAGTTACATAGCCGATACAGGTGACCCCGACCTTTCTTCCAACTATTTGAAACCCCTCAGGTGCAACCCTCATTAGAGTCACCGGACTCCACGAGTCGACCAGACCCACCACGTCTGCATGGTTTATCTGCAGGGCAGACCCCCGTAGTAGTGTGCCGGGTGGATAGTTCGTAAGGCAGACTGGACACACACAACATATTTGCCCCGGGCAACAGTTCGTCTGCACCTCCCCTTTAACGTTGGGATCCTCCACCCCCTTTTTGCCAACCGCCCCCTTTTGGGACTCCGCCCCCTTTTGGGCCATCATCCCCTTTTGGGTTGCCACCCCCTTTTTGGACTCTGCCCCCTTTTGGGCCATCACCCCTCCTTGGGTTATACACCGTGGATTCCCCCACGGCTCTACCAGACCCCAGTTCACACAGACCCTTATGTCTCTTTGGGCTGGTACTGTTCCTTTAAGAGGTCACCCACTCTGGACCTCTGATGTCCTTATGGTACCTCACCAGCTCCTGCTGGTACTGCCACCACCCGCCAGCACCTCCGGCTGCCACGCACAAGCCGCTGCTGCCACTGCAGCTCTTGCTGCTGCAGAACCTCTTGCTGTCCTTGCCACTGCCGCAAGTCCCTGCACCGCCGACTTTGTGAACCCGCTGGTCCACAGCCTGCCGCTTGTCCCCTTCGTGACTCCACGAGTCACAGCCAGCCGCTTGTCCCCTTCGTGACTCCACGAGCCACAGCACACACCTTACACGTGTTCCAGAGAAAAAAAACACCAAAAAAAAAACAGTTTCTCACTGACCTGTCAGCACAACACAGACTCCTGTCTGTCACACTCTCGGCCAGAGATTTCCGGACACCTCCTCTCTCATAGAGGCATCTCACAAAGGAAAAAACAGTCTTTCACTGACCCGTCAGTACAACACAGACTCCTGTCTGTTACACTCTCGGCCAGAGATTTCCGGACACCTCCTCTCTCATAGAGGCATCTCACAAAGGAAAAAACAGTCTTTCACTGACCCGTCAGTACAACACAGACTCCTGTCTGTTACACTCTCGGCCAAAGAGATTTTCCGGACACCTCCTCTGAGGTATCATATCAGCATGCTTTTTTCTCCATTTTCAATGACCCCGGTCAACATAACACAGACTCCTGTCTGTCACCACTGTTTAACAGCTTCTTCAGCTACCTCATATCAGAGGCACCACATACACATGAACACAGTTTATTCGTGACCACTGGTCACACTCACGGTTTTCACAGACCGTCCGATCCTCCTCTGGTTCCTGATTCTCAGTCCTGGAACATGTGCTCCTTGGGCCGCTGCCAGCATTCCATCCACCAATTGTAAGGTTTCAACTCACTCGGCTGCTTCAGAGGTAATCAGGAGACACTTTTCTTATGCAAAAAGTCCTTAGGTTTATTACATCATAAACCTTACAGTCACATGCAATACAAATCTTCAGTACTTCAGCTCCTGCCTGGAGCCTCACTCCTCAGACACAGAGACCTCTCTGTGATGTCCCGCCGGACACATGGAAGTCTGTCCACCATGGCAGACTCCCACACACTCTCTTAGGTGCCAAACACAACTCAGTTACATAGCCGTAACCCCGCCCACAGGTGAGGTCAGGATCACATGGTTAGGTCACATGGTTATGACCTCACCACAGGTCCTTTTGATACACATAAACACCTACAGGCTTTATCTTGGGTATTCAGACACATACCCCTTGGGTGGGTTTGTAGGTGACTGGACCCGCCCAGCTCTCCAAGTCACCTGGAAGCCTCCCAATGTATAGCACAACTCTCAGCAGTAGATCTGCTGAACAAAACACGCCCAGGCTTCCATCACAGGGCCACCCACCTCTGCGATACATACCGTCCATCCATCACATGCCTCCATGCATATCCCGAGGAGCATACACAGTGCCCCTAGCTGCATCAGGGGTCACTACACCACATACCTCCCCCCTCTGTTCAAACTTGTGGGGTTGAACACTTGTTACCCGACCAGAGATCCTTCTCGGTCGTCTCTGCCAGTCAAACTGTCTCTCTAAGTCGGACCCTGCTACTGATCTCTTTGGTAGGCGTCTGTCCTCCAACTCTGTCACATCTTTTGCTGACGAGGCCCCCCTGTCAGACCACCCGCATCCCCAGCGGTCAGTACGGCGTCGCAATTCACTTGCACCCATACGTCCTGTCTGGTCTGAGTCCTTTTCATTTTGTCTACTACAGGTTCTCCTGCTTAGGTCACTCATCACTGAGCTAACTGAGGCATTACTACTTCTACCTCTTCCATCAGGCGACCTATTTCCTGTATTAGCTCCAGCTTGAGTACTTGAAGTCTTGAGCGAACCTCTTCGCCTCTCAATACCACAGGTTGAAGGTGGCGGCCATCTTCTTTCCATTTTTTGTAGGTTTCTGTTGACCTGCTCCCTCTCAAGTCGTAGCTGCTCTACTTCTCTCAGGTACGACACACGATACTCCAGGAGCATCCGGATATTCCCAAGGCTCTCCATGGATCCGACAATGAGGAACGGAACCATCCCGTCTTCACCCACGACCTGGACTTCGTCATCAGCCGGAATCCTGACTCTCGTCACACCGGACTTATTCACCATCTCCTGCATCATTTTCCCAAATCTTCCGATGACTTTCTTCACCAGACCTCTGGGCACTTGAATGATGTCTTCCATCAATCCAAGCTGACTTTGAGTCTTTCTTGCTTGCTCCAAACGTCGAGTGGCTTCGTGATTTCTCAACAGGATCATTTGCTTTGTGCGGAGACAATGTAGGTGCATGTCCCTCAGGATAGCCACTCGCTTCATTGTGACTTCCCTAGTCGACAGTATGACTAACTGTTTCATCTCTGGCACCCAGTTCACACTAGATGCTTCTACCGCTTTTCTAAAGGCCTCATGTACATCCTCACTGGCACAAGCTTCTTGCATGTCTTCGGGTACCTCTATTATACACTTGAAAAGCGATGTCTCCTTTTCCTGAACATGCGGTTGGACCTCCTCATCCTGAGCATCAGCGCAGTTTTCCAAGACCTCGGCATTTCTTGTGTGGCCATCTGCGTGGCACTTTGCTTTCTGTACTTCGTCTCCCCTGGATTTCTGGAGCTGGGCATTAGTCTCTTTCTCCATCTTGAGCTTACGAAGAACTTTATCTCGCTCCTCTGCCAAGCCGTGACACTCATCCTCCCTCCGGAGAAGCTCCTGCTGATGCTTCTCCTGGGCCTCTCTGAGCACCTTCATATCTTTCCATAGGGCCTTGTTCATACTATGACACGCTGACAGATGATCTCTGAGCTTAGAGACTTCCTTCTCCAGCTCCTCCATTCTGTGCTCAATTATTCGTCTCAGGACCCTTTCTTGCTCAACTGCCTCTTTCACTGTTTCTTTCAACAGCTCTATCTCCTGGTCCTGCTCTCTTTTAGCCAGCACATGTCGCCACATCACTTCTTTAATTACATTTTCAGATGGGCACTCTTGCCCACTCACACTCTGCTTCTTCAGAGTTCCGCCTGTTCTGGCATCCGCAGCTTCAACTGTCTCACGACTCTTAGTAACTTCAGAGAGCTCCAGCTCTGCCTCTGGTACCCTGGAGCCTTCATCATACTGAGCCATTTCACCCTTTCTGGGCATTGCAGATGTGGATCTAGTACAGGTCTGTTCTACCTCCAGCCCTACCTCTGTGCTGGGATTTGTCAGAGATAACGTGGCCTCTTTATCAAGGACAGTAACCTGACCAGTACCTGACCCTGACTCTTCCTCATCATTTCTCTTCTTAGAGGATGTAGCCTGTCCCGCCTTTCCGCGGCCCCTGCTGCGAGAGGAAGATCGGCCATTTTTACTTGGCTCCACCTTACTGCACTCGCTTTCCCTTGCGGTCGAGTCACAGTCTGCACAAGAGTCACTATCGGGGCCCCTCCCGTTACCCTCTAACTGGGTGTCTGTTCTAGAGGTCTTATCTACCACATCGTCGTTGGTTCTACTGTCATACATTTCAGAGGACATCATGTCAGTAAGTCGGGCAGACCCATCCTTTCCTCCTGTGTCACCGTCTGACTCGTCAGTTTTGGGAGGTGTCACTGTCCCAATGTCTGCCACCCCAACAGTAGACAGGCCTCCCTCCTGCTGTAGAGGAACTCCCCTGTCCCACAGGCCAGAGAACAGTTTAGAGTCCCGACCTATGACCACTGGACACGACAAATTAGGGACTATAGCGACATCTTGTCCTGCAATGTCCCAGCCTGTCTCAAAGACTACCCTGGCCACTGGATAATCTTTAGTGTCCCCATGGATACAGGTGACCCCGACCTTTCTTCCAACTATTTGAAACCCCTCAGGTGCAACCCTCATTAGAGTCACCGGACTCCACGAGTCGACCAGACCCACCACGTCTGCATGGTTTATCTGCAGGGCAGACCCCCGTAGTAGTGTGCCGGGTGGATAGTTCGTAAGGCAGACTGGACACACACAACATATTTGCCCCGGGCAACAGTTCGTCTGCACCTCCCCTTTAACGTTGGGATCCTCCACCCCCTTTTTGCCAACCGCCCCCTTTTGGGACTCTGCCCCCTTTTGGGCCATCATCCCCTTTTGGGTTGCCACCCCCTTTTTGGACTCTGCCCCCTTTTGGGCCATCACCCCTCCTTGGGTTATACACCGTGGATTCCCCCACGGCTCTACCAGACCCCAGTTCACACAGACCCTTATGTCTCTTTGGGCTGGTACTGTTCCTTTAAGAGGTCACCCACTCTGGACCTCTGATGTCCTTATGGTACCTCACCAGCTCCTGCTGGTACTGCCACCACCCGCCAGCACCTCCGGCTGCCACGCACAAGCTGCTGCTGCCACTGCAGCTCTTGCTGCTGCAGAACCTCTTGCTGTCCTTGCCACTGCCGCAAGTCCCTGCACCGCCGACTTTGTGAACCCGCTGGTCCACAGCCTGCCGCTTGTCCCCTTCGTGACTCCACGAGTCACAGCCAGCCGCTTGTCCCCTTCGTGACTCCACGAGTCACAGCACACACCTTACACGTGTTCCAGAGAAAAAAAACACCAAAAAAAAAACAGTTTCTCACTGACCCGTCAGCACAACACAGACTCCTGTCTGTCACACTCTCGGCCAGAGATTTCCGGACACCTCCTCTCTCATAGAGGCATCCCACAAAGGAAAAAACAGTCTTTCACTGACCCGTCAGTACAACACAGACTCCTGTCTGTTACACTCTCGGCCAAAGAGATTTTCCGGACACCTCCTCTGAGGTATCATATCAGCATGCTTTTTTCTCCATTTTCAATGACCCCGGTCAACATAACACAGACTCCTGTCTGTCACCACTGTTTAACAGCTTCTTCAGCTACCTCATATCAGAGGCACCACATACACATGAACACAGTTTATTCGTGACCACTGGTCACACTCACGGTTTTCACAGACCGTCCGATCCTCCTCTGGTTCCTGATTCTCAGCCCTGGAACATGTGCTCCTTGGGCCGCTGCCAGCATTCCATCCACCAATTGTAAGGTTTCAACTCACTCGGCTGCTTCAGAGGTAATCAGGAGATACTTTTCTTATGCAAAAAGTCCTTAGGTTTATTACATCATAAACCTTACAGTCACATGCAATACAAATCTTCAGTACTTCAGCTCCTGCCTGGAGCCTCACTCCTCAGACACAGAGACCTCTCTGTGATGTCCCGCCGGACACATGGAAGTCTGTCCACCATGGCAGACTCCCACACACTCTCTTAGGTGCCAAACACAACTCAGTTACATAGCCGTAACCCCGCCCACAGGTGAGGTCAGGATCACATGGTTAGGTCACATGGTTATGACCTCACCACAGATCCTTTTGATACACATAAACACCTACAGGCTTTATCTTGGGTATTCAGACACATACCCCTTGGGTGGGTTTGTAGGTGACTGGACCCGCCCAGCTCTCCAAGTCACCTGGAAGCCTCCCAATGTATAGCACAACTCTCAGCAGTAGATCTGCTGAACAAAACACACCCAGGCTTCCATCACAGGGCCACCCACCTCTGCGATACATACCGTCCATCCATCACATGCCTCCATGCATATCCCGAGGAGCATACATAGTGCCCTTAGCTGCATCAGGGGTCACTACACCACAACCCTCCAAAAAAATCTAAATGCCAGAATTGCATTTTTTTGGCAGATGCAAATCCACCATAAGAAGCAATCAAAATATTATATCCACTCCAAAATGGTATCAATAAAAATGTCAGCTCACCATGCAAATGACAAGCCCTCACAAGCTCCAAATATGTAATAATTGAAATGTAACATGTCTTGGAAAATGGCAACACCAGCAATATTTTTTATTGAATTTCTGTTTTTTTTCATTACTTTAAAAAAAATGTAGGTTTAGAATCGCCAAAATCATAGTGATCCAAAGAATCATATTGTCAGGTAATTTTTACTGCACAATGAATAAAAAATCTATTGCCTAAAAATCAGTTGTGGTATTGCATTTTGTTTGCAATTTTAATGCACTTTGAATATTTTTTTGCCCATATTCCAGCACATCGCATCATATGGTTAAATAAATGGTGTCCTTCAAAATTACAGTTTGTCCCATGAAAAAAAAGTCCCCATATGGTTATGTCAGCAGAAAATTAAAAAAGTTATGGGTCTTGGAAAAAGAGGAGGAAAAAATAAATACACCAAATAAAAAAAATAAAAATTAAGGGTCCGTATGAGGTTAAAGGGAATTAATGAAGACTCCCACTGTAGTAAGGTGTACAAAATTTAATAGGAGGTATCTTAATAACTTTGGTCCAGTTATCGGCTGTCCATATCTGTATTATTTGTTTTGAGAGGCAAAATGACCGAAAGACTGCATTTCCTGTACCAGAAAAATATTTTTTTATTTTCATGGATCAGAGTATTACGAGGTACAGCAATACCAAATATGCTTTTTTATTTTTGGAATGGGAAAAGAGTTAATTTTAACACTATATATAAGCAGTGGACATTATAAGTGTATGAGGGTCAGAATGTTGGACATTATCTATTAGGGGCTAAAATGGGGGAACGAATTGAGGAGACATTATTCTTCTATATTGACTAAATTGGGAGATATTATAAGTGTATGAGAGCCATAACAGGTGACATCACCATTGTATGAGGCAGAATGGGGGACATTATAAGCGCCTGAGGTCCATAATGGATAACATTTTCATTGTATGGGAGTGGGAATTGGCAACAATATAAGTGTATGGTGGTCAGAATGGAGGATATTAAAAGTGTATAGGGGCCAGAATAGGTAACTTTTATGTGTATTGTGGCCAGATTTGGTGGACATTATACGTGTATGGGAGATATTATTTGTGTAAACACATGTAAGGTGCGCCATAATAGAGGACATCAGTGATTCGGTACCACAACGAAGGACATTAGAAACAATATACTATTAAGAAGAAGTCATGGTGTGGTAAATTTTGTACTTCATATGTAATATTATTGGTATTTTGGTCAGGTATAGTGGGTTTTGGTTAGTTACTAGATGGTGATTATACTGTATAAAAAAACTGTGTGGTGATAATATGTGGCCATGGTGCTGTACATATTTATGCCCTTGAATAGAGGTATTGTTAGTAATATTGGTCTTGGTATATTGAATGTTTTTCACTACAGTATTGTTGTAATACAGTCATGGCCAAAAGTGTTGGCACCCTAGAAATTGTTCCAGAAAGTGAAGTATTTCTTTCAGAAAATTATTGCAATTACACAAGTTTTGTTATACACATATTTATTTCCTTTGTGCGTATTGGAAAAACACAAAAAAGAAAAAAAGGCAAATAGAAAATAATTTCACCCAAAATCCCTAAAATGGGCCAGACAAAATTGTTCACACCCTCAAGTTAATATTTGGTTGCACATGCACACGTTTTGGAAAAAATAATTGCAATTAATCACTTCCTATAACCTTCAACAAGCTTCTTAAACCTCTGAACTAGAATTTTGAACCACTCTTCTATTCCAATTCTCTCATATTTGAAGGTGCCTTCTACTAACAGCAATTTTAAGATCTCTCCACAGGTATTCAATGTGATTTTGATCCGGACTCATTGCTGGCCACTTCAGACCTCTCCAGTGCTTTCTTTCCATCCATTTCTGGGTGCTTCTTGAAATTGATTTGTGGTCATCGTCATGCTGGAAGACCTATGACCTAGGATGCAAAGCCAACTTTCTGACACTGGGCACTACAATCTGTTGGTAAGCTTCATATTTCATATGTCTTGAACACAGACACTGGCTGTCAGTGCAGGAAGCTCGGCAACTGCAGCGCTGAGCTCCTGCACTGATTGGGCAGAAGAGGCTGAAATTTCAGCCTCTTCTGCCTGATCGCTGCTGTGTTTGGTCAGTCATATTGACTGACCAATCACAGCGCTGTGGGTGCGGGGACCGACGGCAAAGGTCCCCGCACCTCTTGCTGTGCCTGTCAGCTGTCTGTGACAGCTGTCGGCACTGAACGACCACTGCATGTTTACACACAGTGGTAGTTCAAAGGCATGACGTGCACAGTCCGTCAAGGTGCCAAAACTGACACCTAGCCATGACGGACTGTGCACGTCAGTGGACATTAAGGGGCTAATGTAAAAAAAGACAACAATAAAAGTAAACATATTTAGTATCGCAGCATCCGTAACGACCCGCCCTATTAAATTGTCCCACTAGTTAACCCTTTAGTGAACCCCTTAAAGGGTAAAAAAAAAAAAAAGGCAAAAAAGAAAATGCTTTATCATCATACCGCAGAGCAAAAAGTGGAATAACACGCGATCAAAAAGACAGATAGAAATAAACATGATAAAGCTGAAAACGTCATCTTGTCCTGCAAAAAACGAGCCACAATACAGCATCATTAGTGAAAAATTAAAAAAGTTATAGCTCGCAGAATAAAGCGATACAAAAACAATTATTTTTTATATATAATTGTTTTTATTGTATAAAAGCACCAAAACATAAAAAAATGATATAAATGAGGTGTCGCCGTAATCGTACTATCCCGAAGAATAAAACTGCTTTATCGATTGTACCACACGCGGAACAGTTTAAACGCGCCCAAAAGAAATTCATGAATTGCTAGTTTTTGTTCATTCTGCCTCCCAAAAATCGTAATAAAAAGCGATCAAAAAATGTCATGTGCCCAAAAATGGTACCAATAAACACGTCAACTCGTCCTACAAAAATTAAGACCTTACATGACTCTGTGGGCCACAATATGGAAATACTATAGCTCTCAAAATGTGGTGATGCAAAAACATTTTTTTGCAATAAAAAGCGTCTTTTAGCACGTGACAGCTGCCAAACATAAAAACCCGCTATAAATAATAAATCAAGCCCCCCTTTATCACCCCCTTAGTTAGGGAAAAATAATAAAATTTTAAAAATGTATTTTTTTCTATTTTCCCATTAGGGTTAGAGTTGGGGTTGGGGCTAAAGTTAGGGTTAGAGTTGGGGCTAAAATTAGGATTAGGGTTAGGCTTGGTGCTAAAGTTAGGGTTGGGGCTAAAGTTAGGATTAGGGTTAATGTTGGGATTAGGGTTAGGGGTGTGTTGGGGTTAGGATTGGAGTTAGAATTGGGGGGTTTCCACTGTTTAGGCACATCAGGGACTCTCCAAACGTGACATGGCGTCTGATCTCAATTCCAGCCAATTCTGCTTTGAAAAAGTCACATGGTGCTCCTTCCCTTCTGAGCTTTGCCGTACGCCCAAACAGTAGTTTACCCCCACATATGGGGTATCAGCATACTCAGGACAAATTGCACAATAACTCTTGGGGTCCAATTTCTTCTCTTACCCACGGGAAAATAATAAATTGGGGGCGAAAATATCATTTTTGTGGAAAAAATATGATTTTTTATTTTTATGGCTCTACGTTATAAACTTCTGTGAAGCACTTGGGGGTTCAAAGTTCTCACCACACATCTAGATAAGTTCCTTGGGGGGTCTAGTTTCCAAAATAGGGTCACATGTGGGAGTTTCCACTGTTTAGGCACATCAGGGACTCTCCACACGTGACATGACACCCGCAGACTATTCCATCAAAGTCTGCAATGCAAAAAGTCACTACTTCCCTTCCGAGCCCCAACGTGTGCCCATACAGTATTTTTCTCCCACATATAGAGTATCAGCGTACTCAGGACAAATTGAACAGCAACTTTTGGTGTCGAATTTCTCCTGTTACCCTTGGGAAAATAAAAAACTGGGAACTAAAAGATAATGTTTGTTTAAAAAAATATGATTTTTTTATTTTCACGACCTGGCGTTATAAACTTCTGTGAAGCACTTGGGGGCTCAAAGTGCTCACCACACATCTATATAAGTTCCTTAGGGGGTCTAGTTTCCAAAATGGGGTCTCTCATGGGGGTGTTTTCACTGTTTAGGCACATCAGGGGCTCTACAAACTGAACATGACACCCATCAAAGTCTGCATTCCAAAACGTCATTACTTCCTTTACGAGCCCTGCTGTGCGCCCAAACAGTATTTCCCCCCCTACATATGGGGTATCAGCGTACTCAGGATAAATTGGACAACAACTATTGGGGTCCAATTTCCTTGTGAAAAATCAAAAATTGGGGACTAAAAAGTCATTTTTGTGCAAAAAATTTTTTTTTCGCACCCAAGCATTATAAACTTTAGTGAAAAATATTTAGACTTGAGAGTCCTCAGTGGTTGATACCTTTTAATGGCTAACTGAAAAGATGGTAACAAATTGCAAGCTTTCGAGACTACTCACGTCTCTTCATCAGGCAAAGACTAAAACAAAAACTGAAGAATCACATATTTATACACAAGAGGACACAGGAATAATGCAATAGGTAAGACATGTGACGTGAAGCAGAACTGTCATTATGGCAGAGGGATGAACATAAATATTGGAACAGTTCATAGATAAGGAGTGAGAGTTTTATTGCCCTCTGATTGGGGTCTGGTATTGTGTTTTGATGCCCCCAGGTCAGAGAAGCAGATTCCTTAATTGATGTACACAGACATGAATCCATGTGACACGTTCATTCCAGCACTAAGAGTGTCAAAGGTCATCATAAGTTTATATTCCCAAATCTTTCTATCTTTCTCAGATTTGAAGTTAGCTTTTAATACCAGTAATTCCATATCCATCATGCTATGACCGGGCATACAAAAGTGTTTGGCCACAGTAGATCCATTCTTTTTTCTCTTATTGTGTGGCGATGAGAATTCATCCTTGTTCTCAGTTTTTGCCCGGTCTCCCCACATACAGACCCTCAGTTGGACATTTCGTACAAATAATTAGGTACACCACATTAGATGTGATGCAGCTGAAAGTACCTGGGATCTTGTAGTCCTGATGGGAGTTGGGGATCTTTATCTTGTCCGTGGTCATTATAGATGGACAGGTTTTGCACTTCTTCTGTTTGCAAGGAAAGGTTCCTGCAGCTGTTGGGGAGGACAGGGAGCTTCTGACAATGATGTTTCTTAGATTTGGGGGCTGCCTAAAACATAGTAGTGGGGGGTCTGGAAATATGGATTGTAATCGGGCATCTTTTTGTAGTAAAGGTTGTAGTTTCCGTGCAGCTCCCCTTAGCATCTCCAGATTTGGATTGTAGGTGACCACTAGAGGCACCCGGTTATTTTCTTCTTTAGCTTTGTAATGTAGCAGGTGATTCCTTGATATTCTGGTGGCTCTTGTAATTTGGTTCTCAATTGTTCTTGGATGGTAGCCCTGGTTCAAAAGGTCTTTCTGAGGCGAATAAGGTGTTCATCTCTATCCATAGAGTTGGAACATATACGATTGTATCTGATGGCTTGGCTGTAGACAATAGAGTTTTTTATGTGTTTTGGATGGAAACTGTCCCATTTAAGGTATGTTGGACGGTCGATTGGCTTCTGATACAGGGATGTCTCTATTTCATTGTTCTTTAGCTTAATGGTGGTGTCTAAAAAGTTAATTTCAGTGCTGGAGTAGTTAAGTGTTAAGTTGATGGTGGGATGAAATTGGTTGAACTGTTCATGGAACGTCTTTAGCTGTTGTTCAGACTCCGTCCAGATGATTAAAATGTCATCAATGTAGCGGTAGTAGGCCCGAGGCCTGATGGGACATGAGGACAAAAATTCGCTTTCAAGCTTGGCCATGAAAAGATTTGCATACTGTGGAGCCATTTTACTTCCCATCGCTGTGCCAGTCTCCTGAAGATATATCTTGTTGTCAAATTCAAAGTAATTGTGGGTGAGGATGAATTTTGTGAGTTTCACCACAGAATCAGCATCATTCGCGGTGTTTCCCATGAAGACTTTGCAGGCATTTAATCCATCCTGATGTGGGATATTAGAGTACAAAGATTCCACATCCATGGTGACCAGGATGGTTCCTTCTGGTAAGGGACCTATTGCTGCTAGTTTATTCAGTAGGTCAGTTGTGTCCTGAATGTAGCTGGGTGTATCCTTTACCAGGGGTTTAAGAATACCCTCTACCCATCCAGATACCTGCTCAGTAAGGGTGTCCACACATGAAATAATTGGCCTCCCTGGATTCCCAGCTTTGTGGATTTTGGGAAGCATGTAAAACGTCCCTGTTCTTGGACTTTCTGGTATCAGGTCATCAGCTCTTATGGATTTGTCAGACAGACAAGATACCAACTTGCTTAGTTCCTTGTAATAGTCCTGTGTAGGATCCGACTCCAGTTTTCTGTAGCAGTGTGTGTCCGTAAGTTGTCTGTTTGCTTCCTTCATATAGTCTGATGTGTTCATCATGACTATTGCACCTCCCTTGTCAGCAGGTTTAATGATGATTTCTTTGTTGGTTTTCAGAGACTGTATGGCCTTTCTCTCCTGGGCACTGATGTTGGAGGCTTGTCTCTTGTTGGTGGCTATGATGGTGGATTTTATCAAATGTCTGAATGAGTCTATATATTTATCCAAATGAGGGTTACGTCCAGGTGGAGGTGTCCAGTCTGACCTCTTCTTGATTGTTGGGATCCCTTTTCCTTCAGTCCGAGTGTTTTCTAAATCTTCTGTATCATTGAAGTATTCCCTCAGGCGCAGTCTCCTGAAAAAATGTTCCATATCACTGCAGAGTTCGGTTTTATCCAGGGCCTTAGTAGGACAAAATGAGAGTCCTCTAGAAAGCACGGCAAGCTCCACTTTGTTGGGTTTGTAATCTGAGAGATTGATGACACAGTTAGATGCTTTTGTGTCTGGAATGGAGTGGTTGTCAGAGTTGTCAGGTTTTGGTTTTGTTTTGTATCTGTTTGTATAGAGTCCGGAATGGAGGCGCAGTCTGTGTAGTTTCTTTTCCTTGTTTTGAATCAGAAAGGTCCGTAGTTTGTTATAGTATTGTTGTAATTTTTGCTCTGTGCTTTCTGTAAGTGTTTTCCTCAGAGTTTCAAATTGCCCTTGGACTTTACTCCTTATGCTGTAGCAGACATGCAAAAGATGGTTCCTAAGTCTCTCAGACGTCCTGTGACAAAGGTTTTGTGCATAATGGGTATTGTAGGTGTGAAGAATTGGGTTTGTAATCCAGAGTCCTTTGGGGATAAGATTCTCCTTTTTGCATTTAGATAAGAAAAAAATGTCGCTTAGTGCTGGAATGAACGTGTCACATGGATTCATGTCTGTGTACATCAATTAAGGAATCTGCTTCTCTGACCTGGGGGCATCAAAACACAATACCAGACCCCAATCAGAGGGCAATAAAACTCTCACTCCTTATCTATGAACTGTTCCAATATTTATGTTCATCCCTCTGCCATAATGACAGTTCTGCTTCACGTCACATGTCTTACCTATTGCATTATTCCTGTGTCCTCTTGTGTATAAATATGTGATTCTTCAGTTTTTGTTTTAGTCTTTGCCTGATGAAGAGACGTGAGTAGTCTCGAAAGCTTGCAATTTGTTACCATCTTTTCAGTTAGCCATTAAAAGGTATCAACCACTGAGGACTCTCAAGTCTAAATATTTTTCTATCTACTGGCTAACACGGTACGAAGATATACATCTTTTCTATATCAAAATGGAGGATACCAGAATGTACCGCATCTTTATGGAACTAAAACCACTTCTGAAGAAACGCGCACAAATGGACAGCGACATTTTTTTCTTATCTAAATGCAAAAAGGAGAATGGCAGAAAATACCCAAAAGTGACACTATTCTAAAAACTGCACCCCTCAAGGTACTCAAAATCACATTCAAGAAGTTTATTAACCCTTCAGGTGCTTCACAGGAGCTGAAGCAACATGCAAGGAAAAAAATTAACATTTTACTTTTTAGTCACAAAAATGATCTTTTACAAACAATTTTTTTATTTTAACAAGGGTAAAAGGAGAAAATGGACAGATAAAGTTGTGCAATTTCTCCTGAGTATGCCGATACCCCATATATGGGGGAAAACCACCGTCTGGGTGCACAGCAGGGCTCGGAAGGGAAGGAGCACTGTTTGACTTTTTCAAACAAAATTGGCTGGAATTGAGATTGGACGCCATGTCGCATTTGGAGAGCCCCTGATGTGCCTAAACAGTGGAAACCTCCCACAAGTGACACCATTTTGGAAACTAGACCGCTAAGGAACTTATCTAGATCTGTTTTGAGCACTTTGAACCCCAAAGTGTCTCACTAAAGTTTATAATCCCTGGGTGTGAAAAAAAATTCCACAACAATGATTTTTTTAGTCACCAATTTTTGATTTTTCCCAAGGAAATTGGACCCGAAAAGTTGTTGTCCAATTTGTCCTGGGTACGCAGATACCCCATATGTGGGGGGGAAAAGTGGGCACACAGCAGGGCTTGGAAAGCAAGTAATGACGTTTTGGAATGCAGACTTTGATGAGTATCATATTCAGTTTGCAGAGTCCCTGATGTGCCTAAACAGTGGAAGCCCCCCACAAGTGACCCCATTTTGGAAACCAGACCCCTAAGGAACTAATCTAGATTTGTGGTGAGCACTTTGAACCCTAAGTGCTTCACACAAGTTTATAATGCCCGGGCATGAAAATAAAAATTCCTAATTTTTTCCATAAAAATGATATTTAAGTCATTATTTTTTTATTTTCCCAAGGGTAACAGGAGAAATTGGACCATAAAAGTTTTTGTCCAATTTGTCCTGAGTACGCTGATACCCCATATGTTTTTTTGGGGGGAACCACAGTTTGGGCGCAAGGCAGAGCTCGGAAGGGAAGGAGCGCCATTTGACTTTTCAAACCAAAATTGGCTGGAATTGAGATTAAACGCCATGTCGCATTTGGATAGGACCTGATGTGCCTAAACAGTGGGAACCCACCACAAGTGACCCCATTTTAGAAACTAGACCCCTAAGGAACTTATCTAGATCTGTGGTGAGCACCTTGAACCCACAAATGCTTCATACAAGTTTATAACGTAGAGCCGTAAAATTAAAAAATCATATTTTTTCCACAAAAATGATCTTTTCACCCCAATTTTTATTTTCCCATGGGTAACAATACCTCAAAAGTTTTTGTGCAATTTGTCCTGAGTATGCTGATACCCAATATGTTGGGGTAAACCACTGTTTGGGTGCATGGCAGAGCTCGGAAGGGAAGGAGCGCAGTTTGACTTTTTCAACGCAGAATTGGCTGGACGCCATGTTGCATTTGGAGAGCACCTGATGTGCCTAAACAGTGGAAACCCCCAAGTGACACCATTTTGGAAACTAGACCACCTAAGGAACTTATCTAGATCTGTGATGAGCACCTTGAACCCAAAGTGCTTCACACAAGTTTCTAATGCCCGGGCATGAAAATAAAAAATCCTATTTTTTTCCCACAAAATTGATGTTTTAGTCACCAATTTTTTATTTTCCCAAGGGTAACAGGAGAAATTTGACCCCAAAAGTTGTTGTCCAATTTGTCCTGAGTACGCTGATACCCCATATGTGGGAGAAAAACTACTGTGTGGGCGCACGTTGGAGCTCGGAATAGAAGTAGTGACGTTTAGTAATGCAGACTTTGATGGAATGGTCTGCGGGTGTCATGTCGCATTTGGAAAGCCCCTGATGTGCCTAAACAGTGGAAACCCCGAAAGTAACCACATATTGGAAACTAGACTCACAAAAGAACATCTTGATGTGTGGTGAGCACTTTGGACCCCAAGTGCTTCACAGAAGTTTATAACGCCCAGGCGCGAAAATGAAAAAATCATATTTTTTCCACAAACATAATATTTTAGTCCCCAGTTTTTTATTCCCAAGGGTAACAGGAGAAAATGGACCCAAAAAGTTGTTTTTCAATTTGTCCTGAGTACGCTGATACCCTATATGTGGGCGAAAAACTACTGTATGGGCACACGTGGGGGCTCGGAAGGGAAGTAGTGACGTTTTGCATTGCAGACTTTGATGGAATAGTCTACGGGCGTCATGTCGCGTTTGGAGAGCCCCTGATGTGCCTAAACAGTGGAAACCCCCAAAATGATGGCATTTTGGAAACTAGACCCCCAAAGGAACTTATCTAGATGTGTAGTGAGAACTTTGAACCCCCAAGTGCTTCACAGAAGGTTGCAACGTTTAGCCATAAAAATAAAAATCATATTTTTTCCACAAAAATGATATTTTTGCCCCCAATTTATTATTTTCCCAAGGGTAACAGAAGTAATTGGACCCCAAGAGTTATTGTGCAATTTGTCCTGAGTACGCTGATACCCCACATGTGGGGGTAAACTACTATTTGGGCTCATGACAGAGCTCAGAAGGGAAGGAGCACCGTTTGACTTTTTCAACGCCGAACTGGCTGGAATTGCGATCAGACGTCATGTCACGTTTGGAGAGCCCCTGATGTGCCTAAACAGTGGAAACCCCCCACAAGTGACACCATTTTGGAAACTAGACCCCTAAGGAACTTATCTAGATCTGTTTCGAGCACTTTGAACCCCAAAGTGTTTCACTAAAGTTTATAATCCCTGGGTGTGAAAAAAAGTTCCAGAACAATGATTTTTTAGTCACCAATTTTTGATTTTTCCCAAGGAAATTGGACCCCAAAAGTTGTTGTCCAATTTGTCCTGAGTATGCAGATACCCCATATGTGGAGAGGAAAAAGTGGGCACACAGCAGGGCTTGGAAAGCAAGTAATGACGTTTTGGAATGCAGACTTTGATGAGTATCATATTCAGTTTGCAGAGTCCCTGATGTGCCTAAACAGTGGAAACCCCCCACAAGTGACCCCATTTTGGAAACCAGACCCCCTAAGGAACTAATCTAGATTTGTGGTGAGCACTTTGAACCCCCAAGTGCTTCACACAAGTTTATAATGCCCGGGAATGAAAATAAAAATTCTTAATTTTTTCCACAAAAATGATATTTAAGTCATTATTTTTTTATTTTCCCAAGGGTAACAGGAGAAATTGGACCATAAAGTCTTTGTCCAATTTGTCCTGAGTACGCTGATACCCCATATGTTTTTTGGGGGGGAACCACGGTTTGGGCGCAAGGCAGAGCTCGGAAGGGAAGGAGCGCCATTTGACTTTTCAAACCAAAATTGGCTGGAATCGAGATTAAACGCCATGTCGCATTTGGATGGCCCTGACGTGCCTAAACAGTAGGAACCCCCACAAGTGACCCCATTTTAGAAACTAGACCCCCTAAGGAACTTATCTAGATCTGTGGTGAGAAACTTGAATCCCCAAGTGCTTCATACAAGTTTATAACGTAGAGCCGTAAAATTAAAAAATCATATTTTTTCCACAGAAATGATCTTTTCACCCCAATTTTTATTTTCCCAATGGTAACAAGACCTCAAAAGTTATTGTGCAATTTGTCATGAATACGCTGATACCCAATATGTGGGGGTAAACCACTGTTTGGGTGCATGGCAGAGCTCGGAAGGGAAGGAGCGCCGTTTGACTTTTTCAACGCAGAATTGGCTGGATGCCATGTTGCATTTGGAGAGCACCTGATGTGCCTAAACAGTGGAAACCCCCAAGTGACACCATTTTGGAAACTAGACCACCTAAGGAACTTATCTAGATCTGTGGTGAGCACTTTAAACCCCCAAAGTGCTTCACACAAGTTTCTAATGCCCGGGCATGAAATAAAAAATCCTATTTTTTTCCCACAAAATTGATGTTTTAGTCACCAATTTTTTATTTTCCCAAGGGTAACAGGAGAAATTTGACCCCAAAAGTTGTTGTCCAATTTGTCCTGAGCATGCTGATACCCCATATGTGGGAGAAAACTACTGTGTGGGCGCACGTTGGAGCTCGGAATAGAAGTAGTGACGTTTAGTAATGCAGACTTTGATGGAATGGTCTGCGGGTGTCATGTCGCATTTGGAAAGCCCTGATGTGCCTAAACAGTGGAAACTGTTATGAATGTTTTGGAAATGAATTCTGAGCAGAAGCTCCCTCTGGTGGTTACAAACAGTACTGAACCATTCAATGAGGATTGGCAATCAGGAGTTACGGACTGGTCTGATATAAGGGAGGTTCCCTCCCATCATGGTTGCCGGTGATCAATTGTTATTGTCTCAACTGTGTTCCTGGTTCATTTGGAAGCTTGCTGAGTCTTGCCTCTTCTGCTTTCAGATAAGATATTTTCTGTTTTATTTTTGTGCTTACCATTTGCATATTTCTCTGCATTTCTGTGAGGTTAGCCAGGTTCCCCCTCGGGGGGCTTCGGCTCCTCTCAGTTCCGCTGGAGCCATTGTTATTTGTTCATTTGCCTTTTCCAGTTTTTTCAGTGGCTGCGGCTTAGTTTTGTTACACCAGAGAACTGATTTAGGTGGTAGAGGTCGTGTGATCTCAGGTGTTTTTGCAATCAGTAGCGTGGGCATTTTTTATGGTTTTTTTTGGATTGCAGTGAGTATCCTTTCTATCCTTTTCTGTCTAGGCAGATTGGGCCCCAGCGTTTGCTCATATTATTTTCTGTCTGTGTCTGTATTTCCTCTTGTCTAACCGCCATTACATGTTTGGGGGCTTCCTATGTTCTTTGGGGATCTGCTCCGGGGCAGATAGCTTTCCTCTTTCTATCTTTAGGTGTAGTTAATCTCTCAGGCTGTAACGAGGCGTCTAGGACCTACATAGGAACGCTACACAGCTGCCTTTAGTTGTGGTGGTTAGTCAGGGTACTGCAATCCAATAGATTCCAACTTCTCTGGTGTATTGCTGTTTTTGCCTGCTCTCCTCAGCTACCAAAACATAACAGGAAACCCCCACAAGTAACCACATTTTGGAAACTAGACTCACAAAGGAACATCTTGATGTGTGGTGGGCTCCAAACGCGACATGACGCCCGCAGACTATTCCATCAAAGTCTGCAATGCAAAACGTCACTACTGCCCTTCCGAGCCCCACGTGTGTCCATACAGTAGTTTTCTCCCACATATAGGGTATCAGCGTTCTCAGGACAAATTGAAAAACAACTTTTGGGGTCCATTTTCTCCTGTTACCCTTGGGAATAAAAAACTGGGGACTAAAAAATATTTTTTTCCACAAAAATGATATTTTTGCCCCCAATTTATTATTTTCCCAAGGGTAACAGAAGTAATTGGACCCCAAGAATTATTGCGCAATTTATCCTAAGTACGCTGATACCCCACATGTGGGGGTAAACTACTATTTGGGCTCATGGCAGAGCTCAGAAGGGAAGGAGCACCGTTTGATTTTTTCAACGCCGAACTGGCTGGAATTGCGATCAGACGTCATGTCACGTTTGGAGAGCCCCTGATGTGCCTAAACAGTGGAAACCCCCAATTCTAACTCCAACCCTAACCCCAACACACCCCTAACCCTAATCCCAACCCTAACCATAACCCTAACCACAAACCTAACCCTAACACACCCCTAACCCTAATCCCAACCCTAACCCTAATCCTAATTTTAGCCCCAACTCTAACCCTAACTTTAGCCCCAACCCTAACTCTAACCCTAATGGGAAAATGGAAATAAATAAATTTTTTTAATTTTAGTATTTTTCCCTAACTAAGGGGGTAATAAAGGGGGGTTTTATTTACTATTTATAGCGGGTTTTTATGTTTGGCAGTTGTCACATGCTAAAAGACGCTTTCTATTGCAAAATGGTTTTTGCATCACCACATTTTGAGAGCTATAATTTTTTCTTATTTTGGCCCACAGAGTCATGTGAGGTCTTATTTTTTGCAGGACGAGTTGACGTTTTTATTGGTACCATTTTCAGGAACATGACATTTTTTGATCGCTTTTTATTACAATTTTTGGGAGGCAGAATGAACAAAAACCAGAAATTCATGAATTTCTTTTGGGGAGGGCGTTTATACCGTTCCGCGTGTGGTAAAATTGATAAAGCAGTTTTATTCTTCGGGTTAGTATGATTACAGTGATACCTCATTTATATCTTTTTTATGCTTTGGCTCTTTTATACAATAAAAACAATTATATATAAAAAATAATTATTTTTGCATCGCTTTATTCTGCGAGTTATAACTTTTTTATTTTTTCGCTGATGATGCTGTATGGCAGCTCGTTTTTTGCAGGACAAGATGACGTTTTCAGCTGTACCATGTTTATTTATATCCGCCTTTTTAATCGCATGTTATTCCACTTTTTATTCGGCAGTATGATGATAAATTATTTTTTTTTCTTGTTTTTTTTTAAGGGGTTCACTAAAGAGTTTAACTAGTGCGACAGTTTTATAGGGTGGGTCGTTATGGACATGGCGATACTAAATATGTGTACTTTTATTGTTTTTTTTTAATTTACATGAAGAAATGATTTTATTGGGGAATATTTTTTTTCTTTATTTAGAAATTTTTTTTTACACGTTATTTTTATTTTTTTCACTTTTTTACTTTGTCCCAGGGTGGGACATCACTGCTTTGTGTCTGATCGCAGATCTGACACTGTGTACAGCACTGTGTCAGATTGGCGATCTGATGGGCAGTGCAGGAGGCTTTCTCGGCACCTGCTCTCAGCAGACACTGAGGAAGCCGTCTCCCTGCAGGATCCAGAAGGACCCCGCGGCCGTCTTGGATCCGGAGTCCTGCAGGGAGTAGGCCCTCGGAACAGCGTGATCACATCGCGCTGCTCTGAGGGTCTCAGGGAATCACTCAAGGAGCCCCCTCCCTGCGCGATGCTTCCTTATACCTGCTCAGTGGCTCCACGCCCTATCACTATGGACGCTTTGGATCCACTGCTTGGACCCTCACTAGTCTCACATTCTCTTTGTCCTATCCAAGGACACCTTTAAGGTGGAAAGCCACTCACCTCCTTCTAGCTGTGGATCAGTTTTTGGCAGCACTGCACACTCCTTGTTCTCCAACTTTTCACTGACTTTATTCAGGAAGTAATCTGCTTTCCCTGCCACTATCCCTCCCACTGTGGGCTATTCCCAAATATTAATCACAAATAAAGATAGGATATGGCGCTGTGAGGAGGCGGGCAAATAAAAGCTGCAAGACAAGGGCGGCACCACAATACCGTCAAAAGTGTATACAATTAAATAAAATAAAAGATGTTTGCGCTAATAAATGCTCATATATGCCCTATAAAATGTAAATGAAGGAGTAGACAGAATAAAATGTAATGTATCCGAAATGATACTAAGAATTAAATTACCTAGAGTCCGAAGTGAGAGTCTTGAATTCCTTCCAGAGATAGAGATACTGCCACTACTATCTCTGGAAGGAATTCAGCTTATTATCGTCTTTGTATTCAAGACTCTCACTTCGGACTCTAGGTAATTTAATTCTTAGTATCATCTCGGATACACTACATTTTATTCTGTCTACTCCTTCAATTACATTTTATAGGGCATATACTGTATGAGCATTTATTAGCGCAAACATCTTTTATTTTATTTTATTCCCAAATATTAACTATATCATAACTCTCTCTCTGTCTCTGTCAGCTACCCATGGCTGGGCAGACAAAAGCTTCATACTAACAAAGTTAAACATCTCTATACACTAAACCTACACTTATAATGCTTACCCTATACTAACACATCCTGTACTGTACATTGCTTACATTACTTAAGCAAACTACACTTCACATTACACAATATGTACACAAGATGGAGGACATTATTCAGATTACACATCACATCTTAAACAGCACTGATGTCATCAAGGAGGAGGAGGGCAATATATTCATCTCCTTACACTTACATGCCCTGATAAATTTAAAAAAGACACACAGAAGTCTGAATCTATAAGAAATGAAAATGTAGCAAATCTTCCAGCGCTTGTCATTTTACAGAGGTATTTAATGCTTCACTAATGGTTAACATCAACATTACAAATGTAAGATTAAAGCAAAACGTTACAAGATTTTTTTTTATTTAATTATATCTTACCAGGCATACATCAAAATTATAGTGCACTTCCTCATTTGCGGTGTTCTGACCAAATCCATGCATGCAGGATTTGTGACGTTCTCATCAGAAACTGTTATCTAAAGGGAAATGTAAAATAATGGCATGCATGTTACGACAACTCATAAATGCTAAATGCTGAAAAATATTGTAAACTTAGTAGTACATAAACAATTTGTGCCAGCAGTAAATAGACAGCAAAATGCAGATGGTCTGATTGATGTAAAATGTATTAAAATGGAAATGGTGCATATGGTGCATCAGATTACTGATATACAGAGAAGTGCATATGTATGCATATAGTGTCTATTCATATTAGCTTTTGTATTATTATAAATGCATAGGCGGACTGGCCTGGTTGAATGGTGACAACTGTCAACAGACCTTACCCAGAAAGACTTTATTTTGGGAGAGGCAGTTATCAAGGATTAGGAATATTCAAGAAAACCATTCACAATTGATGACATAATTATATTTCAACTATTGTTGAAACCGCATACCTACTTCTTCACCCCTTCCATACCTGTTATATATATTGTAAGGCAACGACTTTCACGTCCGTGTATTAATGGCGCAATGATCCAAGAAAGTTCAGCTTAAATGTCTTTATTTGACAACTTACAAAATACAGCTGTGGCTGAGATTACAATGGTCTCCCGCAGGTTCAATATGTTTCTATGCACATCTTGGGGAACGCATAACGACCCTCATATATGATTACCCTCACTGCCTCACATAACCCCTTCTGTTCAAACTTGGAGGTTGAACACCTGTTACCATACAGGGTGCCTGTGACAAGGCATCCACATTTTCTTGTGATTTCCCAGATTTTCCACTGAGAAACTAAAGTTTTGTAACGAAAAAACATCTGTTGACCCAGGCATTCCTCTCCTTGGCATTTCACATCCAGACCAGAGGTGAATGGTCAGTTACCAAACAGAACTGTCACCAGAATAAGTAATAGCGTAGGAACCCCAAGGTCCACTTAATGACCAAGCACTCCTTTACTACGCTATAATTTTTATGTCCCATGAACGTTTTTTTTTACGCAAGTATGTGACTGTATGTTCTTCTCCGTGCTCCTCCAGAGAGAGAACCACTCTTAAGCCTACTTCAGAGGCAATTGTTTGAACAATAAAACTGTTCCTAAAGTTGGTGCTAATGAAGACCGGCTGTAATCACAACGTCAGCTTTATGGACAGGAATGCTTCCTCCTTCTGAACGTTCCACAGAACCATGACTGATTTTCTTCCATTTAAGAGGTTGGTCAAAGGTGCCGATCTCCCGGCAAAATTAGGTATAAATCATTGGTAATACCCAATGATGCAGAGGAATGCTCTTACCTGTTTGGTAGTGAGAGGATGGGACCAGTTTTGAATGGCCTCTATTTTGTTTGTTTTTTTATAGTCCCACGACCAATTATGTAGCTCAAGTAACAGGTTTCTTTTGAGATCTATTGCACATTTTTTGGGTTTGCCATCAAGCACGTGGCTCTGAGCGAATCCACTACTGCTGGCACCTGGGACAAATGGGTATGCCAGTCAGTACTATAGATGATACCATCCAAGTACGCCGATGCATACTTCTACTGGGGTTATAAAACATTGTCCATCAGACTCTAAAATGTGGCTGGGGCCTCATATAACCCAAAAGGCAAGACAACATAATGATAGAGACTCTCCGATGTGGTGTAATGAAGGCGGTATTTTCTTTCGCCAACTCTGTCAGATGCACCTGCCAGTAACCTTTGGTCAGCTCAAGCGATGTGAGGCACTGGGTCTGCCCCATTCAATCAGTTCAACTACCTGACATTGCATAAAGGTCAAATTTTGACATTTCATTCAATTTCCGGAAATTGTTACTTAATCATAACGATCAGTCCGGCTTTGAAATCAGTACAATGGGAATAGCCCACTCATTTTTCGACTCCTCAGTCACTCCTAGGTGAAGCATTTATTTTACCTCAGCCACGATGGCTTGCCTCTGGTCTTACGGCACACTTTACAGTTTTATTCGTACCCTTACCTGAGGCTCACTGACAATGTCATGGTGGAGCAAAGATGTACAGCAGGGCAGTTCTGAAAATATTTCCAGATTCTGCAGCATTAATTTCAGAGCCTCCTGTTGCTGCTGTTTAGAGAGAGCATCGCTTATTTTTAACAAAAACTTGATTCCAGCTCACCCAGTTGCTCCATGCTCATCCACCTGGGGCTCAGACACCGGCCTCACCCTGGCTTCTCATCAAGGACAATAGAAAAAATTGGAGTCCGGCTCAACAGTGTTAAGGGCCTGCAGAACGCACCTAATAGATGTAAAGGGAAGGTGCGTTCGCAGCCCGGGGTCCACCGTGCAGGCAGAGCCCGCTGCTAGTAAAATGGTGCTAATAGGCGAAATGAGCGAACTCTGTTATCCCGCAGAGTCGCAGATATGAACGCCGTAGCACTACATGGCGACAGGGGCGAGCCCCACTATTTCACAGAGTCGCATATACGAACACCGTAGCACTATATGGCGATATAAGCGAACTCTGTTATTCCACAGAGCCCTAAACTAAAATGCTGTGGCGCTATATGGCAATATAAGCGGACTCTGTTACTTCACAGAGCCGCTGTAATAGCGTCTGTGTCCTGTTAGCCTCACAGGAGACACAGATGACTGCTAAGCAGATTGCAGTCTGTGGTCATGCAATCAGAACACAAGCAACATCTCCTCACCGGAGTAGCCGGTATTCTAGTGGCGTCTTTCAGCCGAGCCCTGAACACGTCCATACAATCTCCTCACCGGAGGTGCCGGTATTCTAGTGGCGTTTTTCAGCCGAGACTTAACCACATACATACATGACCACACTGGTGCAAAACACGTAACAAGTTTGATATTAGCGCACGGCCGTGCAGTCATGCAAGCTTTTTATAGCAGCAACAACTTCAGGACCTTCCTGGAGGACCAATGGGAGTCGCTGCAGTGCCAGAGCATGTGACCCCTGATCTCCAATGGGAGATCTGTTAGAACCCTCTTGTTAGGTTTTGTTTCAGTTTGCTGGTCACATGACCTTTTTTCCCTATTTAGTCTGGCTCCGCCCTTCTGGCTTTGCTGGACTTCATTGTATTATCTACTCTTAAGCTAGCCGGGTGCTTAGGTGCCTTACTCTAAGTAATTTGTTTTCTGTTTAATTTTCCCTGCTACAATTTCTGTTAGGAGGTGTCCACCTTTTCTCCCAGTTCCTAGATCTTGTAGGGATTCCTCCCTCGCAACTATAGGGAAAATTATATAGTAGCTGAGGACTTTAGCGGGTCTGATCGCAGGATCAGGTTCCCCGTTACATCGTAGGGATCCAGCTTAGTTCTATTGTAGGGACAGAATTCCCATCTTTCCTTAGTGCTTGTAGCAGATCATAACAAGATCTTACCCTGAGCATGCTCAGAAGGAAACACACAGGACTTAGCCCCAAATAAATCTGCTCATAACAGTAAGTCCAGCCCAAAAAAAAAAAAAAAAAAATCTCTAAGGAAAGATTTTCTGTTTCCATCATGGTGTCGGTTCAGGATTTGGCTCAACGCCTGCAGGGACTTTCTCTGGAGGTGGCTGAGATCCAGCAATACGTGAGTAGTTGTTCTGGAGCACATTTCGTGGAGCCAAAGGTACGTTTGCCTGATTTATTTTTTGGTGAACAACAAGATTTTTTTTCTTTTAAAAATGCTTGCTTGTTGTATTTCCGTTTGAGACCCAGATCCTCTGGTGATGAATCACAGCACATAGGGTTTATAATGTCACTTTTGCGCAAAGAACCTCAGGACTGGGCCTTTTCTCTGCAGCCTAGTGATCCATGCTTTAGATCAGTGGATAGTTTTTTTTCTGCTTTGGGGTTATTGTATGACGATCCTGATCGTGTTTCATCAGCTGAGACAGAATTGAGACGTTTGAGACAGGGATCAGGTAATGTGGAAAAATACTGTACTCACTTCCGAAGGTGGTCCACTCAGGTGGGGTGGAACAATTCAGCTTTGAAAAGTTTATTTCTTGCAGGGTTAAGTGAAAGGGTTAAAGATTTGCTGATTGCTTATCCTATACCTGGTAACTTGCAAGAGGCTATGCAATTAGCCATACGGGTGGATAGGAGACTGCGTGCAAGGGTTAATGAGAGTAAATATGCCTTGTCAGCTCCAAGTCTGGAGAGGGACTGTACTGACATTGAAGAGCCGATGGAAATTGGAGCAATGGCACCTCACTCTCGGGAAAAAGACCGCAGATTTGCTGAAGGTTTGTGTTTCTATTGTGGTAAATCTGACCATTTCATTAAGAACTGGAGTTTCGGGTATTTGTGGATTGTGGTTCAACTCTCAATGTGATTGATGGGAGATTTTTGGAAAAACTAAAATTAAAACCCAAACTTCTGTCTTCCCCTATTAATGTGGTTTCGGTGGATGGTTCTCCCTTGAAAAATGTTACTCACCATATCTGTGAATTTCCTCTTACTATTAATGGTGTTCATCAAGAGAATTTGGATTTGGCAGTTTTGAATAATTTGCCCTCACCGGTGATATTGGGGTTACCCTGGTTAAAATTGCACAATCCGGTACTGGATTGGTCTACCAATGAAATTAAGTCCTGAAGTCCTAATTGTTATGACAAGTGTTGTAACGGGCGTATTGCTGCTGTAGTTAAGGGGGAGTTACCTGTACCTATTCAGGATTTTTGGAAAGTTTTTTCTGATAAGGAATCGCAGGTATTGCCTCCTCAGAGAGAATATGATTGTGCAATTGAATTTGTCCCTGGAGCAACTCTTCCTAAAAGTCGTTTATTTAATTTGACTATTCCTGAGAGAAAGGCTTTGGAGGAATACATAAAGACAAGCTTGGCCGCCGGTCACATTAGGCCTTCCAAATCTCCTGTGGCGGTTGGATTTTCTTTTGTTAAAAAAAAGGACGGCGGTTTACGGCCTTGTCTAGACTTTCGTGAGATTAATAAGATTACTGTACGCAATCCTTACCCACTGCCATTGATTCCTGATTTGTTTAATCAGTTAGTGGGGGCCAAGTGGTTCTCGAAAATTGATCTTCGAGGGGCATACAATTTGTTGCGCATGAAGGAGGGGGATGAATGGAAGACTGCGTTTAACACTCCACTGGGTCATTTTGAGAATCTGGTCATGCCTTTTGGGCTTTCCAGTGCTCCGGCATTTTTTCAGAATCTTATTAATGACATCTTTAGACCTTTGATCGGCAGAAGTGTGGTTGTGTATTTGGATGACATTTTGATTTATTCACCGGATTTGGAGTCTCATTGGAGGAGTGTGCGTGAAGTATTACAGTTACTGAGTGATAATTCACTTTTTGCCAAACTAGAAAAATATGAGTTCGCTGTACAGAGACTTAGTTTTTTGGGCTACATTGTCTCCAGTGAAGGTTTTGAGATTGACCCGGTGAAAGTGCAAGCTGTGCAGGATTGGCCTAGACCTATTGGTGTGAAATCAATACAGAGGTTTTTGGGGTTTGCCAATTATTATAGAAAATTCATTAAAAATTTTTCTGTGATTGCCAAACCTCTGACCGATCTCACCAGGAAAGGTGCTGATGCGGTTCAGTGGACTACTGAGGCCATTGAGGCTTTTGTGTTGCTAAAAGAGAGGTTCAGCTCTGCTCCCATCCTTACGCAGCCTGATGTGACTAAACCATTTTTGGTTGAGGTTGATGCTTCTTCTGTGGGGGTCGGCGCGGTGTTGTCTCAGGAAAATACGGATGGAGTACATCCCTGTGCTTTTTTTTCAAAGAAATTTTCTGAGTCTGAACTACATTATGATATCGGTAATTGGGAATTGTTGGCAATTAAACTCGCATTTGAACACTGGCGTCATTTTTTGGAGGGAGCGGAATTTCCCGTTCAAGTCTTCACCGATCATAAAAATCTGGTCTACTTTGATGCTGCCAAATGCTTGAATGCCCGTCAGGCTAGGTGGGCACTGTTTTTCTCGCGGTTTAATTTTACCGTTACTTACATCCCAGGTACTAAAAATGTTAAAGCTGATCTTTGTCTCGCAGCTTTTCTCCTATGGTGGGTACTGAGGAGGAGGAAAACATTTTGCAAGAGGGGGTTGTTATTGCTGTTTTGGACTCTGTGTTGGAAGATGAGATTCTTAAAGCACAGGAGAATGCCCCATCTAACATGCCGCATGGGAGGTTGTTTGTGCCTGGTACCCTGAGGAGAGATTTGTTTGTTGAGTGTCATGACTCTCGGTTGGCAGGTCATTCTGGAATCTCTGAGACCAAGAGACTTGTGGGTTGCAGCTTTTGGTGGCCTGTATGGCAGAAGGAAGTCATTAAGTGGGTGCGTCAATGCACTGTGTGTGCTAGATCTAAGTCTTCACATACTCCTGCTGCGGGGTTGCTTTGCCCTCTGGAGGTCGCTAGTGCACCTTGGACACATTTGGCTATGGACTTTATTACTGACCTTCCCCCTCTGAGGGTTTCACTGTCATCTGGGTGGTCGTGGACTGTTTTAGCAAGATGTGTCACTTGGTTCCTTTCATCAAACTGCCCTGCGCTAAGACTCTCGCTAAGGCCTTTGTCAAGGAAATTGTCAGACTACATGGCGTTCCTACTGACATTGTTTCTGATAGGGGACCTCAGTTTGTGGCTCGTTTTTGGCGCGCCTTTTGTGACAGGTTGGGAGTTCATTTGTCGTTTTCATCCGGATATCATCCTGAGTCTAATGGCCAGACAGAAAGGAAAAACCAGGATGTTGAGCAGTTCTTGCGTTGTTTTGTGACTGATAATCAAGAGGGGTGGTCTGAGTTTCTGCCACTTGCTGAGTTTGCTCTTAACAACCATACATCCGCTTCTGCTGGTTGTTCGCCTTTTTTTTGTTGTACTGGGAGACATCCGTCGTTTGGGTCATTTTCCAAGTTGGGATCGGCTGTACCTGAAGAGGAGAATTTTTCTGGTGATTTGGAGAGAGTTTGGACTGATGTGCGTGGTAATCTTCAGGAGGCTAACAAAAGATCCAAAGTGTATTTTGATAGAAAACGACAAGAGGTTTTGTTTGCTATTGGTGACATGGTTTGGTTGTCCTCTAAGAATCTGTGCTTGAGGATTCCGTCTAAGAAATTGGGTCCCAAGTTTGTAGGGCCCTTTAAGGTGCTTCAGGTTATTAACCAATCTGCTGTTAAGTTGGAGCTTCCTACCACCTGGAAGATTAATCCGGTGTTTCATGTTTCTCTCTTGAAAAAAGCTGAGACTTCTCGGCCACTGTTCCCCTGGTGGTGGAGGACGGGCAATATGAGATTTCCCGCATCCTAAATTCTAGACCGTATAGAGGGAGTTTGCAGTACCTCGTCGCTTGGAAGGATTATGGACCCAAGGATAACTCATGGGTGAGGGCGGATGATGTTTCTGCGTCTAGACTTGTCAGAGCGTTTCACAAGAGGTTTCCGGATAAGCCTAAGTCCTAGGGGATCCGGAGGATCCTCTTAGAAGGGAGGGTACTGTTAGAACCCTCTTGTTAGGTTTTGTTTCAGTTTGCTGGTCACATGACCTTTTTTCCCTATTTAGTCTGGCTCCGCCCTTCTGGCTTTGCTGGACTTCATTGTATTATCTACTCTTAAGCTAGCCGGGTGCTTAGGTGCCTTACTCAGTCAGTTTTGCTTGATCTTAGGATCTCTAAGTAATTTGTTTTCTGTTTAATTTTCCCTGCTACAATTTCTGTTAGGAGGTGTCCACCTTTTCTCCCAGTTCCTTGATCTTGTAGGGATTCCTCCCTCGCAACTATAGGTCTTCGTTCAGACTAGCTGAGGACTTTAGCGGGTCTGAAAGCAGGATCAGGTTCCCCGTTACATCGTAGGGATCCAGCTTAGTTCTATTGTAGGGACAGAATTCCCATCTTTCCTTAGTGCTTGTAGCAGATCATAACAAGATCTTACCCTGAGCATGCTCAGAAGGAAACACACAGGACTTAGCCCCAAATAAATCTGCTCGCCGCTGTCCTGCACTGGTTATAATAGCAGGACATGGAGAGGCAGTAGTCATCCTCTGCACAGTATTAGACTGGGCGAGACGCTGGGACTAACGTCTCTGCTGAGCAGGCTCCACTGCGGCCGGAGATGGATGGGGGACCGCAGCGGGACTGGCTCGAGATTCCCCTTGTGCAGCAGTGGGAACTCGATCCTAACAAACAGGACTGGATTTTTCTTTTCTTTTTCTTTTTCAAAAGTGCGTACAAAAGAAAATTTTAATGGTTGACATGACCCAGTCGACGCGTTTCGACTGCACTAATCAGTCTTACTCACATTATCGCTTATTTTTACCTCATTCTGGGCCTCCTCCCAGACCAGTGTCAGAGGTTCCACAGTCGATACGACCGCAGTCACGTTTGTAACCATACATTTCTGATCTTTCCACATCTTTAACAGGTTTACATGATATAGTTGTTCAGGTTTCCTTTTCCTTTATATGTCCATTGCCATTTGGCCATGAACTTCCTTTCTTCAGAGGGTACCAAAACTTAAATATTTGAGAGTTTTGTTAAATCTTTCCACTAGACCAATCTGTCTGTGGGTGGTACACCAACTTTCACAACTGTTTTATCTGAAGCAGTTTACCCAATTTCTTTGTCACCATGGATATAAAAGGAGTCACCTGATCCATAAGAATCTCCTTAGGTAGTCCAAGGTGACAGAACATGGCTAAATTTATTGCTCTAGAGCTGTTTGCTGACTTGTGACAAAGCGGAATTGCCTTCGGGCAACAAGTAGCATAGGTTACTACCACTAATATATGATGGTGGCCACAGGCTGACTTTACTGTGGGACCAATGGACTACAGAAACTTGTGGTGGCTGTGGTCAGCTGACACTCTGGACAAGACCCGCAAGACCTCTGAACCTCGGCATAAATCCCAGGCCAAAATAACCGTTGCAGAATACGCTCTTGCATCTTTTTAACCCCTAGGTGACCACGCACCATGTGTCTGTGAGCCATCTCAAGCACCACCCGGTGGTATGATTGGTGCATTGGCACCACCTGCAAGTGATAGCGGCAGCACCACCTGTCCACGAGCGCAGTTTAGTAGAAACTGGTCTCCTGCCACCCTCGTTCCGGAGAACCCCCTCATTGCGGGCTCGGTTCTAACTGACCCCAGAAGAGGGTTGTGTTCCTTTTCCAGGCTCTTGGGCTTGAAGAAGTTGGCGTGGTACCTGCAGTGGGGTAGAGGCCTTTTCCAAGTCCTGGGTGGCCATATAACACTGAATCAGGCACACCACCTGATCTAGGCTGGCCGGGTTGCTTTGTCCAATCCAACACTGTATGGCTGTCGGCAGAGTTCGTACCAACCAGTTGACTACTACCCTCTATCATCTGGGTTGGGCTCAAGGTCTCAGGCTAGAGCCATTTTTTTCACTAAATCCAACAAATCATATGCCTGAGACCTAAAGGGTCGGGTCTACATAATGGTAAACTGGAATACTCTCTGTATCCATACAAAACTATTAACCCCCATCTGGATAAAGATCTCGCCTTTGAGTTTCCCATAGTCCTGGGCATCCTCTTGGGTTGGGTCAAAATAGGCCTTCTGAGTGTCTCCCATTAAGAACGGGGTCACCACTTCAGCCCACTATGAGATTGGCAAACTCTCCTGCTCCGCTTCCAGGTCGTCCATCAGACTCCTCTTCCTCAGCTCCGGCCTTGTCATGGGCCTTGGGATGGACTGGGTTGGTGTTGGAGGTGTCTCTCACAGGGCCACAATCTATTGTAAAATCAGGCTGTGAGTCTGCTGCTGCTGTTGTTGCTGCTGCACATTGGTGAGGACCAACTGCTTCAGTAGTTCCTCCATCTTGTTTGCGGGCCTGATATGTAATATTGCAGGCTTAATCACAGACATGCAGCTTTCTTTGGGGTATGCCTTAGTTCACACTGCCACATTCTCCACCATATGTTAGGCAGCAATTTTCATATCCGTGCAGTAATGAGGCAGTGACCCAAAAAATTCAACTTAAATGTCTTTATTTGCCAACTTCCAAAACAAATCCAAACTTTATCATCTGGTTCACAGCCGGAATGTCCATATCAGTCCATTGCCATTTTTGACTGCACCACAATATAACTCACGGATTCGGTAATGGCTTTGTTCTGGTTTCTGACACTCGTCTGTGTTCAATTTCAGACATGCATACACAAAGCCTCCTGCTCTGCTGCTTGCAAATTAACACTAACACACCAATCTTTACCTAAAAGTTTAAATAGAAATCGTGGCCATAGACCACTTCCAAGACCTGTACTGGAGGGAGAGATCCGTCCCACTACCTTCCTACAGATTTCTACAAAAATAAAAGCCCATATCAGGTTTTCCTAAATCTAACTTGGTCAAATTGCTTGACCAAACCACACTCACTTTAAATTTGTGTTGTAACCAAATTAATTAATATCTCACTAAACACAAGATCAATTTCCAAAATGTTGAAAACACTAAGTTTCATAGAAGTAAGGTTCAAATTATAACTTTTATTACAAAGGCTTACGTTTTACTCAAATTAGTTGATGCAAATGCAAAAATTAATACACTCCACATTAACAAAAGACTACATCTAGTATTTTACTTATACCAAAACCATGGGTGACATAGATAAACATGGTTCAAAGATCAGGAACAGGCAACTCCCTACATATTCAATTACCACAAAATGTCAGAGCATCTAGCCCAAAAATTTTTTTAGTCAAAAGTTATGAATATAAAAATATTTTTTATTGAAACACATCTAATAAAACATAACGACAATGAGTATACACAGATGAAAATACTGATAGAAGAGCAAAAATGAGCCTGGTACACATTGGGTTGCACACTAGACTGGATAACAAGTACCACACAAAATTGTAATAAACACTAATTAAACATATGTGCACTGATACAAAAGTGGGAGCCGCATCTCAGCAGGAGAATGCCACAAGTTGGCATATGCACATGTATAGTATGTCTCCATGCATTATATGGTATATACCAGCCTCAAAATATAATCATGAGATGCAGACCCACATTGCACAGCCCACATAAGGAATTTATCATACTATATGGCAGGAAAAGTTCAGCATGTATCCCAATTTGTATCACTTATAATGCGCCATATATAATATCCAATAAAGTGCATAAGTGCTTACCCATATATGGACAATGTGGAACCAGGAACGTGCCCCGATGCACGTTTCGCTATATCTAGCTTCCTCGGGGGGCAGTATGGGTAATGGTGTTGGGCATGTATATATATTAGGCCGTCCAGGTGAAGGGGGTTACCCATCCTAAACGAGCGCATGTGAGTGCCGTCACAGAAGCGATCACCGCACCACTTCTGGCTCTCCGATGGCGGCGTGGGTCAAGGAAAAAACTTCCTGTGACGTCTAGACCCCGTCGCCATCTTGGAGGAGGCCTTCAGTGGGGCGGATCGCCGCTGTCGCCCGCGCATGCGCATCACAATGGGAGCCATCTTAGTTAATGGCAGTCGTAAGGGAAACAAGGTTAGTCTCACCTTAGGGAGATATAAAGTTGGAAATATGAAAAACCGGGGGAGATGAACTAGTTCACATTATGACTCAAAAAATAAATAAAGAAAAGAGAAACAAAAAGTGATAACTATAAATCAAAAGATAAAAACAAAAAATATATATATTTATCCCCCCAACTAAAAAAATTTTTGGCTAGATGCTCTGACATTTTGTGGTAATTGTACATCTAGTATTTTGTATGACCTCTGTGATTTTCAAGGAGATCACCAAGTCTTCCAAGTCTTGTATGCATGGATTGAACTAGTTTGTGACATATTGCAATTTCTATTTCCATTCTTCAAAAACGACCTCTTAGAGCCAGGATCCTGGATGGAGAGTGATGCTCAACTTGTCTCTTCAGAATTCCCCATAGGTGTTCGATTGGGGTCAGATTAGGAGACATCCTTGGCCACTGAATAACTTTCACCCTGTTCTTCTTAAGAAATGCAACAGTGACCTTAGATTTGTGTTTTAGATCATTGTCACATTGGAAAGTGCACATCTACCAAGGACACAAAGGGATGGAATTCTTCTCATTCAATATTGAGCAATACATCTGTGAATTTATGGTATCATCAATGAAATGTAGCTACCTGACACCAGCAGCATTCATGCAGTCCCACATAAGGACACTTCCACTATCATGCTTCAATGTAAGCACCATGCATTTTTCTTTGGGCTCCTCACCTTTGTGATGGCAAACAGTTTTGGAGCCATCAGTTCCAAAAACATTTATTTGGATCTCATCACACAGAGTATAGAGTCCCAATAGTCTTCATATTTTTCAGCATGGGCCCTGGCAAATTGTAGTTTTTTTGTGCATGGGCTGTAGAAGAGGCTTCCTTCACGGACAACTCCCATGCATGCCATTCTTCTGCAGTGTACGCCATATTTTGTCATTTTGTACTATGATATTATGTAGAAAATGTTGATTCTGAAAGGAAACTTAAGGTTTTCTGAAAAATACAGTATGTTGGGGCATACTCATTTATCCTGAGCACTATATATACAAACATATATATAAGGTATATTTATATATATTTTCTTATTTATAGCTCTTATGAAAGGCTAACCACAAACTGTTTTTTTAACCATCACCATACCCCGAAATTCACAACATAACTGAGGAGTGCGAAATAGTATATCTATTAGATCCAGCTAAAGCCTAATTGGGTGTTAGAATGACAAGCAATGATAACTAATATATTGGAATTGCAGTGTATTATGCAAGTGATCATGTAGGTTCTAGTACTCTAGCAGGACTAAGAAAAAGAAAAACAAAATTCACCCACTGTCCATGTAATGGAGCTGCATCTGCTAATAAAATATATTAGGTATTAAATGAAAGAGGTTAATAAAAGAAATTCAGATAAAATAAGTCCAGTCCAAGTATCTAGTACTAAAACTATAATTGTTAGTATCTTGTGGGCCCAGCCTATCAAGAACAGAATGTCTCAATCCTAATGTGTAGTAATAAGATATTAAAAATGTACATTTCTGTTGTCGGATGAGTGTAAACCAAAATGACATAATGCAAACAAGATGAGTTGTTGGAAATAATCCACAAGATGATTTAGTTGGAAATAGAGGCGGAAACACAAACCATGAATAACTCAAAGTGGATGCAGACTATTTCCAACCAATCTTGCCTACACGACGTCCTGTGGATTAACAACCATCTAATATATGCTTACCTTGTAATGTCTTCACATCCTGTTCCGTCCAGGTGTGTCCAGATCCCAGAATTCCAAGCGACGGAAGTTCGCCGACCGCCATATTGGGACACCCAAGTGATGGGTGTCTCAATATGGAAACTGCTGGTGGTACCAGCGTCTTGTGCGGTACCACCAGCGGAACACCATCGCACCCACACACACACACACACACACTGTATACGCCGTACGCACTACACACACACACACAAACACACACTGTATATGCCGTACGCACCACACACACACACACTGTATACGCTGTACGCACCACACACACACTGTATACGCTGTACGCACCACACACACACACAAATACACTGTATACGCCATACACACCACAAACACACACTGTATATGCTGTACGCACCACACACACACACACACACACTGTATACGCTGTACGTACGACACACACACGAATCACACACACTGTATATGCCGTACGCACTACACACACACAAACACACACTGTATATGCCGTACGCACCACACACACATACAAACACACTGTATATGCCGTATGCGCCACACACACACACTGTATACGTTGTACGCACCACACACACACAAACACACTGTATATGCCGTACGCACCACAAACACACACTGTATACACTGTACGCATCACACACACACACTGTATATGCCGTACACACCACACACACACACACTGTATACGCTGTACACACCACACACACACACTGTATACGCCGTACGTACGACACACACACACTGTATACACCGTAAGAATCACACATACACTGTATATGCCGTACGCACTACACACACACACTCTGTATATGCCGCATGCACCACACACACACACACTGTATATGCCGTACGCAGCCTCTTGTGCGGCACCACCAGAGGAACACCAGATATGGTATATATAAATATAAAGCACCTTTGTCATAATTTTTCCATGTTAATAAAATGTTACCTTTACCTACTTTGCTTTCATTTTAACAAAGGGGGAGGGGGTGAGTGCACATAGGAAAGAGGACACAAAGGGGGAGACAGTTCAAGCGAGAGAACATATGAGGGAAGAAGACAGCACAGGAAGAGGAGAGAGAGAGCACACCAGGGGGAGAGCACATGGGATACACAGGTCAAAGAAGAGATCACATGAGAGGAGAAGACAGCAGATGGGGGAGAGAGAAAGCGCACAGGGGTGAGAGAGACAGAGCACAGGGGGAGACAGCTCAAAAGGGACAGCACATGAGGGGATAACACAGCACAGGAAGGAGAGAGACAGCAGACAAGGGGGATAGCACATGGGGTAGACAGGTCAAAGAAGAGAGCACAGACGGGAAAAGTCAGCACATGGTTAATGAGACAGTGGATAGGTGGGTGAATACATGGGGGGAGAGATTCTCAATGCTGCAACGCCTGCCCCAATCGTGACATTACCGTCCTCCCGATGCGATAGCATCGGGCCTCCATCATAAGCACCTACAGCTGCAATATTCACCATATGTATCCAGGGTGAAATCACAAACCGTGAGGAACCCAAAGTGGATGAAGATTATTTCCAACCAAATCGTCTTGACCAAATTTGGATTTAGAATAGTCTAATAACAGGAACGGACATTTTTAACATCTTATTGCCACACATTAGGACATTAGTTTTTTCAACTGCAATGGCCCCATAAGATACTAAGAATTCTATTTTTAGTACAATATAATTGACTGGACTCTTTATCTGAATTTTTTAATTCATTTCTTTAATTTACTATCTAATATATTTTATTAGCAGACACAGCCACATTTAATATCTAGATTTCATAATAAAATTGCTTCAATTTTAACACTTTAAGAGCATACTATCCCATTGTGTTTATTCTTTTTTTCACACATTTAAGTATATGCCTTTCTGCCTTTCTTCTTTTTGAGTGCATAAACCATAAAAAATAGTGAAGCATAGTGGTTCAGTGGTTAGCACTGTTGCTTTGAAGCACTGGGGAGGGACGTGTGTTCAAATTCCACCAAGGAGAACATCTGCAAGGAGTTTGTATGTTCTTCTTGTGTTTGTGTGGGATGACAATGTTTGTAAAGAGCTGTGAAATATTATGGTGATATATAAGTAGGCATAAAAAATGGTGAAATTGTTTTGTTTATTCTGTCTAACAGTCATAGGAAAACTAAATTTGTAACAAAAATACTAAAACTCAACTTACCAGAACAAACTCTGACATGGTCAATAGAAATAAAAAAATGTCATGTTTCAAATTTTTGTTAAAGGGATTCTGTCAGTAGGATCAATCCTCCTAAGCCATCTATCTGGGCACATAGGTCAAGGAAGTTGAATAAAATTATACCTTATATTTTCTATCCAATGTTTTTTTTCTGGGAAATCAACTTTTTTCTTAATATGTAAGTGAGCTGTTCAGATCTAAGGGCCGGACTTTGATCTCCTTGAGAATCAGAGAGCTTATTTTAAATTAAAGTGGGAGTTACCAGTGTGAGACATGTAATAACTGACAGTCTGCTCTTCTGATCTACTTATGAGATGGAAAAAACTGGAAGAAGACAAAGTGCAAATAGAGTCTTATCTTATCTGGGTATCAATATAAACATAAATGCACAAAATGTGCTCACCTGATTCGGTTGTGTGCACAAAACCATTCATAGAGCTTAAAGGCCCCGTCACACATAACGAGATCGCTAGCGAGATCGTTATTACGTCACGATTTTGAGATGCTGGAGAGCTGTATCGTGATCGTTGGGGAGCTGTCAAACATGCAGAATTTCCCAACTATTTCAGCCGCCCCAGCGATCTAACTAACGATCTCGTTGCTCTTGGGACGCTTTCACACAGCAGCTATTTCAACGATCCACACCTTGATAGGGGCTGTACTGTGTCACCAATCATCTCCGATTGGTGGACGCTACTGCGTTCTGATTGGGCGGCAGGTTTAAAATAAAGCCACGTTGTAGCAGTTCCGTCCCTTTGTTCCTGTTTGCGTTCTGGTTTCGGATCGTAGCAGCGTTCTTCGGCTGTGACTCTGTATCCATTCATCTGGGCTTTGCTCCTGACAAGCGTTCTGGTTTGTGGATTGTAGTGTTCTTCGGCTGTGACTCCACACAACCCGGAGAATTCTGCTAAGATCTGCAATCCAGCATGAGGTCAGAAACAAAGGATGGAATCGCTATTCTGTTGCTTTCTTTATGCACGACGGAAATGAGAATGCTGTAGCGACCACCAATCGGGGACGAGGGGCGCAGAAAAGTCCAATTTATGCACGCCTAAGTGTTTTAGTTATGAATCGCTAACGAGGTCGTTGGTTAGGTGTCAAATACAAATGAAAATGGACAAATGAAAGTCAGACGTTGTTTCTCAACCATGCTTCCACAGAATTCTTAAAAAAAGAAAACTCATGAAAAAGGCCTGGACAGAAATGATGGTACCCCTGAAAATAACGTGACAAAAGGGACACGTTAAATCAAGGTGTGTCCACTAATTAGCATCACAGGTGTCTACAATCTTGGAATCAGTGAGTGGGTCCGTATCAGTAGCATAACTACCAGGGAGGCAGAGGGGGCGGTGGCCCCAGGCCCCGCGCTATGAGTGGGCCCACCCGGAGCTACGCTACTGTAACTGTATCAGCGTGCACAGCGCGCCAATACAGTTACACTGCTGCAGAGCAGGGAGAATCGATCTCGCTGCTCTGCCGCTATGGGGCCCTTGAGCAGGTGGTATGGGGCCCTGTGCCTGCAGTGGGCCCCCCGCCTGTCATCGGAGGGTCAGCTGTATCAGCATCTAGCCGATACAGCTGACCGCATTGAGAGAGAAGGATCAAGTGCTTCTTCTCTCACATAATCCCCCTCTCAGCATCTGTCAGCGGGCGCGATGACGTAACTGCCCGGCGCCCGCTGTCAGGAGATGAGAGGGAGCAGTGAGCAGTGCAGGAGCCGGGAGTAAGAGAGGTGAGTACTGGAGTTGTTATTTTTGTAATGGGGTGCATTGTAATACAGGGGGTCCCTATGGGGAGTGCATTATAATGCAGAGGCTCCCTATGGGGAGTGCATTATACTACAGGGGCTCTCTATGGGGGTGCATTATAATACGGGCTCCCTATGGGGAGTGCATTATAATACAAGGGCTCCCTATGGGGGTGCATTATACTACAGGGGCTCCCTATGGGGAGTGCATTATAATACAGAGGCTGCCTATGGAGGTGCATTATACAACAGTGGCTCCCTATGGGGGGTGCATTATACTACAGGGGTTCCCTATGGGGAGTGCATTATATTACAGAGGCTGCCTATGGGCAGTGCATTATACTACAGGGGCTCCCTATGGGGAGTGCATTATAATGCAGAGGCTATGTGGCGCTCCTGAGGGTTCAGTCACCACAGAGGTATTGCACCTCATCCAGAGGTGTGATACCCCATTCCCAGGTAAGGAGGGAGCACCACCCAGGACTCTAACATCTGCACCCAACACAGACTACAGCAGCCGGGCACCCTGGATGTACCCTGCGGGAGGATGGTCTCATCCCAGGCTGGGTTAGTAAAGAGTGTTATGGGTGGGTGGAGCTAGTAAGTAGGAGGGGGAGTGAAGCTTTAGGAAGCAAGGAACAGAGTCTAGAGAGACGTGAGGAGGAAGTGGAAGGAGACAGACGTGTGGTGAAGCAGCTCCCTGTCAGGAGGAGCTGCAGAGGAAAGGAGTCTAGAGACAGACTCAGAGAGGGCCTTGAGCTGGGAAGAGCTTGGTCCCAGATGTGGAAGGTGAAGGAGAGAGAAGCAGAAAAAGAAGAGAAGCTTCTGGAGGGAGAGAAGGGGTCCTAGGGACATGGAGAGAGCGAGATCCATCCGTGGGGCCGATCTGTTTGCAGAGGGACCAGGTCGCAGAGGGGAATCTGCCCCTTAGCCTAGTGGAGAACTTTATGACTCAGCTAGCAAGCCGACTGCTGTGATAACTTTAGGGATCACAGACAACAACCACATTCATCTTCGCAGGAGAGGTAGCTATATAGAATCAACGAAACGCAGAGATAAGACGTTATCTGACAGGATTCACAGCCGCTGATCTGGGACACTGTTTGTGAAGGTGCTGGAAAGGTAGAAAGTGAGGAAATCAGCACAGTGAGACAGCCAGTGAAAGGAACACATATAGAAAGAAGTCCTGGAAAGGTGTTTCCCAAACTACCTGGGAGTTTGCTGAGCTCCTCACCTGGAGGACACTGTACCAAGTGGGCACCTGTACAGCTAGCACTCGAACTGTGAGTAAAGCTTTGGAAACTGCATTTGACTGTGTCCTCTCAAGTTCTTCCTGCGGTACACATTCCACTCTGCTACATCTCCCAGCACCATTACCATTTACTACATCTACCTGCCCTGGGATAATATAACCTCACCTGTGGGAGGCTGTACCAACTCTGCTGCATCTCACCATCTGTTCCAGAGGATCTGCACCGCAGCACTGGTCACCTTTGACCAGATACCACAGGTGGCATCACAAATACCATACTACAAACTCTATCATCCCCTGTAAATATTGCTCCTTTTATTGGACGCCCAGGTCCACGGACCAGGTCACTGCTGCCGTGACACATCCCTTTAAGACACCGGCCCGGTACCGAGTATCCCACTGCCCTGGCGGGCGATCCAGCTACCTATGGGGAATTCATTATAATACAAAGGCTGCCTATGGGGAGTGCATTATACTACAGAGACTCCCTATGGGGAGTGCATTATAATACAGGAGCTCCCTATGGGGAGTGCATTATAAAACAGGGGCTTCCTATGGGGGTGCATTTTACTACAGGGGCTCCCTATGGGGAGTGCATTATACTACAGGGGCTCCCAATAGGGAGTGCATTATAATACAGAGGCTACCTATGCCTATGGGGAATGCATTATAATACAGAGGCTGCCTATGGGGAATACATTATGCTACAGAGGCTCCCTGTGGGGAGTGCATTATAATACAGAGGCTGCCTATGGGGAGTGCATTATATTACAGAGGCTGCCTATGGGGAGTGCATTATACTGTATTATTATTATTATTATACATTTTTATAGCGCCATTTATTCCATGGCGCTTTACATGTGAAAAGGGGCAAATATAGACAAGTACAATAAATGTGAGCAATACAAAGCACACACAAGTACAGAAGGAGAGAGGACCCTGCCCGCAAGGACTCACTTCTGGTGTATTATGCTATATGGATACTATCTAGGGGGCCATCATACAGTGTGGAAATTACAGTGAGGGGGCCATCATACAGTGTTGGAGCTATTAAATAGTTTGGGGATATTAAGAGGTCCAGTGAGGGGGCATTATACTGTGTATAGGGGAGGTGTACAGGGGGGAGACTTGGGACATTATTAAATGTAAAGTGGGCACTTATTGTTATAGGGGAACTCGGGTTACTGTGACTGTCAAAGGTGCACACAGAGGGCAATATTACATTTTAGGGGACAAATTGTGGGCACTGTTTTCTAGGGCACTTGCACCCGGCATTACTATATTCTAGAGGGGTGCTTTAGAATTTAGAGGTCACACAGAACCACACAATAGGTGCAGTAATAGGGACACATATGGCAGCAGCGGCTCAGTATTGGGGTATTAGCAGGATGCGGCGTTTGTGCAGGTTGAGAATAGTCCAATTGGTGACCGTGACAGTGCTGAAAATATGAGAAGTAAAACGTGTCTTTGTTGTAATCTCTGCAGTCGAGTCCCGGCTGGAGGAGTCATCATGTCGGTCTGGGCCAGATGGAAAAGACATGAAAAGTGAACAATTCCATCAGAAAGAACGTCAGCGGTAAGTCATTAACTGTAACTCTGCTGTAATCTATTATATGTTCTGTAGGACTGGTATTATTTACCACTGACCATATGGTGGTGATATCAATATTGGTCTTTTTATGTATAGATTATTTTTGGCAACAACGCGGTCATTTGCTGAGGTTCTCTGGTTAGAGGCCCACTCAGAAGTTTCGCCCCCCCCCCTAAACCAAAACCCTAGCTACGCCTCTGATCTGTATAGAGGGCTACAGATACTCACTGTGCTGTTTGGTGACATGGTGTGTATCACACTCAACATGGAACAGAGGAAGTGAAGGAAAGAGTTGTCTCAGAAGATTAGAAAGAAAATTATAGACAAACATGTTAAAGGTAAAAGTTATAAGGCCATCTCCAAGCAGCTTGATGTTCCTGCGACTACAGTTGCACATATTATTCAGAAATTTAAGCTCCATGGGACTGTAGCCAACCTCCCTGGATGTGGCTGCAGGAGGAAAATTGATGACAAATCAAAGAGATGGATAATATGAATGATTACAAAATAGCCAGGAAAAACTTCTAAACAGATTAAAGGTGAACTTCAAGCTCAAGGTACATCAGCGTCAGATTGCACCATCAGTCGTTGTATGAGCCAAAGTGGACTTCATCGGAGAAGACCAAGGAGGACACCATTGTTGAAAAAAATCATCAAAAAGCCAGACTGGAATTTGCCAAACTACATGTTGACAAGCCACAAAGCTTCTGGGAGAATGTCCTATGGACAGATGAGACAAAAATGGAACTTTTTGGCAAGGCACATCAGCTCTATGTTCACAGACAGAAAAATGAAGCATATCAAGAAAAGAACACTGTCCCTACTGTGAAACATGGAGGAGGCTCTGTTATGTTCTGGGGCTGCTTTGCTGCATCTGGCACAGGGTGTCTAGAATCTGTGCAGGGTACAATGAATTCTCAAGACTATCAAGGGATTCTAGAGAGAAATGTGCTGCCCATTGTCAGACAGCTTGGTCTCAGTCGCAGGTTATGGGTCTTGCAACAGGATAATGACCCAAAACACACAGCTAAAAACACCCAAGAATGGCTAAGAGGAGAACATTGGACTATTTGGAAGTGGCCTTCTATGAGCCCTGACCTAAATCATATTGAGCATCTTTGTAAAGAACTGAAACATGCTGTCTGGAAAAGGCGGGACAAACACGAGACAACTGGAGCAGTTTGCTCTTGAGGAGTGGGCCAAAATACCTGTTGAGAAGTGCAGAAGTCTCATAGACAGTTACAGGAATCGTTTGATTGCAGTGATTGGCTCTAAAGGTTGTGTAACAAAATATTAAGTTAACCGCTTCATGACCGCAGACTGTAGATAAACGTCGGCGCTAGCAGGACTTTATGCAGCCCTGACATTTGTCTACGGTTGGCGGCTCTGTGTTGCTCGGGCCCCCCACGAACCTTATAACGAGGGCATTCTGGCGCACAACTCTTCCTGTGACCCCCGACCTCATTGAGACCTGATTGGTTCAGGTCCCGATGACGTCAGCATCACAGCAGCCAATGAGACAATTGCTGGGAAAGTTTATTGTAGACCAATGAACTTTCCCAGGTGATCAGCCTCATAAAAAGGCTGTTTCTCCTCTGATCTCCTGTCAGTGAGAGATCAGAGGAGAAACAGTGTTAGGCCAGGGTCACACTTGCTGAAACTTGCACCTCAATACCCGACACTGCCACTGGCACTTGGGACCGGAGTGTGCGGCCCCACACTCCTGTACTGAGTGCTGGCAGCAGTGCGGGGTATTGAGGTGCGAGACTCGTGCAAGTGTTATCCTGGCCTTACAAGTGCTGCTGGCATCAGCTGTGCCAGTCAGCGAACTTATTATAAATTAAAAAAACTGATAAAACAGCTGAGGGATAGTGCTAAAGTTAGAGTTAGGGTTAGTGCTAATGTTAGGGATGGGGTTGGGGCTAAATTTCAAGTTGGGGCTAAAGTTAGGATTAGGGTTGGGGCTAAACTTAAGGTAATGGTTGGGGTTAAAGTTAGGGTTAGGGTTGGGGTTATATTTTGGGTTAGAGTTGAGGCCAAAGTTAGGTTTTGTGTTAGGCTAAAGTTAGGGTTAGGATTGGGGCTAAAGTTAAGGTTAGTGTTAGTCTAAAGTTAGGGTTAAGGTTGGGCTAAAGTTAAGGTTAGTGTTAAGCTAGAGTTAGGTTTAGGATTGGGGCTAAAGTTAGTGTTAGTGTTAGGCTAAAGTTAGGGTTAGTGTTAGGCTAAAATTATGGTTAGTGTTAGGCTAAATTTAGGGTTAAGGTTGGGGCTAAATTCAGGCTTAGGATTGGGGCAAAAGTTAGGGTTAGGATTGGGTATAAAGTTAGGGATAGCATTGGGGCTAAAGTTAGGGTCAGCGTTGGGGCTAAAGTTAGGGTTAGGGTTGGGGCTAAACTTAGAGTTAGGGTTGGGGCTAAAGTTAGGATTAGGGTTGGGACTAGGGTTAGGGTTGGGATTAGGGTTAGGGGTGTGTTAGGGTTAAGTTTGTGTTTAGGGTTATGGTTATAGGGTTGGGATTAGGGTTAGGGGTGTGTTGGTGTTAGGGTTGTGGTTAGGGTTGGGATTAGGGTTAGGGGTGTGTTGGGGTTAGGGTTGGAATTGGAATTGGGGTATTTCCAGTTTAGGCACATCAGGGGCTCTCCAAAAGCGACATGGCGTCTGATCTCAATTATAGCCAATTCTGCGTTGAAAAAGTCGAACAATGCGCCTTTCATTCCAAGCTCTGCCGTGTGCCCAAACAGTGGTTTACCCCCACATATGGGGTATCGGCGTACTCAGGACAAATTGCACAACAACTTTAGGGATCTAGTTTCTCCTGTTACCCTTGGGAAAATAATTTGGGGGTGAAAAGAAGTGGGGGTTTCCACTGCTTAGGCTCTCCAAACGTGACATGGCGTCCGATCTCAATTCCAGCCAATTCTGCATTGAAAACGGAGCTCCTTCCCTTACGAGCTCTGCCATGCTCCCAAAAAGTGGTTTATCCCCACATATGGGGTATCAGCGTATTCAGGAGAAATTGTGCAACAAATTTTGTGGTTCATTTTCTCTTTTTACACTTGTGAAAATAAAAAAAATGGTTCTGAAGTAAAATGTTTGTGAAAAAGTTAGTAATTTTTTTTCCACAATTCTTCAATTCCTGTAAAGCAAGTAAAGGGTTAATTAACTTATTGAATGTTATTTAGAGCACCTTGAGGGGTGCAGTTTTTAGAATGGTGTCACTTTTGGGTATTTTCTGTCATGTACACCCCTCGAAGTGACTTTAAATATGATGTGGTCCCTAAAAAAATGGTTTTGTAAATTTTGTTGTAAAAATGAGAAATTGCTGGTCAACTGTCAACCCTTCCTAACAAAAAAAAATTTTTGTTCCAAAATTGTGCTGATGTAAATTAGACATGTGGGAAATGTTATTTGTTAACTATTTTGTGCAATATGACTCCGATTTAAGGGCATAAAAATTAAAATTTGAAAACTATAAAATTTTCAAAATTTTTGCAAAATTTCCTTTTTTTCACAAATACACAATGTTCCAAATTATTATGCAAATGATATTTTTCTTTGATTTTCCTAAGTGGTCGGTGCAAATGACAGTGAGTCTAATAAAAGCCATCACCCGTTAGAGTATACATCGAATTTTATTGAATAAACCTACCAATGATAACAGTGTAATCTCCAAAATGGATAAAAACTCAAAATGCACTGTTCCAAATTATTAGGCACAGTAGAATTTCTAAACATTTGATATGTTTTAAAGAACTGAAAATGCTCATTTATGGAATTTGCAGCATTAGGAGGTCACATTCACTGAACAAAAAAGCTATTTAACTCCAAAACATCCTAACAGGCCAAGTTACATGTTAACATAGGAACCCTTCTTTGACATCACCTTCACAATTCTTGCATCCATTGAACTTGTGAGGTTTTGGAGAGTTTCTGCTTGTATTTCTTTGCATGAAGTCAGAATAGCCTCCCAGAGCTGCTGTTTTGATGTGAACTGCCTCCCACACTCATAGATCTTTTGCTTGATGATACTCCAAAGGTTCTCTATTGGGGTTGAGGTCAGGGGAAGATGGTGGCCACACCATGAGTTTATCTTCTTTTATGCCCATAGCAGCCAATGATTCAGAGGTATTCTTTGCAGCATGAGATGGTGCATTGTTATGTTTTGGTAGCTGAGGAGGGCATGAGCAAAAAAACGCAAAGGCAGCCAAACACCAGAGAGGTTGGGATCTAATAGGTTGCAGACCCCTAAACTAACCGCACAACTAGAAGCAGCCGTGGGACGTTCCTACGGAGCCCTAGGCGCCTTGTCACAGCCGGAGAGATTAGCTACCCCTGAAGATGGAAAGTGGAAAGCTAACTGCCCTGAAGTAGAGCCGCAAAAAATAGGAAGCCCCCAAACATAATGGCGGTTAGACAAGATGAAAACACGAACACAGACAGAAAATAGATTGAACAAATGCTGGGGCCCAAACTGTCTAGATAGGACAGTACAGGAGAGAATACTGTCTGCAACCCAACAAAACCCTAGGAAAAACTCCAACACTTCTGATTCCAAAAATCTGAGACCACACGGTCTCGACCACCTATATCAGATCTCTGGTGTAAACACACAGCTACCCAGCAGTAACAAAATCACAAGAACTGAGCAAAAGAACAAATACAAAAAGAGAACAGAGACCAGCACAAGCCCCCAAAGGGGACTCGGCTGAACTCAAAAGCAAGGCAGCAAAAAACAAGGAAAATCAAACCAAAGAAACAAAACAGAAAGCAACTTATCTGAATGATAGCAGGAGACAGCAGAAAAACAAGCTGAATTCCAACCAAGACCAGGAAGAACAATTGATCACCGGCGAGGATCATGGGAGGTCAGCTCACTTATATCAGGCCAGTCCGTCCCACCTGATAACCATTCATCCATTGCAGGTGGTGGACTTTTGCTGTTCAACATAGGTTCAATACCCTCAGCAAACACCAGAGGGAGCCTCAGCTCCGAAGTCGTCTCCAACACGTTCACAACAGTGCATTGTCATGCATGAAGATGATTTTGCTCCTGAAGGCACGTTTCTGCTTTTTATACCATGGAAGAAAGTTGTCAGACAGAAACTCTATATACTTTGCAAAGGTCATTTTCACACCTTCAGGAACCTTAAAGTGCCCTACCAGCTGTTTCCCCATGATTCCGGCCCAAAACATGACTCCTCCACCTCCGTGCTGACGTCGCAGCCTTGTTGGGACATGGTGGCCATCCACCAACTATCCACTACTTCATCCATCTGGACCATCCAGGGTTGCTCGACACTTATCAGTAAACAAGACTGTTTGAAAATTAGTCTTCATGTATGTCTAGGGCCACTGCAAATGTTTCTGCTTGTGAGCACTGTTTAGAGGTGGACGAATAGTAGGTTTATACACCACAGCAAGCCTTTGAAGGATCCTACACCTTGAGGTTTGAGGGACTCCGGAGGCACCAGCAGCTTCAAATATCTGTTTGCTGGCTTGTAATGGCTTTTTAGCAGCTGCTCTCTTAATTCGATTAACTTGACTGGCAGAAACCTTCCTCATTCTGCCTTTATCAGCACAAACACGTCTGTGCTCAGAATCAGACACAAATCTCTTAACAGTATGATCACGCTTAAGTTTTCGGGAAATATTTAATGTTTTCATCCCTTGACCAAGGCATTGCACTATTTGATGCTTTTATGCAGCAGAGAGATACTTTTTCTTTCCCATGTTACTTGAAAACTCTTGCCTGCTTAATAGTGTGGAACATCCAGTTTTCCTTTTATTGGGCTCACATGGCAAACTAATTATCACAGGTATCTGAGATTGATTTCAGTGATCCAAACAACCCTGAGACACAATACCATCAATGGGTTTCATTTAAAAAAACAAAAAAGAAACGCTATGACACTTAAAACCAATTTGCATCATAATATGGAACATGGTGTAAATGCAAGTTATATTGAAGAAATTTTACTGCTATCATAAAGTATAATATGTCACGAGAAAACATTCTCTGAATCACCAGGATCCGTTGTAGCGTTCCAGAGTTATGGCCTCATAAAGTGACAGTGGTCAGAATTGTAAAAATTGGCCCGGTCACGAAGGCAAATTCAGGCTCTGGCACAAAAATGTTAAGGGTACCATCATTTCGGTCCAGGCCTAGTTCATGATTTTTTTTTTTTAAATTCTGTGGAAGCATGGTTGAAAAGCAATATCTGACTTTCATTTGTTCATTTTCATAGATTTTTGATTTATTATTACTTTTGTCACAATCAAGTTATTTCAGTCATCATTGTGGGTTTTTAAACGAGGGGTACCAACAATTTTGACCACGTGTGTATAACAGTAATTGAACCCCTTAGCAAAACTATGGATTGTTTCTAGGGGAAATGGTAAGTGGGTGAAAAGACATAGGCTGATATGGAATTGCTTTTCTAGGTTGCTTAATATAAAAGAAAGAGATTGACAAGGTGATAAACTTTTCTGCATTTTCTCTGTAGGAACACAAATAACCAAAGTTCCCATTGATCTTTCTTGGCACATCTGAAAGGCGATGAGTACACTTAATTGCAGAAGAATGCTACACTGGACTGAATGAGCTGTTGCTTTATGCCAATGAGTCATTGGAGGCGCATCAAAAACCTTTATCCTGCTTTTATCCGGCTCAACTTTGCAGGCATGCTTCAAATCTAATGTGATGCAGTATAAAGTGACATAGCTTCTACATGAAAGAGGTTCAGTCCAAGGAAGCAACAGTCTGAATCTTAATGTGAAGAAAATAAATTGACTGTAAGCTAATGACTGTGATGTCAACAGCAAAAACCGAGATGGTGTGGAAGCGGCAAATAGCACAGAAAATATATTAATATATATGTTGGTGGCTAAAATTTTCAGTTGGGGTACCTGGCAGTAGTTTGGGGTGAGATACCTTCCATTGTGTGTAGCAATGTCGCCCATTATACGTAAAGCCTTGTCTTTCTCTTTCCGTATTAGCAGCCATCGAGGAGACTCTGGGATGAACCTATGAATACATCACATAGCAGATGGTTATATTTTTAATTTAAATTTGAGATGGATATTGCCATAACATTTACAAAAATATGTTCTATTTCTTCATTGAATCTGGAGTAAACGTGATATCAAATATCTTTCTTGTGCCAAGAAATCCACGCATATATTAAATGAGTGCTAATTAAAATCCTTGTAATATATACTGTATGTAATTCGAAAAGTAGAAAAGTCACACACAAAAGAACTTTAGGAGGTTTGCTTTCTAAATTTTATCAACATAAATCTTAATTATGAAGTAAACACAAAATCCTAGAGAAGACAAAGAAAACTATTTCAAAATGCACACATTGCACCAGAACCTATATCTTAGGGATACAACACATAAGGCCACCACGACAACCAATAGAGTCACAGAAATACCTGAAATAGATATTAATATATTAATATATAATATTATTCTGCTAAACAAGGCTGTCATAGAAAAATATTAACATTCATAAGACCTCTCCTCTCACATTGAACATATGGGATTAATTACTAACACTACATCCTCCATTGAAGTAGGACTCACATTGAACATATGAGATTAATTATGGCTGTGAAAAAATAAACTAATCATAACTTGAAAAGTGAGAAAGAGAACTAACACTTGAAGTAGGGACCTCCTGAATTGACTGGGCAATTGCAGTTAAGAAATGTTTTGAGAAAAGACAGCAAGTCTGAGATTTGTTTTATCAGAGTCAGGGAAGTACGCTTCTCAGGAATAAGTTTCCTCTGATCAAATCCATGTTTACAAACCTTTTGATGTCAGTAGTCAGTGATGGGGTTTTGCATCAATCTGATATTTATGATTTTTGGCGTCGCAGTGAAGGGACGGACAAAATTCATTCACTCACATCACCTAAGGCCATTCTAACCCCACCAACTTAATATCGGGACAATGAATGAGGCTATCCATGTCATGTTTCATTTCTGTAGACAGGTAAAATCACAATAAGAATCATGATGACAATATCTATCACCTGGGACCCTCCGCTAAGTTCTGAGCCATTTCTGTGACATCAGGTTTAGTAATTTTCTTTCATTATTCCTTTTTCTTTTATACAGGAAAGGCATATATCTTGGTACCATGTTAGACAGTAGAAAAATATTTAGATTTGAGAGTACACTCAGTGCAGGAATGAATTTGTTGCATGGATTTATGTCTTTCTACATCAACTAAGGAATTTGCTCCTCAGACCTTGTGGGGGCATCATAACACTGAACCAGACCCCAATCAGAGGACAATAAAACTTTCACACTCCTTATCTATGAACTGTTCCAATATTTACGGCCACCACTGTTTATCCCTCTCCAGTAATGATAGTTCTGCTTCACGTCACTTGTCTTATTTATTGAATTATTCCTGTTCCCTTTTGTAAATAAATATGTGATTCTTCAGCTTTTGTATTATTCTATGCCTGATGAAGAGACCTGAGTAGTCTCGAAAGCTTGCAAATTGTTACCATCTTTTCCATTAGCCATTAAAAGGTATCAACCACTGAGGACTCTCAAATCTAATTTTTTTTTATTTCATGTAATTATACTGTATACCATATTGTTTTGTTCCCATTTTGTATCATCTTTGTATATTTTTTTATAAACAATGCCTACCTTTCCAGATTAAAGATATAAAATTTAGTAGCTCTGTTCCTCTTGCTCTGTAAACCGCACCCCTGAAGCCATAGGTTCCCTGTATCTTGTGTCCAATTGGCCTGTATAAACGATAGGTGGTGGCAGCTAGTTGTGGTTCCTTTTTATGTTATTGTGGAAATGGAAGTGCCCGTACCAGGGTATATATATTCCATGTGTTGGAATCGGAGATGTATATACCATATGCTCACTGTGAATTCCCCAACAACTGGCCTAGTAGTGGAAGTAGTCACATCCTCATCAATCACTCATCAGCCAATTGCGTAATTGTCCTGACGATTGGAGGCAATGGAGTTGCTTTCTACTGACAAACTGGTGGCAGCAGTGGGATCAGCGTTATCCCCCAACCCTGGCTCTCATCCTTGACCACTGGTAACAGCAGCAGTGTTATCCTTAGCAAACACTATAAACTTGTAGCACATTTTTAACTCATCAGTGCCATTTTTAGACATCAGCTGAAGTAACTCAGGACAACCATACAAAATAAGTTATTTAAAGTAACTCAATATATTATATACTGTATACCCTAAAATGATGCCATTGAAAATAATTCAACTGAGCCTGCAAAAAACAATGATACTATACTAATAAAAAAAAATAAAAAAAAAGTTTCGGCTACAAAAAAGAAAAACGTTTGCCAAAATAGGCTTAATAATAAAGGAGGGGTAAAAGGCTCCTGTGCTAAAGCGGTTAAGAGACTTTGTTATAACAGATGTTTTACTGTTTTCCACGTTGTAGTTTAGATACTGACAACATTGTAAATACTGTAGTTTAAATAGTGATAATTGGATCCTCGTATTTGTTTCTGAGAAATGATCACTGCTGATGATTTATAGCAAACTGTAGTCTAAACAACCCAGCCACAAACTTTAATGTCTAATTGAAACATAAATCAAATGATAATTGTTAGGATTTTCAACTGTTCAGTTTACTTTCTATGTGCGGGTGTTTTATATTATGTTCTGTAGAAGCAAAGACTATATGGGTGAATTTACAAGGAATGTTTTTGACAGTGCAGTCAATTATACCATCAAAAATCTGTCATAGTCTACTGAGTTTCTGGGATTAGGTGTTTTTAGGGTTAACCGGGAAGGCCTCACTCTGGGATTCTGGGAGGCTTTTTATAGACTCATTGTGGGGCTATTTTCTGTTGCTTATACTCTGACCCTTGGCCGAGTGTGTTTGACTGTGCTGTGTTTGTGCCAGTGCTTTGTGCCTGTGCTACGTTTCGTCTGTCTGGTTCTGATTTGGCTGTGTACCTGTTTCGAATTTTGCCTGCCCCTTTTATACTCTGCTGCTCTCTCCGTGTATGACCCCTCAGCTACGTTCTGACTACGCTCTGCCTGCTCCTCTTGTACTTCGCCACTCTCTCTGTGTCTGACCCCTTGGCTACATTCTGACTATGCTCTGCCTGCTCCTCTTGTACTTCATCGCCCTCTCTGTGTATGACCCCTTGGCAACGTCCTGACTATCCGTTCTGTCTATGCCCCTTGGTAACTTTGTCCCGTAGTTACCCTTCTAGGAGTTTTCCTTCACCTCCTAGCTCTCCGGAGCTTAGGCCACGCCCCCCAGCAGTCACATGCTTCAGGTCCTCTGGCCTGAAGCATTCTCTATCTGTTACTACTTCCTCTGAGAGACCTGTGACCGGCTCCACCCCTTGGCAGTCACATGCTTCAGGTCCTGGTTGTCTGAAGCACACGTCTTCCCTGCTGCTGCTCTGCTCCACAGGTATCTTTGGGCACAGTTTGTTTGCTCAGGACACACGCAGTGGCTCAGTGAGCAAGTATAGTGCGGTGTTCCTGACAAAATCCAGTTCTAACACAAGTTGTAAGTGTGATTCTCGTGTGCTTCACCTGTGCCTGCATGCTCCAAAACAGCAATTCACAACACATATGGTTTTTGATGCGGTCTTTGATGGCGCAGTCAAGAATGTTTTATGTCAATAAACCCAAAAGAATATTGGGTTACTGCAAAAGCAATAATCTGTACAAGCTGAACAGTCAACAGCTAGTTGAAATCAATCATTTAGCATAATTAACATGTTAATCTTGAATTTGAAGTGAGGTGGATATACCTTAGCATTCTACTTTCTAACCCCCAGTGACCAAAATTTCTTTTTATTGACCTGAGATTTAGGAGAATAGCATTCCCTGATGAGTGAAAATGCAGCAGCTGTCAGCTGTATACTATAGCTGACCTTGCTGCATCATTCACGATCGGTGTTGGCACTGACCACGCTCATTTAACGCCTTAGATGCTGCTGTTAAAAGTGACTACAGTGTCGAGATGGTTAACAGAGTGGGGGTCTTTCTTTAACCACATTGGCACCCTAAGATCATGATTGTGTGGTCCTGATAGTTGCCATAGCAATTCACGGCCACTCAGTGGTTAGCACTGCAACCTTGCAGAGCTGGGGTCCTGGGTTCAAATCCAACCAACGACATCATCTGCAAGGAGTTTGTATGTTCTCCCCGTGTTTGCGTGGGTTTCCTCCGGGTACTCCAGTTTTCTCCCACACTCCAAAGACATACTGATAGAGAATTTAGATTGTGAGCCACAATGGGGACAGTGCTAACAATGTATGTAAAGAGTGGGCAATTAATGGTGCGATATAAGTGAGCAAAATAAAATAAATAAAATTATGGCCTTAGAGTCTGCCAGCCATAGTGACCTATTTGAAAGCTAACAACATGTACTGTAGGAGGTAAAACTAACATTTTTCATTCCTGTCATGCCACTTTGCCTTAATTTCTGAAAGCATATACATATACAATATGTTGAGGGGGCTGTTTTTAAAATGGAGTCACTTTTGGGAAGTAATCAATATATAGGCCCCCAAAGTCACTTTAAATCTGAATAGGTCCCTAAAAAAATAAGTTTTGTAAATTTCCTTGAAAAAATGAAAAATGTCTGCTACTGTACATTTTTAAACTTTGTAAATCATAACAAAATGAAAGAATATTTTTGCAAATGGTGCTGATGTACAGTAGACATGGTGTAAATGTTTTTTATTAATTATTTTTGTGGTATGACTATTTGAATTAAAGGGATTTGTATTGTATTAAAGGAATAATCATTCAAAATTTGAAAATTGTCAATTTTTTGTGCATTTTTGTCAAATTTTTGATGCTTTTATAAATAAACGCAAAACATATTAACCTAAATTTACCCCTAACATAAAGTACAATGTGTCACGAAAAAACATTCTTAAAATCACTGGGATATGTTGAAACGTTCCGTAGTTATTACCACATCAAGTGACACATTGTTGAAACACACGTTTAAAAATTGGCTGTGTTGCTGGAAAGAAGTCTCTTGCTGCGGTGTTCTGAAAAGGTTCTTTATTATTCACTACACATTTGAATGCCGTACTTGCATCTTTACCAAGTGTAAAAAATGATCATGTAACACACACTGGTACATGGAGATATTTGTAGTCCAAAATGGGCACCAAGAAGCCTAAGGTAATACTCACTGAGGGGTTGGGATTCAAGTTCAAAAAGGAGAGCGAGAAGACAGGAAGAAGAAAAAAATAGTGGGCGGAGTAAAAGAAATAACTTGAAGAGTTGTAGGAATACTTAAGAAAAGAGAGAGTGTGTCTGTAAGGGTCTGCGGAACGCACCAAATATATGATGTAGAGAGGTGCGTTCGCAGTCCGGGGTCCACCGTGCAGGCGGAGCCTGCTGCTAGTAAAATGGCGCAAGAAGCGAACTCTGTTATCCCGCAGAGTTGCCAAAATAAACGCCGTAACGCGCTGTGGCAATATGTGCAAACTCTGTTATTCCACAGAGCCGCTAGGAGTGCCGCAGCGCTATATGGCGATGTGTGCGCACTCACTTAACACCACTGAGTCACAAAATAAACACGCTAGGGCGCTGTCTAGCGTTGAAAGCGAACCCTGTTATGTCACAGAGCCGCTGAGACAAACTTCTGTGTCCTGTCAGGCTCTCAGGTACACAGTTGACTGCTAAGCGAACATAGAACGTGATCATGCGCTAATGTCCTCGCTGGAGTCACCCGCAATCTATGGCATCTGAACGCCATGCCCTGAATACGGCAATCAAACTCCTCACCGGTTATGCCGGTAATCTAGGGCATCTAGGACACCGACCCTGACCAGCTAGCATACCAAGCTCCTCACCGATTAATCGGTATTGTAATGGCGTATTTCAGCCGCCCTAACCACACACACGCATGACCACACTGGCGCAAAGCATATAACGGTTGATACTAGCACATGGCGGCTCAGCATTGCCACCCTTTTATAGTAACAGCTACAGGACCTGCCAGAAGAAGGCCCAATGAGAAACTGTTCCAAAACACATGTAGTTTCAGGACCTTCCTGGCGGACCAATAGGAGCTGCTGCAGTACCTGAACATGTGACCCCTGATCTCCAATGAGAGATCTTACCCTGGGCATGCTCAGAAGGGGAAACGCAGGACTTCGTCCCCAAGACGTCTGCTCCAGCACTGGCTACAACAGAAGATCCAGGAGGAGCAGCAGCAAGTCTCTGCACAGTACTGGAATGGGCAAGACGCTGGGACCGCCGTCTCTGCTGAGCAGGCTCCACTGCGGACGGAGATGAATGGAGGACCGCAGCGGGACCGGTTCGAGACTCCCCTTGTGCAGCAGCGGGAACTCGAACCCTAACAGTGTCTAACTACAGAAAATTAAGTGTTAGAAGTAAAAACGGAATCAGAACCTGGCAGATGGATAACTTATAAAAGGGAAGGTGAACACTAATAGGTACTGCAAAAGATCTCACCCGCAGGTTGCATACGTGGTTCATGGACCTCCTGTGTCACAGGACCGGGTCTACCTAGGAGGAGGCGTGGCTAAGCAGCTACCTGATGTTCACTGGAGCTCCTGATGGTGGAGTCAGACTTAAACTGCAGATATCCGCCAGGTACCACTCCTAGGCAGAGCCTGATGCTGCAGCTGATGACCCCAAGGGTCAGATATGCTGACAATGACTGGGCACGACAGGACATGATAACAGAATCAGACACAGTTCAGACTACACAAATTCAGGATCACCGGACAGGATGGACTCAGGGTATAGGAACAAGTTCAGACTGGTCAAGTTCTGGAACACAGGACAAACTCAGGTGTAGGTACAGGTTCAGACTGGTCAGGTTCTGGAGCACAGGACGTACTCAGGTATAGGTACAGGTACAGGTTCAGACTGGTCAGGTTCTGAAATACAGGATGTACTCAGTAATACGTAAAGGTTCGGAGTTCAGGCCTAGGCCAGATAGGCCCAGGGAGGGTTCGGGTACAGAGAGGACCTGACAATGGACTTAAAGACAAGCTAGATACTAAAGTGCTAAATGTTGAACAGGCAAGCACAAGTACGGAGCCGCAAGTGCGGACGTGTATGGAACCGCAGGTGCGTACAGGTACGGAACCGCAGATGCTGACAGATATGGAACCGTGGGTGTGAAGAGGTACAGAACTGCAGGTGCAGACAGGCACGGAACCTCATGTGTTGACAGGCAGGGAAGCACAGGTGCAAACAGGCAGGAAATAGCAGAGAACCAGACAGGTGCAGACAGGGAACCACAGGAGCAGACAGGCAGGGAACACAGATGTGGACTTGCAGGAAACACAAAGGTTGCAGGTTAAATGTACTTGTTTAGACCCGACCGATTTGGAGGTAGATAATTATTCAGTCATAGCATGCTTAGGAAAGGGTACTGCTTTAGCCATAGCAGGTTTAATGGCAGGGACAGATTCAGAATCAGCAAGTGTGGAAGTAGATACCATAGGTTTAAGATAGAATACTGCTTCTGGCACAGCAGATTTAGAGAAAGGTACTGATTATGACACAGCAGGTTTACGAAAGGACACTGCTTCTGATACAGCAGATTTAGAAGTAAGGACAGATTCAGACATAGCAGATTTGGAAGCAGATACTAATTCAGACATAGATAGATTTAGAGACAGGCCAGATTCAGATATAATAAGTTCAGGGAAAGATCCAGATTAGATATAAAAAGTTCAGGGATAGGTCCTGATTCAGACACAACAGGTACCATTTTCAGGCCCTGAAGAGACAGGCCCAGGGTAAGCAGGTTCAGGCAAGGTCAGATAATAGGTACAGGTTCAGAGACAGAAACAGGACAGGACTTCTCAACTTAGTAGTTGCTCTAACACTAAATGAGAATGTTGCTAATGCACCTCCCAACAGGTGGAGGTGCCTTAAGTACTAACTGTCTCCCGGCAATAAGCTGAGGACACATTAGGAGCATGCACATTGTCTCATTAAGAAACAGGAAGTGCATACGCGTGCCCTAAGCATGCTGCCAGGAAACATGCACAGCTTACACAGCAAGCAGAGAACAAGGAGCTCAATGCACGACCCGGGGTGTTGAGTATGTCGGTGTCCCTGCATGGTGAGGGAAGAGAAACCATGCAGAGATGCAGGCAGTGGTGTTACACTAAGTTAGTAATTGTTAATGGTGAGTGGGAAAAATATAAGACACGGATTGGTGAAGAGCTGGAGGAAGTGGAAACAAAAGGACATGGACAGGACTAAAGGAGAGTCCGTTGGCGAGAAGAGACACAGAGAAACAGGTGGCAGACCTGGACTGAGGCTGAAATGATAGCAGTATAAAGAGGAGTGTGAGTTCTCAAAGGAGTTCAACCTCTCAAATGGGCAATTTGGTTTGGATGGAAGATTACATTTGAAATCTCCCATCAGAAAAAAGTTTTGTTAAAGTAGAAGGTAGGAAGAAAAAGAAGTGTTGGGAATGAAACAAAAAATTGTGATATGGAGTGAAGGGATAAGGAGGAAGTTGTGATATTGAAACACCAAAGTGAGGTGTAGAGGAAAGAATGTGATGAGGAATAGGAAGAAATAAGAACAAAAAGAAGGGAAAGGGAATGGAAGTCAGCTTACCACATCCAGAATCACTTTGCTGTATCAGGTTAAGCTGCACGGAGTCGTCTCAGTCCAGGATTTGGAAAGAAATCAAAGACGAAGGAAGTCCTCCAGCGGCAAATATCCACTATATAAATTGATGATCCGGTTGGAATAAAAAATCTCTTTTTATTGTCTCAACATAAGAAATATAAAAACTGGCCACCTAAGAGGATGGCATCTCTAGAAACCGTTGCGTTTCGGTGAAGTGCCTTAATCACGGTGTGTGGAAGAAATAAGCACATGTGACAAACCTGGCTTTCTTTTCATAAAATACCCATTAGAGGGTAAACATCTAAAATGACTAATGTTGAAAAATATACTTATTAAACATTGGCCTAATATTGCCTGAAGAAATGAGTTTCCAAATGATTTCAGAGGAAGTGGACATATCATAGGGATGCTCCTGACAGGTGAGATGAGCATCACGCCTCATGGGGTGGTCTGATCTATCTGACAGAGGGCAGCAAAAAGCTACTACTCTTCTCAGAGTGAGACATTATGCACTAGCTAGCAGGCATTGAACAGTCAAACTATGGTGTGGCAATCATTTGCCCACTGTGCCGGGGTCTGTTCACGATAGCGTTGTTTTCTGCCAAATGTGCATCCTCTAATGCACATCCAGTTGGAAACTATTGCGCTCCGTAATACCTCTTCCAACCACCAACCTATGAGAGACCAATAGCATTCCTATAATGTCATTTATACAATGGCTACACAATGATATCACTGAATTGTGCTACCTGTGCCAAGCAATAAAGAATGAAGAAGGAGCTAACTGTCTTGGGAGCAGGAACAGTTGAGTAAAATGGTTGTTTTTTTAAATTAAATATGAACAGCATCACTGAGGGGAGCATTATCATTCTGTGGTGGCCATAATGGGGATATTATTGTTATGCACAATAGGAGAGAGATCCAGCAAAATTGGCACCAAACTAACAAAGGCACAGCCAAAGATGCACTTGGCCCATGCTGCCCCAGATAAGCCAGCCTTACAGGGCTGGGATACTCTTCACCGAGTTCCAAGTAAATGGGAGGGGGACTTTATGAGAGCCCTTACTAAGACAGCTGTCACCGAGCAGCTGATGTACGGAGAGGTGGCCGAGAACAGGTAGACACTAGTGATGAGCGAGTATACTCGTTGCTCGGGTTTTCCCGAGCATGCTTGGGTGATCTCTGAGTATTTTGGCGTGCTCGGAGATTTAGTGTTTGTTGACGCAGCTGCATGATTTGTGGCTGCTAGACAGTCTGAATACATGTGGGGATTGCCTGTTTGTTAGGAATTCTACACATGAATTCAGACTGTCTAGCAGCCGCAAATCATCTAGCTGCGTCAACAAACACTAAATACTCAGAGCTCACCCGAGCATGCTCAGGAAAACCCAAGCAACGAGTATACTCACTCATCACTAGTAGATACCTCTGTGAGAAACCCTGGGAGTGTAGCATGAAGGGAAAAAGAAATTAATCCTAAGACCAACCCTGAAAGAGAGCAACCAATACTGCTAGCACCACTCACCACCACAATACATAGGAACTGCAATAAACAGCAAAGACCTGAGCTGGTAACAGGGTTACCCCCTGCTGTTCTATTTGTATTGGCCATACACTTGTACTGTTCGGGTCAATATGACCTATTAAAGTCTGCTAATTTTTACATTTAGCTAATCTAAGCATATTATTTAAATACCAGTTGCATTATTTAACTATATGTCAAAATGTTTGGTAAAAAAACAAATGAAAAATCAAATCAAAACTTCAGTTTGCTTTATTTCTTTAGAAAAGTGTTGTACAGGCTCACTTATTGCTATATTCAGGCATTATTACATTCTGCACAGAAATAACTCACATGTGCTTTACATACATAAATATTACTTTACTACAACTAGAACAAGCAATATTGGTTTTTATTCCACGAAGATGAACAAATTCAGCATCTTTTCCTTTTTAGGCTTTTTCCAGTGCTGGTGGAGGTCAAGGGTTTGCATTTTTGAGCATGCTGCTGGATACGGTTTACTATGGCTGCTGCTCTTTCACTTCAGCGTTTTCCTTTTCTTGCTAGAATAGATGGCATAATAAGTGACTTTCCTAATACTTCTAGTAGAGTCTTCGTTTATGTAGTTTATTGGCATTCCAATCGGGGTTTATTTCATGCCATAAAACAAAGGCATAGTAGGCAGATACATCAAGAATGTTGTGGAGACACGGGGGGTCAGCGCAGGGCCGGCGTCAGCACCCGGCATACCCGGGCAAGTGCCGGGGCCCTGAGCAGGCGGGGGGGCCCACTCGCCGTCGGGCACCCCGGCGCCCGTTAGCCCGAGAGTGGTGCCAGCACCGCCACTGGGCCCCCCCGCTTGCTCAGGGCTCCGGCAGGAGCCGGCGCAATACTTACCTCTTCCCGTGCCTCCGCTCCTCCGGGCTCCAGGGGGCGCCTGCAGGGTGCCGGCGCATCCTCTCACAGCAGCGCCGTTGAATGACGTCATCATTCAGCGGCCGGCTGTGAGAGCGGATGCCGGACATGTGTGTGTGTATTAGGGGTTGAGTTCCCGCTTCTGCACAAGGGGAATCTCAAGCCATTCCTGCTGCGGTCTCCCATTGTCTCCGGCCGCAGTGGACTCTGCTCAGCTTAGACGTCGGTCCCAGCGTCTTGCCCAGTCTAACAGTGTGCAGAGGATTACTGCTGCCTCTCCAGGCTCTGCTATTGTGGCCAGTACTGGTTAGCGGCGAGCAGACGTCTTTAGGACAAAGTCCTTGTTTTCCCCTTCTGAGCATGCCCAGGGTGAGATCTCTCATTGGAGATCAGGGGTCACATGCTCAGGTACTGAAGCAGCTCCTATTGGTCCGCCAGGAAGGTCCTGTGACTACTGGTGTTCTGGAACAGTTTCATTGGTCCTTGTTTCTGTCAGGTCCTGTAGCTGTTACTATAAAAGGGTGGCATGGCTGGGCCGCCATGCGCTAGTATCAATTGCATTATGTGCTTTGCTCCAGTGTGATCATGCACGAATGTGGTTAGTTCTCGGCTGAAATAAGCCCCTAGAATACCGGCACCTCTGGTGAGGAGATTTGAGTGCAAGTGGTTAGAGTTTGGCTGAAATAAGCCCCTAGAATATCGGCTTCTCCGGTGAGGAGATTGCTTGATTGCGTTGCTGTCTGCGTGATCACGGACTGCTATCCGCACAGCAGTTATCTGTGTATCCCTGTGGTGTTAACAGGACACAGTCTTTTTCTCAGCGGCTCTGTGACGCAACAGGGTTTGCTTTATAACGCTGGTTCAGCGCACTAGCATTTTACTTTGCGGCTCACTGAAGCTAAGTGAGTTCGCACATATCGCCATATAGCGCTGTGGCCTTCCCGTTAGCGGCTCTGGGGATTAACAGAGTTCGCACTTACTGCCACAGCGCGCTACGGTGTTTATTTTAGCACTCTGCGGGATAACAGACTTCGCTACTTTCGCCATCTTACTAGCAGCGGGCTTCGTCTGCACGGTGGACCCCGGGCTGCGAATGCACCTCTCTAATATATCTATTAGGTGCGTTCCACAGACCCTAACATAATACTAGCGCCAGGGTCTGGCTAGTAAAATGGCGGATGACCAGTGTCTACTGCGGGACATCCAGCAGCTGGATGGTAGGTTGGCGGCTCTTGAGCGTACAACCTCAGCTGTGGATGTTACCGCAGTCGCTGTTCAGGCTGCTAGCGTGGCTGCAGCCAGTGTGTCCACTGCCACCTCTGCCCCCACAATATCCCACCTCCCACTTCCAGATAAGTTTGCTGGTGACAGCAAGCAATGTCGGGGATTTGTGAGTCAGTGCTCTATACAACTCGAGCTTCTGGCTGCACGTTTCCCCACGGATCGGGCACAAGTGAGCTTTGTAATATCTCTTCTGTCGGGCAGAGCGTTGGAGTAGGCCACCTCGCTGTGGGAGCATGACGACCGTGTGGTGCGGAGTGCTCCTCGTTTTTTGGAGGCTCTAAAAAAGTTCTTTCTAGGACCTCAGGTTACCCACGATGCGGCGCTCCAACTTCTGGCAAGTTCACAGGGTTCGTCCTTGGTCAGCTGTTTTGCTGTCCAATTTCGGACTCTGTCCTCGGAGTTGGACTGGCCGGATAAAGTCCTCATTCCCGTGTTTTGGAGAGGACTAGCGGGCCATGTGAAAGACGTCTTGGCTACCAGGGAGATTCCCGCCACACTGGAGAAGCTTATCGCCATATCTACCCGCATCGACCTCCGTTTTCACGAGCGGAGGTTGGAGCGGTCCCAGTGTAGGCAGAGGTTTCGGCTGGCTCCCACCTTCGCCAGACCTCTAGAATCGTCCAGCCAGGCGCACGACTCCCATGAGGCCATGGAGGTTTCTCGAGCAGGACCTAAGTCCCGGGCCGCTCGAGTACCCGTGGTCTGTAACATCTGCCAGCAGTTAGGGCATTATGCCAACAATTGTCCACAGCGGTCGGGAAAATGGTCACGTCTAGTGACGTTGGGAGGAGGTTCACTAGACACTGCGGCATTTTCCACCAAGTTGTCCTTTAAGGGGACAATTACTGTAGGTCCATCCACGCTCACCGCCGAGCTCTGTGTGGATTCTGGAGCCGAGGGGAATTTCATGTCCTCTGCATTTGCTCTCCGCCACACTATACCTCTGGTGATGCTCGCCAAACCGGTGACTGTGCGAGTAGTGAATGGATCAACTCTGCCCTCACAAGTCACCCACCAGACGATCCCTCTCACTTTATCTATGTCCCCTTCCCATCAGGGGAGTATTTCTTTTCTTGTCCTGCCCGAGGGAATAGACGAGGTGTTGCTGGGAGTACCTTGGCTCCGTTACCACTCTCCCCATATTGAGTGATCCTCTGGGAGGATACTGGGTTGGGGTGATTCATGTAGAGGCAGGTGTGTCAGGGAGTGCGTTCAGGTCACCACCACAGAGATACCCGTAGATCTCACTTCTCTTCCTCAGTGTTATTGGTCATATGCAGACGTTTTCTCCAAGAAGGCGGTGGAGACTCTTCCACCTCATCGCCCCTACGACTGTCCTATTGATCTTTTGCCTGGAGCAGAACTTCCTCGGGGAGAGTCTACCCCCCCTCTCGCTTCCTGAGATGGAGGCCATGTCCCAGTATATTCAGGAGAATCTGGCAAGAGGGTTCATTAGGAAGTCGGTGTCACCAGCAGGGGCGGGGTTCTTCTTTGTGCAAAAGAAGAACGGAGAATTACGTCCATGTATTGACTACAGGGGTCTTAACGCCATCACCGTCAAGAATAAGTACCCGTTGCCCCTAATCTCTGAGCTCTTTGATAGGCTCCGAGGAGCAAGAGTATTTACCTAGCTTGATCTACGTGGTGCCTATAACCTAATTCGCATCCGTGAGGGGGACGAGTGGAAGACAGCTATTAATACCAGGGATGGGCATTATGAATACCTAGTGATGCCCTTCGGGCTCTGTAATGCTCCCGCTGTTTTCCAAGACTTTGTCAATGATATCTTCCGGGATATGCTCTCCACCTCTGTAGTAGTCTATCTGGATGATATTCTCATCTTTTCACCAGATATAGACTCTCACCGGAGGGATGTCAACAAAGTCTTCGACCTCTTATGGGCAAACTCCGTTTATGTCAAGCTGGAGAGATGTGTGTTTGAGCAGGAGTCCTTACCTTTCCTGGGCTATATCATCTCTGCCCAGGGATTGGCTATGGATCCTGCCAAACTACAGGCTGTAATGGACTGGCAAGAACCCCATTCTCTTAAAGCGGTGCAGCGCTTTATGGGGTTCATTAATTATTATCGCCAGTTCATTCCCCATTTCTCGACTTTGGTAGCTTCCTTGGTAGCCCTCACCAAGAAGGGAGCAAATCCCAAGTTGTGGTCTGAGGAGGTCTCCAAGGCATTCTCTTCCATCAAGTCGCATTTTGCCAGTGCTCCCATATTACATCGCTTTGATGTTGATAAGCCGTTTATTTTAGAGGTGGATGCCTCTTCTGTTGGTGCTGGAGCTGTCCTTTATCAAAGGATGCTCAAGGTCGGAAGCATCCCTGCTTCTTCTTTTCTAAGACCTTTACACCAGCAGAGAGGAATTATTCCATCGGGGACAGGGAGTTGCTGGCTATGAAGTTGGCCTTCTCTGAGTGGAGACATCTTCTGGAGGGGGTTCGTTTTCCCTTTCAAGTCTTCACCGACCACAAAAACTTGGTTTATTTGCAAACGGCTCAGCGGCTAAATTCTCGCCAGGCCAGATAGTCCCTATTCTTCTCTCGGTTCCACTTCACCCTCCATTTTCTCTCCAGTGAGAAGAATGTTTGGGCCGACGCTCTCTCTCACTCCTTAGTGTCATCTGAGGAGGAGGATGAGGAGCCTCTGCTTATTGTCCCCGAAGAGAGACTGAGAACTGTAGCCCCGGTTTCGCTAGAGTCTGTGCCTCCGGGCAAGACTTTTGTGCCCACTAATTTGCGACCGGAGGTACTCTCTTGGGCACACTCGTCCAGGGTGGGTGGACACTTTGGGGCAAAGAGGACAAATGAGTTATTGGCAAGGACATACTGGTGGCCACATATGGTCCGTGACGTCAGGGAGTATGTTCAGGTCTGTGTCTCCTGCGCCAGGAACAAGTCCCCTCTACAACGGCCAGCTGGGTTACTTTTTCCTTTGCCGGTGGCAGACAGGCCCTGGGAGATGGTCGAGATGGACTTTGTGGTGGGCTTACCCAAGTCTCGGGGTTGCACTATCATTTGGTTGATCACCGACCACTTCTCCAAAATGGTGCACTTAGTGCCGCTACCACGGTTACCTTCTGCACGGGCCTTGGCAGCATTTTTTATTAGACACATCTTCCGTTTACACGGTATGCCAGACAAGATTGTCAGCGATCGAGGTCCCCAATTTGCGTCTCGGTTCTGGAGAGAGTTGTGTCATCTACTCTGCACTGAGTTGAACATCTCCTTGCATATCATCCCGAGACGAATGGGTTGGTAGTGAGGGCCAACCAGACCTTGGTCACCTACTTGCGACATTTTGTCTCTGCCAGGCAGGATGACTGGGCATCCTTGCTCCCGTGGGCAGAGTTCGCGCTAAACAATGCTGTGGCTGACTCCACCGGACAGACCCCATTCCTCTTAAATTACGGCCAGCATCCGCGAGTACCGGTGCCCATGCCCATGGCTTCCGCTGACTCCAGGGTGGCAGACTGGGCTGTGGAGGCACAGGACATATGGGACCGCACCAGGATGCCATTCAGGCTTCCAAGGAAAGGATGAGGTCTTCTGCCGATGCCCATCAGCGTCAAGCTCCGACATTTGCTCCTGGCGACCTAGTGTGGCTCTCCGCCCGAAACATCAGGCTATGGGTGGAATCCACTAAGTTGGCACCCCACTATTTGGGTCCCTTCAAGGTTCTCGAGCAGGTGAACCCTGTGGTTTACCGTTTGGCCCTTCCGCCTCTCCTTGGTATCTCCGACACCTTCCATGTGTCGCTCCTAAAACCCGTGGTCATCTCCCGGTTGCCTGAGTCATCTGCCGGGACGTCGGGTTCGTCTTCGGATGACTACGAGGTGAACGCCATTGTAGGGTGCAAGGTGGTACGGGGCAAAAAAAATTTTTGGGTGGATTGGAGGGGTTATGGGCCTGAGGATAGGTCCTGGGAGCCTGCTGAGCATGTTCATGCTCCGCAGCTCATCGCTGCCTTTGAGCGTAGCGAGGCCCAGGGAAGGGGGGGCCCAAGGAGGGGGGTAATGTTAGGGGTCGAGTTCCCGCTTCTGCACAAGGGGAATCTCGAGCCATTCCGGCTACTGTCTCCCATTCGTCTCCGGCCACAGTGGACTCTGTTCAGCTTAGATGTCGGTCCCAGAGTCTTGCCCAGTCTAACAGTGTGCAGAGGATTACTGCTGCCTCTCCAGGCTCTGCTATTGTGGCCAGTACTGGTTAGCGGCGAGCAGACGTCTTTGGGACAAAGTCCTTGTTTTCCCCTTCTGAGCATGCCCAGGGTGAGATCTCTCATTGGAGATCAGGGGTCACATGCTCAGGTACTGCAACAGCTCCTATTTGTCTGCCAGGAAGGTCCTGTGACTACTGGTGTTCTGGAACAGTTTCATTGGTCCTTGTTTCTGTCAGGTCCTGTAGCTGTTACTATAAAAGGGTGGCATGGCTGGGCCGCCATGCGCTAGTATCAATTGCATTATGTGCTTTGCTCCAGTGTGATCATGCACGCATGTGGTTAGGGCTTGGCTGAAATAAGCCCTAGAATACCGGCACCTCCGGTGAAGAGATTTGAGTGTAAGTGGTTAGGGCTTGGCTGAAATAAGCCCCTAGAATACCGGCTTCTCTGGTGAGGAGATTGCTTGATTGCGTTGCTGTCTGTGTGATCACGGACTGCTATCCACACAGCAGTTATCTGTGTATCCCTGTGGTGTTAACAGGACACAGTCTTTTTCTCAGCGGCTCTGTGACGCAGCAGGGTTCGCTTTATAACGCTGGTTCAGCGCCCTAGCGTTTTACTTTGCGGCTCACTGAAGCTAAGTGAGTTCGCACCTATCGCCATATAGCGCTGTGTCCTTCCCGTTAGCGGCTCTGCGGATTAACAGAGTTTGCACTTACTGCCACAGCGAGCTACGGCGTTTATTTTAGCGACTCTGCGGGATAACAGAGTTCGCTACTTTCGCCATCTTACTAGCAGCGGGCTTCGCCTGCACGGTGGACCCCGGGCTGCGAACGCACCTCTCTAATATATCTATTAGGTGCGTTCTGCAGACCCTAACAGTGTGTGTGTAAGAGAGTGCTGCGGTGCTGTATGTGTGATGGTGGTGGGGGGGAGACAGTGATGGTGGTGAGGAGCCGGAGCCCGGTGGCGATGATGATGATGGAGAGGCGATGATGATGGGGAGGCAATGATGATGATGATGATGATGGGGAGGCGATGATGATGATAATGGGGAAGAGATGATGATGGGGGCGATGATGATGATGATGATGGGGAGGTGAAGATGATGGGGAGGCAATGATGATGATGGGGAGGCGATGATGATGATAGGGAGGCAATGATAAAGGGGAGGCGATGATGATGATGGGGAGGCGAAGATGATGGGGAGGAGATGATGATGATGGAGAGGCAATGATGATGGGGAGGCGATGATGATGGGGAGGCAATGATGATGATGATGGGGAGTCTTTCCACAGCACCCTTTCCTGAGCCGTAACAGCGCAGAACGCAGCACAGTGCAGAGGAGAGCTCCATATTTTGTATGGAGCATTATATGGGGACCAGTATCCTGTATGGAGCATTTTTTTGGGGTCCAATATTCTTTATGTAGCATTATATTTGGCCCATAATACTGAATTGAGGACTATGTGGTGCCCATAATATTCTATGGAGGACTGTACAGTCCAGTCTGTACTGTGCGCTGTGAGGATTTGGTGGTTTTGAGCTATTGTAGAATTTACAATAGATATCACTCATGTAATGGAAGTAGTGAAATCTTTGGCACTGTACTATACCCATATTTCTCTGCCGTATCTGTGCATCATGAATCGTGGTGTGTTAAAGGGGCCCACTGAGACTCTTTCGCCCGGGGCCCATAAAAACCTGGAGCCGACCCTGGGTCAGCGGGTGCTCTAGTCCAAAACCACAAGGACCAGGGCTCATCCCACCAAGCGCCTGTTCTCCTTTTACCTTGGGCATAATACTAATCAGACAACACAGGGTGAGGGTAAAACAGTCTGGCAATACTTTATTCAACCACAAAATATGCAAATACACATAGAACAGTCCAGCAACATAACCAAGATGGTGCAAAATTACAGAGTCTCACCCTTCCGCTGACTCGCTGGGATAAGAGCAGCTGTGACTTCAGAGCTTCCAGGGGCGACTACCCCCACCGGTGGCACACACAGAGAGAAGATAACGACAAGCTTAGAAAGCTGACAGTCTATTGAGGTACAAGGCCAGGTGAATGGAGGGTCACAACTTGGCTTCTCCAAACATCTCCATGGAGCCAGGTGACTGGTGGGTCCCAATCCTGGCTCCCGTGGGCAGAGTTCGCGCTAAACAATGCTGTGGCTGACTCCACCGGACAGACCCCATTCCTCTTAAATTACGGCCAGCATCCGCGAGTACCGGTGCCCATGCCCATGGCTTCCGCTGACTCCAGGGTGGCAGACTGGGCTGTGGAGGCACAGGACATATGGGACCGCACCCAGGATGCCATTCAGGCTTCCAAGGAAAGGATGAGGTCTTCTGCCGATGCCCATCAGCGTCAAGCTCCGACATTTGCTCCTGGCGACCTAGTGTGGCTCTCCGCCCGAAACATCAGGCTATGGGTGGAATCCACTAAGTTGGCACCCCGCTATTTGGGTCCCTTCAAGGTTCTCGAGCAGGTGAACCCTGTGGTTTACCGTTTGGCCCTTCCGCCTCTCCTTGGTATCTCCGACACCTTCCATGTGTCGCTCCTAAAACCCGTGGTCATCTCCCGGTTGCCTGAGTCATCTGCCGGGACGTCGGGTTCGTCTTCGGATGACTACGAGGTGAACGCCATTGTAGGGTGCAAGGTGGTACGGGGCAAAAAAATTTTTTGGGTGGATTGGAGGGGTTATGGGCCTGAGGATAGGTCCTGGGAGCCTGCTGAGCATGTTCATGCTCCGCAGCTCATCGCTGCCTTTGAGCGTAGCGAGGCCCAGGGAAGGGGGGGCCCAAGGAGGGGGGTAATGTTAGGGGTCGAGTTCCCACTTCTGCACAAGGGGAATCTCGAGCCATTCCGGCTACTGTCTCCCATTCGTCTCCGGCCACAGTGGACTCTGTTCAGCTTAGATGTCGGTCCCAGAGTCTTGCCCAGTCTAACAGTGTGCAGAGGATTACTGCTGCCTCTCCAGGCTCTGCTATTGTGGCCAGTACTGGTTAGCGGCGAGCAGACGTCTTTGGGACAAAGTCCTTGTTTTCCCCTTCTGAGCATGCCCAGGGTGAGATCTCTCATTGGAGATCAGGGGTCACATGCTCAGGTACTGCAACAGCTCCTATTTGTCTGCCAGGAAGGTCCTGTGACTACTGGTGTTCTGGAACAGTTTCATTGGTCCTTGTTTCTGTCAGGTCCTGTAGCTGTTACTATAAAAGGGTGGCATGGCTGGGCCGCCATGCGCTAGTATCAATTGCATTATGTGCTTTGCTCCAGTGTGATCATGCACGCATGTGGTTAGGGCTTGGCTGAAATAAGCCCCTAGAATACCGGCACCTCCGGTGAAGAGATTTGAGTGTAAGTGGTTAGGGCTTGGCTGAAATAAGCCCCTAGAATACCGGCTTCTCTGGTGAGGAGATTGCTTTGATTGCGTTTGCGTTAACAGGACACAGTCTTTTTCTCAGCGGCTCTGTGACGCAGCAGGGTTCGCTTTATAACGCTGGTTCAGCGCCCTAGCGTTTTACTTTGCGGCTCACTGAAGCTAAGTGAGTTCGCACCTATCGCCATATAGCGCTGTGTCCTTCCCGTTAGCGGCTCTGCGGATTAACAGAGTTCGCACTTACTGCCACAGCGAGCTACGGCGTTTATTTTAGCGACTCTGCGGGATAACAGAGTTCGCTACTTTCGCCATCTTACTAGCAGCGGGCTTCGCCTGCACGGTGGACCCCGGGCTGCGAACGCACCTCTCTAATATATCTATTAGGTGCGTTCTGCAGACCCTAACAGTGTGTGTGTAAGAGAGTGCTGCGGTGCTGTATGTGTGATGGTGGTGGGGGGGAGACAGTGATGGTGGTGAGGAGCCGGAGCCCGGTGGCGATGATGATGATGGAGAGGCGATGATGATGGGGAGGCAATGATGATGATGATGATGATGGGGAGGCGATGATGATGATAATGGGGAAGAGATGATGATGGGGGCGATGATGATGATGATGATGGGGAGGTGAAGATGATGGGGAGGCAATGATGATGATGGGGAGGCGATGATGATGATAGGGAGGCAATGATAAAGGGGAGGCGATGATGATGATGGGGAGGCGAAGATGATGGGGAGGAGATGATGATGATGGAGAGGCAATGATGATGGGGAGGCGATGATGATGGGGAGGCAATGATGATGATGATGGGGAGTCTTTCCACAGCACCCTTTCCTGAGCCGTAACAGCGCAGAACGCAGCACAGTGCAGAGGAGAGCTCCATATTTTGTATGGAGCATTATATGGGGACCAGTATCCTGTATGGAGCATTATTTGGGGTCCAATATTCTTTATGTAGCATTATATTTGGCCCATAATACTGAATTGAGGACTATGTGGTGCCCATAATATTCTATGGAGGACTGTACAGTCCAGTCTGTACTGTGCGCTGTGAGGATTTGGTGGTTTTTGAGCTATTGTAGAATTTACAATAGATATCACTCATGTAATGGAAGTAGTGAAATCTTTGGCACTGTACTATACCCATATTTCTCTGCCGTATCTGTGCATCATGAATCGTGGTGTGTTAAAGGGGCCCACTGAGACTCTTTCGCCCGGGGCCCATAAAAACCTGGAGCGACCTGGTCAGCGGGTGCTCTAGTCCAAAACCACAAGGACCAGGGCTCATCCCACCAAGCGCCTGTTCTCCTTTTACCTTGGGCATAATACTAATCAGACAACACAGGGTGAGGGTAAAACAGTCTGGCAATACTTTATTCAACCACAAAATATGCAAATACACATAGAACAGTCCCAGCAACATAACCAAGATGGTGCAAAATTACAGAGTCTCACCCTTCCGCTGACTCGCTGGGATAAGAGCAGCTGTGACTTCAGAGCTTCCAGGGGCGACTACCCCCACCGGTGGCACACACAGAGAGAAGATAACGACAAGCTTAGAAAGCTGACAGTCTATTGAGGTACAAGGCCAGGTGAATGGAGGGTCACAACTTGGCTTCTCCAAACATCTCCATGGAGCCAGGTGACTGGTGGGTCCCAATCCTGGCTTTCCCAAATGTATCCATAGGGCTTAGGTGACTGGTGGGTACAAATCCTTAGTATCGTAAACGTATCCATTGATTCACTGATGGTCAATGGAGCAGATCTTTATTTTTTCAGCCGAGGCCATGGTCCTCTAGTCTGGCATCCTGTAGAATGTGCAATCTGTGTCCCTTGTGATGGAGCCATGATCTGGCAGCTATCCTGTAGAGTGTTCATGGCTGTGGTTTTGTAAAGAATCTCTGGATCTCTTGGATCTCTGGATTTTTGGATATGTTACAGAGGCATATCCCCTTTTTATAGTTCACAACTGTTCTTCAAGCCATCATGCACAGGTCAAGATGAAGGGGTAATGAGGTTATCCCGCATTGTTTCATTATGATGTGTAATCAACATATCAGCAAACATCAATGTTCAGTGACCCTGCATCCCTGTTTTGCAAAGATAACAGTACAATAAACTGTAGGAGATTATATAAAAGGTAAATAACAACCATTCATCAATTTACAAATATTAATTCTACCTACAAGAAGAACCAACATATAGATAACAGTCTATGCGTCGTCACAAATGTTATTAAATAAATCCATTTACCACAGATTAGTTTTACATTTGCTTATGTACGTAGCTATTAGTTGATCTAGTGTATCAACTGCCCCTTTGGTGGAATTATAATCTAATATCATCTGCGACTTTTTGGCATCTCAACTACTTATTGCATTGTCAAGGTGCATCAGGCTCATCAGAATGACCTGTTTGTTTTTTGGGAATGCAAGAAACCACTGTCATATCTCCAGTAAAACGTTGAACTATTAACATCTCTTTTACAAAGGACACATTGCAGCAGTTCAGGCTTGCTTTTTCTTATAGTGCACACTATTGTAAGTTTTCATTTTAGTAACAGATGACCCAATTGGTGCGATGTAAAAAATTTGTCACATGTCACATTTTGTCCTCTTAGTCTATATGTCAAATCTGAAAAGACTCTTACACCCTGATTCTTTTCAGGATTTTCTGCAGGTTTTTTTCCTGTATATACCTGAGCGTTTAGAGCGTATGAACTGCTGTGGTCACAAAGTGTCCATGTCTTGATGCCGTTCTTTGATGGCTTACTCAGTATATACAGGTCCTTCTCAAAAAATTAGCATATAGTGCTAAATTTCATTATTTACCATAATGTAATGATTACAATTAAACTTTCATATATTTTAGATTCATTACACACCAAATGAAATTTGTCAGGTCTTTTATTGTTTTAATACTGATGATTTTGGCATACAACTCCTGATAACTCAAAAAACCTGTCTCAAAAAATTAACATATTTCAACCATCCAATAAAATAAAAGTGTTTTTTCAAAACAAACAAAAAAACCATCAAATAATAATGGAAAGATGTGTATCTTTGTACCGTGTTAGCCAGTAGATAGAATAGAAAAGTCTAAATATTTTTCAAATAATAATGTTCAGTTATGCACTCAATACTTGGTCGGGAATCCTTTTGCAGAAATGACTGCTTCAATGCGGCGTGGCATGGAGGCAATCAGCCTGTGACACTGCTGAGGTGTTATGGAGGCCCAGGATGCTTCGATAGCGGCCTTAAGCTCATCCAGAGTGTTGGGTCTTGCGTCTCTCAACTTTCTCTTCACAATATCCCACAGATTCTCTATGGGGTTCAGGTCAGGAGAGTTGGCAGGCCAATTGAGCACAGTAATACCATGGTCAGTAAACCATTTACCAGTGGTTTTGGCACTGTGAGCAGGTGCCAGGTCGTGCTGAAAAATGAAATCTTCATCTCCATAAAGCTAGTTGACAAAAACTAAATCTTAGAGCACGCCAAAATACTCGGAGATCACCTGAGCATGCTCGGGTAGACCCGAGCGACGAGCATACTCGCTCATCACTAATCTCTATCCATTTATCCCAAACTTCTCTACTAGTGGTTAGTTATTATTTTTGTTTTTAGACTGAATTGCTTGCATTGGGTATCGTGCCTCATCAGATTCAACTTCAGAATCAGCATTCTCGTAATCACTTTCTGTGTCACTTATGTGGTCCTCATCTTCTCTTTCTCCAGTTGGATATCTTCTTCTGAATCTGAGGCGCTGGCAAGCTTTTACAATTCAACTTCACTCAATGGACGTCTTCGCCACATTTTTATCCAACTTTCCAAATAATGGACACTCAGGATTTTCAAGGTTTAAAATAGCACTATATGACTAAACAACAATAATAATAAAGTTCACAACACAACAAGAACTGGAGCAACACACAATTACAAAATATATACATGATTTTATTATTTTTAAATTATTAGTAATAAATAGAATAGATATTACAGTATCAAAATCATATAGACATCAATATAGAACTTAAAGCGGTTGAGATGGCATGAGAACTGCTGCTAGATGTATCATGCAGCTGCACAGCAATCAATATATGAATGAGAGGGGGGATCAGTTATGAAATTTAACTGCTCCAAAAAGTTCATATACCCCAGAATAGCTATATGCACACTCCCATATATTCATAAGGTGCCAATAAATGCATGTGCTGCCCTGATCAAAGTCCGGATCTCTTTTCAGGAAATGGGAGAGTGAACAGATAATACTAAAGTAACACCTCAGTGGTTAATGTAGCCACTCACCCATGTTGATATGCTGTGCAGAACGCGCCCCGACGCGCGTTTCGCAGTTGCTTCCTCGGGGGGCTGGTATACAATAAGCCTCTCATATCCCTTTTAATACCCACACTAAATGGGAGAAACTGCAGCACGTGTGGACGCCGCATCCCCCACTTCCGGAGGCGCCGAGGTGACGGCACGCTCCATTGGTGCACCCAGATGACGTCAGTGGAGCGCGCGCCGCCCCGAGGCACTGCGAGAAGAGGAGGAGGCGAAGCCAACTACTAGCAAGCAGAGTGGAAGCGCGGCCATCTTGAAAGAGGGCAAAATTGCCCATAACTCCCTAATACAATGTACCACATAGTTAGATGTAATTCAAACCAATGCACATAAATCTCATCTTATTTGGAAGCGCTATTTTAAACATTGATACTATAAATAATCAATTAAAGGGTCCAGTTAAGCCCATATATATGTATAAATACAAAAAGATTCTGCTTCCTCCATATGCAATATGGTACAGATCGCACTATAGATGAAAAACAATTTTGTAAGGGGAGAATATGTCGCGCTATCAATTCTTTTGCTGCATAACATATATCCATGATAAACCTTAATATAATAGATGGTAGGATATACACATCATAGTACTTATACATATATACAGTGAATCAGGTAAATATAAAAATAAGCAATGAGATAGTCATGTACACGAAAAAGTCCATCATGAGAAGATATAAAAATAGACAAATTAATTATGAGATAACAAATAACAATCCACAGATATTACAATGGACAAAGTGTTACAAGGCATGACCATTAATAACAAATGGAACAAATCAACATAATATGAAACAATCTATATCTAACATGTATATAGAACAAGATGAGGGTCGCAGTTCTCCAATAATAGTGGGATAAGGAAATCCAATTGTTTCCAAAGGGTACGGGAAGTCAATCTATAGAGAGTTATCCAAATGATTCACATACTAGAAAAAGAGAGAAAAAATTACTAATATGATCACACACAAAAAACAAAAAACAGCGAATCTGTATCAAGGGAGTGAGAGATGCAGAGAACTAAAGATATGACGCAAAACTTAGTTGCTCATTAAGACCTATAGGGACCATAGTATTTAGTGTCACAATCCAACGACACTCTTTTTGTGCCAGGATACGACTGCAATCACCCCCTCGAATACCAAGGTTAACATGTTCAATCCCCTTGATTTTTAACTCACTGGATCTGCAATTATGTTTAAGGCGAAAATGCCTTGGTATCGTTTTTAGTGACTCCACGTCATCCATATCACGGGCGGCCTCAATGTCCCTAATATGCTCACGTGTCCTCACACATAGCTCCCGAGTGGTGAGTTCAATATAGACTAAATTACAAGTGCAACTGGCAAAATAGACAACATGTGTCGTTGAACACGTAATATTGTCCTTGAAACTGTATTTCTTGAGGCCGTCCGATGATGTGAAGGACGTGGACCTCACATGGCTGCGACATGCCAAGCATCTGCCACAGGGATAAAAAACGATGTTTTTTTCCATTCCATTGAATAGGGGTTGTGATTTTGCCATGTAGTGGCTAGATACTAATATGTCCCTCAGGTTTCTGCTCCTTCTTGCTGTCATTTGGGGATATGTAGGTAGTCGTTGTTGAAGAAGAGGTCTGTCATAAATACAGACCAATGTTTACCTAGAATATCACGCATTTTCCCCCATTGCTGGTTATAGGTTGAAATAAACCGTTTAAACCCCCTCGGTGTTGTTAGGTTTCTTCTTGTTATGAGGCCTCAACAGATCACTCCTTTCGGTCTGTCTTGCCCTCCAATATCCCTTTTTAATACACCGGTTAGTATAGCCCCGATCCCTGAACCTCTGCCCAAGATCCAAAGCCTGTCTTTCAAATGATGAGTCTGTGGTGCAGATTCTGCGTGCCCGCAGCAACTGACCTGTGAGGATTGCCCTGATGGTGGCGGGAGGATGTGAAGACGACACGTGTAATAGGGAATTGACGGACGTCGTTTTCCGATATAAGTCAGTCATCACATATCCATCGTCTCCAATCTTAATCTCTGTATCCAAGAATGATATACAACTCCGGTTATTTGAGTATGTGAGTTTGATATTGAGGTCATTGCGGTTCAGACCCCCCACAAATTCATCCAGATCTGAAATAGAGCCCTGCCACAGAAACAGCATATCATCTATATAGTGGTACCACCCAAGTACCTGGGGGACAGCCTCTGCGCCATCCAACAGCAAACCCCTCTCCCAATATCCGAGAAAGAGGTTTGCATAGGAGGGCGAACAGGCTGCCCCCATGGCGGTACCGCGTTTCTGCAGGTAAAAACGATTTTTAAAGGTGAAAAAATTGTGGGTTAGTATGAACCGCAACAAGTCCAATATCAACTCCCGGAGATCAGGATCAAGATTTCTGGCCACCAAATAAAATTGTGCAGCCCGGAGACCATGTACATGATGTATGCTTGTATATAGAGATTCAACATCCGCCACCACCATCAGTGTATCAGATTCCAGAAATAGGCCATCAAGTCGCCTCAGGACGTCCGTTGTGTCTCTGACAAAGGAGGGCAGTGTCTCAACCTATGGTTGTAAATAATGTTCAATAAATGAGCACACTGGATCACATAGCCCTCCGATGCCAGAGACAATGGGACGCCCTGGGGTGAAATATTATTATTATTATTATTATTATACATTTATATAGCGCCATTTATTCCATGGCGCTTTACATATGAAAAGGGAAAAATATAGACAGGTACAATAAACATGTGCTAGACAAGGGACACACAAGTACAGAAGGAGAGAAATAGGGTCTTTATGGATCTTGGGCAGTAGGTAAAAGGTCGGGACTATAGGAGCCTTAACCAGAAGACCATCGAGTATTTTTTGGGGAATGATACCCCTTTCAAAGGCGATCTCCAATATAGATGATAACTCACCCTTAAAGGAAATCATGGGGTTATGCGAGAGTTGGGTATACGTCTCCCCATCTTTTAGCTGTTTAAAGGCTTCACCCTCATATTTCGTCACAGGCCAGACCACCACGTTCCCCCCCTTGTCTGCTGGTTTGATCACAACGTCATCAAGTTTTTGAAGGTCCTCTATTGCCTTCCGCTGTATATTAGTGAGATTATCATTGTATCTCTTATTCTTGATACGTTTAAGGTCATCTGTCACTAATCTAGTGAATATGTCGACTTGTGGACAGATAGACAAGGGGGGGAAAGTGGTGGCAATAGCCTCTTGTTCTGTAGTAGAGACACTACCCAGTCCGGGTCGTGTTTTGGAATGGAGTTTGTGGAGTACCAGTTTCCGGGAAAAAAGGTGCAAATCTTTTAACGCTAGAAAGAAATCAAAATTATTAGATGGGGAGAACATAAGGCCAAGACCCAAAACCTCTTTTTGTACCTGGGACAGGGGATGTGAAGATAAATTAATCACCTCCAGTGTGTTGGTACACGGCTTCTTCTCCACCGGAGAAGAAGTGGGAAATTTCCGTTTAGAGTTTTTCTTCCCACCCCACTTAGGTCTATTCATCCTAAGAAAATCTCTTCTGTCCCAAGAGGCCTTGGAGTTCTCAGGGACCTGACTTCTATCCTCCACTGACGATAGTGATGACATTGAAGTAGAACGCCCACGGGCCAAGTATGATCTATATCCAGGTTTTCTCTGTTTCCATCTATATATTTGATCATTCTGGAAATCATTCTGATCCCTCTGAAATTTCCGTGACTTAGTCTCAATTAGCTCTTTTTCCCACTTAAGTTGATCGGCATCAATTTCATCTTTCAATTGTGTCACTTTCTCACTAGTGAATTGTTTGTTAATACTCTCTTCTATATTTTTTAATTCATGATCAATATCTTTAAGCGACATCTCATTTAATTCCTTGAAAAATATGTAATCAATGGCTATATCCCACGTGGACTGCGAGTCCAGGTGTTCCCCTCCTTCCCTATTAACAACGATGATTTTGTCAAAGCATGGGAGGGAGCAGCTTCAATATGTTCTAAGACGGTTTTGGAGCTTTTAATTAAATTAAATGAGATGTCGCTTAAAGATAAACTGAGAAAAAAAACTCTAAACGGAAATTTCCCACTTCTTCTCCGGTGGAGAAGAAGCCGCGTACCAACACACTGGAGGTGATTAATTTATCTTCACATCCCCTGTCCCAGGTACAAAAAGAGGTTTTGTGTCTTGGCTTTACGTTCTCCCCATCTAATAATTTTGATTTCTTTCTAGCGTTAAAAGATTTGCACCTTTTTTCCCGGAAATTGGAGATCGCCTTTGAAAGGGGTATCATCCCCAAAAAAATACTCGATGGTCTTCTGGTTAAGGCTCCTATAGTCCCAACCTTTTACCTACTGCCCAAGATCCATAAAGACCCTATTTCACCCCCAGGGCGTCCCATTGTCTCTGGCATCGGAGGGCTATGTGATCCAGTGTGCTCATTTATTGAACATTATTTACAACCACAAGTTGAGACACTGCCCTCCTTTGTCAAACACACAACGGATGTCCTGAGGCTACTTGATGGCCTATTTCTGGAATCTGATACCCTGATGGTGGTGGCGGATGTTGAATCTCTATATACAAGCATACATCATGTACATGGTCTCCAGGCTGCACAATTCTATTTGGAGGCCAGCAATCTTGAGCCTGATCTCCTGGAGTTGATATTGGACTTGTTGTGGTTCATACTTACCCACAATTTTTTCACCTTTAAAAATCGTTTTTACCTGCAGAAACGCGGTACCACCATGGGGGCGGCCTGTGCGCCCTCCTATGCAAAGCTCTTTCTCGGATATTGGGAGAGGGGTTTGCTGTTGGATGGCGCAGAGGCCGTCCCCCAGGTACTTGCGTGGTACCGCTATATAGATGATATGCTGTTTTTGTGGCAGGGCTCTATTTCAGATCTGGATGAATTTGTGGGGGGACTGAACCGCAATGACCTCAATATCAAACTCACATACTCAAATTACCCGAGTTGTATATCATTCTTGGATACAGAGATTAAGATTGGAGACGATGGATATGTGATGACTGATTTATATCGGAAAACGACGTCCGTCAATTCCCTATTACACGTGTCGTCTTCACATCCTCCCGCCACCATCAGGGCAATCCTCACAGGTCAGTTGCTGCGGGCACGCAGAATCTGCACCACAGACATCATTTGAAAGACAGGCTTTGGATCTTGGGCAGAGGTTCAGGGATCGGGGCTGTAGTAACCGGTTTATTAAAAAGGGATATTTGAGGGCTAGACAGACCGAAAGGAGTGATCTGTTGAGGCCTCATAACAAGAAGAAACCTAACAACACCGAGGGGGTTAAACGGTTTATTTCACCTATAACCAGCAATGGGGGACAATGCGTGATATTCTAGGTAAACATTGGTCTGTATAATGACAGACCTCTTCTAACAACGACTACCTACATATCCCCAAATGACTGCAAGAAGGAGCAGAAACTGAGGGACATATTAGTATCTAGCACTACGTGGCAAAATCACAACACTATTCAATGAAAGGAAAAAAACATCGTTTTTATCCCTGTGGCAGATGCTTGGCATGTCGCAACCATGTGAGGTCCACGTCCTTCACATCATCGGACGGCCTCAAGAATACAGTATCAAAGGACTATTTTACGTGTTCAACGACACATGTTGTCTATTTGCGTTGTACTTGTAATTTAGTCTATATTGGACTACACTCGGGAGCTACGTGTGAGGATACGTGAGCACATTAGGGACATTGAGGCGCCCGTGATGTGGATGACGTGAGTCACTAAAAACATACCAAGGCATTTTCACCTTAAACATAATTGTAGATCAGTGAGTTAAAAATCAAGGGTATGAACATGTTAACCTTGGTATTCGAGGGGGTGATTGCAGTCGTATCTGGCACAAAAAGAATGTCGTTGGATTGTGACACTAAATACTATGGTCCTATGGTCTTAATGAGCAACTAAGTTTGCGTCATATCTCTAGTTCTTCTCTGCATCTCTCACTCCCTTGTACGGATTCGCTGTTTTTTGTTTTTTGTGTGTGATCATATTTGTAATTTTTTCTCTTTTTCTAGTATGTGAATCATTTGGATAACTCTCTTAGATTTACTTCCCGTACCCTTTGGAAACAATTTGATTTCCTTATCCCACTATTATTGGAGAACTGCGACCCTCATCTTGTTCTATATACATGTTAGATATAGATTGTTTCATATTATGTTGATTTGTTCCATCTGTTATTGATGGTCATGCCTTGTAACACTTTGTCCATTGTAATATCTGTGGATTGTTATTTGTTATCTCATATTTAATTTGTCTATTTTTATATCTTCTCATGATGGACTTTTTCGTGTACATGACTATCTCATTGCTTATTTTTATATTTACCTGATTCACTGTATATATGTATAAGTACTATGATGTGTATATCCTACCATCTATTATATTAAGGTTTACCATGGATATATGTTATGCAGCAAAAGAACTGATAGCGCGACATATTCTCCCCTTACAAAATTGTTTTTCATCTATAGTGCGATCTGTACCATATTGCATATGGAGGAAGCAGAATATTTTTGTATTTATACATATATATGGGCTTAACTGGCCCTTTAATTGATTATTTATAGTATCAATGTTTAAAATAGCGCTTCCAAATAAGATGAGACTTATGTGCATTGGTTTGAATTACATCTAACTATTTGGTACATTGTATTAGGGAGTTATGGGCATATTTTGCCCTCTTTCAAGATGGCCGCGCTTTCACTCTGCTTGCTAGTGGTTGGCTTCGCCTCCTCCTCTTCTCGTGGTGCCTGAGGGCGGCGCGCTCCACTGACGTCGCCGGGAGTGGGGGATGCGGCATCCACACGTGCTGCAATTTCTCCCATTTAGTGTGGGTATTAATAAGGATATGAGAGGCTTATTGTATACCAGCCCCCGAGGAAGCAACTGCGAAACGTGCATCGGGGCGCGTTCTGCACAGCATATCAACATGGGTGAGTGGCTACATTAACCACTGAGGTGTTACTTTAGTATTATCTGTTCACTCTCCCATTTCCTGATCAGAGATCCGGACTTTGATCAGGGCAGCACATGCATTTATTGGCACCTTATGAATATATGGGAGTGTGCATATAGCTATTCTGGGGTATATGAACTTTTTGGAAAATTTCATAACTGATCACCCCCTCTCATCCATATATTGCACCTTGCCATCCATATATTGATTGCAGCAGTTCTCATGCCATCTCAACCGCTTTAAGTTCTATATTGATGTCTATATAATTTTAATACTGTAATATTTATTCTATTTATTACTAATAATTTAAAAATAATAAAATCATTTATATATTTTGTAATGGTGTGTTGTTCCAGTTCTTGTTGTGTTGTGAATTGTAATTCAGGAGCTCCATTTGGGTATTTTTCCCATTTTTTGTCCTTTATGGACTTTCTTTGACCTATCATGATATTTGTATCTGTGTCTGAGATTATGTTTCTCAATAATAATAAAGTTGTAGCAAACACTAACCAGGTTTGCAACAATAAGAGCTTATATACTAGACCAAAACAGACCTGCACAGACCGGTACGCAAAGCCAATACATCTGCAGTAACTTGCAAATGTATCGAGTGCATGGACCGGCAGGAAATGGAGAAATCGATAAACAATAGTAGATGCAATAAATAATCCACAATGATACTATAAATCATTTATGTGACTGAAAATATGGTGAGTGATCTGTTTAAAACACTAACAGTACATATGTAACAATCAGTATTATTTTATACAAAAAAGTAAAAAAAAAGAAAAAACACTCATAATAATAACAACACCTACCCATAAACAAACTCACCTAACCATGATTTGCAGTTCCTTATAACAAATAATCTGCAGCTTCACAAACCTTTTTTTCTGGTCAAATAGACTGGAACAGTATAGCAGAGTGAAATAGCCCACCTGATGCTGAAGGAAATTATCAAGTGTGGAATACAGGGCAGTGAAGTCCGTGGGAGATATGGCGTTCACTGTCCAGCACACATCCTACTATTTCAGAACGCAGCTCTAAACAAGATTGAGATGTTTTCCCTGAGAGCGTTGTAGCTCAGTCTCCAGAGACAGGACAATGGTGGCGTTTGTGACCGGAGTGGAGTAGTACCGGACCTGAACCATTCCCAGCAGGGAGCACAGAACCACAATTCCTAACAATTATACAATATCAGGGCAACAGAGGGTCACATTATACTGTATGAGGGCCACAGACAGGGACATTGTTCAGTACAGAGGCCACAGAGAAGAACATTATACTGTATCGGAACCATAGATGGAGCTATTAGGGTGAGTTTCCACGGTCAGGAAACGCTGCGTGTTTGGCGCTGTGCACTGGCGCAGCGCCAAACACGCAGCGTCCAGATGTTACAGCATAGTGGAGGGGATTTCAAGAAATCCCGTCTCCACTATGCGTAACAACACACAGGTGGCAGACCTGTGTAAACGGACATGCGGCGCGTCTTTTCAGACCGCAGAATGTCCTAGCGTATTGCGGCGACGCTGCGTCGCCGCAGCGAAATTTAACACAGGGCTATGTAGCCCTGCGTTCTTTCCGGAGGTGTTCCGGAGGTGTCCTGAACACATCCGGAAAGAACGCGCGTCAGAAAGGGGGCGGGGCTTAGACGGAGCAGAATTTCCGCTCCGTCAAATGCGCTGTGTTTCCTGACGGTGGAAACACAGCCTTATACTATACTGGGATACATAAAGGGGAGCAATATACTGTATTGGAGCTACATTGGGGTATATTATTTTGACTGGGAGATATTAATATATTATTATTACTATATGGGGGTGTGAATAAGGAACATTATACTGTTTTGGTGCCAAAGAGGGGGACATTATACTATATTGGGGCCACAGAGGTGGACATTATTCTGAATGAGGGCCACAATGGGGGACATTATACTGTTGGACACCAGAATTTGGAACATTAAACTGTTTGGCAGCTGAAATGGGAGACGTTCTACTGTATGAAGGACACAAGAAGAGACATTATACTGTTGGGCGCCAGAATTTGGAACATTATACTGTATAGGGGCAGGAATGGGCGACAGTTTACTTTATATAGGACACAGAGAGGGTCATTACAACCTATCGGGGCTACAGAAGGGGATATTATACTGCATTGTACTATATGAGTCTGCTGAGAATCACGTTAGTGCAGCACTTAAGTGTACTGCAATGAATTAGACCATAATTTAATATGATACGTACAGATTGCACCTTGCCATCTATAACCATCGCACTCAAATCAGCATGTCTATTTATCTATACTTCCTACAGGTATGTCACCCATCTTTTCAGACTCTGTGATAACTCTTACGTCTCCTGCTTGAATTTACTCAGTAGGTCACCCAGCTTTTCAAACTCTGTGATAACTCTTACCTCTTCTGCGTGTATTTACTTGGTATGTCACCCACCTTTTCAAATTCTGTGATAACTTTTACCTCTTCTGCGTGTATTTACTAGGTATGTCACCCACCTTTTCAAACTCTGTGATAACTCTTACCTCTCCTAAATGTATCTACTTAGTAAGTCACCCACCTTTTCAAACTCTGTGATAACTCTTACCTCAGTATGTATTTTCACTTACTGCTGCACTAACCCACCTCCCCACATTTCTTAATGATCTCCTTGGTTACGCTGCCTGTGATAAATCCTGCATCTAGCTCTATTCTAATAATCTGATGAAGATTAGAACAGGCCTCTCTCCTCTGTTTCACACCAGAATGCATTTGTTAGCAAACATATTGTGAGCTGTACATCTGCATGACGTAGTCTGCTGAGCATCACCTAAGTGCAACACTTAAGTGTTCTGCAATGAATTAGACCAGAATTTAACCAGAAGGGAACTGAAGGCAACTGGATACATATTCACAGTAAACAATGTTTCTGTTTCTTTCCACTATCACACCTATAGTCCTCCACTTCCCACTAACCCCCCTAGTCCCTATACTTAGTAATGAACTGATCATCTCTCACTCTATCCTTCCCATCCTTCTCCCCTCCTACTCAGAACTGTTCCACAACATAAAATCTGTCTCCTAACACAGACACTGCTACTGCTCCCACCTACTAACTATCACGGTAAGGATTGCAAGAGAACTCACCAGTGCAATCTCCTGGAAGACGGGTACAGAAGAAAGCTTCAGTGTTATGATTTGGTAGCTGAGGAGAGCAGGCAAAAACGGCAATACACCAGAGAGGTTGGAATCTACTGGATTGCAGTACCCTGACTAACCACAACAACTAAAGGCAGCCGTGGAGCGTTCCTACGTTGGTCCTAGACGCCTCGTCACAGCCTGAGAGGTTAACTACACCTAAAGATAGAAAGAGGAAAGCTATCTGTCCCAGAGCAGATCCCCAAAGAACATAGGAAGCCCCCAAACATGTAATGGCGGTTAGACAAGAGGAAATACAGACAGACAGAAAATAGTATGAGCAAACGTTGGGGCCCAATCTGCCTAGACAGAAAAGGATAGGAAGGATACTTACTGCAATCCAAAAAAACCCTAAAAAATGCCAACGTTACTAATTGCAAAAACACCTGAGATCACACGACCTCTACCACCTAAATTAGTACTCTGGTGTAACAAAACTAAGCCGCAGCCACTGAAAAAACTGGAAAAGGCAAATGAACAAACAACAGTGGCTCCAGAGGAACTGAGAGGAGCCCTGGCTAACCTCACAGAAATGCAGAGAAATATGCAAATGGTAAGCACAAAAACAAAAAACAGAAAATATCTTATCTGAGAGCAGGAGAAGAGGCAAGACTCAGCAAGCTTCCAAGTGAACTAGGAAACAACGTTGAGACAAGAACAATTGATCACCGGCAACCATGATGGGAGGGAACCTCCCTTATATCCAGCCAGTCTGTGATTCCTGATTGCCAATCCTCATTGAATGGTTCAGTACTGTTTGTAACCACCAGAGGGAGATTCTGCTCAGAATTCATTTCTAACACATTCACAACACTTCAGGCTCCTAGGAACGCAGGGTGAGCAAGTCAGGAGAGAGATAGTTTCAGGACCTGAATCACCTGACGGTTGGGGGCGTGGCTTCAGCTCCAGAGAGCTAGAAGCTGAAGGAAAACTCCTAAAAAGGTAACTACGGGACAAAGTTACCCAGGGGCAAAGACAGAGACGTAAATCAGAACAAGCCGGGGTCAAAGCACAAGATAGCAGTACAGTACCAAGGATAAGACAAAACAGATCGTCGAGGCCAGGCAGAGGTCAAAACCAAACAGACAGAGAAGGTACAGAAACAGAATCCAACAAGCAGTATCCAGAGATCAGACCGAGCCAAAACTAAAGTATCAGGCAAACCAGAACAAGGCACAAAACACACTCAGGGGTCAACACACTCTGCCAAGGGCGAAAGTATAACTGACGGGGATTGGAGCTTCCTAGGGCTATAAGAAGCTCTACCCGAACCAAAGAGAGGCCACAATAATAAGCCCCAGGTGTGCAGGTACGAGCCTGTACTGGGATCAAAACATTAACCCCTGGCGTGCAGGTCCAACCTGCACTGGGATCATGACACTAATACTTTCTTTGCTCCTCCTTATCAAAAGTGATACCTCTCCAAATCCTGGTACTCCTCACCACATCTTCACAGCCATTTCTACCTCCAATCCATGAAATATGACAAATTTCCACCAACTTTCTAACTTATACCCATTCGCAGAGCCCTCTGCTTCCCCTCTAACAGGAGCTCTATGGAACGCTCTCTCTGTCTGCAACAAACTTTTCTACATCCATGATCTTTTCATTACTAACAAACTTTACTTTCTCGGCATCACCGAAGCCTGGCTCACCCTCTCTGACGCAGCCTCTCCAGCTGCAATTTCTTATGGTGCATTCCACCTTTCCCACACCCCCTGCCCCAGCAGCAAGCATAGTGGAGGAGTTGGTTTTCTCCTGTCACATAACTGCTCCTTCACCCAAATTTCACTGCCACCCTCTTTTACACTCTCTTCTTTTGAGGTGCATTCTGTGCGCATTTACCCCCACCAACCTCCAACTGGCTGACATCTATTGCCCCCTTAGGGCCAGCCATCACCTTCTTTGACCACTTCCTCACTAGCTACTTTATTTTCTTTCCGCTGACATCCCCAGTATTGTCATTCATGACTTCAACATACCCATTGACACTTTCAACTCTGCTGTCTCTAAGTTTCTATCTCTCACTTCCTCCTTTGGCCTTGCTCAATGGTCTTCCGCAGCCATTCACAAAGAGGGCCACACTCCCACACTCTGGACCTCATCTTTCACCTCTCTGTGTTCCCTTCCCTATCTAACCTCTCTAACTCACCTCTCCCTCTTTCTGACCACAACCTACTTACATTATCTTCCCTCTCCTCTCCAGGTGCACAATCCACACTGCACAAACTTGCACACCCTCGCATAAATTTCAAACACATTGATTTACACTCACTCTCTGAATCCCTTCTCCATCTTACAAACATAAGTTCCTTATAGAGATGAGCAAGGGCTTGTTTTTTGCTGGACGAGTTGTACTTTTGAACGATACAATTGGTTTTACCATGTCGTATGCTAGAAAATTGCCGTGCGCTGAAATTGCAAAAAAGTGCAATCCCACACTTGTTTTTTGCTTGGCTTTTTTACTATGCTCACTAAATGCTAAAACTGACCTGCCATTATGATTCTCAAGGTCATTACAAGTTCATAGACACCAAACATGTCTAGGTTCTTGTTTACCTAAGTGGTGAAAAAAATTCCAAACTTTTAAAAAAAAATTGTGCCATTTTCCGATACTCGTAGCATCTCCATTTTTCGTGATCTCGGGTTGGGTGAGGGCTTATTTTTTGCGTGCCGAGCTGACATTTTTAATGATACCATTTTGGTGCAGGTACAATATTCTGATCGCCCGTTACTGCATTTTAATGCAATGTTGTGGCGACCAAAAAAACATAATTCTGGCATTTTGACCTTTTTTCTCACTACGCCATTTAGCGATCAGGTTAATCCTTTCTTTATTAATAGATCGGGCTATTCTGAATGTGGAAATATTAAATATGTGTATGCTTGATTTTTTTTAATTGTCTTATTTTGAAAGAGACGAAAGGGGGGTGATTTGAAATTTTATATTTTTTTTATATTTTTAAAAACTTTTTTTTTTACTTTTGGCATGCTTCAATAGTCTCCATGGGAGACTAGAAGCTGCCATAACCCGATCGGCTCTGCTGCATACAGGCGATGATCAGATCGTCTGTTATGTAGTATATTTACTGCGCTCATAGCTCACTGCCGGAGCCCACATCAAAGGGAAGGAGTCCGACATTGGCTTACTATTACGCCTGACATTGGAAAGGGTTTAAGGAGTGACAATTAAACATTCCAAACCGGCGAGAAATTGCATTTTACAAAAAAAATGCTAAGAAACATTTTAAAACATATAAAGACTTATAAGGCAAAATTTTAAAAGGATTTAAAAATATATATAATTTAAGAAAACCAAAATAGATTTTTAATAAAAAATAAGAAATGTCAGTATAATTTATAAAGGAAGCAAGAACTGCCAAAAATAAGGGACTCAGATACACCCTGTATTAGACATAAAGGATGGCCTCATACACATTCTGTTCAAATTGTCATGTATTGGTTCTCCTAGACACATAAAGGCTATGCACTTTTGAGGGTTATATACCAAGGAAATGTACTCCAGACCATGCAAAAGTCTATGACTGAGCAATATAATACGGATAAGGGCATGTGCACACGTGGAGTAAAATTTCTGCACCATTTCTGCATCTCTTGGCAGGAAAAAAGCAGCTGCAAAAAAGTGTGGTTTTGCCAGCATTTTTTATTGATTTGAATAAAGTCAGTGGTGAAAAACACAGGGCAAAAATGTACAGAGAATTGACATGCAGCAGATTATTTTCTGCAGCAAATCTGCAAGTCAAAAATACTCTACGTGTGCATGGTACTTCCAGTTTCTCATTCATTTTGCTGGCATCAGGTTTTGTTACAAATCCTCGCAGAAAAAAATGCTATAAAAATGCACCAAATCTGCAACGTGTGCACACAGCCTAAACTTTTGAACAAGTTTTTTGAGGGTTATATATCAATGAAATGTAGCCAAGAAGATGTAGTACCCTTTGGATTAACAATATTAAATTTGTAATCAAGTTTTTTGAGGCTTCTATACCACTGAAATCTACCCAAGAATATGTAAATCTATATCCTTGAGCAATATAATATCAATACATTTTGAACAAGTTTTTTGAGGGTTAAATACGAAGGAAATGTACTCCAGACCATAGAATAGTCTATGGGTGATCAATATAATAACGATAACATTTTGAACAAGTTTTTTGAGGGTTATATACCAATGAAATTATTTACCACCAAAATGTGACAGAAAGCACTTAATACTCTATGGAAGAGTAATCTAATATATTAATCTAAATATTTTCTAAATATTTTTCTATGCTTTTTGTAAGTTTTACATACCATCATAATGCAACTATAACCGTGTTTAACTGCACGGATGAGTTATTGAATCCATCAAAAAAATTTGAATGAAAATATTTTGAAAGTGTAGTTGATGTACTCATATAGTCAGAAAGGCTTTACAGAAAGTGCAAAGCTAGACAGAAATTATGAGGAGGGTCATTCATAGACCCCTGAAAGGCAACAACTTGCCGGCCTCATTAAAATATTGAATATTACAAACACTGTATGTGCTGCTGTCATCTGGTGGTATTAAAAAAGGTTGGTGTTAGGGGTCAAGTTCCCAATTCTGCACAAGAGGAATCTCGAGCCATCCCGACTGCGGTCTCCCATCTGTCTCCGGCCGCAGTGGACTCTGCTCAGCTTAGACGTCGGCCCCAGTGTCTCGCCCAGTCTAACAGTGTGCAGAGGATTACTGCTGCCTCTCCAGGCTCTGCTATTATGGCCAGTACTGGTTAGCGGCGAGCAGACGTCTTTAGGACAAAGTCCTTGTTTTCCCCTTCTGAGCTTTCCCAGGGTGAGATCTCTCATTGGAGATCAGGGGTCACATGCTCAGGTACTGCAGCAGCTCCTATTGGTCGGCCAGGAAGGTCCTGTGACTACTGGTGTTCTGGAACAGTTTCATTGGTTCTTGTTTCTGGCAGATCCTGTAGCTGTTACTATAAAAGGGTTGCATGGCTGGGCCGCCATGCGCTAGTATCAAATGTGCTTTGCGCCAGTATGATCATGCACGCATGTGGTTAGGGCTCGGCTGAAATAAGCCCCTAGAATACCGGCACCTCCGGTGAGGAGATTTGAGTGCAAGTGGTTAGGGCTTGGCTGAAATAAGCCCCTAGAATACCGGCTTCTCCGGTGAGGAGATTGCTTGAATGTGTTGCTGTCTGCGTGATCACGGACTGCTATCTGCAGAGCAGTTATCTGTGTATCCCTGTGGTGTTAACAGGACACAGTCTTTTTCTCAGCGGCTCTGTGACGCAACAGGGTTCGCTTTATAACGCTGGTTCAGCGCCCTAGCGTTTTACTTTGCGGCTCACTGAAGCTAAGTGAGTTCGCAACCTATCGCCATATAGCGCTGTGGCATTCCCGTTAGCGGCTCTGGGGATTAACAGAGTTCACACTTACTGCCACAGCGCGCTACGGCGTTTATTTTAGCGACTCTGCAGGATAACAGAGTTCGCTACTTTCGCCATCTTACTAGCAGCAGACTTCGCCTGCACGGTGGACCCCGGGCTGCGAACGCACCTCTCTACTATATCTATTAGGTGCGTTCCGCAGACCCTAACAGTTGGGCTCATCCAGGGATTGTTCATTTTCATAAGTGAGCCTGTCTGCATTTCTCTGTTGAAAGTCGAAAGTGCATGTCTATTATGATCCTCCCGGCGGCACTAACAACCCGCTCAGACTAGACGAAAGCGGCAGAGCAGCACAACACCTCCAACTGGGCTGGTGTCATGAAATTGGCCCACACCTTTGATAGTGTACCTGTTATGTTTCGGTAGCTGAGGAGAAACTGCAAAAGTAGTAATACACCAGAGAGCCTGGAAACTATTGGATTGCAGTACCCTAAACTAACCGCCACACTAGGAGTAGCCGTGGAGCGTACCTACGGTGATCCTAGATGCCTCGTCACAGCCGGAGAGATAACTACACCTAAAGGCAGAAAGATGAAAGCTATCTGCCCCGGAGCAGAACCCCCAAAGAAATAGGAAGCCCCCAAACATGTAATGGCGGTTAGACAAGAAGAAAATACGGACACAGACAGAAAATAGAATGAGCAAACGCTGGGGCCCAATCTGTCTAGATAGAAAAGTATAGGAAAGAATTCTGACTGCAACCCAAAAAAACCCTGACAAAAATACCAATACTTCTGATTAACAAAAAACCTGAGATCACACGATCTCTACCACCTAAATCAGATCTCTGGTGTAACACACAGCAATTCAGCAAAAAAAATGACAAAGGAACAGAGCAAAAGTGCAAATACAAAATGAGCACAATTGCAGCGCCAGACCCCAAAAGGGGACCAGGCTGAAATCCACTACAAGCAGCAAACCAGGCAAATAAAATCCAACCAGAGGAAAAAAAACAGCTAATCACTTTTCTGAATGAGAGCAGGAATGCAAGCTGAGCTCCAAGCAAGACCAGTAAGAACAATTGATTACCGGCAAGGCTGAAGGGAGTTCAGGTCACTTATATCAGACCATTCAGAGCCAGCTGAAGGCCATTCAGCAATTAGTTCATTACCCTCAGCAAACACCGGAGGGAGCTCCAGCTCAGAAGTCACCTCCAAAGTATTCACAACAGTACCCCACCTTGAGGAGGGGTCACCGAACCCTCACCTGCACAACCAGGCCGATCAGGATGAGCTCGATGATAGGCACGGATAAGTCTCCTAGCATGGATGTCCGAAGCAAACACCCAAGAATTGTCCTCATGACCATAACCTCTCCACTTAACCAAATACTGGAGTTTCCGTCTAGCAAAACGAGAATCCAATATTTTCTCAACCACATACTCCAAATTGCCCTCAACCAAAACAGGGTTGGGAGGCGCAGCCATAGGAACCACTGGCTCGACAAACCTCTTCAATAAGGACTTGTGGAACACGTTATGGATCTTAAATGTCCCTGGAAGAAGCAAACGAAAGGAAACCAGATTAATAATTTCCATGATCTTATAAGGTCCAATGAACCTTGGCTTAAATTTTGGAGATGCAACTTTCATAGGGATATTTCTTGAGGACAACCAAATCAAGTCCCCCACTTTAAAACGAGGACCATCAGTCCTATGCCGGTTGGCAAACTGCTGGGCCTTCTCCTGAGAGAGAGACAACCTCTCCACTACCTGGTCCCAAATCTGCTGCATACGCTCCACAATAGAGTCAACCCCCGGACAGACAGAAGCCTCCGCCTGTCCTGAAGAAAATCGAGGGTGAAACCCAGAATTGCAGAAAAATGGAGACATCAAGGTGGCAGAGCTAGCCCTATTATTAAGAGCAAACTCAGCCAAAGGCAAAAAAGAGACCCAGTCATCTTGATCAGCAGACACAAAACATCATAAATAAGTCTCCAAGGTCTGGTTTGTTCTCTCAGTTTGTCCATTGGTCTGAGGGTGAAATGCAGAGGAGAAAGATAACTGAACACCAAGTTTAGAACAAAATGTCCTCCAAAACCTGGAAACAAACTGGACTCCACTGTCAGACACAATGTTCTCCGGAATGCCATGTAACTGAACCACGTGCTGAAAGAACAAAGGCACCAATTCGGAGCAGGAAGGCAGCTTAGGTAATGGCACAAGATGTATCATGTTGGAAAACCTATCACAGATTACCCAGATAAGGGTCATTCTCTGAGAGACAGGGAGGTCGGAAATAAAATCCATAGAAATATGGGTCCATGGCCTCTTGGGTACAGGTAATGGCATTAACAAACCACTTGAACGAGAGCAAGGCTTGGAAAGAGAGCAAGTCCCACAGGACTGCACAAAGTCCCTGACGTCACGAGACAAAGTAGGCCACCAAAAGGACCGACTCACCAAGTCTCTGGTACCAAAAATCCCGGGATGACCAGCCAACGCGGAACAATGAATCTCAGACATCACACTCTTCTTCCGGGATGACCAGCCAACGCGGAACAATGAATCTCAGACATCACACTCTTCTTCCACTGGTCTGGGACAAACAATTTCCCAACAGGGCAGTGCTCAGGTTTATCCTCCTGACACCCATCCAGAGCCAGCCTCAAATTGGGCGAGATGGCGGAAAGAACTACACCCTCTTTCAAAATAACAGCAGGATCAGATAACTCAGGAGAATCTGCAAAGAAACTCCTCGAGAGGGCATCAGCCTTAACATTCTTAGTGCCCGGAAGAAAAGAAACTACAAAATTAAAGCGAGTGAAAAACAAGGCTCACCTGGCCTGTCTAGGATTAATTCGCTTGGCTTATTCGAGATAAACCAGGTTCTTATGGTCCGTGAGGACCACCACCTGATGTTTGGCTCCTTCCAGCCAATGTCTCCACTCTTCAAAGGCCCACTTCATGGCCAATAAATCCCGATTACCCACGTCATAATTACGTTCAGTTGGAGAAAATTTTCGAGAGAAAAAGGCACAAAGGTTACTCTTAGAGGTCTCTGGATCCCTTTGGGACAAAACGGCACCTGCCCCAATCTCAGAGGCATCAACCTCCACCTGAAACGGCAGAGAAACATCAGGCTGCCATAGAAAAGGCGCAGAAATTAATCTCTGCTTAAGTTCCTGAAACGCAGAAACTGCCTCAGGAGGCCAATTCACCACATCGGAACCCTTTTTGGTCAAATCAGTCAATGGTTTAACAATAACAGAGAAATTACCAATAAATTTACGATAAAAATTGGCAAAACCAAAAAATCTCTGAAGAGACTTCAATGAAGTAGGCTGAACCCAATCACAGATGGCCTGAACCTTGACCGGGTCCATTTCAATAACAGACGGAGACAAAATGAATCCCAAAAATGAGACCTTCTGTACGCCAAAAAGACACTTTGATCCCTTCACATACAGTGCATTCTCTCTCAAAATCTGGAACACAGTCCGAACATGTTTCACATGAGAGTCCCACTCGTTGGAAAAAATCAAGATATCATCCAAATAAACGATAGAAATGTATCCACAAAATCCCTGAAAATATCATTCATGAAGGATTGGAAGATGGAAGGGTCATTAGTAAGCCCAAAAGGCATCACTAGGTACTCAAAATGCCCCTCTGGGGTATTAAACGCCTTCTTCCATTCATCCCCGTACTTATTGCGAATAAGGTTATACGCCCCCCCTGAAGTCAACCTTGGTAAACCAACTATCACTTTTCACTCTGGAAAACAGGTCAGAAATCAAGGGTAACGGATATTGATATTTAACAGTGATCTTATTCAGGAGGCGATAATCAATACACGGCCTCAATGAACCAACCTTTTTAGGACACAAAGAAAAAAACGGCGCCCAAGGGTGAAGAGGATGGTCTGATATGACCCTTCTCCAATGACTCCTTGATATAAGATCGCATAGCATCGTGTTCAGGTACAGATAAATTAAAAAGGCGACCTTTAGGAAATTTACCACCAGGCACTAATTCAATAGCGCAATCATAGCTACTGTGAGGAGGTAAGGATGCAGACTTACTTTCACTAAACACATCAGAAAAATCAGTCAAAAAGTCAGGGACATCCTGAGACTGGGGAGAGGCAGAAAAACAGGAGTGTTAGTATTAACACATTGGCAGCCCCAACTGGTCACAGACACAGATTTCTTTTTTTTCCTTTTTACTATTTTTCCCGTCTGTGAGTACCATATAATTTTCAGTTTGGCCGGTAATACTGTTATGTTTCGGTAGCTGAGGAGAAATTGCAAAAATAGCAAAAGTAGTAATACACCAGAGAGGCTGGAAACTATATATAATATAATGCCCCATGCAGGATGTCACCTCCCCCCATTATACTGGAGGTACTGCATTATATTATTATATTACTGCATAATATATAACACCACTCACCACGATGGGCCAGCCTCTGTGATCGGATGCTGGCGATGCGGTCACTGGATCTGTACCGCAGATCAGCCAGCTTTTTGCGGATTTGTGTTGTGGATCGCTGCACACCAAATCTTCTGGCCAGGCCCCATTTGATCCTCCGCAGCACTGCCTGCTTGTGGAGGACTGGATGGGTTTGGTACTCAGTACACCAGTAGTCCCTCCTATCCATCTCTGCAATCAAAAAACGGACCTCTGCATCCCCCCACGGTGTGGAATGTCTCCTGGCCGCCATCTTCCCGCCTCTTCTAACAAGCTAGGCCGCATTAACGTCGTAAAACCCACCCATGATGCATCAGCGCCGCCCATAGTTATTGCTTCAACGTGAGTGACGTGCGGCAGCTTAGAGGACGCTGCTGCGTTCTCGAGGGAAGCGCTGAATTAAGGGTATGTCTCACTCTGTCAGATCGGAGACGCTGCTGTCCCAAAATTGACGCCTCATCCATACAGCGTCCCCGGTCAGACGGGAACGCGGTTAAGTTGTTGGTTTTATGTATGGATATATATCTATATATTTAAACTAGGTATATATCCATATATATGTATGCATACTTGTATGTCTGTGAGTATATATGTGTCTAATGTAGGTATCTGTCTATTTGTGTAGATATATATTTTTTTGTTAGGAAGTTATAAGGGTTAAAAGTTATAAAGCGATTTCTCATTTTTACAACATCATTTATTTTTTAGGGACCACATCACATTTGAAGTCACTTTGAGGGGTCTGCATGATAGAAAATACCCAAAAATGACACCATTCTAAAAACTGCACCCCTGAAGGTGCTCAAAACCACAATCAGGAAGTTTATTTACCCTTCAGGCGCATCACAGAAAATTTGGGAAAAAATTTACTTAAGAGCCATTTTTTTTTATTTTACCAAAGGTAACAGGAGAAATTGGACCCCAAAAGTTGTTGTACAATTTGTGCTGAGTACGCTGATACACCATATATATGTGTCTAATGTAGGGATCTGTCTATTTGTGTAGATTTGTATGTATCTGAATATGTATGTGTATATGGTCCGTAACTACAGAAAGGATGCAAAACAAAGGGTTGGCAAAGTAAATAAAACACAAAGTTTAATAGACAAATGAGTACAAAAATGAAAGTAGTGTGAGTATTATTCCACTATAAGTTCTGATACTGCCAAGTAACAGCATCAGTACCGTTAAAATATTGGCAGTAGTTGTCTCGGCAGGTCTTCGCATCGTGGGTGTTTCTGCCGGGTCCCAATGGTTGAAGGCCTGCAATTGCGGGATCGTTGGGACGCCATTCACCGAGCTGCACTTCCCCATTTGTTAGGTCCACAGAGTCCACGAAGTAAGGCGGACAGTATGCAATTGCATCGCGCCAGCGAAGGAAGTTGTGAAGCACGCAACAAGCCAAAACAACTGAGTCTATGGATTGAAGCTTCATGTTTATAGGCGTGTGCAAAATTCTGAAGCAACTGGCCATGATACCAAAGGCATTTTCAACAACCCGATGTGCCCTTGACAAGCGGTAATTGAAAACTCTTCTTTCCCCAGTTTGATAAGATTGGGATGAAGCGGGAAGGCCTCGTCACCGACAAAAACAAAATTAAGGTTGCCTATAGTCTCTGAGTTGGGAGCAAATGAAGATCACATTTTTCCAAAAGTTCTCCAAAAAGTGTGTGCTCTAAAACACCACCATCGGAAACCCTTCCGTTCATGCCAACATCTACATTTATAAATTCATAATTGGCGTTAACAAGGGCCATCAGGATGATGCTCAAATAGCCCTTATAATTAAAGAAGTAGGATCCGCTGTTTGGTGGTTGCGTGATCCGGACATGTTTCCCGTCCAAAGCCCCACCACAGTTAGGGAACTGCCAAAGCTGTTCAAAATCGGAGGCAATCTTTTTCCATTCCTCCTTCGTATCTGGAAACTGAATGTAGCTCCGTAGACTATGGAAAATCGCATTGCATGTCTCCGGAATTAGAACACTCAGCAGGGTCCTTGAAATGGCAGCTGAAAAATGCAAGTCTTGCAGTGAGCGTCCAGTGGCCAGGAATCGCAGCGTGACTGCCAATCTTTCATCTGCCAGGATGGCAGCACGCATCGCTGTATCCTTCCGTTGAATAAGTGGAGTAATTTTTTCCAGTAAATATATGAAGGATTCCTCTGACATCCGCAGATAGTTGCGGAAATCATGAGGATTTTTCTCCTGAAGCTCTCTTAGAAGTTGCATGTGAGACAATTCGGACCTCATCTGCAGCCACTCTCTGGTCCACATGCGCCGCTTTAGTTTTGAACGCCTCTCCTGCATCCGTGCCTTTTCTTGACGATGAGCTTCCTCAACCAGCAATGCACCAACCACATCAGCACACTGGGCATTGATCATGATGGTGAAAACTGAAAAAAAATTAAATGAAAAGATGAGAAAAGTTTCAACTAAATAATAAAGCCATTCTTGAAACTGTACATGCAAAATGTCATGGAAAACTGCATTCCATTATGTTAGCGAGCGTGCCAGAAAACATGCTGTGTTGGGTGTGTGCACACGAGACCCCCTAAAATGGCTGCCCATGCAAAAGCATATGGACATCACTAGAAGGAAAAGCCCTCCCTCCCTCCAGAGCAATGATAGCAACAATGGACAATAGGTAGGTGTTCTATAAATTAAGTTAAAATGAAGTTAAAATGGAAACGCATTTGAGACCCCAAATGAGACCTACCGTGCACTGAGTACAAGGTGTCAGAAGAACCATTGAAGAATAGTTGAAGAATACTGAAATCGCTATGGAGTCGCAGGCGGAGAATGCTACTACGATCTGCAAACCAGCACACAGTCAGGAACAAAGAACGGAAGCTCTACTTTGTTGCCTTCTTTTAAGGCAAGGCCACCAATCAAGACGCTGTAGCGACCACCAATCGGAGCTGAGGGGGCGCGGAAAAGGCACCAGAAAGCCACACCTATGTGTCTCGGAGCTGAGTCGCTAACGAGGTCATTGGTAAGGTGTCAAACGCACTGATGCATGCTACCCAGCGGGACCTCAACGATCGAAAAAATGTCCAGACCTTTCCAAAGCGACCAGCGATCTCACAGCAGGGGCCTGGTCACTGCTACCTGTCAAACGTAGCGAGATCGCTGCCAAGGTCGCTGTTGCGTCACTAAACTTGTGACTCAGCAGCGATCTCGCTAGAGATCTCACTTAGTGTGACGGGGCTTAACAGCTGCTCTGTGCGTACTGTATTGGTAATGCCTAAGGTAACCTAGTACACTCAGCTCAGGGGCAGGGACAGTATAGAACATGGTTTAGTGTTTAGTTAATTATATATAGGAACATTAGGGCAGATAGGCAATGGTGGGTCTTATTAGTGTACTGTATAGGATACAGTTGAATGTTTGGGACCAGCCCAAATGGGAGGGTAAGGGTCACGCAAAAATTGGAATCACTTCCTAATTTAGTGAGTCTGAGTTAGTGTGAGGTTTGTGTTAAGTTCAGGTTCAAGCTGCAGTGGGCTGGAGTCAAATGGAGTACTTAATGTTCTGACTGCATGAGGTCGTATCAAATTTCCTGTGGAAATTCCTATACCGTCTGTGGCCTACTGCCCAAGTTTGGTGCTAGGAAGTGTGCTTTATTCACTTCTGTACAGAGGAAGCCTGACAGGGAAATGTTGGGATCTCAGGAGTGCTGTGGTGCTGGACAGGAAATTGTGGGGCTGATGAGAGGATCAAGCATAAGGATAGTCCAAAGCTGAACGGAAGCAGATGCTTGAAATGTACTGTGTTGAGGAAAATGGAACTGAAGAGTGTTGTGCTTCAAACTACGTGTTAAAGATTGATATACCTGAATGGTCCAGTAAAGTTGAACTTGTTAGAACGAACCAGGTGTCCCCTGATGTGTTTGCGGATGATTCTGGACCTGAGAACGTGAATGTAGCATAGGCCTCTGGACCAAAAGTGAGTGCAATGAAACATTCACAGCACACTACCATACATATGGACTTGAGCACTGTGTATATGTTGGGTGCCAGGGTGAGGAGAAGCAGCAGCTTGCCCACGGCTATCGCCCTGGGCACCTTACAGACTGATGAGCAGAAAGGCATAAAACATACAATACAATTTTGTTGTAAACAATGACTTAGCAATGACTAGGAAGCTGACATTCCTATCTATTTTTGGACAAATAAATCTATTTAACTGACAATGGAGAAAACATATATAACTGAAAAAAATATTATTATTGGAAAAACTATTTTTGAGTGTATTAAAAATCAGTATCAGTAGTTACCAGTAATAAAGAAGGAAGAGGAAGTTTGGCAGTGAAATGGCGAGCTGAATGCCCCGCCATGTAGGAATCAAGTAAGCAATGCCAGGGATTATCATTACTCCCAATGTGAAAAACATCTGAACCACAATCCCAACGATACGTCTCTGCTTTGATCCCACCAGTTCAGTTACTGCGGAGAAAAAAAGACATGCAAACCAATTATATAGTATAAATAAATAAGATAACTTATTTCTTACCTACAGTCATAACATTTTTATTTTCATTAAAAAAACACTATTGGACACTCGGTTTGTTTGTTTTTCTTCTTTTTTTTTTAAGAAACAGGCCTAATGATACACGATCAATGTGAGGTTACAAGACGAACATACACAATTTAGGGCCATTTACATACTGCAAATATGCATATACTAGATGGAGGCCCGATGCCATCGCATCGGGAGGGCGGAAATTTCACGATGGGGGCAGGCTTTGCAGCATTGAATATCTCTCCCCCTCTTGTGCTCACCCACCTATCCACTCTCTCTTTCCCCATGTGCTGACTTTTCCCGTCTGTGCTCTCTTCTTTGACCTGTCTACCCCATGTGCTATCCCCCTTGTCTGCTGTCTCTCTCCTTCCTGTGCTGTGTTCTCCTCTCATGTGCTATCCCTTTTGAGATGTCTCCCCCTGTGCTCTGTCTCTCTCACCCCTGTGCGTTTTCTCTCTCCCCCATCAGCTGTCTTCTCCTCTCATGTGATCTCTTCTTTGACCTGTGTACCCCATGTGCTATACCACAGCTCCTGGGCAGGGGAGGAAGCAAAAGACAATAATGACATTACAGCAGGAGATCACAGAGGATACATTTTGTGAGGTAAAATATTTTTTAAAAACACTCAGTGAAATATTTTACCTCACAAAATGAATCCTGTGATCCCCTGCTGTAATATCAGTATTGTCTTTTGCCTCCTCCCCTGCCCAGGAGATGTGGTATGCTCCGTACACGGTCAGACACACTCACCCCTGTGTCTGACTGTGTACAGAACATACCACAGCTCCTGGGCAGGGGAGGAAGCAAAAGACAATACTGATATTACAGCAGATCGCAGAGGATACATTTTGTGAGGCAAAATATTTTTTAAAAACAGTGAAATATTTTACCTCACAAAATGAATCCATCGTGATCCCCTGCTGTAATGTCAGTATTGTCTTTTGCTTCCTCACCTGACCAGGACATGTGGTATGCTCCATACACGGTCAGACACAGTCAATTTTTAAAATTAACTTTCGTTAATGTGACCGGCTTCCTCTGCCTGTAGACACGTCGCGCATCTGCCTCTGGGATCAGTCGAATGATTCACTGCACCTGCGTGTAATTCGCGCAGGCGCAGTAAATCAGACCGCCGCCATCTTTGTGCAGACAGATAGCGGCAGTCACATTAAAACTGCGCAGATGAGTCGCACGTACCAGGGCTTATGGGGTACTCGGCACCGAGCCCGTTCACTTCAATGGGGGAGAGGTCACGGGTAGCGCAGCTCGGTCCGTTGCCCTGGGCGCTCATTCAAGGGGGATATTTACAGGGGATTTAGAAATGTTTGTGATGCCACCTGTGGTTCCTGGTCAGGGTGACCAGCGCTGCAGGGTGAATCCTCTGAGGGGTTGTTACTGGGCAGCAAGGTGTTAAGTCTTCCACAGGTAAGACTGATCCCTCGAGGTATATGGCGGTGCAGGGGGTGCAAGGCAATAAGGCAGACACACACAATGAGTCTCTTTCCGTACCTTTACTGGTGATATTTGCAGGCACGTCCCGGGAAGCTGCTCAGGGTGGAGGATGCACATCCAGTAATCACTGAGTAGGTGTAAGGCCTCCTTACTTCTTGATGTGTGTGAGTTTCTAACTTGCATGAAGCTAAGTTTAACTCCGTGTGGAACAGCTACGCCCGGCTGACATTGTGGTGGAGCCTTCTTTTGGACAGAACTAAGTACTCTATGGCTGATCAGGCCTGACTCCTGTTCTTCCTGACCCCGGTTACGTATCAGCACTGAAGGGCCCCTCTGCGACCTGAAGTCCAGCAGGGTCTCCGGTTTCTCCCACTAGCCGTGAAGGTTCTAGCAAGCTCGGGCCCGGTGTCCGGTTGTGCAGAGTGGAGGTAAGCTATCGTTGCTATTTCTCCTCAGTCACTCTCTCTTCCCTTTTTTTCCACTTGCCTGTTGTCCTACTCACACCTTTAACATAAGCACAGGCAACAGTAGGTGTCAGCTTCCTTCTCTTCACCGCTCTCTAACAGTGCCTCAGTTGACTCGGTGTTACAAGTATTGCAGTTCCCCTTCCTTCACTTCTTTCTTAGGCTCTGTCCGAAGCAGCTATCAGGACCTTCCGTCAGACTGATCTGTGCACACTCCAAGAGTCACTTTCCACTTCCCTAGGGAACTAACAGTCAGCACGTTCTGAGGTATCAGTTTGTTTCTCTGCTTCTGTCTCATCTGACAGGAATCTCCGTCTGTCTGAACTCTGCTCTGAGCTCTGCTCTGACAGGAAATCAACTCCAAAAGACCACACTGAATGACTGACTCAGACTGGCTACTGCTTCGTCTCTCCACACCCTTATATACTCTACAGGGCTCCTCTGGTGGCACTATAGGGAATTGTGAAGTGTGAATGAATATCGGGTGAGTGTGAATTACCTTTCTGTGCATCCTCCAGGGAACATGTGGCACAAAGCGCAGCTGGGTCACACACATGCGCTTCTCCTGTACAAAGATGGCGACAGTCAGTGAATCATTCGGCTGATCCCGGCAGCAGCGTGTTCACGACGGTGCTCTGCTGGTGGTACTGCGCAAGAGGCTGCATGAGTGTGTAAGTGTGAGTGAGTGTGAATGTGTGAATCTGAGTGTGTGGGTGTGAGTGTGTGTGAGTGTGACTGTGAGTGTGAATGTGAGTGTGTGAGTGTGTGAGGGTGAGTGTGTGTGAGTATATGTGGTGCATACGGCGTATAGAGTGTGTGTGTGTAGCGACGGTGTTCCGCTGGTGGTACCGCGCAATAGGTTGGTACCAGCAGCAGTTTCCATATTGAGACACCCATCACTTGGGTGTCCCAATATGGAGGTCAGTGAACATCCTCCGCTTGGAATTCTGGGATACGATTGTGTAGCCCAGCTGTGACTGGAGCCACATGTTACCCTGGAAGATGCACGAAAGGTAAACCCACAACAACCCATAAGCACACAACACTCCACATTTTCCTGGTGCCTCCAGAGGGAGCCTTGGAGACGACAGCAGGGAGATGAAGGCAGTCTAGCTGAGAGTTAGCAAATCGTTGGTTTTACCTCAGAGTGTCAGTTTTTACCTCAGCAGAGGAGATTAGAGCAGACTGTGAGAGATTCCAGTCAGAACGGCAGTTACCTCAGACGAGCTGAGAGGGAAAGACTAGCCAGAAAGAGAAAGCCTGAAGACTTCAGCAAACACTCAGTTTAGGAGTGGAGTCCAGTAGTAGTGGAAAGATTACCACTTAGCCTGGTCAAAATTGAGTTTACTGAGAGACCTTCAGTGAGCGTTTTAGTGAGTAAGCTGTCATGGGTGTATCGCCACGAGGATCGTCGCGATTACACACTCTGACTTCTCACAGCTGAGTTGCTGTTTCTTTGTGTTTGGTAATGAGGGAGTTAATTTTACCTAGCTCTTTGCTAAGACTAGGTCCAGCCTCGCCCGGCTGCTTTTGATTATGTTCTAATTAGCTTCCTTTATATACCTGCCAGTCTGTGTGTTAGATGCTGGTGAAAGCCTTTATGTAGTCTAGCAGACTGGATCGGTTCTGAGAATACTTAAGCTAAGAGCTCCTTAGTTGTTTTTACTCTTATAGCTTATAGTTTATCTCTGAGACCTTAGGTGTTCCTACTGTGTGTGAGTGTTGTATGTAAGACTTTATTTACTTTATTCCTTGTCTTTCTTGTATGTCTTTCTGTTCATTAACCGTTACCTGTTCATTCCCTTTGGTGGTAATCAGGGTCCTTCTTAGGACTAGATTACAGTTGGCAGGGATTGATAGGAGACAGGGTTTACGCTGGTGGCCTGGACCTCTGTACCTTTAACAGTACCTCCAGGTAGAGGGATTAGTTAGGACCCCAGTTTAGGGTCAGCATAGACCCCGGTCACCCTCTAGCCGGAGACAGCGTATAACGGATTCCGTATTGACCCACTGGACTTTCTGTCAGGTAATTCTATGTTATCATATATCTATGCGCATGTTATATTGTATGTTGCCCTTTTGATATAGATTACTGTCATCACATATATATATATCTGCTATACAGCGTGACATTTTCACCGGCCCATACTAAAGATTCTCCCCAGCTGTCATGGATCCAGTAGCCCAGCTGGCCCGGCAGTTGCAGGGGTTGTCCATGGAGTTTGCAGACATTAAGTCCAAGGTTTTGTCCCCCCCGGAGCAAACCAGATCTGAACCTAAGGTTGCTCTCCCGGACAGGTTCACTGGTGGGCGGGACAAATTTTTTACTTTCCGGGAGGCATGTAAATTGTACTTTCGGCTGCGGCCTCGGTCATCTGGGAGTGAAGAGCAGAGGGTGGGAATTGTTATCTCGCTCTTACAAGGGGACCCTCAATCTTGGGCGTTCTCTATTCCTCCAGGCTCCCCAGATCTCCAGTCAGTGGATCGATTTTTTACTGCCCTGGGTCTGGTATATGATGATCCGGATCGTGTTTCCCTTGCTGAAACAAAGTTACGTAAAATACGGCAAGGAAATCGTCTAGCGGAGGAATATTCTTCTGAGTTCCGTAGATGGGCAACAGATACTCAGTGGAATGACCCAGCTCTTAGGAGCCAGTTTTGTCAAGGGTTGTCTGACAAATTAAAAGATGTGTTGGCTCAGTATGATTCTCCTCCATCACTGGAGGCTGCTATGGCCCTCGCTATTCGCATGGATAGACGAATTCGGGGAAGACGCGAGGTAACTCCGCCTCCCGTGATGACTCCACCTACTACTAAAGTCCCTTATACTGAGGTTCCCCTGGTCTGTTCTGAGGAACCCATGCAGTTGGGAGGGACATCTTTTTGTAGGAGGGAATCGGCGGTGCACCGCAAGACTAGAAGGTGTTTCTTTTGCGGGAGAGAGGGACATTTTGTTGGGGGGTGTCCATCCCGGGCCTCTTTGAGCAAAGGAGTTAACCTGGGAGTGTGTATTTCGTCCCCAAATCCCTCTCAGTTTCTCGTGCCTGCGGAGGTGGTGATTGGTACTAGAACTGAGAGGATTTCTGTTTTTCTTGATAGTGGGTCCGGGGCTAATCTGGTGGACGCTCGGTTTGCCCAGGTGCATGGTATGCAACTGAGTGTATTGGCCAAACCGGTCCCTATAGTCTCTATTGATTCTAGACCTCTCGGTCAAGGTAGCTTGGTACAAGCTGTTCATAACATAGATCTTCGAGTAGGGGCAATACATAAAGAGCAATTGTCTTGTTATGTGTTGGAGGGTCTACCTACTCCTATTGTGTTGGGACTTCCTTGGTTGGCTAAACATAACCCAGTGATTGATTGGCAATCCGGAAAGATAAGCCAGTGGGGTGAATTTTGCAGGAATAACTGCATGAGCACGGTCATCGGTGCGGTTGTGCCTAGGACTTTGTCTCCTTTTCTGGAGGACTTTGGGGAGATGTTCTCAGAGGAGGGGTGTAAAGAGTTACCTCCTCATCGCGCATATGACTGCTCAATAAAGTTGCTTCCTGATGCCTTATCTCGTACTTTCCCAGGGGCCGGGAAGATGGATGATCCGGTTCCTATTCCTCAGGAGGGAGTTGTAGTGTCAGCTGTATGCTCTGAGCTTGAGGGGGAGGTATTGGGGGCTCAGGGGGACGCCCCTGTGGGACTTCCAGGGAGACTGATAGTTCCAGATCGGTTAAGACTGAAGGTTACGGGGAACCGTTACAAACGGATGGCTGATAGGGGGAGAGTTTCTGGTCTAGATCTGAAGGTGAACGATCTAGTTTGGTTGTCTACCAGGAATATAAAACTTAAAGTTTCCTCCTGGAGGTTGGGTCCCAGATTCATCGGGCCGTACAGGATCAGTTCCATAATTAATCCTGTGGCATTTCGTCTGGACCTCCCTCCTACGTTTAAAATTCATAATGTGTTTCACAAGTCATTACTTAAAAAGTATGTGGCACCAGTCATACCGTCACCTCTACCTCCTCCTTCAGTGGTGGTCAATGATAACGTGGAATTTCATGGGTCGAAAATCATTGACTCACGTCTCAGTCGCCGATCCCTTCAGTACTTGGTTCATTGGAAGGGGTATGGTCCTGAGGAGAGGACGTGGGTCCCTGCGTCTGATGTTAACGCAGATCGATTGGTTCGGACCTTTCACACAACTCACCCGGGCAGACCTGGCCCTGAGGGTCCGGAGTCCCCTCGTAGAGGGGGGGGTACTGTCATGGGTGTATCGCCACGAGGATCGTCGCGATTACACACTCTGACTTCTCACAGCTGAGTTGCTGTTTCTTTGTGTTTGGTAATGAGGGAGTTAATTTTACCTAGCTCTTTGCTAAGACTAGGTCCAGCCTCGCCCGGCTGCTTTTGATTATGTTCTAATTAGCTTCCTTTATATACCTGCCAGTCTGTGTGTTAGATGCTGGTGAAAGCCTTTATGTAGTCTAGCAGACTGGATCGGTTCTGAGAATACTTAAGCTAAGAGCTCCTTAGTTGTTTTTACTCTTATAGCTTATAGTTTATCTCTGAGACCTTAGGTGTTCCTACTGTGTGTGAGTGTTGTATGTAAGACTTTATTTACTTTATTCCTTGTCTTTCTTGTATGTCTTTCTGTTCATTAACCGTTACCTGTTCATTCCCTTTGGTGGTAATCAGGGTCCTTCTTAGGACTAGATTACAGTTGGCAGGGATTGATAGGAGACAGGGTTTACGCTGGTGGCCTGGACCTCTGTACCTTTAACAGTACCTCCAGGTAGAGGGATTAGTTAGGACCCCAGTTTAGGGTCAGCATAGACCCGGTCACCCTCTAGCCGGAGACAGCGTATAACGGATTCCGTATTGACCCACTGGACTTTCTGTCAGGTAATTCTATGTTATCATATATCTATGCGCATGTTATATTGTATGTTGCCCTTTTGATATAGATTACTGTCATCACATATATATATATCTGCTATACAGCGTGACATAAGCGTGCCGACGCTTGGAGAGCGGTGAAGATAAAGAAAGCTGACATCTGCTGCTAGCTTGTGCTTATGATAGTGGTGAGAGTAGGACGAAAGGCAGGTGGAAGAAAGAAGAGAGAGAGAGTGACAGAGGTTAACCAGCATTTACAGCTTACCTCCACTCTGCACCACCGGACACCGGGTCCGCGCTTGCCAGCCTCTGCACGACTGGTAGGAGACATCGGAGACCCTGCTGGACTACAGGTCGCAGGGGCCCAACAGTGCTGATACGTAACCGGGGTCAGGAAGAACAGGAGTCTGGCCTGATCAGCCATATAGAGACTTAGTTCTGTCCACAAGAAGGCCTCACCACAAGGTCAGCCGGGCGTAGCTGAGAAGACGGAGTTATGCTTTGTTTTATGCAAGTCAGAAACTCACACACTTAAAGGAGTAAGGAGGCCCTACACCTACTCAGTGGGATTACTGGACATGCATCCTCCACCCTGACAGCTTCCCGGGTCGTGCCTGCAACTTCACCATCAGAAAAGGTACAGAAAGAGACTTTCTTGTGTGTGTCTGCCTTATTGATCCTGCACCCCTACACCGCCATATACCCTGAGGGATCAGTCTCGCCGTGGGAGACTTAACACCTTGCTGCCCAGTAACAACCCCTCAGAGGATCTACCCTGCAGCGTTGGTCACCCTGACCAGGAACCACAGGTGGCGTCACGAACATTTCCTATAATCCCCTGTAAATATCCCCCTTTTTAGTGAGCACCCAGGGCAACGGTCCGAGCTGTGCTACCCGTGACATTCCCCAGTGAAGTGAACGGGCTCGGTGCCGAGTACCCCACAGGCCCTGGCTACGTGCGACTCACGATGACATCTGGACAGAACAGGAAATGAAAACATTGCAAGGCAATTATATAAATAGATATATATTATTCAGCCAACATTTTTCTGTAAAAACGCAGTGGATGTCAAAGAATGCTGGATATTTTTTTTTAAGCAAACTAAGGAAGAGAAAAGGTCAATGCATATACAATGCACACACCTGATGTATAAGAATAAAGAAACAAATTTTATTGACACCAAAAATGCAAAACCAACAAAAAAACAATTAAAAGTCGTGTGACCACACCCCTAGGTTCATGATGGCCTGGTTGACAAAGCATGTTAACTTGTATAATACAATGAAACAATCATAGGCAGTAAGAGGAGCAGCGTACATGAAATATAGGCAAAAATAACGCTAACTGGAGAAATAGATGATCATCCATAGGAGAGGTACCTCAGGAAAAATAACAGTTAACCAAAGATGGGCATCCCCATAGTTGGTGTAGTTACCATGCTAAACAAACCACAATAAAGGCACAATGAAAAATCATGTAAAGAAAATTTGAAAGGCAGTCCCCACAGTGGGGGGGGGGGTATAGAGGGGATATGAGAAAATATGGTGCCAAAACACATGACACTGTCATCCGAGTGTGAAAGCACAGGCCTATCAAAAGATCAGATCAAATAATACCATGGTAAGCAGTAGCTTCAAAGGCCAGGGGTGTGGGGAGATCCCCACATGTACGGTTGCATTTGCAGCTTTGTCAGGAGGATTGTGCTAGCTGGTGTCAGCAACTCATGTATAAATATGAGTCAAGATATTAGTATTCGATTACTGGTGTGTTCTGTAGCACGCAGCCGGAAGTGAACGATATGAGGGAGGTTACCAGGAGAACAGCTGAGCAGCTGATTCTCGATGACGTGCGGCTGAAGTCAGCGCATGCACTGAAGAACAGCTGATTTCAGATGACGTGCGGCCAAAGTCAAGCGCGTGTGCTGAAAAGCTAGAAGAATAGTTGAACAGCTGATTCCTGATGACGTGCATCCGGAGTCACCGCATGCGCCATGAGTGAGGGTCCCAGTGTCCGGATAGAGCAGAGATAACACAGATGGGTTGCTCAGCATCACATGCAGATGCATGTGCATTAGATCGGCAAATATATCAAAGCCAAGTCAAATGTTTTACAAGTCAATTACACCAGATGAGATCCAATGAGTAGGAGACTCGAAGTAAGAGGCCAAAGCATGAGCCCCAGCATTTAAAGTACCGGGGTTACAGGGCTGCCTAAGTAAGAATATTGATCAGTCCCAGATATTTTAAATGGAAAAAAGACAAATATCCAAAGAGAGTTGACAATACATAGGGGGGTTCAATGATGGATATAGTTTCGCATGGTCACAGTGGTCCAAGTGAGCTATCTCAGGAACCCCATGAAGAGGAGTTCTTCATTGAGTCCAGAGGGGGCAACAGTTTGTAGATAAAAGATCCCTCTTGACTCCACTTGTAACAATTGTTTATGGCAGCTACCACCTCTCCAGTTGCCAACGATCCTTTGTAGGCCAAAAAAAACGAATGTTAGTAAAATTGCCACCATGCTTGGTCAGGAAATTGGCAGCAACAGAGGTTAAGGTCTTACCCTTCTTAAGATTGGAGGCTGCCAGATGGATGGTTGATAAATTCTTTTGTGATCGTTTTCTCAGTTCCTAGGAAGTTTGACCAATATATACCCCGTGGCAAGGACAAATAATAGCATAGATTATTACTAATACATACTAGAGTCCAGAAGGTTAGTAAAAAAAATCTCTGGTGGGCTGCATAAATGGACTGCAGTCTCCACAAGGGAATGAGCTCCTGAGTCAGATACCCCGATTTAGCCTAGTGGGAGGTCGAACAAAATGACTCCTGGTCAAGATAACATGCAAATTGGGCACCCTCCTCACAGTCAACAAAAGCCATATGCTGACAAGTGGTGAGGTCTGGTCATCCATCGTGAGAATAGACCAGTGATTCCATAAAATACCCCTCACTTGATCCCACCGGGTGTTGTACTTGGTGATGAATCTTGGCATGGGGTTTTGTTGCCAATTATGGGGAGTGAGTAATGAGTCCTGACTCTATTAGCTCATTGGAACGGGTAGCCACACTGCCGAAACCTCTCCATAAGAGCCGTGGTCTGTGATCCAAAATCCTTATCCAAAGTACAGTTTCGCCAGGACCTAAGAAATTGTCCTATGGGGACATTCTTTTTCGTGTAGAATAGATGAAAGCTCTCAAACTGAAGCAGGCTATTAGTGGCCATGGGTTTCCGGAAGAGGTCGGTGGTAAGATGACTGTCAGCAATGGATACCTTGAGATCCAGGAATGTGGCTGAATTGGAGGAAACAAAGTGTGTAAAAAAGATGTTATAGGCATTGTCATTAAGCTTTTTCAAAAATTGTAAACAGTCTGAGCCCAGCCAGACAAAGAATATAATGTCTATAAAATGGTGCAAATGCCGGACATTGTCACGGAACCAGTGGGATTGGGAAAACACTGTCTCCTCCCACCAGCCTAAAAAGATGTTGGCATAGGCTGGCGCACAGCGGGTCCCCATAGACAACCCAGACATGTGACGAAAAAATGATCTATCAAATAAAAAGTAATTGTTGTAAAGAACAAAATTCATAAGATCCATCACAAAAGAGTTGTGCATTTGATCTGCATTACTTGGTTGGTCCAAGAAGAAGGCGAAGGCCTGGACGCTGTCCGTGTGGCTGATGTTTGAGTACAGAGACTTGAGATCGCACGTGACCAGCAGTGCCTGATCTGATAGCACAATCTCACGGCAAATCTAAATACAATGGGAGGAGTCCCTGATGAATGGAGTATTGAGACAAGCGGTTGTAAGAAAAAATACCCCTGCGGTATTTAACGTGTGCTTACTTGGGCTGCCATTATGATTCTCCAGGTCATTACGAGTTCACAGACTCCAAATATGTATAGGTTCATTCACATTTAAGTCGTGAATACAAATTCCAAAATTTCTTTAAAAAAAATGGTGCCATTTTCTGAGACCCATAGCATCTCCATTTTTTTGTGATCTGCGGCTGGCTAGGGCTTACTTTTTGCCTGCCATTTTTAGTGATACCATTTTGGTGTAGATACAATCTTTTAATTTCCCTTTATTGCATTTTATTTCAATATAGCGGTGACCAAAAAAAACGAAATTCTGACGTTTTGAATTTTTTTCTCGTTACGCCGTTTAGCAATCAGGTTAATTCTTTTTATGTTGATAGATTGGGTGATTTGGGGTGATCAAGTTTATTCTGATAAAGAGGTCATGCGTGACCTCGCAACGCGTTGACTTTTAAACCTGTTCAAATAAATGTATTGATTTTAAGGAAAATTCCATCTCAGCAGCACATAAGTGATACCTCTGTTTGTTTTCATTTATATCTAGGGTCGTCTTCTCACCAGTATCTGTGCAGCAGCTGTTATATGCCATGTATGTGTTGCCATTAAGCAACTCAGCAAGGTGAGTGTATCTCCCCTTTTTTCTGACACCCCTTTGTCATTGGATAAGACCCTATTGCGCTTTCTCTCTTCCCAGTTTATTTTCATATTTAAACTTAGGAAGCTGACAGTCCATTGATGTACAAGCCAGGTGACTTGATTGTCCCAACCTGGATTCTCTAAACGTCTTTGAGGGTTCAGTGATGGTCGATGAGACAGCTCTGCATTTCTTCAGTTGGCGTGATGATGCCATGACTTCTATAATGTAGACTCCCTGAACACAGGCAGATCCTCCTTTTTATATGTCACAACTTCTCATTCAGTCATTCCACCACAGGCTTGAAGGAAGGTGGTAGGTGGCCATCCCTCACTGCTGGAATGTTCAAACAACATGTATAGATTGGGTCATCAACATATTATCAAATATTCAAACATTGTGCCATTGTTTCCCAAAGATTGTGGAACAATACTAGAACTACAATACAAGGACCGATACAATAGTTAATCAGCAGCCAGTCAACATTTGCATCTAGTGAACAATAAATCATTGACAATAAGGGTCAACAGTCATTCTCACATGAACTCTAAAGGTCCCGTCACACTCTTCAATGTCCTAGCGATCCCACCAACGATACGACGTGGATGGGATCGCTGGGACATCGTTAGCTGATCGCTTGTGAGCTGTCACATGGGCAGACTCACCAGCGATCAGGAGCAGCGAGCACGCTGGTATCCAATGTACACATCGGGTAACTAAGCACCGCGCGACGCCTAGTTACCCGATATGTACCCTGGTTACCAGCTCTCAGCTTCTGCTGTAGAGCGCTGAGAGCCGGTATCCAATGTACATATCGGGTAACTAAGCACCGCGCAGCACCTAGTTACCCGATATGTACCCTAGATACCGGCTCTCAGCGCTCTACAGCAGAAGCTGGGAGCCGGTAACCAGGGTACATATCGGGTAACTAGGTGCCGTGCGGTGCTTAGTTACCCGATATGTACATTGGATACCAGCTCCCAGCTCACTGATCGTTGGTCTCCCGCTGTCACACGCAGCGATGCGCGCTGGCCAGCGGGAGACCAATGATGAAAAAATGGTCCAGGACATTCAACAACGATCAGCGATACCCAGCAGGGGGGCTGGTCGTTGCTGCGTGTCACAGCAACACTGTGACGCTTCAGCGATCTTGCTAGCAATCTAACTTAGTGTGACGGGAGCTTAACTCATATCCCTGGGCCTACTGAAATAAGATGTCTGGAAAATTCAGATTAAATGCGATGTCGCCACACCTATACCAACTTGTCATTACAGTGCTATGAATTCCATCTTTTACTTGTAAAAGATACCAATGATACCTTAATGTTTTCAGACAAAAAATTGTAAACTGTGCCACATTTTATATCATATTTCTCAGATGAAACAAATGATACATTTAGGAAACAAAAGTAATTAAAAGTAATTCAGACAAATCTTTTTGATGTATAACTTCATGAATTATCAAGAAATTGTATTTTACAGTTGTTATACTAAAAATAATACCAAATATGCCTTACCATTGAAACATATAGAAAATAATGTTTATTTATACAAAAAATGCATGAATGGGCTTGTTTTTTTAAACAATATATGTTTTATTTAACTTTATTTCTTTAAATATAAGATAGACTAGCTTGGCCCATGCGAAATTTTCGCACATTGGTCGTTGGGGCACAGGCAATTTCAAAAAAGTAAGTTGGTCAAATATAAATGTATTTCATGAGATGATGAACACAGGCAGGTATTTATATATGTAGCTTGGTAATACAATAAATTGGTTTGATAAGTAGAGGCCAAAAATGTCTTCCGGCTTCCGGTTGAGGTGCCACCTGCAGGTCATTGTGTCTTTCTGTAGGTTTATGAAAATAAATGTTTAAACTGTATTTAGTGATAAAATCATGAATGTGTGGTTTGTTTGGCTCTTTTCTTGCTGAAGGGAGCAAGTTTACCTTTCAAATGGTGTATCATTTGTGTGTGTGGGGCGAAGTAATCAGCGAAAAAGCAGTGCATGTATACAAGTGTGTTTGCATATGTGACTCACCTGCAGTGAAGGGAGCAATCCTCCAATGTGCCTGAAATAGGCTGGATAAGCACTTGAACAAGCTGGAAAGACCCCAAGGCAAATGATTGGATTTGTTTGTTATGTCTGTAAGCAGCTTTGTAGAGTGTGCTTTGGGGTAGTGTGCGGCCACCTGCAGGTAATTTGACCTTTCAAATGGTATATCATTTGTTTGTGTGGATAGAGTATGAACAGAGCAAGTGGGCAATTCAATAGGCAGTGCATGTTTACAAATGTGTTTGCATATGTGCCTCACCTGCAGTGAAGTGTGCAATCATCCAATTTGGCTAAAATAGGCTTGGCAAGCAGTTGTCAAGCTGGAAAGCCCCCAAGGCAAATGTTTGGATTTGTTTGTGATGTCTGTAAGCTGCTTTGTGGTAGTGTGCTTTGGGGTACTGTGGTGCCACCTGCAGGTCATTTTTCCTTACTGCAGGTTTATGATAATTAATGTTTAAACTGTATTTTGTGATCAAGTCGTGAATGTGTCGTTTGTTAGGCTATTTTCTTGCTGAAGGGGGCAAGTTACCTTTCAAATGGTGTATCATTTGTGTGTGTGAATTCAGTATAAAAGGAGATACAAAATAATCACCGAAAAACAGTGTTTAGAAATAATAGAATAGATTACAGTATATGACTACAACTGTCATCAGCATCGTCTGGTCTTAGGCTGGGTTCACATTGCGCTTGGTGAGTCAGTCTAACGGACACGTTTTTAAGTACCCAAAACGCAATGTAACGGACGTTGTAACGTATCCATAGACTTGCATTAGTATGACGCATAGTAACGCATGTCAAAATTGGCATGCGCTTGCAACATTCCTTTTATTTCTGACGCACCTTCCAACGCGGCCTGCAGCGTTTTCGGGTCCGTTCAAGCTAACGCACGATAACGGAAGCGTTAATTCTGCCATAGAAGTCTATTGCTAACGCATCCAGACGCAAATGTAGCAAAATGTACAAATGATACCATACGTTGGATTGCGTTAATGAGGCTTTTCCAGGTGTTCATGTGACAGGAAATAGGATTTCAGCCATTTTGGAGCATGCTGTCTGCAGAAAACGCCAGCTACACACTGTGTGTATCGTGTGATCAACCTGAGTCAATGTAAGTACAAATCTATATATATTCAATATGTCTATATACCTCCTTTGAGTGTGTAGTGGTGACTGTGTATGCATGTCCCATGTATTTGTACTAAATGTATGTTTTTGTTTGTACACAGATGTCGGATAGTGAGGGATCGAGCAGCAGTGGTGTGTCAGCCGTGTTCTCTTCACAATCGGTAGGCTTGCTATTTAAAAACTCACAATGTGGTGTGGCACTCGATGTGTATGTAATGTAATCAGGTGTAATTATGTTTTTAATCCGGTGTAATGTTTTTGTTGCAAATAGGAATCTTCTGATCCCGAACCTGCCAGGCCCCCCAAAAAAACTTTCAATAGTGTCCAAAAAGGTACATTGCACCACTTTTTTTAAGTAATATAAATTGATACCTGAATTGTACATTTTTTATTTTGTCCTACATTGTAGGTTGCTGAAAAAGGCAAAAAAAAAAAAACGGCTCGCCGTGCGTCATCACCTCACCTAGAAGTGGTAAATATTACGCACGATATAAATTTCAAAATAAACCAATTTTATTTTATTTTTTTATTTTTTTTTTATAAATAAAACACTAAGCATACAAAAACATTAGTCAAGAAACAACACTATATCTGAACGTTTAACCCCTTAGTGACAGAGCCATTTTGCAGCTTAATGACCGGGCCAATTTTTACAATTCTGACCACTGTCACTTTATGAGGTTATAACTCTGGAACGCTTTAACGAATCCAGCTGATTCTGAGATTGTTTTTTCGTGACATATTGTACTTCACGTTAGTGGCAAAAAAATTTTCATATGACTTGCTTTTATTTATGAAAAAAACGGAATTTGGCAAAAATTTAGAAAATTTCGCAATTTTCAAACTTGAAATTTTTATGCCCTTAAATCAGAGAGATATGTCACACAAATTTCTTAATAAATAACATTCCCCACATGTCTACTTTACATCAGCACAATTTTGGGAACAAAATTTTCTTTTGTTACAAAGTTATAAGGGTTAAAAGTTGACCAGCGATTTCCATTTTTACAACACCATTTTTTTTAGGGACCACATCACATTTGAAGTCACTTTGAGGGATCTAATGTTAGGGTTTGATTTCCCGCTGCTGCACAAGGGGAGTCTCGAACCCGTCCCGCTGGGTCTCCCATTCATCTCCGGCCGCAGTGGAGCCTGCTCGGCAGAGGCGTCGGTCCAGGCATCTTGCCCACTCCACTACTGGGCAGTGACTTGTTGCTGCCTTTCCTGGATCTGCTATTATAGCCAATGCTGGAGCAGACGTCTTTGGGACAAAGTACTGCATTTTCCCTTCTGAGCATGCCCAGAGTGAGATCTCTCATTGGAGATCAGGGGTCACATGCTCAGGTACTGCAGCAGCTCCTATTGGCCCGCCAGGAAGGCCCTGTTACTACTAGTCTTCTGGAACAGATTTCTCATTGGTCCTTGTTCCTGAAAGGTCCTGTTGCTGTTACTATAAAAGGGTAGCATGGCTGGGCCGCCATGCGCTAATATCAACCATTGTATGCTATGCGCCAGTGTGGTCATGCGTGTGTGTGGTTAGGGACCCGGCTGAAATAAGCCACTAGAATACCGACTTAATCGGTGAGGAGTTTGGTGTGCTAGCTGGTCAGGGTCGGTGTCCTAGATGCCCTAGATTACCGGCATAACCGGTGAGGAGTTTGATTACCGTATTCAGGGTCTGGCGTTCAGACGCCATAGATTGCGGGTGACTCCCGCGAGGACATTAGCGCATGACCACGTATTATGCTCGCTTAGCAATTAACCGTGTACCTGAGAGCCTGACAGGACACGGTACTTTTTCTCAGCGGCTCTGTGACGTAACAGGGTTCGCTTTAGACGCTAGACAGCGCCCTAGCATTTTACTTTGCGGCTCACTGAAGTTAAGTGAGTTCGCACCTATCGCCATATAGCGCTGTGACATCCCGTTAGCGGCTCTGGGATTAACAGAGTTCGCACTTACTGCCACAACGCGCTACGGCGTTTATTTTTGCAACTCTGCGGGATAACAGAGTTCGCTACTTTCGCCATCTTATTAACAGCGGGCTTCGCCTGCACGGTGGACCCCGGGCTGCGAACGCACCTCTCTATTATGTCTATTAGGTGCGTTCCGCAGACCCTAACATAATATTAGCGCCAGGGTCTGGCTAGTAAAATGGCGGATGACCAGCGTCTAAGGCAGTACATCCAGCAGCTGGAGGGTAGGTTGGCGACTCTTGAGCGCACAACCTCAGCTGTGGATATTACCGCAGTCACTGTTCAGGCTGCTAGCGTGGCTGCAGCCAGTTTGTCCTCTGCTACCTCTGTCCCTACATTATCCCACCTCCCGCTTCCTGACAAGTTTGCTGGTGACAGCAAGCAATGTCGGGGATTCGTGAGTCAGTGCTCTATACAGCTCGAGCTTCTGGCTGCACGTTTCCCCACGGATCGGGCACAAGTGGGTTTTGTACTGTCTTTACTCTCGGGCAGAGCGTTGGAGTGGGCAACACCGCTGTGGGAGCGTGACGATCGTGTGGTGCGGAGTGCTCCTCGGTTTTTGGAGGCTCTGAAAAAGGTCTTTTTAGGACCTCAGGTCACGCACGATACGGCACTCCAACTGCTGACAATGTCACAGGGCTTGTCCATGGTCAGCCAGTTCTCAGTCCAATTTCGGACTTTGGCCTCTGAATTAGAGTGGCCAGATAAAGTTCTTATTCCAGTGTTCTGGAGAGGACTGGCAGACCATGTAAAGGACGCTTTGGCTACCAGGGTGATTCCTGCCACACTGGAGAAACTCATTTCTATATCTACCCGCATCGACCTCCGTTTTCACGAGCGGAGGTTAGAGCGGACCCAGTGTAGGCAGAGGTTTCGGCTGGCACCCACCTTTGCCAAACCTTTGGAATTTCCCATTCGGGCGTCTGACTCCCCAGAGACCGTGGAGAATACTCGAGTGGGATCTAAGTCTCGGACCACTCGAGTATCCGTGGTCTGTAGAGTGTGTCAGCAGCCAGGACATTATGCCAACCGATGTCCCCAGCGAATAAGTAAACGGTCATGTTCCGTGACCATGGGTGCAGGGTCATTAGACGCGAGGGATTTTGCTCCGAAGATGCTCCTTAAAGGGTTAATCTCTCTAGGTTCATCCACCCTTCCCGCCAAGCTTTGTGTGGACTCTGGGGCAGAGGGGAATTTTATGTCCTCCTCCTTTGCCTCTTGCCATTCCATACCGCTGGTGACGCTCGCCGAGCCAATATCGGTGAGAGTGTTGAATGGAGCAATTCTGCCCTCACAAATCACCCACCAGACTGTCACTCTACCTCTGTCTATGTCTCCTTCACATCAGGAGAATATATCCCTTTTTGTTCTTCCTGAGGGAATAGATGAGGTTTTGTTGGGATTACCCTGGCTTCGCCACCACTCTCCCCATATTGAGTGGTCCTCTGGGAGAATACTGGGTTGGGGTGATCATTGCAGAGACAAATGTCTCAGAGAGGACGTTCAGGTTTCCACAACGGAGATACCCATAGATCTTGATTCCCTTCCCAAGGTTTATCAGTCATACGCAGACGTATTCTCCAAAAAGGCAGCGGAGACTCTGCCGCCTCATCGCCCTTATGACTGTCCTATAGACCTCTTGCTGGAACGGAGCCCCCTCGGGGAAGAGTATATCCTCTCTCTCTTCCTGAGACGGAGGCCATGTCACAATACATCCAGGAAAATCTGGCCAGAGGGTTTATTAGGAAGTCAGTGTCACCAGCAGGGGCAGGATTTTTTTTGTGCAGAAGAAGAATGGAGAATTACGACCGTGTATAGACTATAGGGGTCTTAACGCCATTACCGTTAAGAATAAATATCCTTTGCCCCTAATATCTGAGCTCTTTGATAGGCTCCGGGGAGCAAGGGTATTTACTAAGCTGGATCTTCGTGGTGCCTATAACCTGATCCGCATCCGTGAGGGGGACGAATGGAAGACGGCATTCAATACCAGAGATGGACATTACGAATATCTTGTGATGCCCTTCGGGCTCTGTAATGCTCCAGCCGTCTTCCAAGATTTTGTAAATGACATCTTCTGGGACATGCTTCCCACCTCTGTGGTAGTCTATCTGGATGACATTCTCATCTTTTCTCCAGATATGGACACCCACCGGAGAGATGTTTGCAGGGTCTTCGACCTCTTGCGGGCAAATTCCTTATATGTGAAGTTGGAGAAGTGTGTGTTTGAGCAGGAGTCTTTGCCATTCCTGGGCTATATCATCTCCACTCAGGGATTGGCTATGGATCCTGCCAAACTACAGGCTGTAATGGATTGGCAAGAACCCCACTCTCTTAAAGCGGTGCAGCGCTTTATGGGGTTCATTAATTACTATCGCCAATTCATTCCCCACTTCTCTACTTTGGTTGCTCCCTTGGTAGCCCTCACCAAGAAAGGAGCCAATCCCAAATTGTGGTCAGAGGAGGTCTCCAAGGTCTTTACTTCAATCAAGTCCCATTTTGCTAGCGCTCCTATCCTACATCGTCCCGAGGTTGATAAGCCTTTTATATTGGAGGTAGATGCCTCGTCCGTTGGTGCTGGAGCAGTCCTTTTTCAAAAGGATGCTCAAGGTCGTAAACATCCTTGCTTCTTCTTCTCCAAGACCTTCACACCTGCGGAGAGGAATTATTCCATTGGGGATAGGGAGTTGCTAGCCATGAAGTTGGCCTTTTCTGAGTGGAGACATCTCCTGGAGGGGGCTCGCTTTCCCTTCCAAGTGTTCACTGACCACAAAAATTTGGTCTATTTACAGACCGCCCAGCGGCTAAATTCCCGTCAGGCCAGATGGTCCCTGTTCTCCCGATTCCATTTCACCCTCCATTTTCTCTCAGGGGAGAAGAACATTCATGCTGATGCTCTGTCTCGCTCCGTGGTGTCCTCTGAGGAGGTGGAGGAGGAGCCTCGGCTGATTGTCCCCACAGAGAGCCTAAGAACTGTGGCCCCGGTTTCGCTTGAGTCTGTGCCTCCGGGCAAGACTTTTGTGCCCATCAATTTGCGACCGGAGGTTCTCTCTTGGGCACACTCATCCAGGGTGGGTGGACATTTTGGGGCAAAGAGGACATCTGAGTTGCTGGCAAGGACATACTGGTGGCCACATATGGTCCGTGACGTCAGGGAATACGTTCAGGCATGCGTCTCCTGCGCCAAGAATAAGTCCCCTCGACAACGGCCAGCTGGGTTACTCTTTCCTTTACCGGTGGCAGACAGGCCCTGGGAGATGGTCGGGATGGATTTTGTGGTTGGCTTACCCAAGTCTCGGGGCTGCACCATCATCTGGGTGATAACCGACCACTTCTCCAAAATGGTGCACTTGGTGCCGTTACCACGGTTACCGACTGCACGGGCCTTGGCAGCATTATTCATTAGGCATATTTTCCGCCTACACGGTATGCCAGACAAAATTGTCAGTGATCGAGGTCCCCAGTTTGCGTCTCGGTTCTGGAGAGAGCTGTGTCGTTTACTCAGCATTGAGTTGAATCTCTCCTCTGCATACCATCCCGAGACGAATGGGTTGGTAGAGAGGGCCAACCAGACCTTGGTCACATACTTGCGACATTTTGTCTCTGCCAGGCAGGATGACTGGGCATCCTTGCTACCGTGGGCTGAGTTTGCTCTAAATAATGCTGTGGCTGACTCCACCGGACAGACCCCATTCCTCCTGAACTACGGTCAGCATCCGCGGGTACCAGTGCCTATGCCCGTGTCTTCCGCGATTCCAGGGTGGCAGACTGGGCTGTGGAGGCACGGGACATTTGGGACCGCACTCAGGATGCCATTCAGGTCTCCAAAGAGAGGATGAGGTCTTGGCCGATGCCCATCGGCGCCCCGCTCCTACGTTTGCTCCGGGTGACCTAGTGTGGCTTTCTGCCCGAAACATCAGGCTAGGGTAGAGTCCACCAAGTTGGCACCTCGCTTTTTGGGCCTCTTTAAAGTTCTTGAGCAGGTGAACCAGGTAGTTTACCGCCTAGCCCTTCCGCCTTGCCTTGGTATCACTGACACGTTTCACGTATCCCTCTTGAAACCGTGGCCATTTCCCGGTTTTCCGAGTCATCTGCTGGGACGTCGGGTTCATCTACCGACGATCATGAGGTGAACGCCATTGTTGGGTGCAAGGTGGTACGAGGCAAAAAATTTATTTGGTGGATTGGAGGGGTTATGGGCCTGAGGATAGATCCTGGGAGCCTGCCGAGCACGTTCACACTCCGCGGCTCTCGCTGCCTTTGGGCGCAGCGAGGTCCAGAGAAGGGGGGGTAATGTTAGGGTTCGATTTCCCGCTGCTGCACAAGGGGAGTCTCGAACCCATCCCGCTGCGGTCTCCCATTCATCTCCGGCCGCAGTGGAGCCTGCTCGGCAGAGGCGTCGGTCCAGGCATCTTGCCCACTCCACTACTGGGCAGTGACTTGTTGCTGCCTTTCCTGGATCTGCTATTATAGCCAATGCTGGAGCAGACGTCTTTGGGACAAAGTACTGCATTTTCCCTTCTGAGCATGCCCAGAGTGAGATCTCTCATTGGAGATCAGGGGTCACATGCTCAGGTACTGCAGCAGCTCCTATTGGCCCGCCAGGAAGGCCCTGTTACTACTAGTCTTCTGGAACAGGTTTCTCATTGGTCCTTGTTCCTGGAAGGTCCTGTTGCTCTTACTATAAAAGGGTAGCATGGCTGGGCCGCCATGCGCTAATATCAACCATTGTATGCTATGCGCCAGTGTGGTCATGCGTGTGTGTGGTTAGGGACCCGGCTGGAATAAGCCACTAGAATACCGACTTAATCGGTGAGGAGTTTGGTGTGCTAGCTGGTCAGGGTCGGTGTCCTAGATGCCCTAGATTACCGGCATAACCGGTGATGAGTTTGATTGCCGTATTCAGGGTCTGGCGTTCAGACGCCATAGATTGCGGGTGACTCCCGCGAGGACATTAGCGCATGACCACGTATTATGCTCGCTTAGCAATTAACCGTGTACCTGAGAGCCTGACAGGACACGGTACTTTTTCTCAGCGGCTCTGTGACGTAACAGGGTTCGCTTTAGACGCTAGACAGCGCCCTAGCGTTTTACTTTGCGGCTCACTGAAGTTAAGTGAGTTCGCACCTATCGCCATATAGCGCTGTGACATCCCGTTAGCGGCTCTGGGATTAACAGAGTTCGCACTTTACTGCCACAACGCGCTACGGCGTTTATTTTTGCGACTCTGCGGGATAACAGAGTTTCGCTACTTTCGCCATCTTATTAGCAGCGGGCTTCGCCTGCACGGTGGACCCCGGGCTGCGAACGCACCTCTCTATTATATCTATTAGGTGCGTTCCGCAGACCCTAACATCTATATTATAGAAAATACCCAAAAGTGACACCATTCTAAAAACTGCACCCCTCAAGGTGCTCAAAACCACATTCAAGAAGTTTATTAACCCTTCAGGTGCTTCACAGGAGCTGAAGCAATGTGGAAGGAAAAAATTGACATTTAACTTTTTTTGCAAAAGCTTTACTTCGGAACCAATTTTTTTTATTTTCACAAGTGTTAAAAGAAAAAATGAACCACAAAATTTGTTGTGCAATTTCTCCTGAATACGCCGATACCCCATATTTTTTTTCCACAAAAATGATCTTTTCACCCCAATTTTTATTTTCCCAAGGTTAACAAGACCCCAAAAGTTTTTGTGCAATTTGTCCTGAGCATGCTGATACCCCATATGTGGGGGTAAACTACTGTTTGGGTGCATGGCAGAGCTTGGAAGGGAAGGACTTTTTCAACGCAGAATTGGCTGGACGCCATGTCGCGTTTGTAGAGGCCCTGATGTGTCTAAACAGTGGAAACTCCCCACAAGTGACCCCATTTTGGAAACTAGATCCCCTAAGGAACTTATCTAGATATGTGGTGAGAACTTTGAACCCAAAAGTGCTTCACAGAAGTTTATAACGCCAGGGCGTGAAAATAAAAAATCATATTTTTTCCACAAACCTGATCGTTTAGTCCCCAATTTTTTATTTTCCCAAGGGTAACAGGAGAAATTAGACCACAAAAGTTGTTGTCCAATTTGTCCTGAGTACTCTGATACCCCATATGTGGGGGGGGGACCAATGTTTGGGCGCACGGCAGGGTTTGGAAGGGAAGTAGCGCCGTTTGACTTTTTCAAACCAAAATTGGCTGGAATTGAGATTGGAAACCATGTCACGTTTGGAGAACCCCTGATGCGCCTTAACAGTGGAAACCCCCCACAAGTAACACCATTTTGGAAACTAGACCCCTTATGGAACCTATCTAGATCTGTTGTGAGCACTTTGAACCCCCAAGTTTTTCACAAAAGTTTATAATGCCTAGGTCATGTTCCGTTTGCAGTGCCCCAGATGTGCCTAAACAGTGGAAAACCCCCACAAGTGACCCCATTTTGGAAACTAGACCCCCTAAGTAACTTAACCCCCAAGTGTTTCACAAAAGTTTATAATGCCTGGGTGTGAAAAAAAAAAAAAAAAAAAAACAATTTTCCACAAAAATGATTTTTTAGTCCCAAATTTTTGATTCTTCACAAGGAAATTGGACCCCAAAAGTTGTTGTCCAATTTGTCCTGAGTACGCTGATACCAAATATGTTGGGGGGGGAAACTGTTTGGGCGCACGGCAGGGCTTGGAAAGGAAGTAATAACATTTTGGAATGCAGACGTTGATGGGGGTCATGTTCCGTTTGCAGTGCCCCAGATGAGCCTAAACAGTGGAAAACCCCCACAAGTGACCCCATTTTGGAAACTAGACCCCCTAAGGAACTTATCTAGATGTGTGGTGAGCACTTTGAACCCCAAAGTGCTTCACACAAATTTATAAACGCAGAGCCGTGAAAATAAAAAATTATTTTTTTCCTCAAAAATGATTTTTTAGCAAGCTATTTTTTATTTTCCCAAGGGTAACAAGAGAAATTAGAACCCCAAAATTGGTGTGCAATTTGTCCTGAGTACGCTGATACCCTATATGTTGGGGTGAACCACTGTTTGGGCGCACGGCAGGGCTCAGAAGGGAGGGAGCGTCATTTGACTTTTTGAACGCCACGTCATGTTTGGAGACCCCCTGATGTGCCTAAATAGTGGAAACCCCTCAATTCTAGCTCCAACCCTAACCCCAACACACACCTAACCCTAATCCCAACCCTAACCCTAATTCTAACCCTAATCCCAACCCTAATTCCAACCCTAATTGTAACCCTAATCCTAATTGTAACCCTAACCCTAATTATAACCCTAACCCAAAGGCTAGTTTCATTTTGCATTTTACCAGCCCGTTCAACACATAGCGTTGATGGGCTGGTAACGGTATAGCATAACGCGATCGTGTTATGCTATACCCGCTAGCGCAGAGGAATCAGCAGATGATTCATCTGCGCTAGTGGTGACGGACCCCAGACGCTGCAGGCCGCGTCTGAGGTTCCGTCACTGAATGATGGCACGTCACGAATGCATGCCGCTTTATGGCATGCATCGCGATGCGCCCTCAAATGGGGGTGAATGGCAGCGTTAACGGACTGCGTTACACCGAGTTATACCGCGGTGTAACGCAGTCCGTCTAACAGACTGCCATAACACAGTATGAACCCAGCCTAACCCTAACCCTAATTATAACCCTAACCCTAGCCCTAACCCTAACCCAAACCCAAACCCTAGCCCTAACCCTAACGGAAAAATTAAAATAAATATAATTTCTATATTTTATTATATGTCCCTAACTAAGGGGGTGATAAAGGGGGGGGTTACGTACTGTTTTTTTTTTATTTTGATCACTGTGATATTTTATCACAGTGATCAAAATGTACTTTTAGGAAAATGAATTAAACATTTTTTGAATCTGCCGCCAGGCAGATTCGTCTGCGCCAGCCATTTTTTTTTACAGGAAGAAGACCCGGGAGGATCGCAGCACAGGGGGACCTGCCGGAGGACACCGGGAGGTACAGGAAGGTTCGGGGGTACTGGGGACCCTAATTGTCTCCCCTCTGATGTGCGATCACATCAGAGGGGAGAAAAAACTTTTATTTTTTTTTTTTTCTTTTGCGGTCGCCATTATACTCAGTATAACAGCGATCGCGACACCGGGGTCGGTAAATACCGACCCAGATCATGTTCTCTGGGGTCTCGGCAACCCTCGGCAGCCGAGACCCCAGAGAAAATTGCCCAAGACCCCCCAGCACATCGCGTCGGGCGCACTAAGCCTGCGCCTGCCATTTTCTAGGCCTCAAAGATGGCGGCGCCCACCGGGGGACACCGGAGGGCCCGGGGGCCACATGGACGGGATCGGGGGCCACAAGGGTGGATCGGAGACCCTTTTTCTCTCCCCTCTGATGTCCGATCACATCAGAGGAGAGAGAAATTAAATGGCACACCATTTTTTTTTTGGTGCGATCGCCGTTATTGGGTTAATAACGGCGATCGCAACATTGGGGTCGGTAAAAACCGACCCGATTCATGTTCTCTGTGGTCTCAGCTACCCCCGGTAGCCGAGACCCCGGAGAAAATACGCCTCTGGGGGGCGCTATTCACTTGGTTTAAGTACCCTTAATGACCGCCGTTAAAAGGCGTATCGGCGGTCGTTAAGGGGTTAAAAGTACATACATGTCATAAAATTAAAAAGAACAAGGACAAACAACAAAAAAAATTAATAAACATTGCAATATAATTTTTAAAAACCTGAAACTGTTAAAAATGTTAAAATTTTGTATTTACATAGCCCAAGCAGCGCTCCAAAAAAAGAAAGCCAATTGAGGTTGACGAGGAGCCGCTGGACATAGAAAACGAGACACTAATAACACTAGTTAGCGAATCCGTCGAATCCGTCGATATGGGATCAAAGTGACAGCTCCCACAATGGTATTATTAAAAACCGAAAGTTGTGGGAGAAGATTATCTGCCAATTTGACCTTCGATATATGGAGAAGTCCGCCTCCTCTAAAAAAAAAAATTGGTAATTAACACTCAACTTAAATTTGTAAAATATAAAGATTTTAATAGATATAACATTATTTGTTTGCTTTTATTGTAGCTGATGCAGTCCATACCCGGTGGAGATCCATCAGAGATAGATTTGTTCTGGACTTCCGCAACAGCCAAAACACCCAAAGTGGGTCTGGTGGCAAGCGAGTCACCCCGTATGTCCATTATGCAAGTTAGTAATATACGCCATTTTGAGGTTAAACTGTGTAGCCCAGCTGCGCTTGGTGCCGCATGTTACCCTGGAGGATGCATGAAAGGTAATTCACAATCACCCGATATTCATTCACACTCCACATTTTCCTGGTACCACCAGAGGGAGCCCTTTAGATTACGCAGGTATATAAGGGTGTGGAGATGGGATTAGTTAGTTAGTTGTTGAGAGGAGAGGAGTGGAGTTCAGTCAGTCTGTGCAGCCACCTGAGAGAAGGCAGTCAGCTAATCATCTCAGAGAGCTCAGAGAGTCTGCAGTCCGCAGCCTAAGAGCAGCAGAGCTGAAGAGCAGCAGAACTGAGAGAAACTGCTATCCGATTGTGTTTATGTTAAAGGTGTGAGTAGGGCAACAGGCAAGTGGAAAAGGGAAAGAGAGAGTGACTGAGGATGAATAGCAATGATGGCTTACCTCCACTCTGCACTACCGGACACCGGGTCCAAGCTTGCTAGTACCTTCATGGCTAGTGGGAAAAACCGGAGACCCTGCTGGACTTCAGGTCACAGAGGGGCCCAATAGTGCTGATACGTAACCGGGGTCAGGAGAACAAGAGTCTAGCAGGGCCCTGCACATAGAGACTTAGTTCTGTCCAAAAGAAGGCTCCACCACAAGATCAGCCGGGCGTAGCAAAGAGAACGGAGTTAAACTTTGTTTTATGCAAGTTAGAAACTCACACACATAAAGACGTAAGGAGGCCGTACACCTACTCAGTGGATTACTGGACGTGCATCCTCCACCCTGAACAGCTCCCCGGGACGTGCCTGAATCTACCACCAGTAAAGGTACAGAAAGAGACTCTTTGTGTGTGTCTGCCTTATTGTCCTGCACCTCTACACCGCCATATACTCTGAGGAATCAGTCTCACCTGTGGGAGACTTAACACCTTGCTGCCCCAAACCCTCAGAGGACCTACCCTGCAGCGCTGGTCACCCTGACCAGGAACCACAGGTGGCGTCACGAACATTTCTATAATCCCCTGTAAATATCCCCCTTTTTAGTGAGCGCCCAGGGCAACGGACCGAGCTGCGCTACCCGTGACATCCCCCAGTGAAGTAAACGGGCTCGGTGCCGAGTACCCCAAAGCCTTGGTACGTGTGACTCAAAACTACCAAAGGTACATTCCACATTACGTCTTGCCCGGCTCAAGCGATAATTAAAAATGTGTTGTTTAGAGCAGTGGTCTCCAACCTTTTTTGCACCAGGGACCGGCTTCGAGAAAGACCATTCTTCCATGGCCTGGCAGGGCGGGGATGGAGGTGTGGCAGGGGTGAGGCTTTGGTCATAAGGGGGCGGGGCTATGGACGGGGTTGTAGTTTAGTAGTAGTGCATACTCATCATTTAATTATAACATTTATAATGTGAATGTGACTCCCTTGTATACAAGGCTCCGCTCCCACCCTTGTATACAAGGCTCCGCTCCCACCCTTGTATACAAGGCTCCGCTCCCACCCTTGTATGCATGGCTCTTCTCCCACCCTTGTATGCATGGCTCTTCTCCCACCCTTGTATGCATGGCTCCGCTCCCACCCTTGTATGCATGGCTCCTCTCCCACCCTTGTATACAAGGCTCCGCTCCCTCCCTTGTATACAAGGCTCTGATCCCACCCTTGTATGCATCGCTCCGCTCCCACCCTTGTATATATGGCTCCACGCCGCCCCCCATCCTGTATACATGGCTCCGCGCCACCCTCCCATCCTTGTATATATGGCTGCGCTCCCACCCTCCCATCCTTGTATGCATGGCTCCACTCCCCCCTCCCATCCTGTATACATGGCTCTGCTCCACCCTCCCATCCTTATATATATGGCTCCATTCCCACCCTCCCATCCTATATACACTGCTCAGCTCCCCCCTCCCATCCTGTATACATGGCTCTGCTCCATCCTCCTATCCTTGTATATATGGCTCCGCTCCCACCCTCCCATCCTGTATACATGGCTCCGCTCCCACCCTCCCATCCTTGTATATATGGCTCCGCTCCCCCCTCCCATCCTTGTATGCATGGCTCCGCTCCCCCCTCACACTCTTGTATGCATGGCTCCGCTCCCCCCTCCCACCCTTGTATGCATGGCTCCGCTCCCCCTACCCACCCTTGTATACATGGCTCCGCTCCCCCCCACCCTTGTATGCATGGCTGGGCTCCCCCGTCCTCCCCCCATCTTACTTACCCTCCTCGCTCCATCGCTGCATGTCCCTGCATCCCTGTCGGCCGCGGAAGCTTCCTCCTGGCAGTGCGGTGACGTAGTACCGCTCATTAAGGTCATGAATATGGACGCCATGCCTATGGGAGTGGGGTCGAGTCCATATTCATGACCTTAATGAGCGGTACTACGTCACCGCTCAGCTCTGGATGAAGCTGCCGCAGCCGACAGGGATGCAGCAACGGAAGGTGAGTATCCATGTCTTCTTGAAGCCGGCGGCTGTAGCTGTCACTACAGTACTACAGCCGCCAGCTCCATGTGTTTCCAGCGTTCTGTGCCAGAAACTGCAACGGCCTGGTCATGGGCCGCAGACCGGCGGTTGGGGACCCCTGGTTTAGAGTATGGCTTGAGTACGGTTTACGAGATTTTGTCCGAGTTGGAACGCCTCATCTCCAACTAAAACATAGGGCAAACTTGGGCCTTCGGTCCCCGGAAGTGGTCGTGCTGAGGGAATGTTGAATCTGTTGTTGTACAAACATTTCCCAATGTTGGACTCTTTGAACACTCTGGAATCGTTTGTCCGTCCACATGCACCGATATCCACAGCTATAAACCTGTATCTAGTATCCGCAATAGCCATTAATACAATTGAAAAGTATTTTTTGTAGTTATAGTACAGGGATCCACTATGCGCGGGTTTCTGAATCCGAATGTGTTTCCCGTCCACGGCACCAATGCAATTGGGAAAATTAGCCACATCCTCAAATTTTTGGGAAATTTATAGCCACATTTCTGTTGTCGGGGTTGGTAGCATAAGTGGTTGCAAGTTGTTCCAAACGGCATCACATGTTTCCTGAACTAGCTGGCAAATGGTCGATCTTCCAAGACGAAATTGCAAATGCAGTGACACAAAAGTTTCACCAGTAGCCAGATATCTATCGACAAAGCCAAAAAAAAAAACATTTAGCACTATGGACATATTTTACATATTTTTAAAGACCACACAAAAAAAAGGCAAGTTTACATTGACTAGGACAATTGGCAATGTGTACAAAATGAAAAGACATGCACCACAATAAATTACATCCCGTCTTTGTCAATAGAACAATGTTAACAAAAGGATATTTACCTCAGGGTCACCACTAAACGTTGCTCCGCACAAATACTTTCACGGAAAGTGCTGCACTGATGATGTATGTCATCCTTCACATGTGAGAGCAGAATATCAAAGGTTTCGATGGACATCCGCAGGTAACGTTGAAATTTAAAGGGATGATCCCGAAGCTGAACATACAGGGTGTGAAAGGCACCATATGTATCCCTTAAAAAATTAACTTCAAGGATCCAATATCTCCTTTGAGAAATACGCCTTCTCTGCTGATGTCGCAGATACTTCAAGCAAAATCTCACAAGCTCAGACACAAACATCTTGCTAGCAGCAGAAGTTCACTCGATGCTTTCAAAATGGAGAATGGGTGTCGACTCCCACAACACGCAGACAAAAGGCAAAAAAAAAAATTTAACAACTTTATTGACAGTGCCTGAAAGCATACAAACGGATGCTCCAAGAACGGATATCAAAATGACATAACGAAGTCACAAGCGTTAACGCAAGTGTTAACGTGAAGCCAAATTTACACAAAATTTGGGTCATTTCAGCATATCCATTTAACGGATCCGTTTAACGGATTGTACTAAACGCAATGTGAATCTAGCCTTACTGATCACAGGGAGAGAAAGCAAGCATGAGAGTTGCTTTCAGCACCCAGTGCCTGGGAACGTGCTAAATGTACTGCTTTTCCCAGCCACCAATACGTGTCACACAGTTGACATACAGAAGTCCACATGTACACATGTTGTTGATGTATTGCTGCTGGAAGATTGGCGAGCACTCGGTCAAAGTGTTGAGGTGTAGGTGGAATGCGGCCTGAGACCCCATGACCAAGGCTAGAGAGATTCACCATACACTCTGTTTATTGGTGATGCAAGTTTCTTTATTTCACGTGAAAAATCAAAATTAATTGTGACTTTGAAAGATGTAACAAAGTAAGGTAATTTCAACCCCACTGGGATCTTTATCACAATGCCACCGCAAAAAAGGAAGACAGTAGTGATGAGCACGTATACTTGTTACTCTGGTTTTCCCAAGCATGCTCGGGTGTCCTCCGAGTATTTCAGCGTGCTCGGAGATTTAGTTTCTGCCGCCACAGCTGCATGATTTGCGACTGCAGACAGCCTGAATACATGTGGGGATTTCCTAACAAACAGGCATTCCCCACATGTATTCAGGCTGTCTAGCATCCACAAATCATGCAGCTACAGCAACAAAAACGAAATCTCCAAGCACGCCAAAATACTCCCTCATTATTAGAAGACAGTATAAGTGAATAATATAATGATCACAAGGTATCAATCAACAATAGATATCCCATAGGATTCAATTTTATAAGCAAAGTGCTGTACAAACGAACAATACATACCAGCAAAAATAAAAGTCATGTAAACTGAAAGCAAAATACAGAATATACCTTGTTTTTGCTTTTTATCATGTTCACTAAATGTTAAAACTGACCTGCCATTACGATTCTCCAGGTCATTATGAGTTTGCAGATACTATACAAGTATAGGTTCTTCCTATAAGAGGTGAAGAAAAAGCAGTTTGCAAAAAAAAGTTGCCATTTTCCGAAACCCCTAGCGTCTCCATTTTTCATGATCTAGGGCTGGGTGATCGCTTATTTTTTGCGTGCCAAGTGGACATTTGTATTGATAACATTTTGGTGTAGATACGATCTTTTGATCGCCCGTTATTGCAATATATACAATGTTGCGGCGACCAAAAAAAATGTAATTCTGGCGTTTTGACATTTTGTCTCGTTGCGTAGTTTACTTATCGCATTAATTCTTTTTGTATATTATATAGATCGGGCGATTCTGAACTCGTCGATACCAAATATGTGTATTTTTTATTTTTTTTAATTGTTTTATTTTGAAGGGATGATTTAAACTTTTATATTTTTTATTTTTTAATATTTTTAAAAACTTTTTTTTACTTTTTACTGGCTTCATGCAAACCCATAGGCAACAGTATGCTATGCCCTGCTATGTGTTGCTAAAATGCTCATCAGCAATGAGTGCCGGCCACCGGGCGTTGCTCATAGCTGTGTGGCAATGACAACCACAGGGGTCTCATGCAGACCCCGGGTTGTCATGCCAACCCATAGGCGACCCGCGCTCATGTGACACGGGCGCCGATGGGCGGGGTTTGTGACGCGCTTCCAGCGCAAGCATGTTAAATGCTGCTAATAGTGACTGACAGCGGCATTAAACATGTTAACAGCCATGGGTGGTTTGCGATTCCACCCGCGGCTGTTAGGGGCATATGTCAGATGTTGAAATCAGCTAACATGTGCTAGAAAAGTTGTGGGCTCTTCGCCGGAGCCCGCAGCAACACAGGGTGAGGCGACCTTGGACGTACCTATACGTCCTAGATCGTAGAGGGGTTAAAATAGGGGGAACCCCACATATTTGTTACAATTCATTTATGTTAGTAAGTACCGTATATACTCATGTATAAGCCGACCCGTGTATAAGCCGACCCCCTAATTTTGCCACAAAAAACGTGGAAAACTTATTGACTCGCGTATAAGCCGGGTGTATAAGTTGCCGTCCTGCTCTGTGCTCCCCCATCCAGCTCTGTGCGCCCCCATTCTCCTCTGTGCTCCCCTCCTCCTGCTCCATTATCCTGTCCTGCTCCGTGCTTTCCATCCTCCCCCGTCCTGCTCCGTGCTCCCCCATCCAGCTCTGCACTCCCCCATTCTCCTCTGTGCCCACCCCCATCCTGCTCCGTGCTCTCCGTCCTCCCCCCGTTCTGCTCCGTGCTCTCCGTCCTCCCCCGTCCTGCTCCGTGCTCTCCGTCCTCCCCCCGTTCTGCTCCGTGCTTTCCGTCCTCCCCCCGTTCTGCTCCGTGCTCTCCGTCCTCCCCCCCCCGTCCTGCTCCGTGCTCCTTGTCCTCCTCCATGCTCCCCCCATCCTCCTCCATCATACTCACCCTCCCCGTGCCATCGCTGAACGTCCCGGCCGGCAATCCTGCGTTCTCCCCGGCTTCCTGCAGCTCTCCAGCGCTGAGTGGTGACGTAATACCACTCATTAAGGCCATGAATATGGAGGCCACGCCCATGGGAGTGGCATCGCGTCCATATTACATGACCTTAATGAGCGGGTATTACGTCACCGCTCAGCGCTGGAGAGCTGCAGGAAGCCAGGGAGAACGCATGATTGCAGGGACGTTCAGCGATGGCACGGGGAGGGTGAGTATGATGTCCCAGCCACCGCATCCCCTCCCCCGCTGGTTTCTGCCCTATGACTCGTGTATAAGCCGAGGGGGCATTTTCAGCACAAAAAAAGTGCTGAAAATCTCGGCTTATACACGAGTATACACGGTAAATGAAAAAAACGTCATGAGTTCCCCCTCTTTTTAATAACCAGCTGCAGGAAAGCAAAAAGCTAAGGGCTGCAGCCCCCAGCTCTCTGCTATCCATTGGTTGATTCTAAAAAAATGGGTCCATCCATCCCTCCCTACCTCATCCATCCATCCTATAATTGTCTAGTCAGCCAGTCTAGTCAGGTACGGTAATGTCATTTGTGATCCATGCCTTGTTCATTTTTAGGAATGATAGGTTCCCCATGTTGACTGTGTACAGGCGAATGCGCTTGTTTGTGATGACACCACGTATGGTGCTAAAGACACACTTTGACACGACACTTGCTGCACTGCAAGCTAGCACCTCCAAGGCATGCAGGGCAAGATCTTGCCATGTGTCCAATTTTGACACCCAATAGTTAAATGGAGCAGACCCATCAGTTAGTACGTGCATATGTGTGGATACATACTCTTCCACCACGTTTTGGAAATGCTGCCTCCTGCTGATACGGGCAGTATCACTTGGTGGTACTGTATGTCGTGGCATGCTCATGAAATTTTGCCACATTGCGGCCATGCTAACCCTGCCTTTAGAGGTAGTGGTGGTGACAGAGCTGTGTGGGCGACTTCCTCCTCTTAATCTGCCTTGTTGTTCCACTGAGCAGCCGCTGTCAGAAGAGAAAGACATCATTAGTTTTTTCCACATGCGTCTGTTTGTTTTGATGCATTTTTAGATACTGCTCCACTGATGGAAGCAATGATGGTACGTTGTTCTTGTAGCAAGGATCCAGCAGGGTGGTCACCCAGTAATCAGCACTGGTGACAATGCAGGCAACTCGGTTGTCTTTGCATAGGTACTGCAGCATGTATTGGCTCACGTGTGACAGGCTGCCCAGACACAACGACAGGCTGTCCTCAGTGGGAGGTGTATCGTCTGTATCTCCACTATCCCCCATCCATGCTCCAGAGATGCCTGTAAGCTGCTCTGAGAGGCACCCTGGTGTGAACATGGCTGTTGTTACTACTCCTACTTGTCCTCTTCATTCTCCAAAACTATCCCCTGGCTGTACACTTGTGTTGACAACATGTCTGGTACCATTGCAAATGGTTCCTGTTCTTCCTGTCCCTCTTCCTGCTCTCCCACTTCCTCATGCATCATTGTCTACAGTGTTGTTTCCAAAAGACAATTGGTGTCATAGCCATGATGATGGTGTGCTCAGTGCTGGTCATGTTGCTGGAATATTCAAAGCATGGCAACACGGCACACACGCATGGAGGCCCAGTCATTGGTGGTGAAATGTGGTTGTTTTGCAGAGTGACTCACCCGTGCATGCTGCAACTGAAAGTCTACAATTGCCTGCTACTGCTCACACATCCTCTCCAGCATATGCAGGGTGGAGTTCCACCTGGTTGATACATTGATATGAGGCAGTGAGCAGGAAGAGAGAAGTGATACTGCAATACAGACAAGAGAGCAAAAGCAGGGTGAGAACACCAAAACTGTGCACACACTGCCCGCATTTTCACCAGCAGATAAGACATATACTGTATGGGTAATTTTTGAAGAAACTTCACACAACCAATTTAAGAACATGCGCAACTCAGTGTTTTCCTGGATTCACAGCTGAGCAGTCACGCCATGCTAGTGCTCTGCCATGAAATCCAGGTGTAGCAGAATTGGAGTGCATCGTGGGACATATTATCGTCGGACAGGTGAGGAATATTGATTTTTTTTATTTTTAATTTTTGTAAATAAATGGGTAAAAAAAGGGTCAGGGAGTTTTATTTCAAATAAAGGACTTTATTCTGTCTGTGCCTACTCTTTATAAAAATATGACTAATGGATTAATAATGGGCATGTCTTATAGACTCCTCTCCATTACTAATCCCTGGGTTTGATGTCAGCTGACATTGAAAAGCTGACATCAACCCTACAAATATTACCCCACTTGCCACCGCACCAGGGAAAATGGTAAGAGCGAAGCTAAGCACCAGAATCTTATGGATGTATCATTTCTGGGGCAGCTGAGGGCTGAAGTTCTTAGTCTGGGAGGAAGCCAATATCCATGGCCCCTTTGTAGGCTAATATCAGTCTGCAGCTGTATTGTTTAGCCTTTGCTGGTTAGTAATATAGGGTATAGGGAAAATTCTACATAATTTCTTTGGGGGTGTCTCCCCTATAATCAACAGTAAAGGCTAAGCAAACAGCTGTGAGCTGATATCAACAGCCTGGGAACATTTATGGCTATTGACCCCTTCCCAGAATATTAACATCAATCTCCCGTCATCGGCTTTCCCTCGGATGGTTATGAAATTTATGGGGGACCCAACACTGTTTTTTTCATTTATTTTTTTATTTATTAACAAGTACAGTAAAATACATACCCAGCTTAACCTTAGTTTACAGCTTCCAGGTGTTCCAGCAGCGGGAAACACAAGTAACTTTAAAGTGTCCCTCAAGGTTTCTTATGAGGTTTCCGGGTCTTATGGCTGCCTATCCATTACTAACCTGTGGGCTTGATGTCACCTGACAATACAAAGGTGACATCAAACCCACAAATATGAACCCCACTTGCCACCACTACAGGGCAAGAAGAGAGAGCGAGGCTAAGCACCAGATTTGACGCATCTTATAGAGGTGCCTTTTCTGAGGCGGCTGAGAACTGATGTTTTTAGTTTGGGAGGTGCCAATATCCATGGTCCCTTCCTAGGCTACTAATATGAGCCCGCAACTGTCTGCCTAGCTTTTGATGGTTAGATTTTATAGGGGGACCCTATGTAAAAAAATGTCTGCCCATAAAGGCTAAGCAAACAGTTATAAGCTGATAATAATAGCCTGGGAACCTCTATGGCTATTGGCTCCTTCCCAGAATATTAACCCCTTTCTGTCATCGGACATACTATCCCGTCCATGTGCCCTGGGATTTAATTCCCAGGGAAGGGAATAGTACGTCATAGGTGATCAGCTGCGCTCCCGGGGGGAGCGCGGCTGATCGAGGCCAGTTGTCAGCTGATTATCACAGCTGACACCTGGCACTATGTGCCAGGAGTGGTCACGGACCGCTCCCGGAACATTAACCCCTGGTACACTGCGATCAAAGATGATCGCAGTGTTCCAGCGGTACAGGGAAGCATCGTGCAGGAAGGGGGCTCCCTGCGTGCTCCCCTGAGACCCTCAGAGCAGCGCGATGTGACCACGCTGTTCTGAAGGCTTACTCCCTGCAAGACCCCGGATCCAAGATGGCCATGGGGTCCTTCCGGGTCCTGCAGGGAAGCGGCTTCCTCAGTGCCTGCTGAGAGCAGGCACTGAGAAAGCCTGCAGCAGTGCCAGTGAGATCTCTGGTGTGACAAAGTGCTGTGCACACTGTCAGACCAGCGATCTGACCCTATACAGTGATGTCCCACCCTGGGACAAAATAAAAATGTAAAAAAATAAAAATAAAAATGTGTAAAAAAATTCCTAAATAATGAAAAAAAAAAAAATTCCCCAATAAATTCATTTCTTTATTATAAAAAAAAAAAACAACAATAAAAGTACACATATTTAGTATCGCCGTGTCCGTAACGAGCCACCCTATAAAACTGTCCCACTAGTTAACCCCTTTAGTGAAACCCTTAAAAAAAAAGGGAAAAAAAATGCTTTATCATCTTACCGCCGAACAAAAAGTGGAATAACACGCGATCAAAAAGACGGATATAAATAAGCATGGTAACCGCTGAAAATGTCATCTTGTCCCGCAAAAAACAAGCCACCATACAGCATAATCAGCGACAAAATTAAAAAAATTATAGTTCGCAGAATAAAGCGGTGCAAAAACAATTATTTTTCATATATAATTGTTTTTATTGTATAAAAGCGCCAAAACATAAAAAATGATATCAATAAGGTATCGCCGTAATCGTACTAACCCAAACAATAAAACCACTTTATCGATTTTATCACAAGTGGAAACAGTATAAATACCCTCCCAAAAGAAATTCATTAATTGCTAGTTTTTGTTCATTCTGCCTCTCAAAAATCGTAATAAAAAGCGATCAAAAAATGTCATGTGCCCAAAAATGGTATCAATAAAAACGTCAACTCGTCCCGCAAAAAATAAGACCTCACATGACTCTGTGGGCCAAAATATGGAAAAATTATAGCTCTCAAAATGTGATGATGCAAAAACTATATTTTGCAAGAAAAAGCGTCTTTTAGCGTGTGACAGCTGCCAAACATAAAAACCCGCTATAAATAGTAAATCAAATTAAACTTTATCACCCCCTTAGTTAGGGAAAAATAATAAAATAAAAAATGCATTTATTTCCATTTTCCCATTAGGGTTAGGGTTAGGGTTGGGGCAAAGTTAGGGTTGGAGTTTGGGGCTAAAGTTAGGATTAGGGTTAGAGTTGGGATTATGGTTAGGGGTGTGTTAGGGTTAGGTTTGTGGTTAGGGTTATGGTTAGGGTTGGGACTGGGTTAAGGTTTGTGTTGGGGTTAAGGTTGGAGTTAGAATTGGGGGTTTCCACTGTTTAGGCACATCAGCGGCTCTCCAAATGTGATATGGCGTCTGATCTCCAATTCCAGCCAATTCTGCATTGAAAAAGTCAAATGGTGCTCTGTTGTGAATATGCAGGAGGTGGCTTTGAGCTGGGACTCCCTCCGGTGGTTGCTGAGGGTAATGAACTGATTACCGAATGGCCTTCAGCTGGTGCTGAATGGTAGGATATAAGTGGCCTGAGTTCCCAGCAGCCTTGACGGTTATCAATTGTTCCTGCTGGTCTTGCTTGAAGCATGCTAGTTTCCTGCTCTCCTTCAGATAAGTGTTTGCTGTTTTTTTTTTTTCTCTGATTTTTCTCTGCTGGTTTGCTGCTTGCAGTGGACTGCAGCCTGTCCCCTTTTGGGGGTTGGCGCTGCAATTGTGCTCCGTTTGCGTTTGCTCATTCTATTTTCTTTCTGTGTCCGTGCTTTCTTCTTGTCTAACCGCCATTACATGTTTGGGGGCTTCCTATTTTTTTTTCGGGATCTGCCCCGGGGGCAGAAGCTTTCATCTTTCTGCCTTTAGGTGTAGTTATCTCTCAGGTTGTGACGAGGTGTCTAGGATCACCGTAGGAACGTCCACAGCTACTTCTGTTGGTGTGGTTAGTTCAGGTTACTGCAATCCAATAGGTTCCAGCCTCTCTGGTGTATTACCGCTTTTGCTATTTTTTTTGCTATTTCTCCTCAGTTACCGAAACATAACAGTATAACCGGCAAAAAACTGAAATTGTATGGTACTCACAGAAGGAGAAAATAGTAATAAGGAAACTCTGTTTGTTGCATTTTTTTACCCCTCTTTTCTCTGGGTGCTGAGGAGAATTTTTTTTTTTTCTCAATGGAGTTTGCACAGTTGTCTGGCCGTGTGGATCAGCTTGCCACTGAGGTTCGGAGTATTGCTACCTATTTGCTGGGTTACCGTTGTGGAACCTAGGATCCCCATGCCCGATTTGTTTTTGGGGGATCAATCTAAATTTCTGAATTTCAAAAAAACTGTAAGTTGTTTTTTGCCTTAAAGCCTAAGTCCTCAGGGAACGAGCACCAGGTTCAAATTGTCATCTCCCTGCTGCACGGTGACCCTAAGGATTGGGCTTTTTCCCTGACACCTGGGGATCCTGTTTTGAATTATATTGAATGTATTTTTTCAGGCTCTGGGGTTATTGTACGATGAACCTAAAAGTCACTGATCAACCTGAAAAGATCTTGTTGGCATTAAATCAGGGACTTGAAGACGCTGAGTTGTACTGTCAGAAATTTCGAAAGTGGGCAGTCCTGACCAAATGGAATGATGATGCTTTGGCAGCCCTTTTTCGAAAGGGTCTGTCAGAAAAAGTAAAGGACGTTATGGTGGGATTCCCTGTTCCTCTGGTCTCAATGATTCTATGTCTTTGGCTATTCAAATTGACAGACGTTTGCGTGAGCACGAGGTATGCGTGAGATAGTGTTGCCTTGTGAGCCAGCTCTGAGCCCATGCAGTGTGATGGAGTGACTTCTGGGCTCAGCGTCATGAGTTTCTTAAGCACAAGGGGTTATGGTTCTACTGTGGTGACGCCACCCATGCTATTTCTGTCTGCCCTAGCGGGAAGACGTTTTGCCGCTCAGTTTGTCTTGGGTAGTGTTCAGACTAAATTCTGTTGACTGTTTACCCTGATTTGCTCCCTGTCCACATTTTCTGCTCAGGCTTTTGTTGATTCAGGAGCAGCTATTAACCTGATGGATTTTGACTTTGCTAAACGTTGTAGGTTTCCCATGATACCCCTGCGGAAGTTATTCCCTACTGGGCATTGATTCTACCCTTTGGCAGAGAATAAACCCAGTTTTCTACTCAGGTGATAATGAGGGTTGAACCAGATCATCAGGAGAGTTGCAAATTTCTGGTGCTGCATAATCTGCATGACATTATTGTACTATAGTTTCGCTTGGTTACAGTCTCATAATCATGTTTTGGATTGGAAATCTGTGTCTAGACCATTAGGGGCTGCCATGTGTTAATACTGACACTCTGTTTTTTCTGCCTCTCCAAGCTCAGGATGTCCCTGACTTTTTTGACTGATTTTTCTGATGTGTTTAGTGAAAGTAAATCTGCATCCTTGCCCCCTCACAGGAGCTATGATTGCGCTATTGAATTAGTGCCTGGGTGGTAAATTTCCTAAAGGTCGCCTTTTTAATTTATCTGTACCTGAACACAATGCTATGCGATCTTATATCAGGAGTCATTGGAGAAGGGTCATATCAGACCATCCTCTTCACCCTTGGGTGCCGGTTTTTTTTCTTTGTGGCCAAAAAGGATGATTCATTGAGGCCGTGTATTGATTATCGCCTCCTGAATAAGATCACTGTTAAAATTCAATATCCGTTACCTTTGATTTCTGACGATTTTCCAGAGTGAAAAGTGCTAGTTGGTTTACCAAGCTTGACTCAGGGGGGCGTATAAGCTTATTCACTTAAGCCGGGGGGGTGAATGGAAGACAGGTTT
>JARQOD010000005.1:378985427-379047233 GCA_033576555.1 Oophaga sylvatica
GGTAGGGGTTCAAATGTTTAAATTTCCACTGCAAATCCCCAAAATTTAAATTTTATAATTTTTACAAGGGTTTTTTTGGATTTTTTTTTTGGTTTTTCTATTCCCCAATTTTTAAAATAAACCCCAAAAACCTTTTCCCAAACCCCGCCCCGGGGGGGCAGGGGGGGACCCCCCCAAAATTTTTGGAGAGCGGGCCCCGCTGTCCCCCCCCCAAGGGGGTTTATTTTTCCCGCCCCCTGCATGATAAGGCCAGCCCCCACATGAAAAAAACCCTTTCATCCATTCCTCGCGCCCCCAAGAGAGACTCACAGCACCCCCAAAAATTGCTAATAAACCCCGGGCAATGATGCGCTAGTTGCCCTGTGATGATGTCACGGGGGGGGAGGGTCAGAGGTAACATGATGAGGGGCCTCAGTGTATGCAGGATTCTGCTCTGCTGGTTGTCATGGTGCTGGATGAGGGGAAGTTTATGTGTGGGGTCAGGAGGGGTTTACAGGGTGGATGATGCAGAGCTGTGTGTGTAGGAGGTGTGTGGAGCAGAGCCGCGTGTGTACAAGGTGTATGGAGCAGAGCCGTGTGTGTACAAGGCGTATGGAGAGGAGCCGTGTGTGTACTTGGTGTATGGAGCGGAGCCATGTGTGTACAAGGTGTACGGAACAGAGCTCTGTGTGTATGAAGTGTACGGAGCCGTGTGTGTACAGAGCTGCGCATGTACGGGGTGTACGAAAAGGAGCCCTTTGTGTAGGAAGTGTACGGAGCTGAGCCGTGTGTGTACGGTGCAGAGCAGAGCCGTGTGTGTACGAAGTTTACGGAGTGGAGCTATGTTTGCACTGAGCGGAGCCATGTATGTACGAGGCATACAAAGCGGAACAGTGTGTGTATGAGGTGTGCAGAGCCATGCGTGTACAAGCTGTATGGTGGTGATCATTCATACCTTCCAACCGTCCCTAATCCAGCGGGACAGTCCTGATTTTGAGAGTCTGCCCTGCTGTCCCGGCTGGGAGCTTATTTTTCCCGCGGACACAGGAGTACACGGCGGCGCCTCGAGGAGCACTTTAAAACTCGCACGTGACCTTCCACCGGAAGTGACGGGCTGGAAGATGACCAGAAATTAGGTAATTTTGGGAGGAGATTGTGACGGAACAATGGAGGCACTTCAGGGAATGCTTCAGATCCATCACCGTGTCCTCCTCCAACAGCGTAGACAGTGGGATCGCCTTGGAATCGGGGATGCAGGCCATGTGAGCGGATCATGATATGTCCTGCATCTGGAGGCTCAGGTAGGCACAACAATGGGAGCCGGGCTGCTATAGTATCTTTAAAGAATCTTTCTTTCTCTGTTTCTTTTTTTCTCTTTTCTTTCCCTCTCTAATCTTTCTTTCTCTCTCTGTTTCTTTCTTTCTGTGTTCTTTGTCTCTCTCTCTGTTTCTTTCTTTCTCTGTTTCTTTCTCTCTCTCTGTTCTTTCTTTCTCTAATCTTTCTTTTTTCTTTCTCTCTCTCTCTCTCTCTGTTCTTCCTTCCTCTCTGTTCTTTCTTAATCCCTCTGTTCTTTCTCTGTTCTTTCTTTCTTTCCCCTCTCTCTTTCTCTCTATCTCTCTGTTTTTTCTTTCTTTCTCTCCCTCTGTTCTTTTTTATGTCCCCTCTTTCTTTCTCTGTTTTCTTTCTTTCTTGCTTGCTTTCTCTCTATTCTTTCATTCTTTCCCCTTTTTCTTTCTTTCTCTGTTCTTTTTTTCTGTCCCCTCTTTCTTTCTCTCCCTGTTCTTTCAACCTTTCTCTCTGTTCTTTCTTTCCCCTCTTTCTTTCTCTCTCTGTTCGTTCTTTCTCTCTCTGTTCTTTCTCTCTTTCTTTCTCTCTCTGTTCTTTCTTTCTTTCCCTCTTTCTTTCTCTCTCTGTTCTTTCTTTCTTTCTCTCTGTTCTTTCTTTCTCTCTCTGTTCTTTCTTTCTTCTTTCTTCTCTCTCTCTGTTCTTTCTTCTTTCTCTCTCTGTTCTTTCTTTCTTTCTTTCTCTTCTCTGTTCTTTCTTTCCCCTTTCTTTCTTTCTTTCTTTCTTTTTCTCTCTCTCTCTGTTCTTTCTTTCTTTCTCTCTCTGTTCTTTCCTTCTCTCTCTCTATTCTTTCTTTCTTTCCCCTCTTTTTTTTCTTTCTCTCGCTCTGTTCTTTCTTTCTCTCTGTTCTTTCTTTCTCTCTGTTCGTTCTTTCTTTCTCTCTCTGTTATTTCATTCTCTCTCTGTTCTTTCTTTTTTTGTTTCTCTCTGTTCTTTCTCTCTCTCTCCTTTATTTCTTTCTCTTTCTCTGTTTTCTTTTTTCTCTCTCTGTTCTTTCTTTCTTTTCCTCAGTACCAGTCGTGTGCCCACAGAACCAGCCACTGTGCCCATAATGCCAGCCACTGTGCCCTCAGTACCAGTCAGTGTGATCAGCAGTGCTAAATGGAGCGCTTGGGGCGTGGACATGGGTGTGACTAGTTGTGAAATGGGTGTAGTCGGGGCATGGCCTAAAATTTGCCTCTACACGCACCGTATCCTTTGTCCCTCTTTCCCTTCTTCAAAAGTTAGGAGGTATGATTAACTTACCCTTACAATTATAGACTGTTCATATCTCTGTCAGTGGACAAACTTACAAAATCAGCAAGGGATCAAATACTTATTTCCCCCACTATATAGGTTCCACTACTAGAAAGTTAAAAAAAAGAATACGTGAACACCTTTATGACATTGTACAACCTACTACTCGTAACATATCTAATGCATCAAATAACTTTATTTTCTGTTCATAACAGGGAAACAATTTATTGCAACGTTTTTGCAATTGCACAGGTAAAAAAACATTCACGGGGTGGAGATAGAGAAAAATTATTGCATGATATTGAAGCATTTTGGATCTATCTGTTGGATACACGTGTTCCAGCAGGATTAAATCTTAGGGAAGAATTAATGTTACATTACTAAATACTTGCTTCCCTTTTTCTTTATTTTTTTTATTTTTTTGATGTATTCAATATATCACTACCTAATCCATTTTCCTTTTTTCGTTTACATATGTATATTTGTTCATTATTTGTTAATTATTCTGTATAATTATTATCACCTGGTTTTCAGCTTGAGGGTACGTCTCCATGTTCCGGAATGCCGGCGTTTTGGACGTAGCAGAAAGCCCACTCCACCCAAAGCGCAGACCCCCTTTCGTTGAACACATGCGGAATTACCACATCGTATTCATAAACTGTATTATTTATCTTGCGGAGACTGAGCGTCTCCACAAGAAAAATAGACATGCTGCGTTCTATAAAGACGCGCCGCATGTCCTGATTCGTGGGTGTCTCACCCTCGTTTTACTTACGCATAGTGGAGACGAGATTTCATCAAATCTCCTCCACTATGCTGTAACATTTTGACGCCTTGGATTAAATATTGCGGCTGTACGCAGCGTTCAATCCGCAGCTATTTCGGATGTATTCTGGAACGTGGAAACATACCCTGAAAGCCCTATTTGTTTCATGTGGAGGCTAAACTGAGTCTAAGAACACATAGCGTGTTCAAAACGCGTTCAGGTCTTTACCTGGCACTCTTCCTCCAGCATTCCCGGCTGGGTATATTTTTGGCAGCTGTTACCATTTTAGTTTATTTAAATAAAGCTCTTTGATTTTATTCACTGAAGCTGTGTAGGGTTGCAGTGAGCATTTTAAACCCACAGATGATTCACAGATTGGGCTGCGGAACTGAACAATTAAATTAGTTCCAATAAAATGTTGTTTTAGCCACGTTTTTATCATGAAAACATTGTTTTAGCCCAAGATTTTTTATTTTCACAAGGGGAAATTGCTAAAAAAAAAGGCCTCATAATTTGTTACACAATTCTTGCTGAAAGTGGAAAAAACCCTTTTAAGGCTGTACAGTACTGTATGGCCACATGGCAGGGCTCGAGAGTGAAAGAGCTGCATATGACTTTTGCAGTGCATATTTTTCTAGAATAGTTTGCAGACTCCATTTGCAGAGCCCCTGTTGTGCCTAAATAGTGGAAACCCCCCTTCAAGTGACTCCTTATTATAATTTACACTCCCCTGGGAATTCATCTATGAGTGTAATGACAACTTTTACGCTATGGGCGTTTTCCAAAAAGAAACACACAAGTGGATGTTGGAGAGTGAAAATTGCAAATATGCCATTGTTGTGCCCAATACATTGTAGCACCCAATACATTGTGCCCAGCTTGTGCTTCTGGAGCCACGCACCCATAAAATAAGTGGGCTCTCCTCACTACGTTACTGTCAAACATGGGGATGCTAACTGCGGTTTAGGTACATAGTGGGGCTCGTAGGTAGGTGGGCATTTGAATTTAGGAGTGTAGATTTCTTTTGGTGGGAACCATGTCACTTTTCCAGAGTCTTTAGGCTACCAGTAACTTGGACACCTTCTTTATTTCTGTTAACAGGTGATGGGCTCGAGTAGGGACTTGTTTTTAATGGGCCGAGTTAAAGCTTTTATTGGTGGCATTTTGGGATAGAGAACATTTTGGATCAGTTTACATGTATCTGGTGCTCTATGCAAGGCGTAACTACCGCTGTCACAGCGGTCACAGCTACGACGGGGCCTGGAGTGCTTAGGGGCCCACCTTCCCGCCCACCTAGTCCAGCAAAGATGCAGAAAAAAGAGATACGTAGTAGTGAAGGACCTAACCACGTGACCAGGAGGGAGGTGTCACTGCCGATTCTCCAGCCACATTAGCATACCTCTACCTCGCATTAGCTTGTGCCCCTCTGGCTGTTCTAGATGCTCCTAAGGGCATCCTGGCTGTGCACCTCTAAGGGACCACAGACGCTATCAAAGAGGGAAGAGGAGGAGAGGAGATGGGGAAGCAGGAAAGACGGGGCAGACATGGACGAGTCCTCGCTGCTGGATCTGCTGGAGTGCTCTGTGTGCCTGGAGCGGCTGGAAACCACTGCCCAGGTACTGCTGCGTCAGCACACCTTCTGCCACTGTTGCCTGCAGAGCATTGTCAGCTCCAGGAATGAGCTCCGTTGCCCGGACTGCCGCATCCTGGTGGAGTAGGGGTGGATGATTTACTGGCCAATATCCTGCTAGTCCGGCTTCTGGATGGGATCCAGCAGAGACCCAGAAATAGCCCACAGGGAGCTCCACTGCTGGCAGGTACCACTGTGCTGGCAGTAACAACAGCAACAAATACAACCCAGGACGTGCTGCCACCGGAGGGACTCACCCACACACCTCCAGCCTGAGGGACCTGGCTGCTGCCAGCCAAAATGCCATCCTGCTAGCCAAGGTATGTGCCAGTGGCTCACATGTTACTGATTTGCTTTGTGTACCAGCTGATGTGGCACCTTCATACTGCCAGTGCCATGTGAGCAATCTGGTGTTATACTACTATGCCCATCTGTGCCAGTCTGCAGATTCATGTATCACTAGGGGCACAGTGCCATAGTGTCACCCTACACTGCCACAAAAGCCAATGCAGGGCACATCTAAATATGCCACATGGCATTCAGGACTACTCTGCCATGTGAAAATTTGGGTGGAAAATATTTTGGCATGTGGGGGTGCCCTATTTAAAAGTTCACACCGGGGCCCATAACTTTGTAGTTATGCCACTGGCTCTACCTTGATCACTTACATCAATGGCTTTCCATCTAAATATCTGAAACATATTATTCAGATGAAACCCCTGACGGATACATTCACTAATGAGGCAGGAGAAGTTACTCCGGACTCTGTTTCATCTCTGTTTAGTGGTGTCTGACTTTTCAGAGGTGAATAAAACTGTGGACGACCGCGTTTTTGTGCACGAATAAAAAAACACCTAAAAATACGGACACCGCCAGATCATACACCAGGCATCGTCCACAGTGTCTCCGTCTGCCTCATTATAGGGAATCTTGCACTGGGGGTTCTGACTGAATCACGTATTTCAGAGATTCACACGGAAACCCTGATGCAAGCACTCAGCGTAGAACCTAGGATAAATGTGAGCGAAGCCTTACTGCAATCTTTGGGAGGCAGAATGAACAAATCAACAGCAGGTGAAGAATTGCCTTTTTATTCTTTACGCTGTTCCTCGTGTGGTGTAAGTGATAAGATAAACTTATTCTTTGGGTCGGTGCAATTTCAGCAATACCAGATTTAAGTTAAATCGTTTTTTATGTTTGGCTGCTGTCACACACTAAGAAACATTTTTTTTGAGAGCCATAATTTTTCTGTATTTCTGCTGACAGTCACGTGAGGTCTTTTTTTCGTTGTTGGATGAGTCGGAGTTTTCATTGGTACCATTTTCAGGCACATTCCGATTTTCGAAAGGAAGAATGAACAAAACCCAGCAATTCAGGAATTGTTTAGGGTTTTTTTTTAAGACATTCCGCATGTGGTAAAAGTGATAAGACGGCGTTATTCTTCAGGTCAGTATGATTACAGTGATGCCATATTTATATCTTTTTTTTCTGTTTTCCTAGTTTTGCACAATAAAAACTATTTTAAAGAAAAAAAAGAATTGTTTTTGCATCGCTATATTTTGATAGCTATAACTTTTTTATTTTTATGCTAATGGAGTGGTATGGCAGGTTGTTTTATGAAACACAAGTTGTCATTTTTAGCTATACCATTTTTATTTACATTCATCTTTTTTATCGCGTTTTATTCCACTTTTTGTTCGGCAGTTTTGTGAAAAAGCATTTTTTTTGCCACATTTTTTTACACTGTTCACTGAAGAGGTTAAATAGTGTGAAAGTTTTATAGATTGGGTCGTTCCAGACTCGGCAATACCAAATATGTGTACTTTTTTGCATAAATATTTGTATTTATTGGTATAATATTTTTTTCTGTTTATTTTGATTTTTTTTAATCTTTTTACATTTTTTTTAAAACTTTTTTTTTACTTTTCTACTTAGTCCCTCTATGGAACTTTATTTCATTCTTCAATGGATTCTACAGGGTGAGCCATTTATATGGATACACCTAAATAAAATGGGAATGGTTGGTGATATCAACTTACTGTTTGTGGCACATTAGTATATGGGAGGGGGAAAACTTTTCAAGATGTGTGGTAACCATGGCAGCCATTTTGAAGTCGGCCATTTTGAATCCAATTTTATTTTTTCAATGGGAAGAGTATCATGTGACACATCAAACTTATTGAGAATTTCACAAGAAAAACAATGGTTTTTGGTTTTAATGTAACATTATTCTTTCATGAGTTATTTACAAGTTTCTCTTTGTTTCCAGCCATTGACATGTCACAGAGGTTAACACGTGACGAGCGGATAGAAATTGTGTTGACGTCTGGTGAACGCAGTACCCGGATCATTGCAGCAAATTTCAATGCAGGACACCATATGGGACCACCCATCTCCCATGCTACAGTTAGTAAACAGCTTGCCAAATTTTGTGAAACAGGTTCAGTGTTGGATTTGCCAAAATGTGGACTTAAGAAAACTGTCACTAATGAAGAAACATCAGTGGCTGTCCTGGCTTCATTCAGCAAGAGCTCAATGTAGCACTTGCCGCATGTCACTGGAGAGTGGCATCAGTCGAATATTGCTTCGGTGGATATTAGCTACTCACAAATGGCACCCTTACAAAATCCCACTGCTGCAGCATCTCAACGAGGATGACCCAGATCGGCACACTGAATTTGCAGAATGGGCAAAACAAAAATTGGAACAGGACCCTCAGTTTACACAGAACATTATGTTCAGTGATGAGGCAAACTTTTTTGTGAAAGGTGAAGTTAACAAACAAAACCAACGCTATTGGTCTGACACTAACCGACAGTGGACAGATCCCTCCAAGACTGTCGGAACACAAGAATTGATGGTATGGTGTGGTATATGGGGTACAAAGATAGTGGGGCCATTCTTCATCAATGGAAACCTCAATGCCACTGGATATCTGAAATTGCTACATGATGATGTGTTGCCCTCTTTATGCACTGAAGATGGCACGTTCTCTGAGTTTTTCCAGCAAGATGGTGCACCACCACATTATGGGTGTCAGGTCCGAGCATTCCTACATGAACAGTTTCCTGGAAAGTGGATAGGTCATCGTGGGCCTGTTGAATTGCCACCAAGGTCTCCCGATCTGACCCCATTAGACTTTTATCTTGTTGGGTCATCTGAAGGCAATTGTCAATGCTGTGAAGATACGAGATGTGCAGCATCTGAAACAACGGATACTGGAAGCCTATGCTAGCATTTTTTCTGCAGTGTTGCTATCAGTGTGTCAAGAGTGGGAGAAGAGGGTTGCATCGACAATCAAACACACTGGCCAGCAATTTGAACACATTTTAAAAGTAGTCATAAACTTGTAAATAACTCATGAAAGAATAAATTTACGTTAAAACCTTGCACACCATTGTTTTTCTTGTTAAATTCTCAATACGTTTGATGTGTCACATGACCCTCTTCCCATTGGAAAAAATAAAGTTGGATCCAAAATGGCCTACTTTAAAATGGCTGCCATGGTCACCACCCAACTTGAAACGTTTTTCCCCTCCCATATACAGTCATGGCCAAAAGTTTTGAGAATGACACAAATATTAATTTTTACAAAGTCTACTGCTTCACTTTTTCTAATGGCAATTTGCATATACTCCAGAATGTTATAAAGAGTGATCAGCTTAACAGCAATTACTTGCAAAGTCAATATTTGGCTAGAAAATGAACTTTATCCCCCAAAACACATTTCAACATCATTACAGCCCTGCCTTAAAAGGACCAGCTAACCTCTTTTCAGTGATTGCTCCATTAACACAGGTGTGGGTGTTGATGAGGACATGGCTGGAGATCAATCTGTCATGATTAAGTAAGAATGACACCACTGGACACTTTAAAAGGAGGCTGGTGCTTGGCATCATTGTTTCTCTTATGTTAACCATGGTTGTCTCTAAAGAAACACGTGCAGTCATCATTGCAATGCACAAAAATGGCCTAACAGGGAAGAGTATCGCAGCTAGAAAGATTGCACCTCAGTCAACAATCTATCGCATCATCAAGAACTTCAAGGAGAGAGGTTCCATTGTTGCCAAAAAGGCTCCAGGGCGCCCAAGAAAGACCAGCAAGTGCCAGGACCGTCTCTTAAAAGTGTTTCAGCTGTGGGATCGGGCTGCCAGCAGTGCAGAGCTTGCTCAGGAATGGCAGCAGGCAGGTGTGAGTGCATCTGCACGCACTGTGAGGCGGAGACTCTTGGAGCAAGGCCTGGTCTCAAGGAAGGCAGCAAAGAAGCCACTTCTCTCCAGAAAAAACATCATGGACAGACTGATATTCTGCAAAAGGTACAGGCAGGGGACTCATACTCAAGTAAAAAAAGGGCTTTTCCATTACTTGCTTTGTGCAATTTATGGGACAACATAAATAAAAACAAAGTTGGGGAAGAACATGTACGGACAATCCAGCAGTGCTCATGTCAAAGAGTGGCTACATAGCCTCTTGCACACTGGAGGTCTTAAACTTACAGATTGATGTATTTCTATGTAATTGAGATGTAAAAAATTAGTTTAAACTAGAAATCTTTGCAACAAAAAGTCTGTATGTATACCCAGCCTCATGAATCTCAAAGAAACAGAATGAGAGCTCTTGCGCAGAGGCTGTAAGGAAATGCAAATATGGATGTAAGGCAATGCGCATAGGCTGTAAGGAAATGCACAGAGGCTGTAAGGCGATGACAGAGGCTGTAAGGAAATGCACATACACGTAAAGAAATGCACAGCAGCTGTAAGGAAATGTACAGAGGCTGTAAGGCGATGACAGAGGCTGTAAGGAAATGCACATACACTGTAAAGAAATGCACAGCGGCTGTCAGGAAGTGCACAGAGGCTGTAAGGCAATGGCAGAGGCTGTAAGGCAGTGCACATGTAAGGAGGTGGCGGAAGCCCTCGTTTGCCCTCCCCCACAAGGGACATATGCGGCCCCTTTTATGTTATGTCTCGTGTGCATTTACTGTATTATGTGTGTCCTTACTGTGTGTGACAACCGTTGTAATATATGTTACATATTCTTACCGTATTGCATTATGCTGTGCTCATACATTCTAGAGGTAGGGACCTCGAAGAGTTAAAGAGTGGGCTGGGCTAACAGCTCCAGGAGGACAGGAGTTCCTGTGGTGAGCTCAGTAGCCCGGGCACATTTGCCCTGGGTAGGTGTGCAGCAGCAGCCTCGGGGGCATTGACAGGCCGAGCATCCCCAGGAGCTGTAAGGCAAATGACAGAGGCTGTAAGGCAAATAATGACAGAGGCTGTAAGGACATGCACATAACCTGTACAGCTCCTTTAGTATAGAGTCATACAGCCTCTGTGAACTGTTTTACGTGCTCTCTCAGTTTCCATGTGCTCTTCTGGAGAATACCTTCATACTGTACTTTAACAGTTTATGAAAATCCTGTACCTCTGCAGTGTAACATAAAGGGATTTATTATTCACAGCTCTGTCCAGTATACTTTTATATGAATTAAAGGATTTCACATGATATACAGTGGATTTGCAAAGTATTCAGACCCCTTTAAATTTTTCACACTTTTTTCATTGCAGCCATTTGGTAAATGCAAAAAACTTCATTTTTTTTCTCATTAATGTACACTCTGCACCCCATCTTGACTGATAAAAACCAGAAATGTAGAAATTTTTGCAAATTTATCAAAAAAGAAAAACTGAAATATCACATGGTCATAAGTATTCAGACCCTTTGCTCAGACACTCATATTTACATCACGTGCTGTCCATTTCTTGTGATCCTCCTTGAGATGTTCTACTTCTTCACTGGAGTCCAGCTGTGTTTAATTAAACTGATAGGACTTGATTTGTAAAGGCACACACCTGAAGTAAACATGAATGCGGCCAAGTACAGAGATATCCAGGATGAAAACCTTTTCCAGAGTCTCTGGACCTCAGACTTGCCAAGGTTCACCTTCCAACAAGACAAGGACCCTAATCACACAGCTAAAATAACAAAGGAGTGACTTCAGAACAACTCTGACCATTCTTGACTGGCCCAGCCAGAGCCCTGACCTAAACCCAACTGAGCATCTCTGGAGAGACCTGAAAATGGCTGTCCACCAACGTTCACTATCCAACCTGATGGAACTGAAAGGATCTGCAAGGAAGAATGGCAGAGGATCCCCAAATCCAGGTGTGAAAAACTTGTTGCATCATTCCCAAGAAGACTCATGGCTGTACTAGCTCAAAAGGTGCTTCTACTCAATACTGAGCAAAGGGTCTGAATACTTATGACCATGTAATATTTCAGTTTTTCTTTTTAATAAATTTGATAACATTTCTACATTTCTGTTTTTTTTCAGTAAAGATGGGGTGCAGAGTGTACATTAATGAGAAAAAAAATGAACTTTTTTACATTTACCAAATGCCTGCAATGAAACAAAGAGTGAAAAATGTAAAGGGGTCTGAATACTTTCTGAACCCACAGTAGGTCAAAGATTTAAAAAAAGGCTATTAAAAGGACTGTCCTACCATTTAAATTGTATTTTTTGCAATCATAAAAATTATCAGTGTATATCATTTATATGATGAAATTAATTTATATTTACTCACAAAGTATAACACCACCCAGAGTTTAAAATGTATAGCAATGTGAACATCACCTAATGAGCTGGTGATGAGTGCTGGCTTACAAGCCATGAAAGTAACTCTCCCAACAGCCAGATCTGTACACTGTGATCTTCTGTTCACTACAGAGCAGTCAAAGAGAAAACTTCCTGCCCTGCTTGTCAGGGAAGCAACAGAGCCTCTGTAATACCATATAAATGGTATAAAAATTAACAAATAAAATACATGATTTATACTTTTTTATACTAATTTTTTTATACTATTTATCTGATACAAAGTGATTCCTGTACTGGACCATCACCTTGAGCAAGCTGCAGCTGATTCCTTCCATCTTTGAACTTTTAAACAGAGTTGTGACTGGTATTTGCACATCTCTCCCAGGTGAGCGCTCTACCATATGCCCTGTAAGGCATCATCATCCCCACTTTATTAAGGATTTTGCACTAAGGAGCGACCTGCCTTTTTATTCTCAGTATGGATTCTGTAGTAGCATGTCAGTATAGGTGTGAAGACTGCTTCTGAATAGGAGTAAGACAGTACTATATTGTCAGATGCCAGAAGAGGAAGTAGACTGATTTTATCAATTTTGCCCTCACCCCTTTCGGCAATACACATTGCCAAAAGGAGATTATATAAAGGTATATTTTAAGAAAAGCTACAAATTTCAAAATTTTTTGTAGTGATAATGATTTATAGGATAATCCTTTTAGCGAGGTTAAGACAGTTGGTCCATATAAGACCATGGATGCAACGTCCACATGTTTAGATCACTAGACCAGTGGATGTGAAATGGACAAGAATACAGGTACCTTTACCTACTGCACAAGATGGTGTTGTGAATCACAAAAGGCACAGAGTTCACACAGAAAGCAATTTAGTAATGAGAACACTTTATCAATTTGTCTATAAATGGTAATGGATAGCTTCCGCATAAAGCGTAAGTTATAGTAAACTTTACATTACCTGACTTATGATGGTAGTGCGGTATTCTTCATACACCCATCCATCCTCACACCGCTTTATGGGCAGCTTCTCCAAGCTTCGATTTGTGGCAGCGTAAATAGGGTTCTCACAGTTGAGTGAAGAGTTATTGGTAGGCCATGTGATGTCATAGGTGTGACATAGGATTTGCTCAGGCTTGTCTAGATGCAGCCTTGGTACAGTGAAGTTCCTCTCTTCTTCTGGACTCCATCCACAACTCTTACTAAGTTCTGCCACCTCTGAGCTCCTGCACCAGTAACTCTCTGGTATTTCTCCCAAGAACACAATGGCCACAAAGGAAAAGGCGAATGTTATGCCCGTCATACAAAGTAGGAGGAAGACCCTTTTCTGGTAGCGCCCAAACTCACCAGCCTCCTGTAGCACTTCATCAAAAGTGGGCATGATGCTCTTACCAAAGGAGATGGGTGGCCCAAGGAGCTAAATAAAGCAGATATGGTGGTATATATACAGTCCTATAAACAAGCATAGCATATAGGACAGGTGTAGCTGACAGAATAGCAGTAGGGCACTACATTCAGTCTTCCTAGAAAACTTTGTGCTGAGGAGTTAAGAAGGATGCTTCTTCTGATCACCTTCTTCTTTCCTTCTTCACCCTTTTCCTTTTCTCCCTGGCTGTAGGAGCAGATTTAGCAATGAGTACAGTTTGTGTAGAAGAGGGCTGCAGAGGTTCAGCACCTAGTTGTATGACTGCCCTGAATACCAACCCAGAACTGAGTGTGAGAAGAGAGGGAGGAGAAGAGAGGCTGCTAGCAGCAGCAAGTACTTGAGGAATGGGTAGGGGGCGCTGTTCTCACTCTTCATAGTGTGTCTTTCTGTTTGCTCACATAGCTGCACAGTACATAGGTTACAGCCCCATGAGGTGCTTCTCATGGTATCTCATGCACATTCCTTACAGCTCTTCAGTCCCAGCTTTCACTCAAGAACTCTCTGTTCTGTAACAAATAATGTTAGCGACGCCACTATTCATAGCTTGCAACAAAACAAGCCGATAAGCCTTTCATAATGATGAGATGCTCGTAAAGAAAACTTTGAAAGTAATTATATGCTCCACGCTCACCGAAAAAGAATGACTCGTTTACATAAAACCTAAGGTTTGCTAGATCATCAGTGCTGCACAAAGCAGACCGGCCATGCTATTTATAAACCATGAAGGACAGCAAACAGCTCATTATAGAAATTGCTCCATACGTGAAAAGAAGTATTATCCCGGTTTTAGCGAAATACTATTTAAAGTTGGCAGAAAAGATAATACTCAAAGAGAAAAATTCACATTTCCCTTTTACCTTTCCTAAAGTTGGCAGAAGAGATGATACTCAGAGAAAAATTCACATTTCCCTTTTACCTTTCCTACAACTTTGGGTTGGGTCTCGATACTCAACTTTCTTTGGACAATCCAAAAAACTATCTCTGCACTGATGAAAAGTTAAAGGAAGAAAAAATATATAGTGTTGCGACAGGTTAACAGTGGCACCTAAAGACAAATAGCTAGCTTGGTCCAGATGGGTTGCTTAAAGGGAATCTGTCAGGTTGAATAACGCTATCAACCTGTAGATATGCGGATAATCTGCAGATTAATAATGTTAGGCCATAGTCACACTAAACGTATGAAAAATTAGTCCGAATCTCACTGCCGAAAGTCGCACGAGTGTTCTCCGTATGGTGATCCGTGTGTAATGCGATGATGCAATTGTGGCACCCCAGGAGTTCGGTTGCCACAGTGGCCTTGCCTCCCTCCAGAGGGGAAGTCATGCCTGGAAGCAAAGAAAGGATCCCCTTAACAGGTAGTTCCAGCATACAAAACGGTTCCTGCTCCAGGCCAGCAGGGGGAGCTCTAACCCGACTTAAGGAGAGCTGCTTTCTGGTCTGAAGCAGGAAGTTAGTAGTTAGTGCCTGAGCAGGGTTGAGACAGGATGTGTAGAAAGGAGCTGGGGGACAGGAGCTATAGCAGAGCTCACCCCATGCTTGAGTGCCAGAGACCGGGCCCCTGAGTCCAAGGCTGTGTGTGCACTAAAGCCCCAGCAGCAGATCCAGAGGGCAGAAGTCCGCAGATCCTCTGCCCCCAACTGATACTCGACGACAAAGCAGCACGTGTGAGCCAGAGACGCCATACAGGAGCGAACCCTGACAGAGAGGAACTTGAATAGAGTTTACAGCAGCAAGTACCTCAGAGAATAGCGCTAGAGAGGAGGCCTCACAACCCACCTGAATGAGGAGATTTCCAAATTGATTTCAGGCTGACCGACTCCCGAACCATCTGTAACCTGAGCCACGGACTGTACCTGCACTGCTCAGTAAAAGGTAAAGGAAACTGCACTCTGCTGTGTCTTCGGAATCTTTCCTGCGTCATCTGCCCTGCACCACACTTTCTACCAACATCTCCTCTAACATCCTAACTGCCCTGGGACATAGCTCTGCCTGTGGAGGGCTAAACTAACTCTGCTACATCCACAACTGTCCCAGTGGACTGAATCTGCCTGTCGGCTAACATCATTATTGCCGAGTACCACAGGTGGCATCACGAACACTTTATAACAAACTCTTTATCTTTCCCCTTCTTCATAATTATTCCCTCTTATTAGACGCTCAGGGCCACGGACCAGGTCATTGCTGCCATGACACTGCCCCTTTAAGAAGCGGCCCGGTACTGAGTATCCCCACTGCCCTGGCGGGCGCTCCAACTTGGCATCACAAACAGGATCCGTACCCTGGCATTGCCGGGTACTGTGTGCCATAGACTGTATTGAACTGTGGAATTGCCGCCATTACAGCGCCATGAGGCACGCAGGAGAAGGGGCGTGCCATCGTGGGCGGAGCTAGTGAGAGAGCGCAAAAAGAGAAGTGCTGCATGTGGAGACAGCAGCTGGCAGAGAACAGGGAGCTAAGGCCTGGAATCCTTGCCTGCACCGTTCATCCTGCCGGCAGAGCAACAGCCTGGTAAGCCTGTGGAAATTCAGAGCCTGGCTAAGATTAACTAGGGGGGAAGAGAATGTCTAACGCAGGAGAAAATCTAGGGCAGATGCCACCGCAGCCCCCATGGCGCCGTAAGATCTGTAGGCAGGTGCCGCCCCAGATCCCATAGCACAGCAGAACCCGGCAGCCGGCGCAGCAGCAGCCCCAAGAGCGCTGCAAGATCTGGCGACTGCTTCTGCAGTCCCTATAATGCCACTATCAATGCCATATATACCGGGAGCTGCCTGGCTACCGCATACTAAAGGGAGTCGCATACCCTGAGCGATTTCAAGGAGATACTGTGCAGTTTATTTGAAGTTTACCCCCTGTCTGAAAGCCAAAAAGTAAAAATTCTCATTGGACAGTTAACTGGTGCAGCTCAAAGAGAAGTAAAGTTCTGGCAGAACACTGATAGAGACTGTTAAGCAAGTTCTGGCTAAGCTGAGGAGCACTTTTGACACCCGCACTGCAGCAGAAATAAAAATGAGGTTCTTTGGGTGCAAACAAAGGGTGCAGCACAGTATATGGGATTATGCCCTTAACCTTCAGGAGGCGCTGCGGGCCATAAAGAAGATTGACCCAGACAGCGTGCAGGATGGAGACAGATTGTTAAAGGAACAATTTTTTGAGGGACTCCTGTCCTGCAACCACAGGACACAGCTGCGCATCATGGCCTACAAAACCCTGACCTGAACTTTGCAGATTTTAAAGATAGGGCTATCCGGGTGCCGCTCAGCGCCCCCTAGGCGCCCAGCAATTACAACATCAGGAGGTGGCACCCTTCCCTCAGACCCCCGTTGGGGCCGACGCACAGACCCTGGATAATGATTCATCTGCAGAACTACGTCTTCAGGTCCAGGAGCTGATCAAAAGTGTGGCTGCACTAGCCAAAACCGTGCAGTCCATGCAAGTGTCCCCAAAGGAGAAGATCCAGTTGGCCTCCAGTCCAGATGATGTCCCGTGGCGACGGCGGAAGAGGATCCCACTGATCAGAGGGAGAGACAACGATCTCTATGACCTGGACGGACGGCCCATTTGCCGCTGCTGCAGCAAAGAGGGGCATAACGCAAGATTCTGTCATTTAAACAAGCAACCCCTGGGGCAGAGGGCCAACCCCCAGGAGTAGGATGACCAGGCCCACAGAACTGGTGAGCCAAGTATGTCAGAGGACGACCGGTCCTCCCAGTTGTGATTGACGGCATCCCAATGAAAGCTTTACTGGACACCGGCTCTCAGGTGACGACTATGCCATATATTCTTTACAAACAGTACTGGGCTGACTCTGACCTTACTCGCGGCCTAGATGATGAGCTGACAGTAGTCGCCAGCAATGGTCAGCCTTTGCCACAGGAGTATAAGGAGGTGACTATTAACCCCTTCATGACCCAGCCTATTTTGACCTTAAAGACCTTGCCATTTTTGCAATTCTGACCCGTGTCCCTTTATGAGGTAATAACTCAGGAACGCTTCAACGGATCCTAGCGATTCTGAGATTGTTTTTTCGTGACATATTGGGCTTCATGTTAGTGGTAAATTTAGGTCAATCATTTTGCGTTTATTTGTGAAAAAAAATGGAAATTTGGCGAAAATGTTGAAAATTTTGCAATTTTCAAATTTTTAATTTTTATTCTGTTAAACCAGAGAGTTACGTGACACAAAATAGTTAATAAATAACATTTCCAATATGTCTACATTACATCAGCACAATTTTGGAAACAAAATTTTTTTTTGTTAAGAAGTTATAAGGGTTAAAAGTTGACCAGCAATTTCTCATTTTTACAACAAAATTTACAAAGCCATTTTTTTACGGACCACCTCACATTTGAAGTCACTTTGAGGGGTCTATATGGCAGAAAATACCCAAAAGTGACATTATAAAAACTGCACCCTCAAGCTACTCAAAACTACATTCAAGAAGATTATTAACCCTTCAGGTGCTTCAAAGGAACTAAAGCAACGTGGAAGTAAAAAATTAACATTTTAATTTTTCCAACAAAAATTTTCTTTTAGCATCAATTTTTTCATTTTTACATGGGCAACAGGATAAAATGGATCCTAAAATTTGTTGGGCAATTTCTCCTGAGTACACCAATACCTCATATGTGGTCATAAACCACTGTTTGGGCGCACGGCAGGGCTCAGAAGGGAAGGAGCGCCATTTGACTTTTTGAATGGAAAATATGCTGGAATATTTAGCGTTTGCCATGTCGCATTTGGAGAGTCCCTGTGTGCCTAAACATTGGAGCTCCCCCACAAGTGACCCCATTTTGGAAACTAGACCCCAAGGAACTTATCTAGATGCATAGTGAGCACTTTGAACCCCCAGGTGCTTCACAAATTGATCCGTAAAAAAAGAAAGTACTTTTTTTTCACAAAAATTTTCTTTTAGCCTCAGTTTTTTCATTTTCACATGGGCAATTGTCATGGGTGTATCGCCACGAGGATCATCGCGATTACACACTCTGACTTCTCACAGCTGAGTTGCTGTTTCTTTGTGTTTGGTAATGAGGGAGTTAATTTTACCTAGCTCTTTGCTAAGACTAGGTCCAGCTCGCCCGGCTGCTTTTGATTATGTTCTAATTAGCTTCCTTTATATACCTGCCAGTCTGGGTGTTAGATGCCGGTGAAAGCATTCATGTAGCCTAGCAGACTGGATCGGTTCTGAGAATATTTAAGCTAAGAGCTCCTTAGTTGTTTTTACTCTTATAGCTTATAGTTTATCTCTGAGACCTTAGGTGTTCCTACTGTGTGTGAGTGTTGTATGTAAGACTTTATTTACTTAAAAAGTATGTGGCACCAGTCATACCGTCACCTCTACCTCCTCCTTCAGTGGTGGTCAATGATAACGTGGAATTTCATGGGTCGAAAATCATTGACTCACGTCTCAGTCGCCGATCCCTTCAGTACTTGGTTCATTGGAAGGGGTATGGTCCTGAGGAGAGGACGTGGGTCCCTGCGTCTGATGTTAACGCAGATCGATTGGTTCGGACCTTTCACACAACTCACCCGGGCAGACCTGGCCCTGAGGGTCCGGAGTCCCCTCGTAGAGGGGGGGGTACTGTCATGGGTGTATCGCCACGAGGATCGTCGCAATTACACACTCTGACTTCTCACAGCTGAGTTGCTGTTTCTTTGTGTTTGGTAATGAGGGAGTTAATTTTACCTAGCTCTTTGCTAAGACTAGGTCCAGCCTCGCCCGGCTGCTTTTGATTATGTTCTAATTAGCTTCCTTTATATACCTGCCAGTCTGGGTGTTAGATGCCGGTGAAAGCATTCATGTAGTCTAGCAGACTGGATCGGTTCTGAGAATATTTAAGCTAAGAGCTCCTTAGTTGTTTTTACTCTTATAGCTTATAGTTTATCTCTGAGACCTTAGGTGTTCCTACTGTGTGTGAGTGTTGTATGTAAGACTTTATTTACTTTATTTCTTGTCTTTCTTGTATGTCTTTCTGTTCATTAACCGTTACCTGTTCATTCCCTTTGGTGGTAATCAGGGTCCTTCTTAGGACTAGATTACAGTTGGCAGGGATTGATAGGAGGCAGGGTTTACGCTGGTGGCCTGGACCTCTGTACCTTTAACAGTACCTCCAGGTAGAGGGATTAGTTAGGACCCCAGTTTAGGGTCAGCATAGACCCGGTCACCCTCTAGCCGGAGACAGCGTATAACGGATTCAGTATTGACCCACTGGACTTTCTGTCAGGTAATTCTATGTTATCATATATCTATGCGCATGTTATATTGTATGTTGCCCTTTTGATATAGATTACTGACATCACATATATATATATCTGCTATACAGCGTGACAGCAATAGGATAAAATGGATCCTAAAATTTGTTGGGCAATTTCTCCTGAGTACACCGATACCTCATATGTGGTCATAAACCACTGTTTGGGCGCACGGCAGGGCTCAGAAGGGAAGGAGCGCCATTTGACTTTTTATATGGAAAATATGCTGGAATATTTAGCGGTTGCCATGTCGCATTTGGAGAGTCTCTGTGTGCCTAAACTTTGGAGCTCACCCACAAGTGATCCCATTTTGGAAACTAGACCCCCCAAGGAACTTATCTAGATGCATAGTGAGCACTTTGAACCCCAAGGTGCGTCACAAATTGATCCGTAAAAAAAAAAAAGTACTTTTTTTTCACAAAAAATTTATTTTAGCCTCAATATTTTCATTTTCACATTGGCAACAGAATTAAATGGATCCTAAAATTTGTTGGGAAATTTATCCTGAGTACACAGATACTTCATATGTAGTCATAAACCACTGTTTGGGTGCACAGCAGGGCCCAGAAGGGAAGGAGCACCATTTGACTTTTTGAATGGAAAATTAGCTCCAATCGTTAGCAGACACCATGACGCGTTTGGAGAGCCCTGTGTGCCTAAACAGTGAAAACCCTCACATGTGACACCATTTTAGAAACTAGACCCCTTTTGGAACTTATCTAGATGTGTTGTGAGCACTCTGAACCCCAAGTGCTTCACAGAAGTTTATAAACGCAGAGCAGTGAAAATAAAAAAATCATTTTTTTCCTCAAAAATTATTTTTTAGCCCGCTATTTTTTATTTTCCCAAGGGTAACAGGATAAATTGGACCCAAAAGTTGTTGTCCAGTTTTTTCTGAGTATGCTGGTGCCCCATATGTGGGGGGGGTAACCACTGTTTGGGTGCATGGCAGGGCTCAGAAGGGAAGGAGCGCAATTTGACTTTTTGAATGGAAAATTAGCTCCAATCGTTAGCGGACACCATGTCGTGTTTGGAGAGCCCCTGTGTGCCTAAACTTTGGAGCTCCCCCACAAATGACCCCATTTTGGAAACTAGACCCCCTAAGGAACTTATCTAGATGCACAGTGAGCACTTTGAACCCCCAGGTGCTTCACAGAAGTTTATAACGCAGAGCCGTGAAAATAAAAAATCATTTTTTTTCTCAAAAAATGATTTTTTAGCCCCCTATTTTTTATTTTCACAATGGTTACAGGAGAAATTGGACCCAAAAGGTTGTTGTCCAGTTTGACTTGAGTACGCTGGTACCCCATATGTGGGGGCGAACCACTGTTTGGGCACACGTCAGGGCTCAGAAGGGATGTAGTGACGCTTTGAAATGCCGACTTCATGGAATGCTCTGCGGGCATCTTGTTACATTTGCAGAGTCCCTGATGTGCCTAAACAGTAGAAACCCCCACAAGTGAAACCACTTTGGTAACTAGACCCCCCAAGAAACGTATCCAGATGTGTGGTGAGCACCTTGAACCCCAACGTGCTTCACAGAAGTTTATAATGCAGAGCTGTGAAAATAAAAAATCATTTTTTTTCTCAAAAACTGATTTTTTTAACCTGCAATTTTTTATTTTCACAAGGGTAACAGGAGAAATTGGACCACAAAAGTTGTTGTGCAATTTGTCCTGAGTACACCAATACCCCATATGTGGGGGGGAACCACCGTTTTGGCGCATGGGAGAGCTCAGAAGGGAAGGAGCGCCATTTTGGAATGCAAACTTGATGGAATGTTCTGCGGGCGTCATGTTGCGTTTGCCGAGCCCCTGATGTGCCTAAACAGTAGAAACCCCCCAAAGTGACCCCATTTTTCAACTTAGACCCCCCAAGGAGCTTATCAAGATGTGTAGTGAGTAGTGTTGAGCATTCCGATACTGCAAATATCGGGTATCGGCCGATATTCGCTGTATCGGAATTCCGATTCCGAGTACCGATATTTTTCTCATATCGGATACCGAAATCGGAATGTTCCTGTCACTGTCAGTGTCCGTCGGTCGGGTCTGTCAGGAGTCAGCGGCACTTACCTGGCAGAAGATCCCCGGTGGTCACGTCCTGGACTGCTTGATGGCCGCCATTATCTTCTCCCTGGAGGTCACGTGCAGTTTCTCGCGATAACTGCACGTGCTGCGGGTAATCGCGGCCGTAAAGCAGTCCGATGACGTCACCGCCGGGGAAGCTGGGAAATCTGCTGAATCCAAAAAACGGGGAGCAAGAAAATGGCATGTGGTCCCTTTAAATATCCATGCTAGCGTAGGGCATTGACTGCATATGGGAGTAAAAGACTTCCCTTGGAGCAATGAGATTCAACAACGATATAACATACTAACATTATCGTCGGTCCATACAGGAACCAGAAATGTAAATTAACATTGCTAATACATGGTAACTAGAGCGCATTGCTCAGGACACTTACATGGCATGTATAGTACACTTGCTGCCCCGTCGCCCCAACGCACGTTTCGCTTCTTCGTCAGGAGCATATACATGCCATGTAAGTGTCCTGAGCAATGCGCTCTAGTTACCATGTATTAGCAATGTTAATTTACATTTCTGGTTCCTGTATGGACCGACGATAATGTTAGTATGTTATATCATTGTTGAATCTCATTGCTCCAAGGGAAGTCTTTTACTCCCATATGCAGTCAATGCCATAAGCTAGCATGGATATTTAAAGGGACCACATGCCATTTTCTTGCTCCCCGTTTTTTGGATTCAGCAGATTTCCCTAATCATTGTTATTTACACTGTTTTATACATGTGTTTTTATGTCATTTGTAATAAAATTCTTTTTACTTTTGCAATTTAGACTATTTATCTTTGTGTTATCGATATTACTTAGTTTTTGCAGTCATTTGTTTTGGGCTCTTGGTATTGATATCACATATATATATATATATATATATATATATATATATATATTATATATATTTATAGTTCATACACTTCTACATAGTATAATAGCCACTAATTCAATTGCCGGCTTTTGTGAAAATGCAGAACCCGACATGAAATGACACATGGTTTACATAGAGTTAACCATGTCATTTCAAGTTGTTTGATATATTGTTTTCACTAACAATTACATGAGTGTATGTGTGCAAAATTTGACACATGTAGGGGTTAATTAAAGGTGTAAATTCGTAGCAAAAAAGTCCTTTTTTTACAACGAATTTACACCTTTAATTAACCCATACAGGTGTGAAATTTTGCACACATACAATCATGTAATTGTTTGTGAAAACCAGATATCAAACTACATGAAAAGACATGGTTAACTCTATGTAAACCATGTGTCATTTCATGTCGGGTGCTTCTGTATTTTCACAAAAGCCGGCATTACCCGGCAATTGAATCAGAGGCTATTTTACTATGTAGAAGTGTATGAACTATAAATATATGTATATATATATATGTCACAATGACATGTATATATATATATATATATATATGTATTCTATGTGTGTATATTTAGTGTTTACAAGGAAAGAAAGTGTTTTTTTTAGTTCCGATATTTCTGTGCCATAGACTTGCATAGGATTTCCGGTGTCGGAATCGGGTATCGCCGATACTTTTTGGGTATCGGCGATACCCATTACGATCCGATACTTCTTGATATCGGGAAGTATTGCGCAACACTAGTAGTGAGCACTTTGAACCCCCAAGTGCTTCACAGAAGTTTATAAACGCAGAGCAGTGAAAATAAAAAAATCATTTTTGTTCCTCAAAAATTATTTTTTAGCCCGCTATTTTTTATTTTCCCAAGGGTAACAGGATAAATTGGACCCCAAAAGTTGTTGTCCAGTTTTTCCTGAGTATGCTGGTGCCCCATATGTGGGGGGTAACCACTGTTTGGGCGCATGGCAGGGCTCAGAAGGGAAGGAGCGCAATTTGACTTTTTGAATGGAAAATTAGCTCCAATCGTTAGCGGACACCATGTCGTGTTTGGAGAGCCCCTGTGTGCCTAAACTTTGGAGCTCCCCCACAAATGACCCCATTTTGGAAACTAGACCCCCTAAGGAACTTATCTAGATGCACAGTGAGCACTTTGAACCCCAGGTGCTTCACAGAAGTTTATAACGCAGAGCCGTGAAAATAAAAAATCATTTTTTTTCTCAAAAATGATTTTTTTAGCCCCCTATTTTTTATTTTCACAATGGTTACAGGAGAAATTGGACCCAAAAGGTTGTTGTCCAGTTTGACTTGAGTACGCTGGTACCCCATATGTGGGGGCGAACCACTGTTTGGGCACACGTCAGGGCTCAGAAGGGATGTAGTGACGCTTTGAAATGCCGACTTCATGGAATGCTCTGCGGGCATCTTGTTACATTTGCAGAGTCCCTGATGTGCCTAAACAGTAGAAACCCCCCACAAGTGAAACCACTTTGGAAACTAGACCCCCAAAGAAAAGTATCCAGATGTGTGGTGAGCACCTTGAACCCCAACGTGCTTGGATGTGCCAGTCAGTTTTCTTTTACTTCTATGTTAGCTTACTGACCGAGCACTCCGCCCATCACCATGTGGTGATTTTAATTATAGCAGGTTCCTGCTCACCCAGAAAAGGCAAGCTTTACTGACAGAGGTGTCCACATTCACCAGGAATTCAGATATCAGCCTAATAGAGGTATGTTCACATAGGCAGGGACCCATACGTTCTGAGACCACCTTGACGTTGGTGTATGGGCAGGCATTATTTGGCCAAATTTTGTGCAAAGCGTCTCATTCATTTTTTTCTAATATTCAAAAGCCATATTGCTATTCATGTTTCATATTTCACATTGACTTGCTTTGGCACGATAGAGTGCAACCTTTTTTTGTAAACAGTAGAAACCCCCCACAAGTGACCCCATTTTGGAAACTAGACCCCCCAAGAAAAGTATCCAGATGTGTGGTGAGCACCTTGAACCCCAACGTGCTTCACAGAAGTTTATAATGCAGAGCTGTGAAATAAAAAATCATTTTTTCCTCAAAAACTGATTTTTTTAACCCGCAATTTTTTATTTTCACAAGGGTAACAGGAGAAATTGGACGCCAAAAGTTCTTGTACAGTTTGTCCTGAGTACACTGGTACCCCATATGTGGGGGGGAACCACTGTTCGGGCACACGTTGGGGCTCGGAAGGGAAGTAGTGATGTTTTGAAATGCCGACTTGATGGAATGGTCTGCGGGCGTCATGTTACGTTTGCAGAGCCCATGATGTGCCTAAACAGTAGAAACCCCCCCAAGTGACCCCATTTTGGAAACTAGACCACCCAAGGAACTTATCTAGATGTGTAGTGAGCACTTTGAACCCCCAAGTGCTTCACAGAAGTTTATAACCCAGAGCCATGAAAATAAAAAATAATTTTTTCCCTCAAAAAATGATTTTTTAGCCCACAATTTTTTATTTTCACAAGGGTAACAGGAGAAATTGTACCCCAAATGTTTTTGTCCTGTTTGTCCTGAGTACGCTGGTACCCCATATGTGGGGGGGGAACCACTGTTTGGGCACACGTGGGGGCTCGGAAAGGAAGTAGTGACGTTTCGTATTACCGACTTGAAGGAATGGTCTGCGGGTGTCATGTTACGTTTGCAGAGCCCATGATGTGCCTAAACAGTAGAAACCCCCCAAGTGACCCCATTTTGGAAAGTAGATCCCCCAAGGAACTCCTCTAGATGTGTGGTGAGCACTTTGAATCTCCAAGTTCTTCACAGAAGTTTATAACGCAAAGCCGTGAAAATAAAAAATCATTTTTTTCCCACAAACATGATCTTTTAGTCCCAATTTTTTTTCCCTAGGGTAACAGGAGAAATTAGACCCCCAAAGTTGTTGTGAAATTTTTCCTGAGTACGCTGATACCCCACATGTGGGGGTAAAACCACTGTTTGGGCACACGTCGGAGCTTGGAATAAAGGGAGCACTGTTTGACTTTTTGTACGCAAAATTTGCAGGAATCAATGGTGGCGCCATGTCGCGTTTGGAGACCCCCTGATGTGCCTAAATAGTGGAAACCCCTCAACTCTAACTCCAACCCTAACCCCAACACACCCCTAACCACAACCCTAACCCCTACACACCCCTAACCCTAATCCAAACCCTAAACATAACCCTAACCCCAACACACCCCTAACCATAATCCCAACCCTAACCATAACCCTAACCACAAGCCTAACCCTAATCCCAACCCTAACCCCAACCCTAACCCTAATTCTAACCTGTAACCCTAATTCCAACCCTAACCCAAATTCCAACCCTAACCCTAATTCTAACTGTAACCCTAATTCTAACCCTAACCCCAATTCTAACCCTAATGCTAAAGGCTAGGTTCACATTACGTTTTACCAGCCCGTTCAACGTTACGGCCTGGTAACGTTATAGCATAACGCGATCGCGTTATGCTATACCCGCTAGCGCAGAGGAATCAGCAGGCCGCGTCCGAGGCTCCGTCACTGAATGACGGTGATCCTAGACGCCTCGTCACAGCCGGAGAGATAACTACACCTAAAGGCAGAAAGATGAAAGCTATCTGCCCCGGAGCAAATAAAAAGTGACAAAGGAACAGAGCAAAACTGCAAACACAAAATGAGCACAATTGCAGCACAAGACCCCAAAAGGGGACCAGGCAGCAGTCCACCACAAGCAGCAAACCAGCAGTGAAAATCCAACAGAGGAAAAAAAAGCAAAACACTTATCTGAATGAGAGCAGGAAAACAAGCTGTGCTACAAGCAAGAGCAGGAGGAACAATTGATTACCGGCAAGGCTGCTGGGAACTCAGGTCACTTATATCATACCATTCAGAGCAAGCTGAAGGCCATTCAGTAATTAGTTCATTACCCTCAGCAACCACCGGAGGGAGCCCCAGCTCAGAAGTCGCCTCCAAGGTAATCACAACACTTAACCCTAATGCTAACCCTAACCCTAGTCCTAACCCTAAGGCTAGGTTCACATTACGTTTTACCAGCCCGTTCAACACATAGTGTTGACGGGCTGGTAACGGTATAGCATAACGCGATCGCGTTATGCTATACCGCTAGCGCAGAGGAATCAGCAGATGATTCATCTGCGCTAGCGATGACGGAGCCCAGACGCTGCAGCCCGCATCCGAGGCCTATCACTGAATGACGGCACGTCGCGAACGCATGCCGCTTTACGGCATGCGTTGCGATGCGCCCGCAAATGGGGGTGAATGGTAGCGTTAACGGACTGCGTTACACCGCGTTATACTGCGGTGTAACGCAGTCCGTCTAACGGACTGCCATAATGCGATATAAATCCAGCCTAACCCTAATGCTAACCCTAACCCTAGGGCTAACCCTAACCCTAAGGCTAACCCTAACCCTAACCTAACCCTAACTGTAATTCTAACCCTAATAGAAAAAAACATTTTATTTTATTTTTTGTCCCTACCTATGGGGGTGATAAAGGGGGCATTTATTTACATTTTTTTATTTTGATCACTGTGAGAGTTTATCACAGTGATCAAAATAAATTTTTGGACTTTGGAAGTTGCACTGCGCATGCGCCGGCCGGCGGGCGCACTATGCATGCGCCCGCCATTTTCCAAGATGGCGGCGCCCATGAAGAGTCCCGGACGGACGCTGGGATGGATCCACGGGCACCAGAAGACCGGGGTGGTGAGAAGAGATGGGGGGGTGATCGGAAGGCGGGGGGGAGCGGACCGGAGCGGAGAGGAGAGGACCAGAGCGCAGGGCAGCAGATAGTAATGGCGGTGACCGATCGCTGCCATGAATCGGTGGCGGCGGCTGATCACCACCGTCACTCGGTGTGGGGAGGGTGGGAACTCGGTGTCCAGCCATGTCAGATGCTATTGCAGCATCGGCCATGGCTGGATTGTAATATTTCACCAAATTTCATTGGTGAAATATTACAAATCGGTCTGATTGGCTGTTTCACTTTTAACAGCCAATCAGAGCGATCGTAGCCATGTGGGGGTTAAGCCACCCCCACTGTGGTGATGCACAAAGGGTCTTGTTACTGCGGATCGGGTGACCTTTCAGTGACCCTGGTCACCCGACCCGCAGGAACATGATTTATACCATGATGCCTACGTCGGCGTCATGGGTCGGGATGCCACTGGTTTTCATGACGCCGACGTAGGCGTCATGGATCGGGAAGGGGTTAAGGTGGGGAGAGTAGAATTAAATGCCCAAGGTATGATAATTGTAGACATTGAGTAATGAGAATGTAACCCAATGATGACCTTAGGTACTTATGTGATAGAAAATTGTCTTGCCAAGGTTATTGTTTTGTTGCAGCAGGTAGCCGAAACTGCTGGTTCCAGTGAGCAACGGGTCCTGCAAAAGGAGATCAAGGCCTTGATGCAAAGACAACAGGTAGAGCTATCTGTCGCAGAAGTCGGCAGGTCAGAGTGAGTGATTCATTCCATATTGCAATACCCCCAAGGAGTGAAATGTTAATTTGGTGTCGGGCAGCCATAGGCTTCAGGGGAAAACATTACCAAGCCCTGGTAGAATCAGTGTACTCTGATAGTAGGCCCACTGTCCTGACAGCCAGAGAGGTAGTCTATGTCCGCAAGGGGAGGGTGCCAGTACGCATCTTAAATTGTGGGGAGGAGGAGGCCAAACTACCTCGGTATGCCACCATTGCTAAGCAGTTCACTGTCAATCACAACGCAATTCAGACAGCAGAACCCTTGGGCTCGTCCGACCAGCGGAGGACAATGGCTCTGCAAAACAGCTGGAGGATTGGTGTCAGCAGCTGCATGTAGGCACTGACTCCACCCTTCCGCACCAAAAGAATGTGGTTTACCGAGTAGTCCAAGAGTTTGAACGGGTATTCAGCAAACACCCTTTAGACTTTGGGCAGGTAAAAGGGGTACAACATCATATCCCCACTGGAAATCATCCGCCCATTAAGGAGAGGTACCGACCTGTACCCCCAGCTCACTACCAAAGTGCCAAGGAGTATGTTATGGGAGGTGAAGGAGGCTGGGGTGATCACAGACAGTTGTAGCCCCTGGGCAGCTCTGCCAGTCCTCGTTAGAAAGAAAGATGGTACAATGAGGATGTGTGTTAACTACTGGAAAATTAACAGCATTACCCACAAAGACACCTATACGTAACCTAGGATAGAGGAATCACTAGCTGCACTGAGAACCGCTAACTATTTCTCTACCTTAGATCTCACTATTGGGTATTGGCAGGTTCCCGTGGCAGAGGCAGACAAAGAGAAGATGGCCTTCACAACACCAATGGGCCTCTCAGAATTCAACTACATGCCGTTCGGGCTTTGCAACATGCCAGGAATGTTCCAGAGGTTGATGGAGTCCTGCCTCGGACACAAGATATTTGAGACAGTTCTTTTGTACCTAGATGACGTCATTGTCTTCTCCAAGACCTATGAAGACCATTTGGAGCACCTGGCCGAGGTGTTCGAAGCCCTGTCCAACTTTGGCCTGAAAGTGAAACCATCCAAATGCCACCTCCTGAAGCCCAAGGTGCAGTACCTAGGCCATGTAATGAGCACGGAAGGTGTGGCATCAGAGCCTGACAAAGTCACTGTTATCCGGGACTGGCAGAGGCCCAGCAACATTGATGAAATACACCAGTTCCTCGGGTTGGTAGGCTACTACCGAAGGTTCATCAAGGGCTTCACTGAAATAGCCACATCTCTGCAAAACCTCCTCGTGGGCCAGCCCAAGAAGTCCAGGAAGAAGAGTCCCACGTTGTGAAGACAATGGAAATGATCTTCACTCGGTTGAAGTTGGCTACTTACGGGGGATGAAGTTCTGGCCTACCCAGACTATGACCATCTATTCATCCTCTATACTGATGCCAGCAACATGTGACTGGGAGTAGTACTGTCACAGGCAACGAAAGGCAAAGAAAGAGTAATCTCCTACGCCAGCAGGAAACTTCGTCCCACTGAGAGGAACCCTGACAACTACAGCTCTTTTAAGCTGGAGTTCCTCGCCATAGTCTCGGCTGTGACCAAGCGATTCAAACAGTACCTAGCTGCGGCAAAGTTTACCATCTTCATGGACAACAATCCGCTGACTTACTTGGAAACCACAAAGCTAGGTGCGCTGGAGCAGCGATGGATGGCCCGGCTGTCCAACTACAAGTTTACCATCAGTACCGAGCGGGACATGAGAATCCCAATGCTGATGCGCTGTCCAGAATGCCCAACTTACCAGATGGGGAAGAAGATTTGGATGCACTGGAAGAAATCGAGTTACCTGCCTTTCACCGGTCAGTTGCGGCCCAACGCGCCCAAGGGGTGAAAAACAAGCGCTACATCATGAAAGAGGCCACAATAACCACCATGAGTGGGCAGAGGCGCAGGATAGCGACCCAGCAGTCCACCTGGTAAAGAAGCTACTGACACAAGCTGACTCGCACCCCGGTCCCGATGCTCCATAAGAGACCCAACAGTTGTGGTAGGAAAAGGGCAGGCTATTCATCTATGAAGGAAAGCTGTGTCAGAGGATTGTCAACGCCCGAATTCACGAACTGGTCTGGCAGGTGGTAGTCCCGAAGTGAGATACATCAATGGTCCTGGAAGCGTACCACGATGGAGCAGGACACTTCAGATGGAAGAAGTTGGAAGTCCTACTTCTTGAGAGATTCTACTGTTTGGTATGAGGAAGGCCATTGAAGATTGGTTCCGGGAATATGGCCCATGCAATTTGCGCAGGAAGGACCGTAACAGCCAGCAAGCCCCATTACAGCCAATAATCACCAAACAGACACTTGAACTGGTAGCCTTGGATCATGTAAAGCTGACCCCAAGACGTTCAGGCTATGTCTACGCCCTCCCCATAGTGGACCATTACTCAAGGTACCTGGTATTCATGCCTGTCAAGGACCAAACAGCAAAGACAGCAGCCAAAGCATTTCAACAACACTTTTGTCGACCTCACGGTTATCCTGAACGAGTGCTTACTGACCAAGGCCCAGCCTTTGAAGCAGAAGTGTTCCAGGAGTTCTGTAACCTGTACGGCTGCAAGAAAATCAGGACAACACCGTAACCATCCCCAGACAAATGGCATGTGTGTGAAAATGAACCAAGTGGTAATTGACCTATTAACCCCTTCACCCCCAAGGGTGGTTTGCACGTTAATGACCGGGCCAATTTTTACAATTCTGACCACTGTCTCTTTATGAGGTTATAACTCTGGAACGCTTCAACGGATCTTCGCGATTCTGAGATTGTTTTCTCATGACATATTGTACTTCATGTTAGTGGTAAAATTTCTTCGATATAACTTGCATTTATTTTTGAAAAAAACGCAAATATGGCGAAAATTTTTAAAATTTTGCAATTTTCAAACTTTGAATTTTTATTCCCTTAAAACAGAGAAATATATCACACAAAATAGTTAAGAAATAACATTTCCCACATGTCTACTTTACATCAGCACAATTTTGGAACCAAAATTTTTTTTGTTAGGAAATTATAAGGGTTAAAAGTTGACCAGCGATTTCTCATTTTTACAGCAAAATTTACAAAGCCATTTTTTTTAGGGACCACCTCACATTTGAAGTCACTTTGAGGGGTCTATATGGCAGAAAATACCCAAAAGTGACACCATTCTAAAAACTGCACCCCTCAAGGTACTCAAAACCACATTCAAGAAGTTTATTAACCCTTCAGGTGCTTCACAGTAACTAAAGCAACGTGGAAGGAAAAAATGAATATTTTACTTTTTAGCCACAAAAATTATCTTTTACAAACTTTTTTTTTATTTTCACAAGGGTAAAAGGAGAAAATGGACAGATAAGGTTGTTATGCAATTTCTCCTGAGTATGCCAATACCCCATATGTGGGGGAAAACCACTGTTTGGGTACACGGCAGAGCTCGTAAGGGAAGGAGCGACGTTTGACTTTTTCAAACTAAAATTGGCTGGAATTTAGATTGGATGCCATGTCGCGTTTGGAGAGCCCCTGATGCGCCTAAACAGTGGAAACCTCCCACAAGTGACACCATTTTGGAAACTAGACCCCCTAAGGTACTTATCTAGATCTGTTGTGAGCACTTTGAACCCTCAAGTGTTTCACAAAAGTTTATAAAGCCTGGGTGTGAAAAAAAAAAAAAAAAATTTCCACAAAAATGATTTTTTAGTCCCAAATTTTTGAATTTTCCCAAGGAAATTGGACCCCAAAAGTTGTTGTCCAATTTGTCCTGAGTACGCTGATACCCCATATGTGGGGGGGGAAACTGTTTGGGCGCACGGCAGGGCTTGGAAAGGAAGTAGTAACGTTTTGGAATGCAGACGTTAATGGGGGTCATGTTCCGTTTGCAGTGCCCCAGATGAGCCTAAACAGTGGAAACCCCCCACAAGTGACCCCATTTTGGAAACTAGACCCCCTAAGGAACTTATCTAGATCTTTGGTGAGCACTTTGAACCCCCAAGTGCTTCACACAAGTTTATAATGCCCGGGCATGAAAATAAAAAATCCTATTTTTTTCCCACAAAAATTATCTTTTAGTCACTAATTTTTTATTTTCCCAAGGGTAACAGGAGAAATTGGACCACATAAGTTGTTGTACAATTTGTCCTGAGTACGCCGATACCTCATATGTGGGGGGGAACCACTGTTTGGGCGCACGGCAGAGCTCGGAATGGAAGGAGCACCATTTGACTTTTTCCAACCAAAATTGGCTGGAATTGAGTTTGGATGCCATGTTGCATTTGGAGAGCCCCTGATGTGCCTAAACAGTGGAAACCCCCACAAATGACCCATTTGGGAAACTAGACCCCCTAAGGAACTTATCTAGATTTTTGATGAGCAATTTGTACCCCAAAGTGCTTCACACAAGTTTATAACGTAGAGCCGTAAAATTTAAAAATCATATTTTTTCCACAAAAATGATCTTTTCACCCCAATTTTTATTTTCCCAAGGGTAACAAGACTCAAAAGTTATTGTGCAATTTGTCCTGAGTGCGCTGATACCCCATATGTGGGGGTAAACCACTGTTTGGGTGCATGGCAGAGTTTGGAAGGGAAGGAGCGCCGTCTGACTTTTTCAACGCAGAATTGGCTGGACGCCATGTCGTGTTTGGAGAGCTCCTGATCTGCCTAAACAGTGGAAACCCCCATAAATGACACCATTTTGGAAACTAGACCCCTCAAGGAACTTATCTAGATGTGTGTTGAGAACTTTGAACCCCCAGGTGTTTCACTAAAGTTTATAACGTACAGCCGTAAAATAAAAAATCTTTTTTTTTTTTTACAAAAATGATTTTTTTCGCCCCCAATATTTTATTTTCACAAGGGTAACAGGAGAAATTGGACCCCAAAAGTTGTTGTCCAATTTGTCCTGAGTACGCTGATACCCAATATGTGGGAGAAAACTACTGTATGGGCGCACGTCAGGGCTCAGAAGGGAAGTAGTGACGTTTTGGATTGCAGACTTTGATGGAATGGTCTGGGTGCGTCATGTCACATTTGGAGAGCCCCTGATGAGCCTAAACAGTGGAAACCCCCCACAAGTGACCCCATTTTGGAAAATAGACCCCACAAGGAACTTATCTAGATGTGTGGTGAGCACTTTGAACCCCAAAGTGCTTCACAGAAGTTTATAACGCACAGCCGTAAAAATAAAAAATCTTTTTTTTTTTACAAAAATGATTTTTTCGCCCCATATTTTATTTTCACAAGGGTAACAGGAGAAATTGGACCCAAAAGTTGTTGTCCAATTTGTCCTGAGTACGCTGATACCCAATATGTGGGAGAAAACTACTGTATGGGCGCACGTCAGGGCTCGGAAGGGAAGTAGTGACGTTTTGGATTGCAGACTTTGATGGAATGGTCTGGGTGCGTCATGTCGCATTTGGAGAGCCCCTGATGCGCCTAAACAGTGGAAACCCCCCACAAGTGACCCAATTTTGGAAAATAGACCCCACAAGGAACTTATCTAGATGTGTGGTGAGCACTTTGAACCCCGAAGTGCTTCACAGAAGTTTATAACGCACAGCCGTAAAAATAAAAAATCTTTTTTTTTTTGCAAACATGATTTTTTCGCCCCAATAGTTTTATTTTTACAAGGGTAACAGGAGAAATTGGACCCCAAAAGTTGTTGCCCAATTTGTCCTGAGTACGCTGATACCCAATATGTGGGAGAAAACTACTGTATGGGTACACGTTGGGGCTCGGAAGGGAAGTAGTGACGTTTTGGATTGCAGACTTTGATGGAATGGTCTGGGGGCGTCATGTCGCATTTGGAGAGCCCCTGATGCGCCTAAACAGTGGAAATCCCCAACAAGTGACCCCATTTTGGAAAATAGACCCCACAAGGAACTTATCTAGGTGTGTGGTGAGCGCTATGAAGCCCCAAGTGCTTCACAGAAGTTTATAATGTACAGCCGTAAAAACAAAAAAAATCATTTTTTTTGTACAAAAATGATATTTTCGCCCCCAGTTTTTTATTTTCCCAAGGGTAACAGAAGAAATAGGACAAATTGCACAATAACTCTTGGGGTCCAGAGTACGCTGATACCCCATATGTGGGGATAAACTACTGTTTGGACGCATGGCAGAGCTCAGAAGTGAAGGAGCACCGTTTGACTTTTTCAACGCAGAATTGGCTGGAATTGAGATCAGACGCCATGTCACATTTGGAGAGCCCCTGATGTGCCTAAACAGCGGAAACCCCCCAATTCTAACTCCAACCCTAACCCCAACACACCCCTAACTCTAGTCCCAACCCTAACCACAAACCTAACTCTAACACACCCCTAATCCCAACCCTAACCCTAATCCTAACTTTAGCGCCAACCCTAACCCTAACTTTAGCCGCAACCCTAACCCTAACCCTAATGGGAAAATGGAAATAAATACATTTTTTTAATTTTATTATTTTTCCCTAACTAAGGGGGTGATAAAGGGGGGTTTGATTTACTATTTATAGCGGGTTTTTATGATTGGCAGCTGTCACGCTAAAAGACGCTTTTTATTGCAAAAATAGTTTTTTGCATTGCCACATTTTGAGAGCTATAATTTTTGCATATTTTGGCCCACAGAGTCATGTGAGGTCTTATTTTTTGCAGTACGAGTTGACGTTTTTATTTGTACCATTTTTGAGCAGGTGACATTTTTTGATCGCTTTTTATTTCGATTTTTGGGAGGTTAGAATGAACAAAAATCAGCAATTCATGAATTTCTTTTGGGGGAGGCGTTTTTATTGTTCCGCGTGTGGTAAAATTGATAAAGCAGTTTTATTCTTCGGTCAGTACGATTATGGCGATACCTCATTTATATCATTTTTTTATGTTTTGGCGCTTTTATAGAATAAAAACAATTTTACATAAAAAATAATTATTTTTGCATCGCTTTATTCTGCGAGCTATAACTTTTTTATTTTTTCGCTGATGATGCTGCATGGCTGGCTCGTTTTTTGCGGGACAAGATGACGTTTTCAGCGGTACCATGTTTATTTATATCGGTCTTTTTGATCGCGCGTTATTCCACTTTTTGTTCGGCGGTATGATGATAAAGCATTGATTTTTTGCTTCGTTTTTTTTTTTTTTTTTAAGGGGTTCACTAAAGGGGTTAACTAGTGGGACAGTTTTATAGGGGGGGTCGTTACAGACGCGGCGATACCAAATATGTGTACTTTTATTGTTTTGTTTTTTTTATTTACAGGAAGAAATGAATTTATTGGGGAATATTTTTTTTTTTTTTATTTATTTTGGATTTTTTTTATAACATGTTTATTTTTATTTTTTTAACTTTTTTACTTTGTCCCAGGGTGGGACATCACTGTATTTTATCAAATCGCTGGTGTGACAGTGTGCACAGCACACTGTCACACCAGCGATCGCTCAGGCAGTGCAGCAGGCTTCTCAGTGCCTGCTCTCAGCAGGCACTGAGGAAGCCGCCTCCCTCCAGGACCCCGGCGCCATCTTGGATCCGGGTCCTGGGAGGGAGGAAGCCCTCAGAACAGCGCGATCACATCGCGCTGGTCTGAGGGTCTCAGGGAGGCGCACAGGGAGCCCCCACCCTGCGCGATCCTCCCCTGTGCCCCCAGTACACCGCGATCATGTTTGATCGCGGTGTGCTAGGGGTTAATGTGCCGGGAGCGGTCCGTGACCGCTCCTGACACACAGTCACGGGTGTCAGCTGTGACAATCAGCTGACACCCGGCGGCGATTAGCTGCGCTCCCCTCAGGAGCGCAGCTGATCGCCTATGACGTACTATCCCGTCCATGGGCAGAATGGCACGGGTTTTATGGACGGGATAGTACGTCTAATGTCAGAGAGGGGTTAAAGACCTTGCCCCTGGAAGAGAGAAAACAGTGGCCAGAGAAGTTGCCAGATCTGGTAGATCTCTACAATCACATCCATGTAAACTCCATCAACTGTACTCCAGCCTACTTGATGAAAGCAAGACCTGGCAAGATACCAATTGACTTGGACATGGGAGTCTTACCACCTGAAGTAACATCACCAGATGCAGATTGGGATACAGAGCGGCAGCAGCAGTACCGCAAAGTGCAAGAATGCGTAGAGAAGAGTTTGGCTCAAGCAAGACAAAAGCAAGAAAGAAATTACAATCAGCACACTCCCACAGTTCCCCTGTCACCTGGAGAACAGGTACTCAAAAGAAAAAGACAACTTCATAAACTTGATGACCAGTGCGAGGCTGAGCCAGACACCGTCATGCCTTCAGACTTTGATAACACCAAGGTGTGCCTCATCAGCAAAGATGGAGAACAAAACTCCGTGGCAGTATCAAGGGATCATCTAAAACCATGCCCTGACCAACTGAAGGAAAAGATTGGAGATAAGGACATTCTTCAGCCAGTAAAAGAAGAAGAAAAGATCAGCACTGTACTCGGCGAGTTCCCTTCAAATAGGACAAGAGTGAATCTGGCCATAGTAGTGCCCATCTTGACCTTTCCCCAACTAGTAGTGCCAGAAAGAGAAGCGACTCAAGACCAACCTGAAAACCACCAAAAGGAGCAGATGCCACACCAGCAGCGGAGCAAGAGACTCCACCCCCTGCCAATGGTGAATCTGACATGCCCACAGTGAGAAGGAGTAGTCGTAGAAAATAAGGTATACCTGTGCTACGTAGAGTCACCAGTAGCGTAGCCAATAGAGAGTGCACTACACCAGTGGTAGCAAGCATAGTGAATCCGGTCAGGTCACTGTCAATACCTGTCAGGTCAGTGTCAATACCTGTACTGCGTAGATCCTCTGGTAGCACTAGAGGTCGGGTCCCAGCCAAGTATAAGGACTAAAATGCCACTGTACTAGTACTGTAAATAAGTTAATAATGTTTATACTTGCAACCGACTTACTGTATGAACTTTTGAGCATTCCTGTTTCCTTGATTATATGGACGATTGGGTCACTGGACTCGTAGTGACCAGCACATTAATGTAAATAGTTAGCACCGATGGCTACAGAACAAAAACCGTCTGGCATGACCGAAAAAGTAGTCCAACTTGGTGACCACTAATGCCCTGTAGTCACGCCCAGAGCCTACATTGAGGGTTTGAGACGGGTTCCCTCATATTGTACTTTGTTAGGTGAAAAGGACACCCCATTTCAGGACTTTGCCGAATTTATATATTTGTTGTTAAAATCTTGTAAATAGTTTATGTTTTGTTCTCTTTTATATTTCCTCAGTCCGGGAGTACTGAATTGTACTAGGGGGGAATGTGGTGCCCCAGGAGTTTGGTTGCCACAGTGGCCTTGCCTCTCTCCAGGGGGAGTGATGTCATGCCTGAAAGCAAAGAAGGGGTCTCCTTAACAGGTAGTTCTAGTATACAGTCATGGCCAAAGTTTTGAGAATGACACAAATATTAATTTTTACAAAGTCTACTGCTTCACTTTTTCTAATGGCAATTTGCATATACTCCAGAATGTTATAAAGAGTGATCAGCTTAACAGCAATTACTTGCAAAATCAATATTTGGCTAGAAAATGAACTTTATCCCCCAAAACACATTTCAACATCATTGCAGCCCTGCCTTAAAAGGACCAGCTAACCTCTTTTCAGTGATTGCTCCATTAACACAGGTGTGGGTGTTGATGAGGACATGGCTGGAGATCAATCTGTCATGATTAAGTAAGAATGACACCACTGGACACTTTAAAAGGAGGCTGGTGCTTGGCATCATTGTTTCTCTTCTGTTAACCATGGTTATCACTAAAGAAACACGTGCAGTCATCATTGCAATGCACAAAAATGGCCTAACAGGGAAGAGTATCGCAGCTAGAAAGATTGCACCTCAGTCAACAATCTATCGCATCATCAAGAACTTCAAGGAGAGAGGTTCATTGTTGCCAAAAAGGCTCCAGGGCGCCCAAGAAAGACCAGCAAGCGCCAGGACCGTCTCTTAAAAGTGTTTCAGCTGCGGGATCGGGCTACCAGCAGTGCAGAGCTTGCTCAGGAATGGCAGCAGGCAGGTGTGAGAGCATCTGCACGCACTGTGAGGCGGAGACTCTTGGAGCAAGGCCTGGTCTCAAGGAGGGCAGCAAACAAGCCACTTCTCTCCAGAAAAAACATCATGGACAGACTGATATTCTGCAAAAGGTACAGGCAGTGGACTGCTGAGGACTGGGATAAAGTTATATTCTCTGATGAATCCCCTTTTCGATTGTTTGGGACATCAGGAAAACGCCTCATTCGGAGAAGACAAGGTGAGCGCTACCACCAGTCTTGTCTCATGCCTACTGTTAAGCATCCTGAAACCATTCATGTGTGGGGTTGCTTCTCAGCCAAGGGAATCGGCTCTCTCACAGTCTTGCCTAAAAACACAGCCATGAATAAAGAATGGTACCAGAATGTCCTCCAAGAGCAACTTCTCCCAACCCTCCAAGAGCAGTTTGGCCATCAACAATGCCTTTTCCAGCATGATGGAGCACCTTGCCATAAAGCAAAGGTGATAACTAAATGGCTCAGGGAACAAAACATAGAGATTTTGGGTCCATGGCCTGGAAACTCCCCAGATCTTAATCCCATTGAGAACTTGTGGTCAATCATCAAGAGATGGGTGGACAAACAAAAACCTAAAAATTCTGACAAAATGAAAGCATTGATTGTGCAAGAATGGACTGCTATCAGTCAGGATTTGGTCCAGAAGTTGATTGAGAGCATGCCAGGGAGAATTGCAGAGGTCCTGAAGAAGAAGGGTCATCAACACTGCAAATATTGACTTGCTGCATTAACTCATTCTAACTGTCAATATAAGCTTTTGTTACTCATATGTTTGCAATTATTATATTTCTATCTGTGATAAAAACATCTGTCAAACACACATAAAAACCAGAGGGCAGCAGATCATGTGAAAATATAATATTTGTGTCATTCTCAAAACTTTTGGCCATGACTGTACAACACGGTTCCTGCTCCAGGCCAGCAAGGGGAGCTCTAACCCGACTTGAGGAGAGTTGCTCTCTGGTCTGAAGCAGGAAGTTAGTAGTTAGTTAGTGCCTGAGCAGGGTTGAGACAGGACGTATGGAAAGGAGCTGGGGGACAAGAGCTATAGCTGAGCTCACCCCCAGGATTGAGCGCCAGAGGCCGGGTCCTGGAGTCCGAGGCTGTGTGGGTACTAAAGCCCCAGCAGCAGAATCCAGAGGGCAGAAGGCTCGATGACACAGCAGCATGTGTGAGCCAGAGATGCCATACAGGAGCGATCATGAAGCAGACTACAGTTGCCTGTCATACGAGTTGGGTTTTTACCTAAGTAGCAGACAGAGAGAGGAACTTAAATAGAGTTTACAGCAGCAAGTACCTCAGAGAATAGCGCTAGAGAGGAGGCTTCACAACCCACCTGAATGAGGAGATTCCCAAATTGCTTTGGACCAGATGGCCAGTAAGTCCCTTCCAACTCTTCCATTCTATGATTCTTTCAGGCTGACTGACTCCAGAACCATCTATAACCTGAGCCCCAGACTGTACCTGTACAGCACAGTAAGAGGTAAAAGAAACTGCACTCTTTTGTGTCTTCTGAATCTTTCCTGCATCACTTGCACTGCACCACACTTTTTACAAACATCTCCTCTAACATCCTAACTGCACTGGGACAAAGCTCTGCCTGTGGAGGGCTGAGCCAACTCTGCTGCATCCACAACTGTCCCAGTGGACTGAATCTGCAGTGTCGGCTAACATCATTATTGCAGAGTACCACAGGTGGCGTGACGAACACTTCATTACAAACCCTTTATCTTTCCCACTATCCCACTTTCCTACTCTATTAATATTATGCGTTGAGTAGTTTTTTTACTGAATTTGTGTTTGTTTATTGTTAATTTTAGATTTCTATTCACCGGTCACTCCTATGCGGCACTTCATCTGGAGTTTCTGTTTGGGAAATCGACCATTTCAGGAATTGTACGTTCCACTTGTACTGAAATATGGGCTTGCCTTCATAATTCTACTCTGCCGGAGCCCAAACAGGTGTAAGGTTCTATGTATATATTCCTGAAACTCAGTTTGTTCGTCAGCCATTTTACTTTCTGTCTTGCTGCAGCTATCTTGCCCTCAGTCAAAATGGAGTTTCCAGCTTGCATGTTCCCGCCCTGATTCTCTCCTTTGCTTCTTAAGCAGCCACAGCTGAGCAATCAGTGCTTCAGAATCTAGCCTGCAGTGAACCTGTGACTTGACTCCTGTAAGCCTTGGACCTTGTACTCCAGCTATTCCTACTGAGGAACTCTGAAGCACTTGTGGACTCTGAACCCTGCTCTTTGAAAGACCCACGTTTGCATGGACTTACGGTAACAGAGAAGAAGATCCTGAATCTGTATTGGAGAGTGATTGCTGAGCTTGGATTACTCTGGCCTGCTGTGTCTCCTGTTTCTGTGTCTGCAAACTGTGTGACTATTTCTGCCAACTTGTATGAAGTAATACAGGACTTTTCTATATCAAACCTGTGACTCCTGTGTTTTCATCGCACCCAAGCACAAGACGCTATATGAACTGTACTACATACATTACAACAGGAAGACTGGCTGTGGATAGCCCGTGGCATTGAGCAAACAAGCCAGTTCCCCAACTGCATAGGATAGAAACTGGCTGTGGATAGCCCGTGGCTTTGAGCAAACATGCCAGTTCCCCAACTACATAGGATCCCTTGATGGGAAGCATATTCGTGTTCATAAGCCACCAAACTCAGGGTCCCAATAATACAATTATAAGCTATTTTTTTCCGTAGTGCTTTTGGTCATGGTTGACAGCACATACAGGTTTATATGTTGTGAATGTTTTGGAGATGACTTCGGAGCAGAGGCTCCCTCCGGTGGTTGCTGAGGGTATTGAACCAATTAAGGAATGGGTCTCAGGTGGGGATGACTGGCTTGATATAAGTGAGCTGAACTCCCATGATCCTCGCCGGTAATCAATTGTTGCTTCCAGGTCTTTGTTGGAATTTCAGCTTGCTTTCCTGCTATCATTCAGATAAGTGACTTTCTGTTTTTTTTTCTGTGGTTTGATTTCCCTTGCTATTTGCTGTCTTGCCTTGGACTTCAGCCGGGTCCCCTTTTGGGGGCTTGCGCTGCCTCCTGTTTTCTTTTTGTATTTGCACTTGTTCTCTATTCCTGTGATATTTTTTACTGCTGGGTAGCTGTGTGTCACACCAGAGATCTGATATAGGTGGTCGAGATCATTTGGTCTCAGGTTTTTTGTAATCAGAAGTGCTGGTATTTTTGTTAGGGTTTTTCTGGGTTGCAGACAGAATTTCTCTCCTGTACTTTGCTTTCTAGACAGACTTGTGCCCCAACATTTGCTCATTCTATTTTCTGTCTGTGTTCGTGTTTTCCTCTTGTCAAAGCCGCCATTACATGTTTGGGGGCTTCCTATTTCTTTGGGGTCTCTACTCTGGGGCAGTTAGCTTTCCTCTTTCTATCTTCAGGTGTAGCTAACTCTCTGGCTGTGCCGAGGCGTCTAGGATCACCATAGGTACGCTCCACAGCTACTTCTAGTTGTGCGGTTAGTTTAGGGATGTGAAACCCATTAGGTCCCAGCCTCTCTGGTGTCTTGCAGCTTTGGCGGTTTTTTGCTCCTGTCCTCCTCAGCTACCGAAACATAACAGTATTACCGGTCAGACTGAAAATTCTATGGTACTCAACAGAAGGGAAGGATAGTGAGCATAAAGGAAAAAAAAGAGGGAGTTGTCAGAAATGTTTTTTTTTGTTTTGTTTTTTTTCCTTTTTCTGCTTGTTACATTTTTTTCCCTCTTTCTCCCTGGGTGCTGAGGAGGAATTTTTCTTTGTCCTCAATGGAGATTGTGCAGTTGTTAGGTCGTGTTGAACGGCTCGCCGCTGAGGTTCAGAATATTGCTGCCTATATCGTTAGGTTGCCGGTTGTGGAACCTAGGCTCCCCATGCCAGATTTATTTTTGGGGGATCGGTCTAAATTTCTGAATTTTAAAAATAACTGTAAGTTGTTTTTTGCCCTGAAGCCTAAGTCCTCAGGAAGCACTGCACAGCAGGTTCAAATTGTCATCTCCCTTTTGCGCGGCGACCCTCAGAATTGGCCGTTTTCCCTGACACCTGGGGATCCTGTTTTGAATGATGTTAATGTGTTTTTTCAGGCTCTAGGGTTATTGTACGATGAACTTAATGTCACTGATCAAGCGGAAAAAAACCTTGTTAGCATTGAATCAGGGTCATGAAGCTGCTGAACTGTACTGTCAGAAATTTCAAAAATGGGCAGTCCTTACTAAATGGAATGATGAGGCTCTGGCAGCTCTTTTTCGGAAGGGTCTGGCAGAGACTGTAAAGGATGTTATGGTACGATTACCTGTTCCCTCTGGTCTCAATGACTCTGTGTCATTAGCTATTCAAATTGACAGACGTTTGCGTGAGCGCAGAGGTATGCGTGAGATTGTGTTGCCTTGTGAGTCAGCCCCTGAGCCCATGCAGTGTGATGGAGTGACTTCTGGGGCACAGCGTTATGAGTTTCGAAAGCGTAATAGGTTGTGTTTCTACTGTGGAGATTCTTCTAATGCTATTTCCGTCTGCCTCAAGTGGGGAAGACGTTTTGAGCGCTCAGTTGTTTTGGGTAGTGTTCAGACTAAATTTCTGTTGACTGTTACCTTGATTTGCTCCATGTCCACATTTTCGGCTCAGGCTTTTGTTGATTCAGGAGCAGCTATTAACCTGATGGATTTTGACTTTGCCAAACGTTGTGGCTTTCCCATGATACCCCTGCGGAAGTCTATTCCCCTACTGGGCATTGATTCTACCCCTTTGGCGGAGAATAAACCCCAGTTTTCTACCCAGGTGATAATGCTGGTCGACCCGGACCATCAGGAGAGTTGCAAATTTTTGGTGTTGCATAATTTGTATGACATTATTGTACTGGGTTTCCCTTGGTTACAGACTCACAATCCTGTTTTGGATTGGAAGTCTGTGTCTGTGACCAGTTGGGGTTGCCAATGTGTTAGTACTGACACTCCTGTTTTTTCTGCCCCCCAGTCTCAAGATGTTTTTTCTGCCTCCCCCCAGTCTCAAGATATCCCTGACTATTTGACCGAATTTTCTGATGTGTTTAGTGAGAGTAAGTCTGCATCCTTGCCTCCTCACAGGAGTTATGATTGCGCTATTGAGTTAGTGCCTGGTGGTAAATTTCTTAAGGGTCGACTTTTTAATTTATCTGTACCTGAACATGATGCTATGCGTTCTTATATCAAGGAGCCTTTGGAGAAGGGTCATATCAGACCTTTCTCTTCACCCTTGGGCGCCAGCCTTTTCTTTGTGGCCAAAAAGGATGGTTCATTGAGGCCGTGTATTGACTATCGTCTCCTGAATAAAATCACTGTTAAATATCAATATCCGTTACCCTTAATTTCTGACCTATTTTCCAGAGTGAAAAGTGTTAGTTGGTTTACCGAGCTTGACCTCAGGGGGCGTATAATCTTATTCGCATCAAGCACGGTGATGAATGGAGGACGGCGTTTAATACCCCAGAGAGGCATTTTGAGTACCTAGTGATGCCTTTTGGGCTCACTAATGCCCCTTCCGTCTTCCAGTCCTTTATGAATGATATTTTCAGGGATTATGTGGATAAATTTCTGATCATTTATTTGGACGATGTCTTGATTTTTTCCAATGACTGGGAATCTCATGTGGAACATGTTCGGACGGTGTTCCGGATTTTGAGAGAAAATGCACTGTATGTGAAGGGATCAAAATGTCTTTTAGGCGTACAGAAGGTTACATTTCTGGGATTCATTTTGTCTCCGTCTGTTATTGAAATGGACCCGGTCAAAGTTCAGGCCATTTCTGATTGGGTTCAACCTACTACATTGAAGGCTCTTCAGAGATTTTTGGGTTTTGCTAATTTTTATCGTAAATTTATTGGTAATTTCTCCGGTATTGTTAAGCCACTGACTGATTTGACCAAAAAAGGTTCTGATGTGGTGAATTGGCCTCCTGAGGCAGTTTCTGCGTTTCAGGAACTTAAGCAGAGATTCACTTCTGCTCCTGTTCTGCGGCAGCCTGATGTTTCATTACCATTTCAGGTGGAGGTTGATGCTTCTGAGATTAGGGCAGGTGCCGTTTTGTCCCAAAGGGATCTGGAGACCTCTAAGAGTAACCATTGTGCATTCTTCTCTCGAAAATTTTCCCCAGCTGAACATAATTATAATGTGGGAAATCAGGAGTTATTGGCTATGAAGTGGGCCTTTGAAGAGTGGAGACATTGGCTGGAAGGAGCCAAATATCAGGTGGTGGTCCTCACGGACCATAAGAACCTGGTTTATCTAGAATCAGCCAAGCTGTTGTGTTTAGGTAGCTGAGGGGAAAAAGCAAAAACGGCAATACACCAGAGAGGCTGGAACCTATTGGATTGCAGTAACCTGAACTAACCACACAACTAGAGGTAGCCGTGGAGCATTCCTACGTTGATCCTAGACGCCTCGTCACAGCCTGAGAGATAACTACAACTAAAGGCAGAAAGAGGAAAGCTATCTGCCCCGGAGCAGATCCCCAAAGAAAATAGGAAGCCCCCAAACATGTAATGGCGGTTAGACAAGAAGAAGCACGGACACAGACAGAAAATAGAATGAGCAAACACTGGGGCCCAATCTGTCTAGACAGAAAAGTACAGGAAAGGATTCTTACTGCAATCCAAAAAAAACCCTAAAAAAACCAACTCTTCTGATTGCAAAAACACCTGAGATCACACGATCTCCACCACCTAAATCAGATCTCTGGTATAACAAAACTAAGCCGCAGCCACTGAAAAAACAGGAAAAAGCAAATGAACAAATAACAGTGGCTAAAGATAAAATGAGAGGAGCACAGGTCCCAGGAGGGTACCCGGCTGACCTCCACAAAAGTGCAGAGAATTATGCAAAAGCAAGCACAAAAATAAAAGCAGAAAATATCTTATCTGAAAGCAGAAGATGCAGGCAAGACTCAGCAAACTTCCAAATGAACCAGGAACCACAATTGAGACAAGAACAATTCATCACCGGCAACCATCATGGGGGGAACCTCCCTTATATCAGTCCAGTCAGAGATCCCAGATTGCCATTCCTCGCTGGAAGGTTCAGTACTGTCTGTAACCACCAGAGGGAGCCTCTGCTCAGAAACCATCTCTAGCACATTCATAACAGTACCCCCCCTTGAGGAGGGGTCATCGAACCCTCACTTGTGCAACCAGGCCGATCAGGATGAGCTCGGTGATAGGCACGGATCAGTCTCCTAGCATGGATGTTCGAAGCAAACACCCAAGAATTGTCCTCCTGACCATAACCTCTCCACTTAACCAAATACTGGAGTTTCCGTCTAGAAAAACGAGAATCCAATATTTTCTCAACCACATACTCCAGATTGCCTCAACCAAAACAGGGTCAGGAGGCGCAGCCATAGGAACCACTGGCTCGACAAACCTCTTCAATAAGGATTTGTGGAACACGTTATGGATCTTAAATGTTCCTGAAGAAGCAAATGGAAGGAAACAGGATTAAGAATCTCCATGATCTTATAAGGTCCAATGAACCTAGGCTTAAACTTTGGAGATGCAACCCTCATAGGGATATTTCTTGAGGACAACCAAACCAAGTCCCCCACTTTAAACTGAGGACCATCAGTCCTATGCCGGTTGGCAAACCGTTGGGCCTTCTCCTGAGAGAGAGACAACCTCTTCTCTACCTGGTCCCAAATCTGCTGCATTTGCTCCACAACAGAGTCAACACCCGAAACAGGCAGAAGCCTCCGCCTGTCCCGAAGAAAATCGAGGGTGAAACCCAGAATTGCGGAAAAATGGAGACATCAAGGTGGCAGAGCTAGCCCTATTATTAAGAGCAAACTCAGCCAAAGGCAAAAAAGAAACCCAGTCATCTTGATCATCAGACACAAAACATCTCAAATAAGTCTCCAAGGTCTGGTTTATTCTCTCGGTTTGTCCATTGGTCTGAGGATGAAAAGAAGAGGAGAAAGATAATTGAACACCAAGTTTAGAACAAAATGTCCTCCAAAATCTGGAAACAAACTGGACTCCTTTGTCAGACACAATGTTCTCTGGAATGCCATGTAACCGAACCACGTGCTGAAGGAACAAAGGCACCAATTCGGAGGAGGAAGGCAACTTAGGTAATGGCACAAGATGTATCATCTTGGAAAACGTATCACAGATTAACCAGATAACGGTCAATCTCTGAGAAACAGGGAGGTCGGAAATAAAATCCATAGATATATGGGTCCATGGCCTCTTGGGCACAGGCAATGGCCTCAACAAACCACTAGAGCGAGAGCAAGGCTTGGAGCGAGAGCGTGTCCCACAGGACTGCACAAATTCCCTGACGTCCCGAGACAAAGTAGGCCACCAAAAGGACCGACGCACCAAGTCTCTGGTACCAAAAATCCCGGGATGACCAGCCAACGCGGAACAATGAATCTCAGACATCACACTCTTCTTCCACTCGCCTGGGACAAACAATTTCCCAACAGGGCAGCGCTCAGGTTTATCCTCCTGACACCCCTCCAGAGCCAGTCTCAAATTGGGCGAGATGGCGGAAAGTACTACACCCTCTTTCAAAATAACAGTAGGATCAGATAACTCAGGAGAGTCCGCAAAGAAACTCCTCGAGAGGGCATCCGCCTTAACATTCTTAGTGCCAGGAAGAAAAGAAACCACAAAATTAAAACGTGTGAAAAACAAGGCCCACCTGGCCTGTCTAGGATTAAGTCGCTTGGCCGATTCGAGATAAACCAGGTTCTTATGGTCCGTGAGGACCACCACCTGATGTTTGGCTCCTTCCAGCCAATGTCTCCACTCTTCAAAGGCCCACTTCATGGCCAATAACTCCCAATTACCTACGTCATAATTACGTTCAGTTGGAGAAAATTTTCGAGAGAAAAAGGCACAAGGGTTACTCTTAGAGGTCTCTGGATCTCTTTGGGACAAAACGGCACCTGCCCCAATTTCAGAGGCATCAACCTCCACCTGAAACGGTAGAGAAACATCAGGCTGCCGTAGAAGAGGAGCAGAAGTGAATCTCTGCTTAAGTTCCGGAAACGCAGAAACTGCCTCAGGAGGCCAATTCACCACATCAGAACCCTTTTTGGTCAAATCAGTCAATGGTTTAACAATACCGGAGAAATTACCAATAAATTTATGATAAAAATTAGCAAAACCCAAAAATCTCTGAAGAGCCTTTAATGAAGTAGGTTGGACCCAATCACAGATGGCCTGAACCTTGACCGGGTCCATTCAATAACAGACGGAGACAAAATTAATCCCAGAAATGAGACCTTCTGTACGCCAAAAAGACACTTTGATCCCTTCACATACAGTGCATTCTCTCTCAAAATCTGAAACACAGTCCGAACATGTTTCACATGAGAGTCCCAGTCATTGGAAAAAATCAAGATATCATCCAAATAAACAATCAGAAATTTATCCACAAAATTTCCTGAAAATATCATTCATGAAGGATTGGAAGACGGAAGGAGCATTAGTGAGCCCAAAGGGCATCACTAGGTACTCAAAATGCCCCTCTGGGGTATTAAGCGCCGTCTTCCATTCATCCCCGTACTTAATGCGAATAAGGTTATACGCCCCCTGAGGTCAAGCTTGGTAAACCAACTAGCACTTTTCACTTTGGAAAACAGGTCAGAAATCAAGGGTAACGGATATTGATACTTCACAGTGATCTTATTCAAGAGACGATAATCAATACACGGCCTCAAGAACCATCCTTTTTGGCCACAAAGAAAAAACCGGCGCCTAAGGGTGAAGAGGATGGTCTGATATGACCCTTCTCCAATGACTCCATGATATAAGATCGCATAGCATCGTGTTCAGGTACAGACAAGTTAAAAAGCGACCTTTAGGAAATTTACCACCAGGCACTAACTCAGTGTTAGGGTTCAGTTCCCACTGCTGCACAAGGGGAGTCTCAAACCTGTCCCGCTGAGGTCTCCCATTCATCTCCAGCCGCAGTGGAGCCTGCTCAGCAGAGACGTCAGTCCAGGCGTCTTGCCCACTCCTCTACTGTGCAGTGACTTGCTGCTGCCTTTCCTGGATCTGCTATTATAGCCAGTGCTGGAGCAGCCGTCTTTGAGACAAAGTCCTGCGTTTTTCCATCTGAGCATGCCCAGAGTGAGATCTCTCATTGGAGATCAGGGGTCACATGTTCAGGTGCTGCAGCGGCTCCTATTGGTCCGCCAGGAAGGTCATGTAGCTACGTGTGTTTGTAACAGCTTCTCATTGGTCCTTGTTCCTAGAAGGTCCTGTAGCTGTTGCTATAAAAGGGTAGCATGGCTGGGCCGCCATGCGCTAATATCAACCATTGTATGCTATGCGCCAGTGTGATCATGCGTATGTGTGGTTAGGGACCCGGCTGAAATAAGCCACTAGAATACCGACTTAATCGGTGAGGAGTTTGGTATGGTAGCTGGCCAGGGTCGGTGTCCTAGATGCCCTAGATTACCGGCGTAACCGGTGAGGAGTTTTGATTGCCGTATTCAGGGTCTGGCGTTCAGACGCCATAGATTGCGGGTGACTGCCGCGAGGACATTAGCACATGATCACGCGTTATGTACGCTTAGCACTTAACTGTGTACCTGAGAGCCTGACAGGACACAGCCACTTTTCCTCAGCGGCCCTGTGACGTAACAGGGTTTGCTTTCGACGCTAGACAGCGCCCTAGCATTTTACTTTGCGGCTCACTGAAGCTAAGTGAGTTCTCACCTATCGCCATATAGCACTGTGGCATTTCCGTTAGCGGCTCTGGGTATTAACAGAGTTCGCACTTACTGCCACAACGCGCTACGGCGTTTATTTTAGCGACTCTGCGGGATAACAGAGTTCGCTACTTTCGCCATTTTACTAGCAGCAGGTTCCGCCTGCACGGTGGACCCCGGGCTGCGAACGCACCTCTCTACCTCATATATTTGGTGCGTTCCGCAGACCCTAACATAATATTAGCGCCAGGGTCTGGCTGGTAAAATGGCGGATGACCAGCGTCTACTACGGGACATCCAGCAGCTGGAGGGTAGGTTGGCGGCTCTTGAGTGCACAACCTCAGCTGTGGTTTGTTACCGCAGTCGCTGTTCAGGCTGCTAGCGTGGCTGCAGCCAGTGTGTCCACTGCCACCTCTGCCCCCACAATATCCCACCTCCCGCTTCCAGACAAGTTTGCTGGTGACAGCAAGCAATGTCGGGGATTCGTGAGTCAGTGCTCTATACAACTCGAGCTTCTGGCTGCACGTTTTCCCACGGATCGGGCACAAGTGGGCTTTATAATTTCGCTTCTGTCAGGCAGAGCGTTGGAGTGGGCCACCCCGCTGTGGGAGTGTGGCGACCGTGTGGTGCGGAGTGCTCCTCGTTTTCTGGAGGCTCTAAAAAAGGTCTTTTTAGGACCTCAGGTCACCCACGATACGGCGCTACAACTGCTGGCATTGGCACAGGGTTCGTCTTTGGTCAGTCTGTTTTCCGTCCAGTTTCGGACTCTGGCCTCAGAGCTAGACTGGTCGGATAAAGTACTCATTCCAGTCTACTGGCGAGGACTGGCTGATCATGTTAAAGATGCTTTGGCTACCAGGGAGATTCCCGCCACACTGGAGAAGCTTATCGCCATATCTACCCGCATCGACCTCCGTTTTCACGAGCGGAGGTTGGAGCGGTCCCAGTGTAGGCAGAGGTTCCGGCTGGCTCCCACCTTCGCCAGACCTCTGGAATCTTCCAGCCAGGCGCCCGACTCCCATGAGGCCATGGAGGTTTCTCGAGCGGGACCTAAGTTCCGGGCCGCTTGAGTACCCGTGGTCTGTAACATCTGCCAGCAGTTAGGACACTATGCCAACAAATGTCCACAGCGGTCGGGAAAACGGTCGCGTCTAGTGACCTTGGGAGGAGGTTCACTAGACACTGCGGCATTTTCCACCAAGTTGTCCTTTAAAGGGACAATTACAGTAGGTCCATCCACGCTCTCCGCTGAGCTCTGTGTGGATTCCGGAGCCGGGGGGAATTTCATGTCCTCTGCATTTGCTCTCCGCCACACTATACCTCTGGTGATGCTCGCCCAACCGGTGACTGTGCGAGTAGTGAATGGATCAACTCTGCCCTCCCAAATCACCCACCAGACGATCCCTCTCACTTTATCTATGTCCCGTCCCATCAGGAGAGTATTTCTTTTCTTGTCCTGCCCGAGGGAATAGACGAGGTGTTGCTGGGAGTACCTTGGCTCCGTTACCACTCTCCCCATATTGAGTGGTCCTCTGGGAGGATACTGGGTTGGGGTGATTCATGTAGAGGCAGGTGTATCAGGGAGTGCGTTCAGGTCACCACCACAGAGATACCCGTAGATCTCACTTCTCTTCCTCAGTGTTATTGGACATATGCAGACGTTTTCTCCAAGAAGGCGGCGGAGACTCTTCCACCTCATCGCCCCTACGACTGTCCTATTGATCTCTTGCCTGGAGCAGAACCTCCTCGGGGGAGAGTATACCCCCTCTCGCTCCCTGAGACGGAGGCCATGTCCCAGTACATTCAGGAGAATCTGGCAAGAGGGTTCATTAGGAAGTCGGTGTCACCAGCAGGGGCAGGGTTCTTCTTTGTGCAAAAGAAGAACGGAGAATTACGTCCATGCATTGACTACAGGGGTCTTAACGCCATCACCGTCAAAATAAGTACCCGTTGCCCCTAATCTCTGAGCTCTTTGATAGGCTCCGAGGAGCAAGAGTATTTACCAAGCTTGATCTACGTGGTGCCTATAACCTAATTCGCATCCGTGAGGGGGACGAGTGGAAGACAGCTTTTAATACCAGGGTTGGGCATTACGAATACCTAGTGATGCCCTTCGGGCTCTGTAATGCTCCCGCTGTTTTCCAAGACTTTGTCAATGATATCTTCCGGGATATGCTCTCCACCTCTGTGGTAGTCTATCTGGATGATATTCTCATCTTTTCACCAGATATAGACTCTCACCGGAGGGATGTCAACAAAGTCTTCGACCTCTTACGGGCAAACTCCCTCTATGCCAAGCTGGAGAAATGTGTGTTTGAGCAGGAGTCCTTACCTTTTCTGGGCTATATCATCTCTGCCCAGGGATTGGCTATGGATCCTGCCAAACTACAGGCTGTAATGGACTGGCAAGAACCCCATTCTCTTAAAGCGGTGCAGCGCTTTATGGGGTTCATTAATTATTATCGCCAGTTCATTCCCCATTTCTCGACTTTGGTAGCTCCCTTGGTAGCCCTCACCAAGAAGGGAGCAAATCCCAAGTTGTGGTCTGAGGAGGTCTCCAAGGCGTTCTCTTCCATCAAGTCGCATTTTGCCAGTGCTCCCATATTACATCGCCCTGATGTTGATAAACCGTTTGTTTTAGAGGTGGACGCCTCTTCTGTTGGTGCTGGAGCAGTCCTATATCAAAAGGATGCTCAAGGTCGGAAGCATCCCTGCTTCTTCTTTTCTAAGACCTTTACACCAGCAGAGAGGAATTATTCCATCGGGGACAGGGAGTTGCTGGCTATGAAATTGGCCTTCTCAGAGTGGAGACATCTTCTGGAGGGAGCTCGTTTTCCCTTCCAAGTCTTCACCGACCACAAGAACTTGGTATATTTGCAAACGGCTCAGCGGCTAAATTCTCGCCAGGCCAGATGGTCCCTATTCTTCTCTCGGTTCCATTTCACCCTCCATTTTCTCTCCGGTGAGAAGAATGTTGGGGCCCGACGCTCTCTCTTGCTCCTTAGTGTCATCAGAGGAGGAGGATGAGGAGCCTCGGCTTATTGTCCCTGAAGAAAGCCTGAGAACTGTAGCCCCGGTTTCGCTAGAGTCTGTGCCTCCGGGCAAGACTTTTGTGCCCACTAATTTGCGACCGGAGGTACTCTCTTGGGCACACTCGTCCAGGGTGGGTGGACACTTTGGGGCAAAGAGGACAACTGAGCTATTGGCGAGGACATACTGGTGGCCACATATGGTCCGTGACGTCAGGGAGTATGTTCAGGCGTGTGTCTCCTGCGCCAGGAACAAGTCCCCTCGACAACTGCCAGCTGGGTTACTTTTTCCTTTGCCGGTGGCAGACAGGCCCTGGGAGATGGTCGGGATGGACTTTGTGGTGGGCTTACCCAAGTCTCGGGGTTGCACTATCATTTGGGTGATCACCGACCACTTCTCCAAATGGTGCACTTAGTGCCGATACCACGGTTACCTTCCGCACGGGCCTTGGCAGCATTATTTATTAGACACATCTTCCGTCTACACGGTATGCCAGACAAGATTGTCAGCGATCGAGGTCCCCAATTTGCGTCTCGGTTCTGGAGAGAGTTGTGTCATCTACTCTGCATTGAATTGAACCTCTCCTCTGCATATCATCCCGAGACGAATGGGTTTGTAGAGAGGGCCAACCAGACCTTGGTCACCTACTTGCGACATTTTGTCTCTGCCAGGCAGGATGACTGGGCATCTCTGCTTCCGTGGGCGGAGTTTGCGCTAAACAATGCTGTGGCTGACTCCACCGGACAGACCCCATTCCTTTAAATTACGGCCAGCATCCGCGGGTACCGGTGCCCATGCCCGTTGCTTCCGCTGACTCCAGGGTGGCAGACTGGGCTGTGGAAGCATGGGACATATGGGACCGCACCCAGGATGCCATTCAGGCTTCCAAGGAAAGGATGAGGTCTTCTGCCGATGCTCATCGGCGATCCCGCTCTGACATTTTCTCCTGGCGACCTAGTGTGGCTCTCCGCCCGAAACATCAGGCTACGGGTGGAATCCACTAAATTGGCACCCCGCTATTTGGGTCCCTTCAAGGTTCTCGAGCAGGTGAACCCGTGGTTTACCGTTTGGCCCTTCCGCCTCGCCTTGGTATCTCCGACACCTTCCATGTATCCCTCCTAAAACCCGTGGTCATCTCCCGGTTGCCTGAGTCATCTGCCGGGACGTCGGGTTCGTCTTCGGACGACTACGAGGTGAATGCCATTGTTGGGTGCAAGGTGGTACGAGGCAAAAAATTTTATTTGGTGGATTGGAGGGGTTATGGGCCTGAGGATAGGTCCTGGGAGCCTGCCGAGCATGTTCACGCTCCGCAGCTCATCGCTGCCTTTGAACGCAGCGAGGCCCAGAGAAGGGGGGGCCCTAGGAGGGGGGGTAATGTTAGGGTTCGAGTTCCCGCTGCTGCACAAGGGGAGTCTCGAACCCGTCCCGCTGCGGTCTCCCATTCATCTCCGGCCGCAGTGGAGCCTGCTCAGCAGAGACGTCGGTCCAGGCGTCTTGCCCACTCCTCTACTGTGCAGTGACTTGCTGCTGCCTTTCCTGGATCTGCTATTATAGCCAGTGCTGGAGCAGCCGTCTTTGAGACAAAGTCCTGCGTTTTTCCATCTGAGCATGCCCAGAGTGAGATCTCTCATTGGAGATCAGGGGTCACATGTTCAGGTGCTGCAGCGGCTCCTATTGGTCCGCCAGGAAGGTCATGTAGTTACGTGGTTTGTAACAGTTTCTCATTGGTCCTTGTTCCTGGAAGGTCCTGTAGCTGTTGCTATAAAAGGGTAGCATGGCTGGGCCGCCATGCGCTAATATCAACCATTGTATGCTATGCGCCAGTGTGATCATGCGTATGTGTGGTTAGGGACCCGGCTGAAATAAGCCACTAGAATACCGACTTAATCGGTGAGGAGTTTGGTATGGTAGCTGGCCAGGGTCGGTGTCCTAGATGCCCTAGATTACCGGCGTAACCGGTGAGGAGTTTTGATTGCCGTATTCAGGGTCTGGCGTTCAGACGCCATAGATTGCGGGTGACTCCCGCGAGGACATTAGCACATGATCACGCGTTATGTACGCTTAGCACTTAACTGTGTACCTGAGAGCCTGACAGGACACAGCACTTTTCCTCAGCGGCCCTGTGACGTAACAGGGTTTGCTTTAGACGCTAGACAGCGCCCTAGCGTTTTACTTTGCGGCTCACTGAAGCTAAGTGAGTTCGCACCTATCGCCATATAGCGCTGTGGCATTTCCGTTAGCGGCTCTGGGTATTAACAGAGTTCACACTTACTGCCACAACGCGCTATGGCGTTTATTTTAGCGACTCTGCGGGATAACAGAGTTCGCTACTTTCGCCATTTTACTAGCAGCAGGTTCCGCCTGCACGGTGGACCCCGGGCTGCGAACGCACCTCTCTACCTCATATATTTGGTGCGTTCCGCAGAACCTAACACTCAGTAGCGCAATCATAGCTCCTGTGAGGGGGCAAGGATGCAGATTTACTTTCACTAAATACATCCGAAAAATCAGTCAAAAAGTCAGGAACATCCTGAGACTGGGGAGAGGCAGAAAAAACAGGAGTGTCAGCATTAACACATTGGCAGCCCCAACTGGTCACAGACACAGATTTCCAATCCAAAACAGGATTACGAGACTGTAACCAAGGGAAACCCAGTACAATAATGTCATGCAGATTATGCAGCACCAGAAATTTGCAACTCTCCTGATGATCTGGTTCAACCCTCATTATCACCTGAGTAGAAAACAGGGGTTTATTCTCCGCCAAAGGGGTAGAATCAATGCCCAGTAGGGGAATAGACTTCCGCAGGGTATCATGGGAAACCCACAATGTTTGGCAAAGTCAAAATCCATCAGGTTAATAGCTGCTCCTGAATCAACAAAATCCTGAGCAGAAAATGTGGACAGGGAGCAAATCAGGGTAACAGTCAACAGAAATTTAGTCTGAACACTACCCAAGACAACTGAGCGTGCAAAACGTCTTCCCCGCTTAGGGCAGACTGAAATAGCATGAGAGGCGTCACCACAGTAGAAACATAACCCATTGCGCTTTGAAACTCATGACGCTGTGCCCCATAAATCACTCCATCACACTGCATGGGCCCAGGAGCTGGCTCACAAGGCAACACCATCTCAGGCATACCTCTGCGCTCACGCAAACGTCTGTCAATTTGAATAGCCAATGATATAGAATCATTGAGACCAGAGGGGGCAGGGAATCCCACCATAACATCCTTTACATTCTCTGACAGCCCCTTCCGAAGAAGGGCTGCCAAAGCATCATCATTCCATTTGGTCAGGACTGCCCACTTTCGAATTTCTGACAGTACAACTCAGCGTCTTCAAGACCCTGATTTAATGCCAACAAGGTTTTTTCAGCTTGATCAGTGTCATTAGGTTCATCGTACAATAACCCCAGAGCCTGAAAAAATACATCAATATCATTCAAAACAGGATCCCCAGGTGTCAGGGAAAAAGGCCAATCCTGAGGGTCGCCGCGCAGGAGAGAGATGACAATTTGAACCTGCTGTGCTGCGTTCCCTGAGGACTTAGGCTTTAAGGCAAAAAACAACTTACAGTTATTTTTGAAATTCAGAAATTTAGCCCGATCCCCCAAAAATAAATCTGGCATGGGAATCCTAGGTTCCACAACCGGCAACCTAGCAAGATAGGTAGCAATACTCCGAACCTCAGTGGCAAGCTGATCCACACGGCCAGACAACTGTGCAAGCTCCATTGAGAGAGAGAAAAAAAATCCTCCTCAGCACCCAGAGAAAAAGAAGAAAAAAAATGCAATAAACAGGAAAAAAAAATCTCTGACAACTCTGACAACTTTTTTTTTTCTTTCCACACTATTTTTCCCTTCTGTGAGTACCATATAATTTTCAGTTTGGCCGGTGATACTGTTGTGTTTAGGTAGCTGAGGAGAAAAAGCAAAAACGGCAATACACCAGAGAGGCTGGAACCTATTGGATTGCAGTAACCTGAACTAACCACACAACTAGAGCTAGCCGTGGAGCGTTTCTACGTTGATCCTAGATCCCTCGTCACAGCCTGAGAGATAACTACACCTAAAGGCAGAAAGAGGAAAGCTATCTGCCCCGGAGCAGATCCCCAAAGAAAATAGGAAGCCCCCAAACATGTAATGGCGGTTAGACAAGAAGAAGCACGGACACAGACAGAAAATAGAATGAGCAAACGCTGGGGCCCAATCTGTCTAGACAGAAAAGTACAGGAAAGGATTCTTACTGCAATCCAAACCCTAAAAAATACCAACTCTTCTGATTGCAAAAACACCTGAGATCACACGATCTCCACCACCTAAATCAGATCTCTGGTGTAACAAAACTAAGCGCAGCCACTGAAAAAACAGGAAAAAGCAAATGAGCAAATAACAGTGGCTAAAGATAAGCTGAGAGCAGCACAGGCCCCAGGAGGGGACCCGGCTGACCTCCACAAAAGTGCAGAGAACTATGCAAAAATCAAGCACAAAAATAAAAGCAGAAAATATCTTATCTGAAAGCAGAAGATGCAGGCAAGACTCAGCAAACTTCCAAATGAACCAGGAACACAATTGAGACAAGAACAATTGATCACCGGCAACCATCATGGGAGGGAACCTCCCTTATATCAGTCCAGTCAGAGATCCCAGATTGCCATTCCTCGCTGGAAGGTTCAGTACTGTCTGTAACCACCAGAGGGAGCTTGCTCAGAAACCATCTTAGCCATTCATAACACCAAGCGATATCTAGAAGGCCAGTGGGCTTGTTTTCACAATTTTAATTTTGTGGTTTCTTTTCTCCGGGCACAAAGAATGTTAAGGCGGATGCCTCCGAGGAGTTTCTTTGCAGATTCTCCTGGTAACTGAGCTGCTGTTATTCTAAAAGGGGGTAGTTCTTTCGCTATCTCACCCATTGAGACTGCTCTGGAGGGATGTCAGAGGTAAACCTGAACGCGCCTGTTGGAAATTGTTTGTCAACAGTGGAGAAGATGTTTGTTGAATTCAAAGACAGATGTAGCGGCGCAAGTATATATGTGCCAGATCCGCTGCAAGTACAAAAAACTCCTACCACAAGGAGAAAGGAGAGTAATAAAAATACTAAAGCAGTACTCGCGCTTGAATCAAACACACTCACAATACTGATCGTAACACTCACCTGAAGTTCTAAGAAGGTTTATGCACGGATATTTGAATGATAAGTCAGCGACTTATATTTGTGTGATAGTAGACGCTTTCGTACACTGAACCACTAGGTGCAAGAAGAAAGAAATAAAATCAATAACCACATAAATAGGGCTAATATAAGTCTAAAAATCCGCTCATAGGATTAAGAAGGACAAAATTGCATGTACGTCCCATAAAAAGTGTGCCTTTTAAGTAATCCCTAGGGAGAAAAAATATCGATACCAAGGTACTTAGAGTGAATCTCTAGATGTGCAAATACACATATATAATGTGCATATAGAATAAAAATATGGTGCATTTGATGCGGTATAAATATACCAAAAAAGTGCCAACTGTGCGATGTTGGAGTGCAAGATTCTGTAGGAAAAAACAGCTTTATATAATATACCATGTACCCGTTTTCTTATTGAACATCGTGAAGTGGTAAACAAAAGAAAATCCTGGTGGTCCTATGTGATTAAATAGGAGTGAAAATGGTGAGATCAAGATAATCCACTAGCGGTACCTTATGTACAGAGTATTAATGTGCCCAGTGTCCTGACCGGAAAGAAGATACTTAGCTTGAGATGACATTCAGAACGATCCGGTATTGGTGAAAAAGAAAGAGTCCTGGAGAGCTGCCCCGGCCGGTGGCAAGCTCTCCTCCTCACTAGCGCTGCTGCACAGCTGCACTCCAGGAGGCGTCGGTAGTCCACAGGTGCTGATACCGTTCCAGCACGGCCTTCCTCCTCACAGTGCTGCCGTGCGTCTGTTCTCCGGGGAGCGTCTGCAGTATCCGGACGCTGACACGTGATCAGGGATCCCTGATGAAGGAGGCCGTTAGCTCTCCGAAACGCGTAGGATGGTATTGGGGCTCTTTCTGCACACCGTAGCCTGAACAAGGACATCACGTGATCACATCACGTGTCAGCGTCGGATACTGCAGACTCTCCCGGAGAACAGACGCATGGCAGCACTGTGAGGAGGAAGGCTGTGCTGGAACGGTATCAGCACCTGTGGACTACCGACGCCTCCCGGAGTGCAGCTGTGCAGCAGCGCTAGTGAGGAGGAGAGCTTGCCACCGGCCGGGGCAGCTCTCCAGGACTCTTTCTTTTTCACCAATACCGGATCGTTCTGAATGTCATCTCAAGCTAAGTATCTTCTTTCCGGTCAGGACACTGGGCACATTAATACTCTGTACATAAGGTACCGCTAGTGGATTATCTTGATCTCACCGTTTTCACTCCTATTTAATCATATAGGACCACCAGGATTTTCTTTTGTTTACCACTTCACGATGTTCAATAAGAAAACGGGTACATGGTATATTATATAAAGCTGTTTTTTCCTACAGAATCTTGCACTCCAACATCGCACAGTTGGCACTTTTTTGGTATATTTATACCGCATCAAATGCACCATATTTTTATTCTATATGCACATTATATATGTGTATTTGCACATCTAGAGATTCACTCTAAGTACCTTGGTATCGATATTTTTTCTCCTAGGGATTACTTAAAAGGCACACTTTTTATGGGACGTACATGCAATTTTGTCCTTCTTAATCCTATGAGCGGATTTTTAGACTTATATTAGCCCTATTTATGTGGTTATTGATTTTATTTATTTCTTCTTGCACCTAGTGGTTCAGTGTACGAAAGCGTCTACTATCACACAAATATAAGTCGCTGACTTATCATTCAAATATCCGTGCATAAACCTTCTTAGAACTTCAGGTGAGTGTTACGATCAGTATTGTGAGTGTGTTTGATTCAAGGCGCGAGTACTGCTTTAGTATTTTATATGTCTGAGATTCATTGCTCCGAATTGACTGGTCATCCCCGTATTTTTGGTACCAGAGACTTGGTGAGTCGGTCCTTTTGGTGGCCTACTTTGTCTCGTGACGTCAGGGGACTTTGTGCAGTCCTGTGGGACTTGCTCGCGTTCTAAACCTTGCTCTCGCTCTAGTGGTTTGTTAATGCCATTACCTGTGCCCAAAAGGCCATGGACCCATATCTCTATGGATTTTATTTTCCGACCTCCCTGTCTCTCAGAGTATGACCGTTATCTGGGTGATCTGTGATAGATTTTCCAAGATGATAATCTTGTGCCACTACCTAAGTTGCCTTCCTCCTCCGAATTGGTGCCTTTATTCTTTCAGCAGGTAGTTCGGTTGCACTGCATTCCAGAGAACATTGTGTCTGACAGAGGAGCCCAATTTGTTTCCAGGACATTTTGTTCTAAACTTCGAGTTCAGCTGTTTTCTCCTCTGCATTTCACCCTCAGACCAATGGACAAACTGAGAGAACAAATCAGACTTTGGAGACTTATTTGAGATGTTTTGTGTCTGCTGATCAGGATGACTGGGTCTCTTTTTTGCCTTTGGCTGAGTTTGCTTTTAATAATAGGGCTAGCTCTGCCACCTTGATGTCTCCTTTTTTTCTGCAATTCTGGGTTTCATCGTCGATTTTCTTCAGGACAGGTGGAGGCTTCTGTTGGTCCAGGTGTTGACTCTATTCTGGAGCGAATACAGCAGATTTGGGACCAAGTTGTGGAGAGGTTGTCTTTCTCTCTCAGGAGAAGGCCCAACGGTTTGCCAACCGGCATAGGACTGATGATCCCTCGTTTTAAAGTGGGGGACTTGATTTGGTTGTCCTCAAGAAATATCCCTATGAAGGTTGCGTCTCCAAAATTTAAGCCAAGGTTCATTGGACCTCATAAGATCATGGAAATTCTTAATCCGGTTTCCTTCCGTTTGCTTCTTCCAGTACATTTAAGATCCATAACTTATTCCACAAATCCTTATTGAAGAGGTTTGTCAAGCCAGTGGTTCCTTGGCTGCGCTTAACGAACCTGTTTTGGTTGAGGGCAATTTGGGTATGTGGTTGAGAAAATATTTGGATCTCGTTTTGCTAGGCGGAAACTCCAGTATTTGGTTAAGTGGAGAGGTTATGGTCAGGAGGACAATTCTTGGGTGTTTGCTTCGGACATCCATGCTAGGAGACTTATCCGTGCCTATCACCGAGCTCATCCTGATTGGCCTCGTTGCGCACATGAGGGTTCGGTGACCCCTCTTCAAGGGGGGGTACTGTTGTGAATGTTTTGGAGACGACTTCGGAGCAGGGCTCCCTCTGTGGTTGCTGAGGGTATTGAACCAATTTAGGAATGGGTCTCAGGTGGGGATGACTGGCTTGATATAAGTGAGCTGAACTCCCATGATCCTCGCGGGTAATCTCCAGTCCGCTGTTCTGTAAGTTTGGATGCCTTATTATAAATGTCTCTGACTATGTCTTATTGGCTATTGAACTAATGCAATACTATGGCATATATGGCCACATGGGAAGAATTGTCTGCAATATATTTGAGGCTGTAGCCACCCTTTTTTCCTATGATAGCAGTATCTGCATATTCTTTGTTGATTGCTATGCTATTAGGCTCACTAATTAATGCTTGTATATACCTAACTTATAGCATATTTTTAGCAATATTAGCAGCGTTTTTTGTGTTACCTCTATTGATTTGATAACCTTTATGATATATTTTAGCCACATGGAAGAAATCGTCCGCAATATATTTAAGGCTGCAGCCCCTTTTTGTCCATGATAGCAGTATTTGCACATTCTCTGTTGATTGCTATGCCCACTAGGCTCATTAATTAATGTTGTATATACCTATATCTTATAGCATATTATAGCAATATCAGCACATCACTGCAATTTAGCAGCATCATTGTGTGTATATATATGGACATATTGGACGACAATATTGACTACTGGTTTCTTTTGCCTGGTTCAATATACATTTCTATGCACACATTATATGTATATCATGCTATTAGGAGGCTTTTCATCCTTCTATATGTATGTTTATGATTATGTACTATTCTAGGATGCTGTGATGATCATCAACCGTCCCTATATATTTGTATTTTCAATATTTGTTTGTTTTGCTGTTAACATGACTGTCCATTTGGGCATTATTAATTTCCTATTTTTTGCAGTATACATGTTTTTAACTTTTTTACTGCAGGAGTTTATATATGTGTTTTCATTATGTGCACTTTTGCACTTTACTATCTGTTGACGGCTTTGAATGATTAGTCACAGACCCTGATATCTTTTGTCCTGCATTATACTAAGCATTTTTGTGATATTTGTTTTAAGATTCATGTAATAATAGCGGGTATTAGGGTTTTGCCTTCTCCTTTGTCATTGACATTTTGTATTATGTTTGTGAACTTTTTTTTAAAAACTTTTTGGTATTAATTAATAAAAGTTCATTTGCATTTTTCGAAAAATCGGCTTGTCTTCATATATTTTTTTGGGATCTCCGGGTTTTCAATTGTTTTTTCCAGGTCTTTTTAGAAATTTTAGCTTGCTTTCCTGTATCATTCAGATAAAAGGCTTTCTGTTTTTTTTTCTTTTGGTTTGATTTCCCTTGCATTTGCTTTTGCCTTGGACTTCAGGGGTCCCTTTGGGGGGCTTCGCTGCCTCCCTGTTCTCATTTTTATTTCACTTGTTCTCTGTTCCTGGGATATTTTTTCGCGGGTGGTGTGTTCCCCCGAGATCTGATAAGGGGTCGGATGTGGTCTCAGGTTTTTGTAACGAAGGCTGGATTTTTGTTAGGGTTTTCCTGGGTTCGACAGAATTTTTCCCGTACTTTCTTTCTAGAAGATTTGGCCCAAAATTTGCCATTCTATTTTCTGTCTGGTTGGTTTTCCTTTTCTAACCGCTATTACATGTTTGGGGGGGTTCTATTTCTTTGGGGCTCTACTTCGGGCAGTTTTTTTTTTCCTCTTTCTACCTTTGGGAGCTAAAACCGGCTGTCCGAAGTGTCTGGATTACCGTGGAGCCCACGGCTCTTCTAGCTGTGCGGTTAGTTTTTTGGGATCTGCAACCCATTAGGCCCAGCCTTCTGGGTCTTGCTGCTTTGGCGGTTTTTTTTTCCTATCCCCCCCAACTACCGAAAAATAAATTTTTTTTGTCGATATTGGGGTAGGAAGAATAAAGACTCCAGACTTTTAAATTTTAAAATGGTCGGCGGTTAAAATAAGATTTGGACTTCCACCCAACATGTTTACAGGTTTATGTTTTGAACGGTTCCTTTTTTTATGGTTTTGATGAGGATTCAATTGGCCCCAATGTAAAGAGGCCAAAAAGGAGGGTTGACCCCCGGCGCAAAAATTTTTATCGGGTACCCCACACGACGATTGGGGA